>NC_069401.1:68098604-68211104 GCF_026875155.1 Cherax quadricarinatus | reverse complement strand
ATCATTGCTATAATAATGAACTCAAAAACAAACTACAAAGAAAATTAGACATTTTAATTGAAAATAGTGATTGGACAAAGCATGCTAGTAACATTTTTGAAATTAACTTTAGATAAAAATGCAACTGCTCCTCTTGGTTTTGGTCAAAGTTTTGCGACTTCAAAAAAACTTAATAATGTTGAAATTGCAAAAGCGTTTTGCAACTTTGAAAAATCTTCTGATTTATCCACTGATTAAATTAATATTAGTAAGGGAATGGTATATAACTCTATGTTAAAACAAAATATTCCCAATTGCCCTCAAAGATTCCTTTTAAGTCTTTTGATACACTTATTAATAAAAAAAATGCGCCTTACTAAAGCAGATAAAATAAATGCAATAGAAATTATGAAAGAAAATGATTACCAAGAAAAACTGAATAATCTCTTAGATGATACTGAAACCTATTCTAAACTTAGAAAGAATCCCTTAGAAACCGTTAACAGCAATTTTAATAAAACAATAAAACTTCTACTGAAAGGCAAATATGAATTAATTAAAAAAAATTACTTCCACTAATCCATCTTTACCTTACATGTATGGATTAACAAAAAACACATAAACCAGGTAATCCAGTCAGATCAATTATTAGCTCCATAGGTTCAGTTTCATATAAATTATCTAAATGGCTTGTCGACATTTTAAGCCCTATTGTTGGAAAAATTTTTAATTTTAATGTTAAAAACAACATAGAATTAGATGATAAATTAAGCACCTTCACTGACTCAAATGATTTAAACATGTTAGTTTTGATTTTACTTCCTTGTTTACAAAAGTTCCAGTTGTTGATTTATTAACTTTCTTATCTGAAGAACTTGTTAATCACGATTTACCATTAACAGTTCCTACTATCATTAAATTTATTAAACTTTGCATTGTTGATGCAAAATTTGTATTTAATAAGTTTTATACTCAAAAGTTTGGTATGGCAATGGGAAATCCTCTTTCACCTGTTCTTAGTAACTTATACATGGAATTTTTTGAAACAAGATTGTTTAACACAATCCTCCCTAATAGAGCTAAGTGATTTAGATATATTGATGATATTTTGTGTCTTATGCCTAAGAATGTAGATATAAACAGTTTCCTTGTTAAATTGAATTGCTTAGCCCTCTCCAAAAACTTTACTGATGAGTTCGAAGTAAATAACTCAATGCATTTTCTAGATGTTTTAAATATTAAGGGTAACAATGACGTTAAATTTAAAAATTACAGAAAACCTACAAATAACTGTTCCTATGTCCACTACTATTTTTCACATCAAGATAGAGTTAAACTGTCGGTTTTCTCATCAATGTTTTTGAGAACTCTGCGTATTTGTAGTCCACAGTTCATAGATGAAAAAATATCCAAAATTTACGAAATAGCTAATGATCTAAAATACCCAAGAAACGTAATTGATAAATCTTTTAAAATTGCTAGAAATACTTTTTTTCAATCCAAAAAGGGACACCCAACTTTATTCAACTAAAAATATGTTGGTTCTCTTTTACCATGAAAACTTGGTTGATATGCCTTGTCTTCTTAAGACTTTTAATATCAAAGTTGCATTCAAAAATCTTGTTACAGTAAAACAAACTTTTGATAAACAATTCCCCGCAAAATGCTGATGGATGTGTCTATAAGATTCATTGTAAAATTTGCGATAATTTTATTACGGTCAAACTGGTAAAATTCTCGAACTAAGATTAAAACAACATAAATATAGCATTAGAACTGGAAAAGATTCTAATGGTCTATTTATTCATGTGAGAGATTTTAACCATCCAATTGATTTTCAAAAAGTTGAGAAAGTTGTATCAAGTAAATCATGTTTCATAAAAGGCAGTTTTGAAAATTATATGAATATTTCCTTTGGTTTATTTAAATTGGATTCATTTATAATTAATAAATTTTGGGAAGAATTTAATGATACATTGAACAAGTAATAAATCTTAATTCTTCGGTAGAGTATTAGGTAGGTTTCACAGAGTCGGGTGTTGTCACACGTGTGTGAGGTGTTGCTTTGTTGTGAAATATAATGGTGAGGTGTAGTGTTGACCCTTTATATGCCTCTCTTTGAGTTTTGTTTTTTATAGTTCCTGATAATGGAGAAGTAAAAAAATGTTGGAATTTCATTTCTTTCCGTTATTGTTTTAATATTCTGTTTTTCCCCTGTTTCTGTGATCTTATTGCTATTATATATAATATTATATATATATATATTAATATATATATATATATATGCAATTAAGAGGGTGGGGAGGAAATTTTTTTGGGGTCCCAGGTTAAATGATAATGGGGCCCTTTGATTGTTTGTATAAAAAGGGGTTTAGTTATAGGTAATACAATTTTAAGAAAAAAGGGGGATAATAAGTTTTACCGTTGTGGGGGCCCGAAATGACGTAGTTTGTTGGATTATGTTTTGGGTGATAAAAGTGTTGAGTAGACTTCGGGAGACTTTTATAGAGGGGCCCACAGATATACAATCACTTCTGTTGTAGCTACATGAGAGTAAAAGGAGATGGGATCAGGGAATAGAAGATCAGGAAGAGAGAGGTGGGGTTTTTAAAAAACTAAAAGAGGGGGCAGTTGGGAAAGATTAAACAGCTATGGAGGATGATGGGTATGGAGCAAGGAATGGGGTCGAAGGGGTATGGGGTAGGTTTAAAATGGGTTAGATGTTAGCAGATTTTGTGGTTACGGGAAAGTGGGGCGGAGGAAAAAGGGGGCGATTGGTGGAAGATGATGTAAAAGAGTGTAAGGAAAAAAGTTAGCATATGAGGTTTTTCAAAGGGTGATGCAAGGGGGGAAAGTATATGGAAAAAAAGAGAGAAGTTAAGAGAGTGGTAAAGAAAAGAAAAAAAAGAGAGAAAATAAGGTGGGTGAATGTTATCAACAAATTTTTTGAAAAAAAGAAAAAGTTTTTTGGGGGAGTTAACAAGTTAAGAAACCTAGAGAACAAATGGATTTTTTCCTTAAAAATAGGAGAGGAGAGTTATTAATGGAGAGGGAAGGTTTGGGAAGAGGAAGGAATATTTTGAGGAATTGTAAATGTTATGAAGATAGGGGAAACTGTGATTTCGGTTAGGGCAAGGAGGAATAAATCTTTTAGGAGTGAGGAAGAGCCGTTTGGTGTGGGGGAAGTTCGTGAGGCAGTAGGTAAAATGAAAGGGGGGAAGGCAGCCGGATTGAGGGATAAAGATAGAAATGTTAAAAGCAGGTGGGGGTATAGTTTTGGATGGGTTTGGGGCAATTATTTAATAAATGTATGGAAGAGGGTAAGGTACCCAGGGATTGGCAGGGGAGCATCATAGTTCCCCCTTTTTATAAAGGCAAAAGGGGGTAAAAGAGAGTGCAAAAATTTAGGGGATTAAGCTGTTTGGGGTTACCCGGTAAGTGTTGGGGAGTTATAAATTTAAAGAATTAAGGTTTAAACGGGAATGGATAGCAGATGAACAAGGAGGTTTGGAAAGGTAGGGGTGTGTGGACCAGGTTTTTAAGGAACATATAAGTGAAAATATTTTGAAAGGGTAAAGAGGTCTTTGTGGCATTTAGGGTTTTGGAAAAGGCGTATGACAGGGGGATAGGGGGGCAATTGGCAGATGTTGCAAGGTATGGTGTAGGAGGTAGGTTTTTGAAAGCTGAAAAGTTTTTACGAGGATAGTGAGGCTCAAGTTAGAGTATGTGGGAAAAGAGGGAAATTTTTTCCCAGAAAAAGTAGGCCTTAGACAAGGATGTGTGATGTCACCGTGGTTGTTTAATATATTTATAGAGGGGGTTGTAAGAGAAGTAAATGCGAGGGTCTTGGCAAGGGGCGTGGAGTTAAAAGATAAAGAATCACACACAAAGTGGGAGTTGTCACAGCTGCTCTTTGCCGATGACACTGTGCTCTTGGGAGATTCTGAAGAGAAGTTGCAGAGATTGTGGATGAATTTGGTAGGGTGTGCAAAAGAAAAAAATTTAAAAAGGTGAATACAGGAAAGAGAAAGGTTATGAGGATAACAAAAAGAGTAGTGATGAAAAGATTGAATATCAGATTGGGGGGGAGAGAGTATGGAGGAGGTGAACGTATCAGATATTTGGGAGTGGACGTGTCAGCGGATGGGTCTATGAAAGTGAGGTGAATCATAGAATTGATGAGGGAAAAAGAGTGAGGGGTTTGCACTTAGGAGTCTGTGGAGACAAAGAACTTTGTCCTTGGAGGCAAAGAGGGGAATGTATGAAGTATAGTTTTACCAACGCTTCTTATATGGGTTGTGAAGCGGGGTGATAAATGTTGCAGCGAGGAGAAGGCGGGGAGGCAGTGGAAAATGTCATGCCCTAGGGCAATGTGTGGTGTGAATATAATGCGAGAATTCGTAGTTTGGAAGTTGGGAAGGAGGTGCGGGATTACCAAAACGTTGTCCAGAGGGCTGAGGAAGGGTTGTTGAGGTGGTTCGGACATGTAGAGAGAATGGAGCGAAACAGAATGACTTAAAGAGTGTATCGTCTGTAGTGGAAGGAAGGCGGGTAGGGGTCGGCCTAGGAAGGGTTGGAGGGAGGGGGTAAAGGAGGTTTTGTGTGCGAGGGGTTTTGGACTTCCAGCAGGCATGCGTGAGCGTGTTTGATGGGAAAGTGAATGGAGACAAATGGTTTTTAATACTTGACGTGCTTTTTGGAGTGTGAGCAAAGTAACATTTATGAAGGGATTCAGGGAAACCGGCGGGCCCCGGACTTGAGTCCTGGAGATGGGAAGTACAGTGCCTGCACTTGAAGGAGGGGTGTTAATGTGAAATTTTTAAAAACTGTAGTGTAAAGCACCCTTCTGGCAAGACATGATGGAGTGAATGATGGTGAAAGTTTTTCTTTTGGGGCCACCCTGCCTTGGTGGGAATCGGCCGGTGTGAAAATTTAAAAAATAAATAATATTATATATACTATATAATTTTTATATATATATTTTATATAATATATATATATATGCAAGAAAACAAGTGGGTATATACAGAGAGAGATCGCAGTCAGCAGAATTCCATACTACTACTGGGGACGGTCAAGATTCTCAGGCAGCGCTCTAGTCCACTCGACCACACAAATACCACATAAGCTGGGCATCCTGGTTCACAAGCCATGTTTCTTTCCCAGCCCGGGCACGTCAGTGAGCCTCAAGCATGGATACAAGCTGTTTCAATCTCAGAGGCACTGACCTCGCTGAGGTCAGTGGCCAGTACACGGAGGTCAGTGGTCTCCTGCGGTCATACCTATTCTAAGCATTGGGAGTTAGCGTGAGGAGTTACCAAGCACCATGGCTTGTTGTAGTGTTTTAGAATCTCAGGTTAAACTGTTGAAGAAGGAGGTCCTACTTCTTCAGGAGGAAAATAGGAGGCTGAAGCTTCGCCTTGATGAGTTTGGGAGTGAGTGTGAAAAGGATTTAGCTGGTAAGGAGGAAATGGTCACTAGCAGTGATAGTGGCAGCCGCTTTAAGTGGCAAGTGGTTCATAGTTCAGGAAGAAGGAAGATAAGGAGGGTTAACAGAGAAGATGTGAAGGTAGGAAATCGATTCTCTTTTCTCCAGGACGAGTGCACTTCAGTGGTTAGTGAGGTTGAAGGTACCACTGATTCCCATGCTAATCAAGGTAAGAATATTTTAATAGTAGGAGATTCTCAAGTAAGATATATGGATCATGTTTTTTGTAACAGAGACAGAAAGGTCAGACAGAGGGTGTGCTTTCCTGGAGCTGGTGTTTGTGACATAGCAGGTTGGATAATATTACGTCAGATAATGGGAACAAGCCCATTATCTGTCTTAGTGTGGGGGTAATGACATTGGGAAGGGCAGGAGACAGGAGCTGCTGGATAAGTACAGGCCAGCCATAGAAGTACTTAGGTCTAATGGAGGGATTCCAGTCATATGTAGCATCTTGCCTAGAAAGGGAGTGGACAATGAATGGATGCCTAGGGCAATTGGAATAAATTGCTGGCTAGACAGGAACTGCAAGGAACTTGCAATCCCATTCATTGATAACTGGGACCTATTCTTTGGCAAACATGATATATATGCAAGGGATGGGGTTCATCTCTCTGGGGATGGAGTGACTGCATTAGCCAATTCGATTGAGAGGGTAACTGATGACTTGTCTAGAAATTTAAACTGATAGATTATAGAGGTATGGGTGTTTGTGGGAAACAATCAGGCTGCAGTATTAGGGTTAATAACAGCAGTTATTACCGGAATACCTCAGGGATATGCTTAAAAGACAATATTCAAAATAAAGTTGCTAGTACTGGCAATTAAATTGATCAACAAACAAAGAGAGATAGCAGAGGGTAACGAGTGACTAGCTCCCTTAAGGTTTACTATACAAATAGTAGGAGTCTAAGAAATAAGATAGATGAGCTAAGATTACTTGCAAGTTTAGGTAATATAGATATTATTGGTGTAACAGAGACCTGGTTCAACCTGAAAGATAGAAAAATGCCTTCTGAATGCAATATACAGGGTTATAAATTATTCCACACTGATAGGGTCAACAGGAAGGGTGGTGAAGTGACGATGCATGTCAGAGATAATTTAAATTATTCTTAGACATGATATAAGATTAGAAACATCGAACACAGAATCTGTTTGGCTACAGTTTCTCGAGGGTTGTGACAAATTAATTTTGGGTGCGATTTATAGGCCCCAAACCTTGATAGGGAGTGCAGTAAGCTGTTATGGGACGAAATGCATAAGGCATCTAGATATGAAAATATTGTGATAATGGGAGATTTTAACTTTAGACAAATTGATTGGAACAATATGACAGGAAATCTTGAGTCTAGTGACTTTCTTGATACGGTTCGGGATTGCATTTTAGAACAGGTTGTGGCAGAACCAACTAGAGGGAAACAATCTGCTTGACTTGACTCTTGCCAACAAAGATTCACTAATTATTAATCTTGAGGTTAATGATGAGCTTGGGGAAAGTGATCACAAATCACTAGTTTCAATATGTCATGGAATTACCCAGGTAACTGCAATCAAATCTCTGTCCCAGATTTTCGCCTGGCAGACTTCATGGGACTGAAAAATTACCTGGGTGGGCTAAATTGGGATGTCCTGACTATGGGTCAGGTAGGTGATCCTGGTTGCCAATATAACGTTTTTCAGAGTATAGTTCTAGCTGCCCAGACAACTTTTGTTCCGAGTAGGGAAATTAGATCTAACAAAAATTATCCCAAATGGATGAACAATAGATTAAAACATCTCACTGGTCAAAAGACAGGCATATATAGGCATATCAAAAGAGGGGATGGGCTGTCAAAAATTCAATATATTCAATTAAAGAGAGAAATAAAGAAAGGAATAAGAAGAGCAAAAAGGGATTATGAGGCTAAGGCCGCAAGGGATTCAAAGACTTATCAAAAAGGGTTCTTTCAGGTGTACAGATGTAAGATTAGGGACAAGATTGGCCCACTTAAGAGTAACTCTGGTCAGATCACTGACAGTGATAAGGATATGTGTGAAATTCTCAATACCTACTTCGTCTCAGTTTTCACCCAGGAAAATACTAGCGATATTCCTGAAATAATAGATTATGTAGAACAAGACGATAAATAAACTATGCACGATTGCGGTAACTAGTGACATGGTCCTTAGACAAATACAGAAACTAAAACCTAACAAATCCCCAGGCCCCAATGAACTGTTTGCAAGGGTGTTAAAGGAATGTAAAGAGGAACTTCGCATACCTTTGGCTAATCTTTTTAGCATATCACTACAAACTGGCATGGTGCCTGATAAGTGGAAAAAGGTGACAGGTCCTTGGCTTCGAACTATAGACCAATAAGCCTTACCTCCAAAATTTATGTAATCAATAATTGCCGAGGCAATTCGTAGCCATCTTGATAGGGGAGAAATCAGAATGGGGGCACGTCACAAGCGGTGTTTCTCAGGGGTCAGTGTTGGGCCCGTCGTTTTTCACAATTTACATAAACGACATAGATGAGGGAATAAATAGCTACACAAGCAAATTTTCTGATGACACCAAAATAGGCCGTTCAATTCATTCTAATGAGGCCACTAGAGCACTCCAAGATGATTTGAATAGACTGATGCAATGGTCGGAGAAGTGGCAGATGCTGTTTAATATTGACAAATGCAAAGTTCTAAATGTTGGACAGGAAAATAACCATGCTACATATAAACTAAATAATGTAGATCATAATACAAATGATTGCGAAAAGGATTTAGGAGTTCTGTTTAGCAGTAATCTAAAACCAAGACAACAGTGCAATAGTGTTCGCAGTAAAGCTAACAGAATTCTTGGCTTCATATCTAGAAGTATAAATAATAGAAGTCCTCAGGTTGTTCTTCAACTCCATATATCCTTGGTTAGGCCTCATTTAGACTATGCTGCTCAGTTCTGGTCACCGTATTACAGAACAGATATAAATGCTCTGGAAAACGTACAGAGGAGGATGACAAAGATGATCCCATGTCAGAAATCTTCCCTATGAAGATAGACTGAGGGCCCTGAATCTGCGCTCTCTCGAAAGACGTAGAATTACGGGGTATATGATCGAGGTGTATAAATGGAAAACAGGAATAAATAAAGGGGATGTAAATAGCGTGCTGAAAATTTCCGGCCAAGACAGGACTCGTAGCAGTCGTTTCAAGTTGGAAAAATTCAGATTCAGGAAAGCACTGGTTTGGTAATAGAGTTGTGGATGAGTGGAACAAACTCCCGAGTACAGTTATTGAGGCTAAAACGTTGTATAGTTTTAAAAACAGGTTAGATAAATACATGAGTGGGTGTGAGTGGATGTGAGTTGGACCTGACTAGCTTGTGCTGCTGGGTCTGGTGCCGTGCTCCTTCCTTAAGTGAATATGACCTGACCAGACTGGGTGGGTCATTGGGCTAATCCGGGAGGGGGTACATGGACCTGCTCAGCATGGGTCAGTAGGCCTGTTGCAGTATTCCTTCTTTCTTATGTTGTTTTCTGTGTGCTTGATTCTGTAGGATTGCGTTTGTCCTGTGGGTTAGAGCGTCGTGTGATTTTCACTCACCATGAGGCGGGTCAAAACGACATGGGTTCGAATCCTTGGGCTAGTCGCAGTGTTGTTATATATATATATTTTATTATAATATATATATTATATATATTTATATATATATATATATATATATTATTATATATATATATTTATATATATATATATTATATATATAATTTATATAATAATATATATATAAAATTTCTATTGTAACCACGAACGAGTGGTATTGATCAATAACAACACTGCACTAGCCAAGGACCCGAACGCATGTCGTACTGGCCCGCCATTGTGAGCGAGACCCACATGTCGCCTTAACCCAGAGGACCATCCAATCCTACAATAACCAAGCACACAGCACAGAGCTATGTGTTTTACCTTGGCCCGTGGACATACGGAGGTGTGGGAGCCTTGGTGTGTGTGAAGGCCTTGGTCATTTGACCGAGGCCTTCCGCTTGCTTGCCAGTTCACCCCTTGAAAAATTGGTTATTCTCAATTAGGCTAGCTTTGTTTAATTAAGCTTCAGCTGGTTATTGATGCTACCAACCATCATACTTAAAGACACTGAAGGAAGGGCGATCTGTCATTCCAAGTATGTTGTACCTTGACAATCCTCTCTACAGCAAACACAAAGAATCTCGTAACTGATATTAATAACTGCTGAAATGCTACACATAAAAATTTATTTAGTATTTTATTCGTTTTGATATCTTGATATATAAGGTTCAGTTATCGTGAAGACACTGATGTAGAAGCCAGAGTTACACGTGTGAGCCGGAGCTACACCATTAAGTCAGGTACAAACTCAGAAAAGAACATGGACATCCTTCAGGGAAAAGTATTTGATTACTATCATCCCTTATTAATTATATAAAATTAAAGTCTAGCTTTGGAGCTAGTTTTGTTTGACTTAGCCTGAGCTTTTTATTGATCTGAGGATAATATTTTATATATTCTTAGTTGGTTTATGAGGTTAAAAGCCTATCGACTACACGAGGGTTACTAGGTATACAAGATGAGATATACGTACCTCAAAGAATATATGCACTACTGCATGTAGTGCATACACGCCAAGAAAGATAAAATCAAAATATATACAAAGATGTATTCTTATAATCTTTGTGTATTTGCAGGTGTGGGTGCCTCCGTTCCTCTAGTGTCACTTAGTATCTAAGCTCAGCCTATGAAGCCTTGCCCAAGACTCATCTTTACCTTCTCAAAGACTCACTTTCAAAGCTTCGTTAACCTTAAAGAGCAAAAACATCTCTAACAGAACCCGAAAATTGGAAAATTGATTACCAAGTTGTGGGAGCTTCGCAAACTTTTGAAGTTCGTCAACTTGAGAGGTCAAGTTTTAGTCACATGGAGTCGTCTCATAATTACAGCAAGCTGGCTGAGATTCATTAAGTCTGTATCAACTTTGGTCTATAAGCGAATTAAGCAAATTAGGATTTAAAGAGTCGCATGACCGTGCGTCCAGCAGTAGAAATTTGCAAATATTCTAGAGGCAACTCTTGCCTATTTTCTTGCAAATTTATTGCGAATTTTGAATGCTAACCACAAGGAAAATAAACTGCAAAAGACAGCATATTTTCTAGTATATAAATTCTACCTCCTTCCCCATCTCTCTCTCTCTCTCTCTCTCTCTCTCTCTCCCCTCTCTCTCCTCTCTCTCTCTCTCTCTCTCTCTCTCTCTCTCTCTCTCTTTCTCTCTCTCTCTCTCTCCTCTCTCTCTCTCTCTCCCCCTCCCTGGCTGTACCATAAATTTTCATGTAATCTCCCTCTCTCCTTCTCCTATATACCTTTAAACATCCACTCTCCTCTCTTCCTCCCATCACTCTTCCTTCCATTTCTCCTCTTCCATCACTCTCTCTCCCATCCCGTTCCTCTCGCCCCTCTGCCTCCCTGCCTCTCGCAGTCCTCTGTACCAATCTAGATCAAATTAGCATCCCCCACTTCCATCATTCTGTGTGTCCTCAACTGCACATTCAACATTCTCATTTTTTTAGTACTCCGGTTCCTGCCTTTCCTTTTCTCCAGTGAATGTGTTTTCAATTTTCCTGTCGTCTGTTTGTTTTTATGTTAATATGAAAATATTTGTTCATTTTAAAGATCTGTCTCTGTCTGTGCGTGTGTCTGTGTATGTGTCTGTCTGGCTGCCTCTCTCTTTCTCTCTCTGTTTCTCCCTCTCTCTCACACACACAATCACACATATAAAAGTGAATCTCAGAGTGACCCAAACATTAACCTTACATCTGCGAAGAATTCACTGGATGAAATATATTTTGTATTTCCACTATATTACTACCATATCATACAAAGCAGGGAAGCAGCATCCTGCTGATGCTCCTATGATGTAGCTATCATACAGGGCAGAACAGCAGCATCCTTCTCATATTTCCACTGTGTAACTATCATACAGGGCAGAACAGCAGCATCCTTCTCACATTTCCACTATGTAACTATCATTCAGGGCAGAACAGCAGCATCCTTCTCACATTTCCACTATGTAACTATCATACAGGGCAGAACAGCAGCATCCTTCTCATATTTCCACTAAGTAACTATCATACAGGGCAGAACAGCAGCATCCTTCTCACATTTCCACTATGTAACTATCATACAGGGCAGAACAGCAGCATCCTTCTCATATTTCCACTATGTAACTATCATACAGGGCAGAACAGCAGCATCCTTCTCATATTTCCACTGTGTAACTATCATACAGGGCAGAACAGCAGCATCCTTCTCATATTTCCACTATGTAACTATCTACAGGGCAGAATAGCAGCATCCTTCTCACATTTTTCCCCTATGTAATATCATACAGGGCAGAACAGCAGCATCCTTCTCTATTTCCACTATGTAACTATCATACAGGGCAGAACAGCAGCATCCTTCTCATATTTTCCCCTATGTAAAATATCATACAGGGCAGAACAGCAGCATCCTTCTCATATTTCCACTAAGTAACTATCATACAGGGCAGAACAGCAGCATCCTTCTCATATTTCCACTAAGTAACTATCATACATGCAGAACAGCAGCATCCTTCTCTATTTCCACTAAGTAACTATCATACAGGGCAGAACAGCAGCATCCTTCTCATATTTCCACCGTGTAGCCATCATACAGGGCAACAGCACACTTCGGTTGTTTCCACTACGTAACTATTATTCAGACGAGAGTAGCAACACACTGTAATAATAATAATAATGATAATAACAATACAAATAATAATAATAATAATATTTTAATATTATTAATTTTAATAATTATTAGTAATTTTTTATTATTTTTTAGTATAGTAAAATTAGTAGTAATAGTAGTAATTAATAATAATAATTTGTAGTAATAGTAGTAATAGAATTCGCTGTAATAACAGCAGTTGCAGAAGGTCAATTATTCAGTCAAAACTTTATTTCAACGGAAATAACATCCTAAAATACCATAACGTCCCCCATAAATATTGAAAAAAAAATTTTTTTGCTTTACGTTAGTTGTATGATAAAGGGACATTATATTTTTTTTTAAGAGAAAAAAAATTTTAATCCAATAATATATGTTTTAAATTTCCGAAACGATGACAAAAAAAATTTTATTTTTTGGATTTTTATAACAGTGGGTGTGTATTTGTTTGTGTGTATTTTGGGTGTGTGTTGTATTTTGTGTGGTATGTGTGTGTGTTTGTTATGTGTGTTTGTGTGTGATGTGTGTGTGTGTGTTGTGTGTTTCAGTTTTTCACATCGGCATTTGGGGGTTCCAAACTGGGCCCATACCCAGTATGGGGCCTAACGTCACGGTGTACGGTTTCCTATGATTCCTTATTAAGTGTGGGAAAGCTGTTCTGAGGTTTGCCAGGCCCATATGCTGCAGCTTTATTTGGTTGATGTGCGCTCAGGAATTGCCGGGGTTTTATACTCACCCCAAATCTTTTCCCTTTGAGGGGGTTTGTAGTCTCGGGCCCCCAACTGTACTCCGTCTGGGGTCTTTTTTGCCCTCCCCAATCTTCATGATTTTGCACTTGGTGGATTGAACTCCAGGGGCCAATTTCTGACCAGGTCTGCAGCCGCCCGACCCTTTGTAGTTCTGCCTGGGCTTCGATCGAGTGAATTTTTTCTCACAACTTCACGTCATCGAAACAGGGGCACCTCAGAGCTATTCTTTCCCTCAGTCGTTCACAAATACCCGAAACAGCCTGGTCCAGGACTGACCCCCGGGGACCCCCCCTGGGGACAGGTGCCCACTCTGACACCTCCCACGACCATGACTCGTTGCGTCTTTTCCGACAATATTCCCTATCCTTTTTAGTGCCTTCCCTGTTATCCCCGCTTTGGGCCCCCATTTTTGCACCAATCTCTTGTGTGGAACTGTGTCAAACGCCTTCTTCACCAAAAAATGCAATCCACCCACCTCTCTCTCTCTTGTCTTACTGCTGTCACCATGTCATCGAACTCCAGTAGGTTAGTGACACAGGATTTCCCATCCCTGAAACCAGTTGGCTGCTGTTGATGAGATCGTTCCTTTCTAGGTGTTCCACCACTCTTCTCCTGATAATCTTCTCCATGATCTTGCATACTATACATGTCAGTGACACTGGTCTGTAGTTTAATGCTTCATGTCAGTCTCCTTTTTTAAAGATTGGGACTACATTTGCTGTCTTCCATGCCTCAGGCAATCTCCCTGTTTCGATAGATGTATTGAATATTGTTGTTAGGGGTACACATAGTGCCTCTGCTCCCTCTCTCAATACCCATGGGGAGATGTTATCTGGCCCCATTGCCTTTGAGGTATCTAGCTCACTCAGAAGCCTCTTCACTTCTTCCTCGGTTGTGTGCACTGTGTCCAGCACATGGTGGTGTGCCCCACCACTCCGTCTTTCTGGAGTCCCTTCTGTCTCCTCTGTGAACACTTCTTTGAATCTCTTGTTGAGTTGCACACATACTTCACGGTCATTTCTTGCTGTCTCTCCTCCTTCCTTCCTTAGCCTGATACCTGGTCCTTGACTGTGTTTTTTCCTCCTGATGTGGCTGTACAACAGTTTTTCGGGTCAGATTTGGCTTTTGCTGCTATGTCGTTTTCATATTGTCTTTCGGCCTCCCTTCTTATCTGTGCAATTCTTTTTCTGGCTCTACGACTGCTCTCCTTATTCTCCTGGGTCCTTTGCCTTCTATATTTCTTCCATTCCTAGCACACTTGTTTTTTTGCCTCCCTGCACCTTTTGGTAAACCATGGGCTCATCCTGGCTTTTTCATTATTCCTGTTACCCTTGGGTACAAACCTCTCCTCAGCCTCCTTGCATTTTGTTGCTACATATTCCATCATCTCATTAACTGGCTTCCCTGCCATTCTCTGTCCCACTGAACCCCGTTCAGGAAGTTCCTCATTCCTGTGTAGTCCCCTTTCTTGTAGTTTGGCTTCATTCGTCCTGGCCTTCCTGCTTCTTCCCTCCACTTGTAGCTCTACTGTGTATTCGAAGCTTAAAACCACATGGTCACTGGCCCCAAGGGGTCTTTTTATATGTGATGTCCTCAATATCTGCACTACTCAAGGTGAATACTAAGTCCAGCCTTGCTGGTTCATCCTCTCCTCTCTCTCTTGTAGTGTCCCTTACGTGTTGGCACATGAAGTTTTCCAGTACCACCTCCATCATCTTAGCCCTCCATGTATCTTGGCCCCATGTGGGTCCAAGTTCTCCCAATCGATCTCCTTGTGGTTAAAGTCACCCATGATCAGGATCTTTGCCCTGCATGCATGAGCTCTTCTGGCCACTCTAGCCAGTGTTTCAACCATCGCTCTATGCTCTCGTCGTACTCTGCCTTGACCTCCTGCTGTTCTGTGGTGGGTTTATACATCACTGCTATTACCACCTTGGGACCTCCAGAGTGAAGCGTTCCCGCTATGTAATCACTTTCTCCTCCGCTGTCTCCTCTCTCCAGCTCATCAAAATTCCAGCGATTTTTGATCAGCAATGCCAGTCCCTCCACCCCCCTTTTCCCCTCTGTCTTTCCTCAGGATTTGTATCCCGTTGGAAAGATTGCATCTGTTATCATACCTGTAAGCTTGGTTTCTGTGAGAGCTATGATGTCCGGTGATGCTTCTTTGACTCTTTCATGCCACTCCTCCCACTTATTTGTGTGTGTGTGTGTGTATGTGTGTGTGTGTGGTGTGTGTGTGTGTGTGTGTGTGTGTGTGTGTGTGTGTGTGTGTATGTGTGTGTGTGTGTGTGTGTGTTTGCGTGTGTATGTGTGTGTGTGTGTGTGTGTGTGTGTGTGTGTGTGTATGTGTGTGTGTGTGTGTGTTTGTGTGTGTATGTGTGGTGTGTGTGTGTGTGTATGTGTGTGTGTGTGTATATGTGTTGTGTGTATGTGTGTGTGTGTATGTGTGTGTGTGTATGTGTGTGTGTGTATGGTGTGTATGTGTGTGTGTGTGTGTGTGTGTGTGGTGTGTGTGTGTGTGTGTGTGTGTGTGTGTGTGTGTGTGTGTTTATGTGTTGGTGTGTGGTGTGTGTGTGTGTGTGTGTGTGGTGCGTGTGTGCATGTGTGTGTGTGTATGTGTGGTGTGTGTGTGTGCGTATGTGTGTGTGTGTACTCACCTAATTGTGGTTGCAGGGGTCGAGACTCAGCTCCTGGCCCCGCCTCTTCACTGAGCTTTATCATATTTCGTCTTAAAATTATGTATAGCTCCTGCTTCCACTGCATCGCTTGCCAGAGTATTCCACTTCCTAACAACTCTGTGGCTGAAGAAATACTTCCTAACATCCCTTTGACTCATCTGGGTTTTCAGCTTCCAATTGTGACCCCTTGTTGCTGTGTCCTATCTCTGGAACATCCTGTCTCTGTCCACCTTGTCTATTCAACGCAGTATTTTGTATGTCGTTATCGTGTCTCCCCTGACCCTCCTGTTCTCCAGTGTCGTCAGACCGATTTCCCTTAACCTTTCTTCACAGGACATTCTCCTTAGCTCTGGAACTAGCCGTGTTGCAAACCTTTGCACTTTCTCTAATTTCTTGATGTGTTTGACCAAATGTGGGTTCCAAATTGGTGCTGTGTACTCCGGTATGGGCCTGACGTACACAGTGTATAAAGTCTTGAACGATTCCTTGCTGAGGTACCGGAACGCTATTATCAGGTTTGCCAGGCGCCCATATGCCGCAGTAGTTTTCTGGTTAATGTGTGCTCCTAGCGAAGTACTCAGTATTATACTTACTCCAATATCTTTCTAATTGAGTGAGGTTAGCAGTCTTTGGCCTCCTAGAGGACATACACTCTGTCTGCAGTCTTCTTTGCCCTTCTCCGATCTTCATGACTTTGCATTTAGCGGGGCTAAATTCTTGGAGCCAGTTGCTGGACCACGCATCCAGCCTGTCCAGATCTCTTTGTAGACCTGTCTGGTCCGGGTCTGATTTAATTCTACTCATTAACTTCACATCATCTGCAAATAGGGACGCTTCTGAATCTATCCCTTCGGTCATGTCGTTCACATATACCAAGAATAGAACTGGTCCCAGGACTGACCCCTGTGGGACCCCACTCATCACCGGAGCCCACTGTGATACCTCATCACGGACCATAAATCGCTGTTACCCCCCTGTTAGGTATTCACTGATCCATTGCAGTGCCCTTTCTGTTATTTGTGCTTGTTCCTCCAGCTTCTGTACTAATCTCTTGTGAGGAACTGTGTCGAAGTCCTTCTTGCAGTCCAAGAAAATGCAATCAACCCACCCCTCTCTCTCATTTCTTACTTCAGTTAACTTGTCATAAAACTCTAGTAGGTTTGTGACACAGGATTTGCCTTCCATGAATCCGTGCTGGCTATAGTTTATAATCTTGTTCCACTCCAGGTGCTCCACCACTCTCCTCCCGATAATCTCCATGACTTTGCATACTATACACATTGTGTACGAATGGTATATAATACCGACAAGATGAGATTAAGACACATGTGCAACATCTGGGTATCTTTATTGTAGACGTTTCGCCATCCAGTGGCTTTATCAATACAAATTCTAGGACATAACTTGAAGACAGTAGAACTATGTACAGAAGATGAGGTAATCAGTCCCTCAACCTAGGAGTAGGTGCGAACAGCACCATAGTCGTGGAGATTCTGAAGCAGAAGAAAGGACCCTGGCGCTTATATAGTAACGTCAGGTGTAGCAGACGAGGGCATATTCACTGGTAGGCGGGATTCCCCAGTGGAAGTAGGTCCTTCCCAAAGAGATGGGTTAGTTGTAGTAGTAGTTGTTGTAGCCGTGAAGGTTATGTACATGTCCTCAGAATTAAGATTCCATGATGTTGCAGTGTCTGACAAGTTGTGTACGAATGGTATATAATACCGACAAGATGAGATTAAGACACATGTGCAACATCTGAGGACATGTACATAACCTTCACGGCTACGACAACTACTACTACAACTAACCCATCTCTTTGGGAAGGACCTACTTCCACATGGGAACCCCGCCTACCAGTGAATATGCCCTCGTCTGCTACACCTGACGTTACTATATAAGCGCCAGGATCCTTTCTTCTGCTTCAGAATCTCCACGACTATGGTGCTCTTCGCACCTACTCCTAGGTTGAGGGACTGATTACCTCATCTTCTGTACATAGTTCTACTGTCTTCAAGTTATGTCCTAGAATTTGTATTGATAAAGCCACTGGATGGCGAAACGTCTACAATAAAGATACCCAGATGTTGCACATGTGTCTTAATCTCATCTTGTCGGTATTATATACCATTCGTACACAACTTGTCAGACACTGAAACATCATGGAATCTTAATTCTGAGGACATGTACATAACCTTCACGGCTACGACAACTACTACTACAACTAACCCATCTCTTTGGGAAGGACCTACTTCCACTGGGGAATCCCGCCTACCAGTGAATATGCCCTCGTCTGCTACACCTGACGTTACTATATAAGCGCCAGGATCCTTTCTTCTGCTTCAGAATCTCCACGACTATGGTGCTCTTCGCACCTACTCCTAGGTTGAGGGACTGATTACCTCATCTTCTGTACATAGTTCTACTGTCTTCAAGTTATGTCCTAGAATTTGTATTGATAAAGCCACTGGATGGCGAAACGTCTACAATAAAGATACCCAGATGTTGCACATGTGTCTTAATCTCATACTATACACGTCAGTGACACTGGTCTATAATTTAGTGCTTCGTTTCTGTCTCCTTTCTTAAAGTTGGGGACTACATTTACCTTCTTCCATACTTCAGGTTGTTGCCCAATTTCAAGGGAAGTGTTGAAGATTGTGGTTAGTGGCACACTTAGTGTCTCTGCTTCGTCTCTAAAGACCCACGGAAAGATGTCTGGTCCCACCGCCTTTGAGGTATCAAGGTCACTTAGGAGCTTCTCCACCTCCTCCTCAGTTGTGTGTAATTTATCCAACACTTGTTGATATATCCCTTGTTGATGTACCCCACTGTTTTGTCTTCCAAGTGTCCCTTCAGCCTCCACTTTAAATACTTCCTGAAATCTCATATTGAGCTCCTCACATATTTCTTTGTCGCTTCTTGTGAGCTCCCCACCTTCTTTCCTCAGCCTGATTACCTCGTCCTTGACTTTTGTCTTCTTCCTGATGTGGCTGTAAAGTAGTTTCGGGTCAGACTTGACTTTCGATGCTATGTCGTTTTTATACTGCCGCTGCGCCTCCCTCCTTATCTGTGCATACTCGTTTCTGGCTCGGCGACTAATCTCTTTATTTTCCTGAATCCTTTGTCTTCTGTACGTTTTTCATTCTCTAGAGCACTTAGTTTTTGTCTCCCTATACCTTCAGGTAAACCAAGGGCTCGTTGTGTCCTTCCCATTATTTCTGTTACCCTTGGGAACAAGCCTTTGCACTGCCGCATTGCATTTTGTTGTTACAAAGTCCATCATTTCGTTTACTGATTTTCCTGCCAACTCCTGCTCTCACTGAACCTCCTGCAAGAAGGTCCTCATTCCTGTGTAGTTTCCCCTTTTATAGCTTGGCTTTTTCCTTTCTACTCCTGTTACCCTCTGCACTTTTAGCTCCACGATGTATTCAGAGCTCATAACCACGTGGTCACTAGCTCCAAGGAACCTTTCATATGTGATCTGCTCAATGTCTGAGCTACTCAGGGTGAACACGAGGTCCAGTCTTGTTGGTTTATCCTCCCCTCTCTCTCTGGTAGTGTCCCTAACATGTTAGCGCATGAAGTTTGCTAGCACCACATCCATCATCTTGGCTCTCCATGTTTTGGGACCCCCATGTGTCTCCAGGATTTCCCATTCTCCCTGTGATTGAAATCGCCCATGACCAGTAATTTTGCTCTACTCGAGTGAGCCCTTCTTGTCACCTCGGCTAGTGTGTCCACCATTGCTCTGTCGCACTCATCATATTCCTCTCTTGGCCTCCTGCAGTTCTGTGTTGGGTTATACATCACTGCAATGACTACCTTCTGTTCCCCTGAGTGAACTGTACCTACTAGGTAATCCTTCCTCCAATCTCATCCATTCCTTCCATTTCTTTATAGCCCCACTGGTTTTTAATTAGCAGTGCAACCCCTCCTCCTCCTCTGCTCCTTTTATCCTTCCTCAGGATCTGATATCCGGGTGGGAAGATTGCATCTGTTATTATCCCAGTGAGTTTTGTTTCTGTAACTGCTACAATGTCTGGGGACATCTCCTTGACTCTTTCATGCCACTCCTCACATTTATTCGTTATTCCATCTTCGTTCGTGTACCAAACCTTCAACTTCTTTTCTATAACTGTGGTCTGGGGAGAAAGGTGGGTTAGGGGGAGCAGGTGCCATGGCATTGGCCTATAGGTGGTTGCTATAGGGGTGGCATTTGTGGTATGGGGGTGGGGCAGAGGGCCTATGGGGGTTTCAGTGAGGGTGAGGGTTGTGGTGAGGGGTGGGGATAGAGGGAACAGTGTGTGGGTTATTGGTGGGGGTGGGGTTTTGTGGTGAGGAGATGGGGGAGAGGTACATTGTGTGGGTTACTGTGGGTTTTGGGGGGGTGGGTTGAGCTGAGGGGAATGTTGGGTTACTGTGGGTTACTGTGGGGGTGGGATTTGTACAGAGGGGGATGTGTGGGTTACTGTTTGTTTCTGTGGGGGTGGGATTTGTGCTGAGGGGTATGGGGGCAGAGGGTACAGTGAGTGGGTTTTAGGTTAGGTTGTTTGATTGCTTTGGGATTGCCGTGGTTGTGTTCCTTCTGTGGGTGGTACTGGAGGGGGATGTGCTTGTTCTTCCACCTGGGCCTGATTTCTCCTGCTCCCCACCTTCCTTGTCTCCCATTCCTCCTTGTGACATTGCGCCCTCTCTTTCAGTATCATCCTTTCTTCTTGTGTTCTGTCTCAGTCGAGGTACACACTCCGGAACTCCTAGTTGTCCATAGGTATGCTTTCTCCGGCAGGATCCGGTTTCGAGCTGACTCTGCCTTGAATATCACTTTGACTGGACGCTTTTTCCTCTCGTAAACCACCCAATTCTCCGAAAATTTGTCAGCTAGGTCATATCGTCCTCTCCTATTGCTTTCATGATGCTTTCAATCGTTTTTTCCCCTCCTGTTTCCTTGCCTCGTAAGTTTCCCCATCTACTTCTTGGTTGTGTTCCTTCTGTGGGTGGTACTGGAGGGGGATGTGCTTGTTCTTCCACCTTGGCCTGATTTCTCCTGCTCCCCACCTTCCTTGCCTCCCATTCCTCCTTGTGACATTGTGCCCTCTCTTTCAGTATCATCCTTTCTTCTTGTGTTCTGTCTCAGTCGAGGTACACACTCCGGAACTCCTAGTTGTCCATAGGTACGCTTTCTCCTGCAGGATCCGGTTTCGAGCTGACTCTGCCTTGAATATCACTTTGACTGGACGCTTTTTCCTCTCGCAAACCACCCAATTCTTCGAAAATTTGTAGCTGGGTCATATCGTCCTCTCCTATTGCTTTCATGATACTTCCAATCGTTTTTTCCCCTCCTGTTTCCTTGCCTCGTAAGTTTCCCCATCTACTTCTTGGTTGTGTTCCTTCTGTGGGTGGTACTGGAGGGGGATGTGCTTGTTCTTCCCCCTTTGGCCTGATTTCTCCTGCTCCCCAACCTTCCTTGCCTCCCATTCCCCCTTTGGGGACTTGTGCCCTTCTTTCAGTATCATCCTTTCTTTTTGGTTCTGTCTCAGTCGAGGTACACACTCCGGAACTCCTAGTTGTCCATAGGTACGCTTTCTCCTGCAGGATCCGGTTTCGAGCTGACTCTGCCTTGAATATCACTTTGACTGGACGCTTTTTCCTCTCGCAAACCACCCAATTCTTCGAAAATTTGTCAGCTGGGTCATATCGTCCTCTCCTATTGCTTTCATGATACTTTCAATCGTTTTTTCCCCTCCTGTTTCCTTGCCTCGTAAGTTTCCCCATCTACTTCTTGGTTATGTTCCTTCTGTGGGTGGTACTGGAGGGGGATGTGCTTGTTCTTCCACCTGGGCCTGATTTCTCCTGCTCCCCACCTTCCTTGCCTCCCATTCCTCCTTGTGACATTGTGCCCTCTCTTTCAGTATCATCCTTTCTTCTTGTGTTCTGTCTCAGTCGAGGTACACACTCCGGAACTCCTAGTTGTCCATAGGTACGCTTTCTCCTGCAGGATCCGGTTTCGAGCTGACTCTGCCTTGAATATCACTTTGACTGGACGCTTTTTCCTCTCGCAAACCACCCAATTCTTCGAAAATTTGTCAGCTGGGTCATATCGTCCTCTCCTATTGCTTTCATGATACTTTCAATCGTTTTTTCCCCTCCTGTTTCCTTGCCTCGTAAGTTTCCCCATCTACTTCTTGGAGCCCATACACAAAAACGGCCCTCCCCCTTTCGTCCTCCCACTGTACTACCTGAGCATCCTCTGATACGAATTAGTTCCTGCCAGTGACGCGTTTGCTTCCTACTGTCTCTTCCCTACCCGGGTTTGCCCCTGTGCTTACTGTTCCTGGACATGGCAATTGTCCGTTAAAGCCTCTGTGTATAGTCTAGCTCCTTCATTGTCTTTAGCCCCCTCATTAGTTCCTGCTATTCTCCCTGCCTTTTCCCCAGGCCACCTTTTTGGTCTAAATAGTAATTGCTTACTGTATATCTCCTTTGTTCTCTACTGTCCCCTCATCGGTGACTGATGATGATGTGTGTGTGTGTGTGTACTCACATAGTTGTACTCACCTAGTTGAGGTTGCAGAGGTCGAGTCCAAGCTCCTGGCCCCGCCTCTTCACAGGTCGCTACTAGGTCACTCTCTCTGTCCCGTGAGCTTTATCATACCTCTGCTTAAAGCTATGTATGGATCCTGCCTCCACTACTTCGCTTCATAAACTATTCCACTTCCTGACTACTCTGTGGCTGAAGAAATACTTTCTAACATCCCTGGGATTCATCTGTCTTCAACTTCCAACTGTGTCCCCTTGTTACTGTGTCCAATCTCTGGAACATCCTGTCTTTATCCACTTGTGTGTGTGTGTGTGTGTGTGTGTGTGTGTACTGGTAAGCCGGTCACGTCCTGTTTCCATATGATGTAAAGTGAACTAAACGAGAGAGAAAGGTGTACTTGTACTTATGCACAACATTGGCTGCTCTTTATGTGCACATAGGTCTTAGTGTACGACCGTCTGATGTACGTGAATGTGTACGTAATGGAAGATACTTAAGAAATCATTACAACTCCAACTACCCATACTTTTACTCTACTACTATTACTACCACTTTTACTATTGCTACTACTATTACTATTGCCACTACTTCCACTATTACTATTGCTAGTACTACTAATACTAATACTTCAACTTCTATTACTACTGCTACTATTACTACTGCTAGTAATATTGCTGCTACTACTATTACATATATTATTACTGCCACTATTATTACTACTTCTATTACTACTTTTACTACTAGCACCATTAATCTTACTGTTACTGCTGCTAGTACTATTATTAATAATACTGCTGTTGCTATGATTATTATTATTAATGTTACTTCTGTTAGTAATACTATTACTATAATTGCTACTACTATTACTATTATTACTGTTGCTGTTACTACAATTGATATTACTGCTACTGCTATTATAAGGGCTGCTTCTATTACTACTACTACTACTACTACTACTACTACTATTACTAACTGCTATTTCTACTATTAAAATTGCTACTAGTACTAAGGCCACTACTACTCCTACTTCATTTACTACTACTACTCCTACTACATCTATTACTACTACTACCGCTACTACTACTACTACTACTACTACTACTAATAATAATAATAACAATGTTCCTTCTGAAGCCTAGCGCAGCTTAATATTCTTGGCTTATTTTCACATTCTTTTTATTTTACTACGTATTAGCACTTTAGTACATGTTAGTATATAGCAGCACATTGTTACCTGATACCAACATCAGTACATGGTATCACTTTTTATGTTGCTGTTAGCATCACTAGAAACAATATACCATAGTGGTGCTTCTGTCTGGCTATCACTGGACGAAGGATCGAGCCCTCAGCACTTCAGGAGCTGAATAACCCGCTTAATTTCGACAAAATAAACTTCAAAATATACAAGATATCACAAATATTTTCCAACAGATATGCAAATGGAACCAATTTTTGGCATTACATTTTTTTTGTAAAATAAGAGAAAGGCATCATTTTTTTTCAATTCATGAATATATAATTATTTTTTTTATTTCATTCAGAGGCACAAACTGCATAAGCAACATCCCATGATAAATCTTTTCAATTTCCTAAGTAGCTTTATAATAAGTTAGCTCACGAAATTTTATATCAGAAATTATTTAAACTGGAAGTCTGGGATTTTAAAACTCGCCAGTGAATAATTCATAATTAATAATTATATTTTTAATCGTTGTTCATATTTACAATTTACAGTAAATTTAGGGCGGAACTTTACAGCTGTCAGTCTGACCATTCGTTCCAAATTACTCCCCTGTTGTAATGGCTTTTAAATAATTCTCATTGGTTAATTTAGATTTAAGTGCATCGTTATTATTATCATCATTATTATATCATTATTATTATTATTATTATTATTATTATTATTATTATTATTATTATTATTATTATTATTATTATTATATTAAAAAATAATATTATTGCTGCCGTTATCATTATAATTATTATTATTATTATCATTATTATTATTATCATCATCATTATCATCATCATCATCATCATCATTCTCCCCATGCTTCAAGCAAGTGAGGTAGAATAGGTGGGACCTTGCCACAAGTGGGAAGGGCGAGAGGGAGAGGTGGGACGAGATTGCAAAGTGTGAAGGTGGGAGATGGGATATATGAGAGTGTGCCACAAGTAGGCAGGAAGGTGAAGGACAGGGAGAGCCAAGTGACGGGTGGACAGGTGGGGTGGGATAGGTGGGACAGTGCTACAAGTGTGTTTGTGGGGTGGGATAGGAGGGACAGTGCTATAAGTATGTAGGTAGGAAGGGATAGATGGGACAGTGCTACAAGTGTGTAGGTGGGGTTTGATAGGTGGAAGAGTGCTACAAGTGTGTAGGTAGGGTTGGATAGGAGGGACAGTGCTATAAGTGTGAAGGTAGGGTGGGATAGGTGGGACAGTCCTACAAGTGTGTAGGTGGGGGGGGATAGGTGGGACAGTCCTACAAGTGTGTAGGTGGGGTGGGATAGGTGGGACAGTGCTACAAGGTGTAGGTAGGGTGGGGTAGGTGGGACAGTGCTACAAGTGTGAAGGTAGAGTGGGGGTAGGTGGACAGTGCTACAATGTTGTAGGTGGGGGGATAGGTGGGACAGGCTACAAGTGTATAGGTAGGGGGGATAGTGGGACAGTCCTACAAGTGTGTAGTTTGGGGTGGGTAGGTGGGACAGTGTACAAGGTGTAGGTAGGGTGGGATAGGTGGGCAGACCTACAAGTATGTAGGTAGGGTGCGAAGGTGGGACAGTGCTAAAGGTGTAGGTGGGGTGGGATAGGTGGGAAAAGTGCACAAGTGTGTAGGTGGGGGTGGGAAAAGGTGGGACAGTGTTACAAATGTGGTAGGTGGAGCGGGAAAGTTGGACAGTGCTACAAGTGTTTTAGGGGGGGGTGGGATGGATGGACAGTGCTACAAGTTGTAGGTGGGGTGGGGATAGGTGGGACAGTGCTACAAGTGTTAGGTGGGGGGATAGGTGAACAGTGGCCACAATGTGTAGGTGGGGTTGGATAGGTTGGACAGTGCTACAAACATGTAAGTAGGGGGGGGATAGGTGGGGCAGTGTACAAGTATGTAGGTAGGTGGGTTAGGTGGACAGTGCTGCAAGTGTATAGGTGGGGTGGGGTAGGTGGGACAGTGCTACAAGTGTGTAGGTAGGGTGGGGTAGGTGGGACAGTGCTACAAGTGTGTTTGTGTGGGTTGGGGTAGGTGGACAGTGCTACAAGTGTGTAGGTGGGGTGGGATAGGTGGGACAGTCCTACAAGTATGTAGGTGGGGTGAGATAGGTGGGACAGTGCTACAAGTGTGTAGGTAGGGTGGGATAGGTGGGACAGTGCTACAAGTGTGTAGGTGGGTGGGGATAGGTGGGACAGTGCTACAAGTAGTAGGGGGGGAGAGATAGATGGGACAGTGCTACAAGTGTGTAAGGTGGGGTTGGGGTAGGTGGACAGTGCTATAAGTAAAGTAGGTGGGGTGAGATAGGTGGGACAGTGCTACAAGTGTGTAGGTGGGGTGGATAGGTGGGGCAGTGGTACAAGTTTTGTGGTGGGGTGGGATAGGTGGGACATGGTACAAGTGTGGGGTTGGGGTGGGATAGGGGGACAGTGGTACAAGTGTGTAGGTGGGGGTGGGATAGGTTGGACAGTGCTTAACAAATGGTGGGGCAGGATAAGTGGGCCATAGAACGGGGGTACGAGTGGAGATTGGGTGGGGGGTGTTTGTGAATGGTGGGGTGGGGGTGGAATTGGGCGGGGGTGGGGTGGGAAGGGGTTGGGGTGGGGTGGGGGGTGATAACAGTCAGATGAAGGACAATCGGATTCATTGATGGTTAATCCAATGTTCCCCTGGGTTTACGTGGTTTTTCGTTGTTAATCTCTGGGTTCCAGTGGTGTTAAACCAGGGTTCCCAAAAAAGACAATAAGAACTAACACAGCAAAAATAATAACGAGACGAGAACTAGGTCAAGAAAAAAATAAGAGTATAGAAAACATGCAGTATGCAAACGCAAGAACGAGAGAAAAAACAACAATAACAGCAAGAACAAACAAGCAAAAGGGAAGATCAAACATAAACGACGACAACAACCAGCCATGTCCACTAACGAAGGTAGCAACAGGTTCGGAAATTTGCGAAAGATACACAACGAGCGTCTCTCTATTTCTCTCTCTTTGAGAGATGCTGCTACCCAGCGCTACTCCGGTGCTGTGACAGTACTGAGTCTTTCCCCGTGCACACACACAGTAAACCAGAACAAAAAAACATACCACGGGTTGGGTTTGAACCCGCGGTCAGAGAGTCTCAAAACTCCTGACCGCGGGTTCAAACCCCACCCGTGGTATGGTTTGTTTGCAATCGTGTCATTACGATTTCGTGAGTTACAGTACACTAATACTGAGTCTCTCTCCGTGCACACACACAGTACACCAGCACTGAGTCTCTCCTCGTGCACACACACAGTACACCAGTACTGAGGTCTCTCCTCGTGCACACACACAGAACCCGTACTGAGTCTTTTCCTCGTGCACACCCCACAGTAAAACCAGTACTGAGTCCCTCCCCGTGCACACACACAGTACACCAGCACTGAGTCTCTCCTCGTGCACACACACAGTACACCAGTACTGAGTCTCTCCCCGTGCACACACACAGTACACCAGCACTGAGTCTCTCCTCGTGCACACACACAGTAACCAGTAAATGAGTCTCTCCTCGTGCCAACCAAAAAGTACACCTAACTGAGTCCCTCCCCGTGCACACACACAGTACACCAGCACTGAGTCTCTCCTCGTGCACACACACAGTACACCAGTACTGAGTCTCTCCTCGTGCACACACACAGTACACCAGTACTGAGTCTCTCCTCGTGCACACACACAGTACACCAGTACTGAGTCCCTCCCCGTGCACACACACAGTACACCAGCACTGAGTCTCTCCTCGTGCACACACACAGTACACCAGTACTGAGTCTCTCCCCGTGCACACACACAGTACACCAGCACTGAGTCTCTCCTCGTGCACACACACAGTACACCAGTTTCTGAGTCTCTCCTCGTGCACAAAACACAGTACACCAGTACTGAGTCCCCCCCGTGCACACACACGTACACCAGCACTGAGTCTCTCCTCTGCACACAACACAGTACACCAGTACTGAGTCTCTCCTCGGCACAACACAGTACACCAGTACGAGTCTCTCCTCGTGCACACACACAGTACAAACCGTAAAAGAGTCCCCCCCCGTGCCCCACACACAGTAAAACCCCGCACTGAGTCTCTCCTCGTGCACACACACAGTACACCAGTACGAGTCTCTCCCGTGCACACACACAGTACACCAGTACTGGAGTCTCTCCTCGTGCACACACACAGTACACCAGTACTGAGTCTCTCCTCGTGCACACACACGGTACACCAGTACTGATTCTCTCCCCGTGCACACACACACAGTACAACAGTACTGAGTCTCTCCTCGTGCACACACACAGTACACCAGTACTGAGTCTCTTCCCCTGCACACACACAGTCCACCAGTACTGAGTCTCTCCCCGTGCACACACACAGTACACCAGTACTGAGTCTCTCCCCGTGCACACACACAGTACACCAGTACTGAGTCTCTCCTCGTGCACACACACAGTACACCCAGCCTCGCTGTATATAGGAAGGAATTGTCTGGGGAAATCATGGGTAATGGGTTATATGGAGAGCATATGTTTGGGAGAGAGAGAGAGAGAGAGAGACAGACAGAGAGAGAGCGAGGAGAGAGAGAGGAGAGGAGAGAGAGAGAGAGAGATGGAGAGAGCGGGGAAGAGGAAGGAGAGAGAGAGAGAGAGAGAGAGAGAGAGGAGAGGAGAGAGGAAAGAGAGAATTGTGAAGGGGTGGTTGTGGGAGAGGGTTAGTGTGGAGGTGAAGAGAAGAATGGGGGACGTCGATGAACTGTTGAACAAAAGGGTACTGGAGGATAGATAGAGAGAGAAAGAAGAGAGACAGAGACAGAGAGAGGGGAGGAGAAAAGAGAAGAGAGAGAGAGAAGAGAACGGCAAAGGGCTGTTTCGAAGAAAAAGGGTGAAAGAGGGATGGAGAGGGGGAAGATGAGGAATTTAACAGAGAGTGAGAAAGAGACAGGAGAGAGAGAGAGGAAAAGACGGGGTGAGAGCATGGATGGACATGAAGGGAGAGTAGCGAGAAAAGAATTGATTAATGTTGGAAGAGGTGAAGACGAGACAGGAAGGACCTAATAGACGAATAATTAAACGGAGAGACAGACAGATAGACAGCGAAGCACATATGAGGGCACATCTCTAAAGCATGTCTTTAAGAAGATTGAAGATTGAGACACTTATGCAACACACACACACACATGTCTTTAAGAATTTGATTCAAGTGAGTTATATATCTTTCTGAGAAGTGTTAGAGGCTGAAGGAGGGGTGACGGGGTGGGGCAGGGGTTGGGGTGGGGAGGGGGGAGGGGTAACCGGGGAGGGGAGGGTGATTGGGGGGGGGGAGCAAGGTGATGTGGAGGGGGCAGGGTGATAGGGAGGGGGGCAGGGTGATGGGAGGGGGCAGGGTGATGGGGAAGGGTTACGGGGGGGGGAGGGTGATGGGGAGGGAAGGTGATGGGGAGGGGGCCCGGTGATGAGGAGGGGGCAGGGTGATGGGTAGGGAAAGGGGGTTTCGGGGAGGGGGAGGGTGATGGGGAGGGGCAAGGTGATGGGGAGGGGGCCCGGGGGATGGGGGAGGGGGCAGGGTGATGGGGAGGGGGCAGGGTGATGGGGAGAGGGAAGGGTTATGGGGGGGGGGAGGGTGATGGGGAGGGAGCAAGGTGATTGGGGAGGGGGCAGGGTGAGGAGAGGGGCAGGGTTAGGGGAGGGGGAAGGGTTACGGGGAGGGGGGGGGTGGTGGGGAGGGAGCAGGGGTGATGGGGGGAGGGGGCAGGTTTATGGGGGGGGGGCAGGGTGATGGGTAGGGGAAGGGTTACGGGGAGGGGGAGGGTGATGGGGAGGGAGCAAGGTGATGGGGAGGGGGGAGGGTGATGGGGGGGGGGACGGTTTTATGGGGAGGGGGCAGGGTGATGGGGAGAAAGGGGAAAGGGTTATGGGGAGGGGGAGGGTGTTTGGGGAGGGAGCAAGGTGATGGGGAGGGGGCAGGGATGGGGAGGGGGCAGGGCTATGGGGAGGGGGAAGGGAGGTTACGGGGAGGGGGAGGGGGGATGGGGAGGGAGCAGGGTGATGGGGAGGGGGCAGGGTGATGGGGAGGAGGCAAGGTGATGGGGAGTGGGGAGGGTGATGGGAGGGAGCAGGGTGATAGGGAGGAGGCAGGATGATGGGGAGGGGGCTGGGTGATGGGGAGGGAGCAGGGTGATGGGGAGGAGGCAGGGTTTATGGGAGTGAGCCGGGTTTATGGGGAGGAGGCAGGGTGATGGGGAGGAAGCAGGGTGATGGGGGAAAGGGGGGGAGGGTGATGGGGAGGGCAGGGTGATGGGGAGGAGAGAGGAACAGGGAGTGAAGGGAGGGGTAAAAAAGAAGGAAGATATAAGGAGAGAGGAATAGAGGAGGATGGAACGGATGAAGAAAAGGAGGGAGAGACGAACCCCTCCCCCTTCCCCCTCGCTCTTGGTACCAGACTCACATACTCACGTACTCACATACTCACGTACTCACATACTCACGTACTCATACTCATCTACTCACACTCACGTACCCACATACTCACGTACTCACACTCTCACGTACTCACATACTCACGTACTCACACTCTCACGTACTCACATACTCACGTACTCACAACTCTCAAAGTTACATACTCACGTACTCACCCCTCCTCACGTACTCACATACTCACGTACCACACTCCACGTACTCACATATCACGTACTCACAACTCTCACGTACTCACATACTCACGTACTCACACTCTCACGTACTCACATACTCACGTACTCACACTCTCACGTACTCACATACTCACGTACTCACACTCTCACGTACTCACATACTCACGTACTCACACTCTCACGTACTCACATACTCACGTACTCACATACTCACGTACTCATACTCACGTACTCACATACTCACGTACTCACATACTCACGTACTCACATACTCACGTACTCACACTCTCACGTACTCACATACTCACGTACTCATACTCACGTACTCACATACTCACGTACTCACATACTCACGTACTCACATACTCACGTACTCACATACTCACGTACTCACATACTCACGTACTCACACTCTCACGTACTCATACTCACGTACTCACATAGTCTCTATCACATCTTTACTCCCTCAACAATATTTTGTCCTTTTTTCGTCTCTTTCAATGTTGGACACACTATTCCTTCTCCTCCTCCTCTTCCTCCACCACCACCTCCTCCACCACCTCCTTCACCATCTCCTCCAACAGCTACTCCTCCTCCTCCTTCATCACCTCCTCCTCCACTCCTTATCAAGTCCACCTCTTTCACCCCTCCACCTTCTCTTCCACCCCCACCCCACTCCCCCCCACCCCCTCCTCCACCTCCTCCACCACTTCCTCTTCCCCCCATCTCCTCCACAACCTCCTCGTAAATCGCCTCCACCACCTGCTCCATCACCTGCATCACCATCTCCTTCACCACCTTCTCCTCCAACTTTTCCAATTGCACCAGCTGCCATCCACTTTCTTCATCACATCCTCATCCACCTCCTCGACCTTCTCATCCACCTCCTCCATCTCCTCCACAACCACCTCCTCCACGTACTACTCTACCTCCACCTCCACCATCTCCTCGTCCACCACCTCCTAAACAAACTCCTTTACCTCCACCTCTTCCACCTAAACCTCCATCGCCTCCACCACCTCCACCTCCTCTTCCACCTACACCTCCTTCAATTCCACCATCTCCACCACCTCCATCACCTCCACCTCCACCACCACCACCACCACCAGCTCCTCCACCACCACCACCACCAGCTCCTCCACCGCCTCCACCACCTCCACCTCTTCTACCACCTCCATCACCTCCTCCTACACCACCACCAACACCTCCTCCTCCTCCTCCTCCTCCTCCACAAGCACCACCTCCACCTCCTCCTCCTCCACCACCTCCTCCTCCACCACCAGCTCCACCACCACCCCCCCACGACCTCCACTTCCAAACCAACAGATGCAGATATTAGTGCGGAAAAAAAGTCCCCCCCCAGTACCACCAATACCACCAATCAGATGACATTCTTCTTTGCAAATGTACAGGGTCTAAAGCCAGCAACGAACAACAAAATACCTTTCACCCGTGGACTGCTTGCAGAGGCAAATACAATGTTTGCGGCCTTCACTGAGACCCACATAAAGGATCACTTCTACAACGAAATATGGATCCCAGGTTACAACCCATACAGATGCGACAGAGCAAACAGGCAAAAGGGGAGGGGGGTTGCCCTGAATATCGCAGAGTCACTTATTTGCACAGAACTGCTAAATGCCTCAAATGATGTAGTTGAAGTTTTAGCGGTGAAGATCGAGAACCAAAATGTAGTCATTGTGATAGTCTACAAGCCTCCAGATACAACGTCCCAACAATTCCAGGAACAGCTGTTGAGAATTGACCAGTCTGGAAACCCTCTTAGCTCCTGCCCCTAACATCTTGCTCCTGGGGGATTTCAACTTAAGGCACCTAAAATGGAGGAATATAGCAAATATTGTTGTTGCAGTGATAACACCAGGAGGCAGCTCTGACGAGAACTCAGACACACACGAGCTTTTAAATCTCTTCACAAAATTCAACTTAAACCAGCAAATAATAGAGCCTACTAGATTGGAGAATACACTGTACCTCATCTTCACTAACAATGATGATCTGATACGAAATGTCACCATATCAAAAACAATATACTCGGAACGTAACATAATCGAGGTTCAGACATGTATGCGTGAAGCCCAAGACCGACAAAATGGAATCAGTCACGAGAGAGCTTTCACCAAATTGAACTTCAATAACAAGAACATAAAGTGGGACCAAGTCCTAAATGATATAAGCTGGGAAGATAGACTAAGCAACACAGACCCCAACTTATGCCTAGAACAGATTAACTCTGTGGCACTCGATGTATGCTCAAAGCATATTCCTTTAAGAAAAAGGAGGAGTAGATGTAAAATTGAGAGAGACAGGAGCTCCCTTTACAGGCGACGGAAAAGAACAACAGAGTGGTTAAAAGAGGCCAATATATCTGCAATGCGTAGGGAGACACTGGTCAGAGAAATAGCAAAGATCGAACTTAAGCTAAAGGAATCTTATAGGAGTCAGGAATCACGGGAAAAACTAAAAGCCATAAATGAAATCGAAAGAAACCAAAAGTATTTCTTTTTTTATGCCAAATCAAAGTCGAAAACAACATCCAGAATTGGGTCCCTACTTAAACAAGATGGGTCTTACACAGATGACAGCAAGGAAATGAGTGAGTTACTCAAGTCCCAATATGACTCAGTTTGTAGCAAGCCACTAACCAGACTGAGAGTCGAAGATCTAAATGAACTTTTTATGAGAGAGCCACAGAATTTGGTAAACACAAACCTGTCTGATTTTATCCTGACACCATATGACTTCGAACAGGCGATAAATGACATACCCATGCACTCTGCCCGAGGGCCAGACTCATGGAACTCCGTGTTCATCAAGAAGCCCCTATCACGTGCTTTTAACATCCTATGGAGAGGGAGCATGGACACTGGGGTCGTCCCACAGTTACTAAAAACAACAGACATAGCCCCACTCCGCAAAGGCGGCAGTAAAGCAATAGCAAAGAACTACAGACCGATAGCGTTAACATCCCATATCATAAAAATCTTTGAAAGGGTCCTAAGAAGCAAGATCGCCACCCATCTAGATACCAATCAATTACACAACCCAGGGCAACATGGGTTTAGAGCAGGTCGCTCCTGTGTGTCCCAACTACTGGACCACTACGACAACGTCCTAGATGCACTAGAAGACAGAAAGAATGCAGATGTAATATACACAGACTTTGCAAAAGCCTTCGACAATTGTATCCATAGCGTAATAGCGCACAAAATGCGTACTAAAGGAATAACAGGAAAAGTTGGTAGGTGGATCTATAACTTCCTCACAAATAAAACACAAAGAGTAGTAGTAAACCGAGTCAAGTCTGAGGCGGCTACGGTGAAAAACTGTTCCGCAAGGCACAGTACTCACTCCCATTTTGTTTCTCATCCTCATATATGACATAGACAAGGATGTCAGCATCAGCACCGTGTCTTCTTTTGCAGATGACACCCGAATCTGCACGGCAGTATCTTCCATTGCAAACGCTGCAAGGCTCCAGGCGGACATCAACCAAATCTTTCAATGGGCTGCAGAAAACAATATGAAGTTCAACGATGAGAAATTTCAATTACTCCGATATGGTAAACATTAGGGAATTAAAACTTCATCAGAGTATAAAACAAATTCCAGCCACACAATACAGCGAAAAAGCTAACGTCAAAGACCTGGGAGTGATCATGTCGGAGGATCTCACCTTCAAGGACCATAACATTGTATCAATCGCATCTTCTAGAAAAATAACAGGATGGATAATGAGAACCTTCAAAACTAGGGATGCCAAGCCCATGATGACACTCTTCAGGTCGCTTGTTCCATCTAGGCTAGAATATTGCTGCACACTAACTGCACCTTTCAAGGCAGGTGAAATTGCTGACCTAGAAAATGTACAGAGAACCTTCACGGCACGCATAACGGAGATAAAACACCTCAATTACTGGGAGCGCTTGAGGTTCCTGAACCTGTATTTCTTGGAACGCAGGCGGGAGAGATACATGATTATATACACCTGGAAAATCCTAGAGGGACTAGTATCAAACTGCACACGGAAATCACTCTCTCCGAAAGCAAAAGACCCAACAGAAGATGCAATATCCCCCCAATGAAAAGCAGGGGTGTCACTAGGAAGCTAAGAGACAACACAATAAGTGTCAGGGGCCCAAGTCTGTTCAACTGCCTCCCAGCATACATAAGGGGGATTACCAATAGACCCCTGGCTGTCTTCAAGCAGACAGTGGACAGGCACCTTAAGGCGGTATCTGACCAGCCGGGCTGTGGCTCGTACGTTGGATTGCGTGCAACCAGCAGTAACAGCCTGGTTGATCAGGCGCTGTTCCACCATGAGGCCTGGTCACAGACCGGGCCGCGGGGGCATTGACCCCCGGAACTCTCTCCATGTAAACTCCAGGTAAACCACCAACACCACCTCCACCACCACCTGCACCACCACCACCATTACCACCACCACTTCCACCAGCATCACCACCTCAAGTACCACCACCACCTCAACCACCACCACCACCTCCACCACGACCACCACCACCTCCGCCACCACCACAACGACGACCACCACCACCATCACCTGCACCACCACCACCACCACCACCTCCAACACTTCCACCACCTCCTCAACAACCACCACCACCACTTACTCCTCCTATTCCACCACCTACTCCTTCACCTCCACCACCACCTGCTCAACCACCACCACCTCCACAACCACCACCACCACCACCACCTTCTCCACCACCACCATCACCACCACCGCCTCCGCCACCAACACCGCCACCACGGCCACCACCTCCTCCTCTTCCACCACCACCTCCTCCACCTTCACTACCGCCACCTCCTCCTTCTCTTTCACAACCACCACCACTTCTTCCTCCTCCACTACCACCACAACTACCACCTCTACCACCACCACAACCACCACCATCACCTTCACCACCACCACAACCACCATCACCTTCTCTACCACCACCACCTCCACCACCACATCCACCAACTCCACCACCACCACCACCTCCAACACCTCCACCACCACCACCATCTCCACCACCACCTCCACCACTTAGAGAACCAACACCACCTCCTCCAACACCATCACCACCTCTTTTGCGACCCCTGAATAAGTCACAATGTATATAATGTATATTACCTGTTTATATAATTTTATATTGCTTATATATGCGATATTAGCTAAATCGTAAATATATTGCTTTATAATATTATTTGACTTAGTTATATTATTAGGTAGGATGTAACATTTATATATTATTCAGTGCTCAATGTTCGAGAGTATTAAGTAGTTGACAGCATTGTCTAACTACTGTAATTTTCACTCAGCTTGTTTCTTTGCTGGCTTTTGTTGCTGGGCAGCAGCAATCCACGGAGAGTCACGTGATCAGGGTGGGGCGATCACTCTCACTAGAAGTGAGAGTCTGCCTGGCCTGCGCTAGCTCTTGTCTGTGTGACGTGCCTTCCAACAACATAACCTCTCCAGCTCTCTATTGTGGGCCCTTGTTGGAAGATCGTCTCTCTCACTTTCTTGTTGTTGGTTCTGTGTAACTCTGTTCACAGAACATTGCCTAGACTTAGTGATTTTCGACGTTGTACTGAGGTTGTGTGTCGCATAGACACTGAGAAACTCAGGTCCTGAGCTGTAGCTTCTGACCTAATTTGTACTGGTATCTGTGTACTGTCACAGTCGGGGATTTTCTAATGCTGAACTTCGATTCAGTAGTATGGGAGTTTTGTGACTCTTGTGGAGGATCTGCAGATGGTCCCTACTTAGTGTCGTTATATTATCTCCTTGTTCCTGATTCTGTGTTGCTGTTGCTTGTTATATTGCTGTTCAGCTTATCAGTCGTTTTATTGTTCAAGCAAGCTTTTCTGATTGCCAGGTTGGTCAAGAAGTTAGTCTATGTGAGGACTTTTAGTCAGTCACTGGTTAAGGCTAGTCGAGTCTTGAGACATAGCGAACTACTTAGAACACTTACACAAACTTACTTGTATATATTTGTATTATGTTATCAAATGCTAACAATGTACCAGACGGTACTTAAAAGCCATAAAGATGTGATCTGTGCCTTCAGCACAATACTACTGTACACGAGAGAAGTGTAGGAGCTTGTATCCTATATTATATTCATTTGATTACTTTAATTTATTTTGATATTATACGCCTAGACAACTTTATTGTTATTAATATACTTATTAAATTTTAGTTTCTTTAGTTAGTAGACTACCAGTTGTAATCCTGAAGCACTATTGAATCTTATTGAATTCTAATGGATAATTGGACCAGGATACTGACTACTTGTTACAAACACCCAGTAACAGGCTGGGTGCTAGAAGGACAGTCCTTTCTAGTATTCACTGGAGATCTCTATCATTATTAGAAATCGCGTTTTTTTTAACAACCTCCACCAAAAACATCACCACTACCACCTCCTCCTCCTACACCACCACCTCCACCACCACCTCCTCCACAATCACCAACACCACATCTACCATCTCTAGCACACCACCTGCACCACCTCCACCACCATCACCACCACCACCTCCTATACCTCCTCCACAACCACCACCACTACCACCTCCTCCACCTCACCCACCGCCGCCTCCTCCACCACCACCCATATACCTCCACCACCACCTCCTTCTCCACCACGACAATCACCTCCTTCTCCTCCACCACGACAATCACCTCCTCCTCCTCCTCCTCCATCACGACAATCACCTCCTCCACCACAACATCCACCTCCTCCACCATCCTCCTCCTCCTCCACCACCACTCCACACATACCACCGCACTCCTCCACCACCATCTCCACCACCTCCACCATCATCACCACCACTACATCTACACCTCCACCACCATCTCCACCCCTCCTCCACCATCAACCACCACACCACCTCCACACCACCATTCTCCACCACCACCTCCTACCACCACCCCACCACACCACCTCCACCACCCCTACCACCACCACCACTTCCTCACTCACCACCACCTCCTCCTCACCACCACCACCAACACCACCCACTCCACCACCCTCCATCACCACCCACCACCACCTCCTCCACCACCACCCCCTCCTCCTACACCACCACCACTTTCACTTCCTCCTACTCCACCACCTCATCAACCACCTCCTCCACCACCATCACCACCACCACCCCCCTCCTCCTACACCACCACCACTTTCACTTCCTCCTACTCCACCACCTCATCAACCACCTCCTCCACCACCATCACCACCACCACCCCCTCCTCCTACACCACCACCACTTTCACTTCCTCCTACTCCACCACCTCATCAACCACCTCCTCCACCACCATCACCACCACCTACTCCTCATCCTGCACCACCTCCTCCACCTCCACCACCAACACCTCCTCCATCACCACATCCACCACCTCCACCAGCACCTCCACCACCTCCTCCTCCACCACCTGCACCACCACAACGACCTCCACCACCAACACCACAACCACCACCACCACCTCCACCACCATATCCACCACCTCCACCAAGAGTGGCGCCTTCACCAGTGACTGAGAGATATGTTGCATATGTATCTCTCTCTATTTGTCTCGTCACGTAAATATATCGACATGTAAACAGTGTGTGTACTTCGAGGGTCAAGAGGAATCCTTGATCCTATGTAAGAGGGTTGAGGTATATATTATTTTTTTATAGAGGTACTGTACGCATGTATGCTGTAAGAATGCTTGGGTGTGGTTTGTTGTGATTGTGATACTGTTGCGATGCAACACATGCTTGGATGCTACCACCCCCATGAGGAAACGGTACACCAACTCCCTGACCCTTGCTGGTATCCTAAGCAGCCTGAACTCCCTCCATATCACCTGCCAGTTATACATGGGGTACACGGCAACCCCCTGTAAGATACCCCTTCCCTACACCACACCCACCAACGTTTTAACCCTCAATATTGAAACCTGTCGCACTGTCAACAAGAACCTCAGCAAATCCTCGCAATTCCTCAAGTCCCTGCCACTCCACCAGTTTCTAGCATCCCTCATCACCCTATCCACCCTAACACCCCCCTTCCCCCCACCCTAATATACCTCTGCTTAATATATAACGCCATCACCCTAGGCCCCAAAGCCAACAATCCTAGGCCCCCCGTTTCACATCCGTCATAACCACCTCCTTAGATAACCAGGCCCTCCCAAACCCCCACACAAACCTCAAAACCCTCCTCTGTATTTCCTGAATGTCCTACACCCGCAAAGAGAACACCTCTGCCATACCCCATACCTTACTATACACCAGCGAGTTAATAACCAAAGCCCTCTGCTGTAACGCCACTTCACTAACCATCAAACCTTTAAGCTTGCCCATAACCCTACTCATGACTAGTTCAGAGTTGATCCTCATGCAATCCTGCACCTGATCCATATAACATATCCCACAAACCCTAAGTCTGTCACCAACTGTCCATCCCATCTCTTCCCTCAATCTCCCCCCAACCCAAGTCCCTACCTCCAACAGCTTCGACTTTGCAAGATTAACTTCCATACCCGAAACATCCCCAAAACTCTTAATCACCTCACCCACCCTTCTTAAAGCCCCCCCACTCAATACTAGAACAGTTTTGTCATCAACATAACCTACAATTCCCCCCATGCATTCCCCCTCTACCCCCCGCAATTCCTCCTCCACAGCCTCAAAGAAAGGATGCTGGCACACATGCAAAGAGCAACTGCGAGAGCGGGCAACCCTGCCTTAAGCCCTGTTCCATCAGCACGGGCTCCCCCAGCCTTCCATTAACCTGCACCCTCATGACTGCTCCCTCATATAGAGTGCGCACCCATCTCACTACCCACCCTCCAAAACCAAACTTCTCCAAACAGACCCATAAAAATTCCCTCTTCACACAGTCATAAGCCTGAGCCCAATCCAAACCAAGGACGCCCCCTCCCTGGCAGTTCTCTATAAAATCCCTTATCCTACTGTGCCCATTCTTCATACTTCGTCCCGGGATCCCATACTGACATCCCATACTGGCATGAGCAATTATGCTGATTTCTGGTTCGAAAAGAAGTGGGGGAAGGGGGAGGAGGGCGATACTATTGATGAGGTGTGGGGGGGAGAGGTTTAGGGTCATGTGGAGAGGAGGGCATGGATATGGGAGGTGAGATTAGCATGGGGGAAGTTGAGGAGGCTGTGTTCAACATGAGTACTGGCAAGGCACCGGGTATAGATGGGATATCAAATGATTTTTATAGAATTCAATGGGAGCACATTAAGTACTGTCTGGGTGAGGGTCAAAGAATTTTTTGCGACGGGAGGGACAGTTAGGACAGACTCAGCGAACGGGTGTAGTCGTATTAGTACGCAAAAAGCAAGGGGAAGAGTATTGAGTGGTACACAGCTATTTCGCTAATGTGGCCGACTACAAGAATTTTCGCGAAAGAACTGGGCAATAGGATGAAGAAGGTGTTAGGTGGGGTTATTCAAAGGGGCAGATGGGTATTCTGGGCAGAAGCATGAGAGATGGGCATGGCCGCATTAGGGGTTTTTTTGGGGGGTTGCAACGGGGGGGGGCTTTTTGGGGCATTGATTGGGAAAAGGGCAACGACTGTGGGATAAAACTTTTTGGGGGCCGTTTTTGTTTGAAACTCGGTTTTGGAAAAGGGGAGTGGTGAGGTGGGTTATACAATTTATTCATCTGCAATGGTGCAGTACAAATTAATGGCATTTTGGGAAAGGGCCTGTAAGGATGGGAGGGGTTTTGAGACGGGGGGTTTTCCCTTGCCTAAAAATATTTTTTTGAAATGTATGCAGAAAACCTTTTAGGGGCCCTCGTTGAGGGGAGGGGGTTTTTAAAATGGGAAAAGGAGGGGTGAAAAATGTGGTGGGTATGGGGTTTATACCACTGTTCTGATGGGCCGGGGGGTTTTTGCTAATTGGGAATTTTTTGGAGAAATGCATCCCGGGGTCAACAAAAAAAATCAATTTTTGGCCGGGAGGGGGGTTTTGGGCTGGGTGGGGGGGGGTTTTGGGTTTGGAATTTTGGGTTGGGAAAGTAGGGGCTGGGAAAAAAAATTTGGGATTTATATACATGACAGATCCCGGGGTGAAGGCTAGGCGGGGTGAATTCGGGGGTTTGGTGGGGGGAAAGGGCATAAAAAGGTTAAGGGATTTTACGGGGGGGGAACATCACCTTACAACAGCGGGAAAATAAATAAATTCATTAGTTTAAGAAAAAGTGGGGAGAAATGGCTGGGGTGTATCCACTGCGGACTCCAACTTTCATGAGTTTTCAGGGGAGGGCATTACTTATTTTTGGGGGTTTTTCGGGAGGGAAAGGGCTAAGCAAGGAGGGGTGATGTCGATATACCCCCCCAGGGGGGAGTAGGCCTTTAGCTTTGGGCCGAGAGTAAAGGCCTTATTTTGGAAAACAGGGGTTCGTTAGGGAAGGGGGGGGAAAGAGGGGTTGAGTGGGGAAAGGATGGAAGATGGGGCGGAGATGGGGGAGTGGAAAAAAATTTAAATTGAATGCAGGATATGCGGGTTTAATTTTTAAATTGGGTTTAGGAGGGGGAAAAAAACTTAAAAGGGGGGCGTTTGGTGACGATAGCAAAGGCCGGAAATCAAACGGGGGAAATCTTTTAAACCCCCTTGTATAAAATTGGGGAAAGATAGGGAAAAATACTTTCGAAAGAAAAAATTTAATCCCGAAGTACGGGAGTTTGTATATGGGATTTATAATGGGTAAATTAAAGCATCAAAAGGGCGTTTTGTGTTAAAGGGATTTTGGGGGAAACCCAACCCTTTGGTATAAACCTTTGGAGAACGGGAAACAGCTTTAATGGGGTTTTATTTCTGTGAAGTTTTGAGGGGGGTTTAAGGGAGGTGGTTACAAAGGGGTTTTTTAGGGATGGGGGGGGGTAAGGGAGAAAACCCCTGGACCCTTTAAAAATTAGAAGTAAGGGGGGTTTCTCCAAGAATGAAAAGGGCGTTTTTCGATGTAGGTGGTTTTTTTCCTGTAATTTTCCGGGGGAAATGAGGGACACGGGAGGGGAAAAATTTAGGTTTTAGGGAAATTTGCGGGGGGCATAAATAAAACCGGTTTTTTTTTTTGGGCAGAGACCATTTTTTTTTAGGGGGACGGGTGGAGGGCACGTTTTCCGGAGACCTACGCAAAACTTACGGTAAAAGGGCCCTTTCTTTCCCATTTTGGCGAGCTAATTATACGAAAAGGGGACGGTTTTCCTTTTAAAAGGGGTTTTCCTTTATTTTTTGGGAAGGGAGAGTGTATGGGGTAAAGGATTTTGCAAAGGGAAATGGGGGGGGTCGGGAAGGGGAAATGTACCCCCGTGGTGCTGTTTTTACATGTAAGTTTTGTGGAAAATTTTTTGGGATTAGCCCAAGATTTTTTAATAAAATAGGTCCTTGTGTTTAAAAAAGGGATTTTATAGAAGTCACTGTCCATTTGGGTCAACCATTTTTTTGCAAAAAAAATTTTTTCGGGTATGTTTTTTCGCATTATTTATTGAAATTTTTGTAAAAAATTTTTATTTCCTCTTAGATGGCTTTTATATTTGTTTTTTACATAATTTTTTTTCCATCACTTTTTAAAGTTATTAATTTTTCGTTCTGTTTGGCAAGGAATGCGTAAAAATCTTGCAGTTGTTTTTTCTTTAATTTTATAAATTTTTGTGAAATTTGCTTATTTTGTTATAGAGAATGTTGAGGGATAATTACCAGACTTTTTTTCAAAAATTAAATCTCAAAAAACATTTTTGAAATGTATATATAAAGTTACAAAAAATTATGTTAACCCACTGCTGTATCAATACGGTCGAATGATTTTGGTTTAAAATTTATAGATGATTTTTCATGGGGGGGGGTCCCCCCCAAACAGTTTTGTGGTAATTGACAATATTTATCTTTTTTGTATAATGTGTGCCCAGTCCCGGTGTGTTTTGTTTTTTGCGGGTTTAAAAAAATTTTTTTCCCTTTTTGCACTTGGGGTATAATTCTTCGAAACTTTTGGGTCCAGACCCCTTATTATTGTGGCTTTTTAATTTTTTATATTCCCTTTTGTAATTTATATGTTATTAAAAAAAATAAAAAAAAAAAACCCCGCATCTATATGTAAAAAAAAGGGAAAAAGAAATTAAACTCCCCCAACCCACTGGAGTAGGGGAAAGAAAAGCGTTTAAAACCTTTTTGAACAACCTGAACAATACAAACCCCCAAATGAAGTGAATTTTTGCTCCCTTAGGGGAAAACCAAGTGAGAGTATTGGAGGTGTTTTTGCGGGCTTGTCTGTCCACTTGATACACTTTGGCAAGGGTCGAAAAACATATCAGCTACTTTTTCCCTTTCTTTTCGGGAAAAAGTAAAATTTTTTTGGGCCATTTTTAGGTGCAAAAACCCAATGCCTCCTAGGGGAAATATTGGAGCCAAATCAATGGTTTTTGTTCACGAAAGAAAACGGGAAACACTACAGATAAATTGCGGGTTTGGAAACACTATCAGCTGACAAACCTTACATGTTTTTTTCCCTCCATCAGTACCCATTACTATAATAGAAAACAATTATGAGATCCTTTGCTTACTCCCAGTAATGCTAAAACCTCATTTTTCCAGTGACTGACCCAAAAAAACTCACCCTTTATTAAACCACCCACGTTTTTAAAATTTTCGTCATTTTGAGCCCGACTAAGTCGCTGACGGGGGGGGAGTAAAAGTTTAAGGGGCCCGGGGCGGGAGCGTCACAAAACAATATTTAAACCCCCAAACCCATTGTCATCCACAAAACCAACAGGAAAAAGGAGGGTTTTTGAATCTTTGACATAGCCTAGAAATTGCGCTGAAGGAAAAAATAGGTTTCCCCCAAAACCCCTACAAGCTTCAAGGGCATAATTATCATCATGGAAATTATAAATTCACCAGTTTTTCTTTACATAAACCAGCAAAAAGGATATCGTTCCACATCAAAAAAGTCCCTGACCTGATGGGAAATAAAAACCATTTCGAAAACCCACGAAATTTTAACCAGTAAAATAGCTTGTTTCAATGAAAAACTTTTTTCAGAGTTATAATAGCCCCACCAAAAGGCTTCTAACAAACATTAAACTTGCAATAGGGGGAAAAACATCAATTTTGGGGAGTACATCTTTTCTTAATTTAAAGTGAGATAACGCCCGTGGGCTCCCGAAAGTAATTATCTCCCCGTTAGAGTGATTTTGTCAAAAACCTACTTTACCTCTCAAAAGTAAGGCTCATCGCTGAACAAATCTTTTCCCCAGATAAAAACTTTCCCGACGGGTATCATCTTTCGGTAATATTTTTCTAAAACCCGTAGGAAACAGAGGGAAACAAATTTTGTAGCCCTTTTTTGCCCGGAAGAGGATACGACTTTAGTGGGGGTGCCCCCCGCACTAAATGCTTTCTAATTTTTTAGCAATACTCTCTAGCATGTCCTTTTTTTGTTACAATAGGGATAATTTTTAAATTTCTTCTTCTTTTTATCCAAAAATTTCTTCTTTTAACCCCCAGAGACAATTCAGGGTTGGGGGTTTTCCGGTTTAAAAGGGACGAAAGTTACAGTAGCATTACTCAGGCCGGCAATGAGCCTGATTTAGGTTGCCACTTTTAGGGCAATTTTTTTGTTAACCCTTTTTTTTCTGTGTTTTAGTACGTACAAGGGTTTTTGGAAATTCCGTAATTGGGGCTGCTAAGCCCGCAGTTTTCCCGAAAAACCCAGGGGTTTTATTATCGATCAGATATTCTTTTTTTTGCAGCAGACAACAAATTTTTAAACCCCTTTTGGAAATAACAACTGAACAAGGGTGTCATAGTTATTGCACTTGGCAAACCTTTTAAACCCCCCTCAAAAAGCAACTTTTTTTTTCACCCACAAACTCAAAACAAGTTTGAACTTTCCCCATTGTAAAAGTACGAAATGCACCCTTTTTTATACCTTACAGGGAAAAAGTTTTTATGTCCCCCTAAATAATTTTTCTTTGACAGTGTCATAACTAATATACTTGGGAAAAAGGTAAAGCAGCAGTACCCAAAAATTTTAGCTCTTCCCGTCAAAGCTGTGTGCAACAAGGTACCCAGTGGTTACGGGCCAGTTCATAGCACTGCCTTTGGGTTTTTCGAAAACCCCAAAAAGAATAGGGGCTAAGTCCTCTCAAGAAAATTAGGAAACCCTGGGTTTTTGCTTTTTGCACATTAAAAGTGTCCCCGTTTTTCTTCAGTCCGTTGTCTTTTCCCAAAACGAAAAATTTTTTTCTTTGGAAAACTTCGTTCAATTTCCTCTGACCCCCCCAATTTTTGCAGTCCCGCAACCCTAAAGAGGCGTTCAAACCTCTCAAACGTTCCTGAGAGATAGGAACCCGTGGGGAAAGGAGGAGTAAGGAATCTAACGAATGATCTGGACGGTCCTTAGGACCGGGGCCCCCTTTTCAACGTCTCTAGAGAGTCAGATCTTTGGGGCTAAGGGTAAGTAGATACAGGTTTTATTAAAAACACGGTATTTGTAAAGAGGGTGAGCATACTACCAGTTAGGGGGGAAGGCTGAGCGAGAACAGGCTACACTAAACCAGACCCTACTCACTTCTGCCTTTGTTTTCCTTTCCTTTTTAAAAGTCAAAAAAAGTCCCTACCCTTTCCCAATTGTGACACTAGGCTTTTTTGAAAACAGAATCATAATTTAACAACTCTGTATGAGCAGAAAACAAAAATATCTTTAATTAATACTCTGAAGTTTCTTTGGGGGTAATTCCTTTTTATAAAAGCCCCACCGAATATATGGCTACTTGGGCCCAAAACTCGAATTTTAAAAAGTACTTAAATCAGACAAAGTCAGAGTATAATTAACTGTTCACTTTGGCAAAACAACACAAAAATAAGTGGTTAAATTTTCGAGGTGATTATGGGGAAAATATAATCCAAAAGGAAAATTTTTGTGTTTTGGGCGTCAAAAAGGTTTAAACCATAAAAAAGTATTTTTTTCCCCTCCCCTTTGGGAAAAAGACCCCATCCAAAATACTTTCATCCACCTATTTTGTTTACAAAAACAAAAATCCAAAAATTTTCAGATTAAAGGGAAAAAAACTCAAAGGTTTGATCATAGAGTTGCCCTTTTGGTAAAAGTCCAAAAATGGACAATTTCCCCCAAAACCTTGGGTCAAGACATCCCCCGGGCCCCGGCCCCCCAATTTTTTACAATAAATGCAAATTTTTTAAAAGCTTAGAATCTTCAATGAAAACTAGAAAGGAAATGCTCTTCCCCAGCATCAGCCGTTTCTGGGGTTTTTAAACAATTAAATCAGTATCCCCTTTTCCAATTTTCCCCTTAGAAACCCGGGATGATCAATGTGCTCGGATTACAACTGGGAGGCCCACTAACTACAGAAAATAAAATTTAAAAAATTTATTAAGTTTTTCCCAGGCGTAAAATCAAATTAAAAATTTAAAAAAAATTAATCACATTAAAACCCAAAAAAATTTTTAATCACTTTTTCTCGTGTTTAAAATTAAATTTTGCTGAAAGCACCCTATCACTTTAAATTCTTAAAATCCGCTGGTACATTAACTTTAATTTAAAATATTCCCAAAAAATGTACAAGTAAGTTTGTGTTAAGTATGTAAGTGCCTAATTTGTTTGCTATTTCTCACGACTCCAAAAACTTAAACCCAAAAGGGAAAGACAAAAACCTCCTTTATAAACTTTAAATTTATGACTGAATTTGGGAATCCCGAACATTTTGCTTGAACAAAAAAATAATGCTAAGCCCAATAGCAAAATAACAACAACTGTGACAAAAATCGGGATCAAGGGAAAAAAATATAACGCCACAAAGTTTGGGGCCCCTCAGCAATCCTCCCCAATAAAAAATTTTCCCCCAAAACCTTTTTCCCCCTACTACTGAAAACAAAATTCAGCATAAGAAAAAAAAACCCCGACTGTGGGCAAAACACAGATACCCCCACAAATTTGGGGCAGAAGCAAAAGCTCGGGCCTGAGTACTAGAGTGTCTATGCCCAAAAAACAACCTCAGTACAATTTCAAAAAACACCCAAGTCTATACAATGTTCTGTGAACAGAGTTCCACACAAACCCCATAACAATGAACAAGAGACACTTCCAAAAAGGGCCAAAAAGGAGAAAATTTTGGCTTAGTCCTTGCTGGGAAACTCCAACCACCAAGGGGAGTCTAGACCCGAAATAAAAACTTCAGGCCCAGGTGGAACACCGCCCCCCCCCCCTGTCACGTGATAGCTCGTGGAAAAGTTGCTGCTCAGCAACTACGAGAAGCCGGCAGAGTAACGAGCCACAAGCGATAATTACAGTAGTTAGATAATCAAGACTTGAATTATGAGCACATAATAATACGTTACATCCTACCTAACAAAAGTAACTAAGACAAATTATAATATAAAGCAATATATTTACGATTTAGCTATTATCGCAAATATTAGCAATATAAAAGTATATGAAAAGGTAATACTTATATACATACACATTATATACATCATATACATTGCAACCCATTCAGGGGTTGCAACAACCACCACCACCACCTCCAACACCACCACCACCACCCCCCACAACCACCACCACCTCCACTAGCACCTCCTTCACCACCACCAGCTCCACCACTACCACCTCCTACACCACCAACAGCACCTTCTACACCACCACCATCACCACTTCCTTCTCCACATCCACAACTACCTACCCTCTTTCATCAGCACCTACACCACCACCACCATCATGACCACCACCACTACCACCACCTCCTCCTCCTCTGCAATGACCACCTCCCCCCTCCACCCCCACCAACACCACCAACACCACCTGCTTCTCCTACAACACCACCACCACCTCCTCCTACTCCTCTGCCAACACCACCACCACCTCCTCCTACTCCTCCACCCACACCACAACCACCACGACCACTGTTACAACCCCTGAATGGGTTGCAATGTATATGATGTATATTACCTTTTCATATAATTTTATATTGCTTATATTTGCGATAATAGCTAAATCGTAAATATATTGCTTTATGTTATTATTTGACTTAGTTACTTTTGCTAGGTAGGATGTAACATATTATTATGTGCTCATAGTTCAAGTCTTGATTGTCTAACTACTGTAATTATCGCTCTTTGCTCGTTACTCTGCCGGCTTCTCAGTGTTGCTGCTCAGCAACTGTCCACGGAGCGATCACGTGATCGAGGGGCGGGGGGTGTTCACACCTCACCTGAAGTATTCAGTCTGGTCTAGACTCTCTTGGTGGTTGGACGTAGTCTTGACAAGACGAGCCTAAATCTCCCTTATTGGCCCTTGTTGGAAGATCGTCTCTTGTCTCATTATTTTTGTAGGTTCTGTGGAACACTGTTCACAGAACACTGTCGAGATTTAGTGATTTTCGACGTAGTACTGAGGTTGTGTGTCGCTTAGACACTCTGAGCAACTCAGGTCCTGAGCTGTAGCTTCTGACCTAATTTGTATTGGTATCTGTGTACTATCACAGTCGGTGATTTTCTTATGCTGAACTTAGATTCAATATTATGGGAGCTTGGTGACTTTTGTGGAGGATCTGCTGATGGCTCCTACTTAGTGTCGTTATATTATCTCCTTGTTCCTGATTCTGCGTCACAGTTGCTTGTTATATTGCTATTGGGCTTAGCATTTTTTTATTGTTCAAGCAGTCTATTCTGACTGCCAGTTGGTCAAGAAGTTAGTTTATGTGTGGACTTTGTCAGTCACTTGTTTAAGTCTAGTCGAGTCGTGAGACATAGCGAACTACTTAGAGCCCTTAAATATACACACTTATTTGTATATTGTATTATTGTATTATTGTATTATTACCAGACGGTACTTAAGACTTATAAATGTGATATGTGCTTTCAGCACAATAATAGTGTACACGAGAGAAGTGATTATTCTTATTTTGTTGATATTGATTTAATTTAATTTGATATACGCCTAGACAACCTAATTATTAATAAATTTATTAAATTTTAATTTCCCTAGTTAGTAGCCTACCAGTTGTAATCCTGAAGCACTATTAACTCTTATTGAATTCTAATGGATAATTGGACAAGGATACTGACTAATTGTTACGAAAACCCAGTAACAGGCTGGATGCTAGAAGGGCAGTCCTTTCTAGTATTCACTGGAGATCTCTAAGCTTTTAGAATCGCGTTTTTTGTAACAACCACCTCCTCCTCCTCCTCCTACACCACCACCACCACCTCCTCCTCCTACACCACCACCACCACCTCCTCCTCCACACCACCACCACCACCTCCTCCTCCTACACCACCACCACCACCTCCTCCTCCTACAACCCACCACCTCTCCTCCACACCACCACCACCAACCCTCCTCCTCCTCCTACACCGCCACCACCTCCTCCCCTCACCACCACCACCACCTCCCCTCCTACACCACCACCACCACCTCCTTCTCCTCCACCACCACACCCTCCTCCTCTCCTCCTCTCCTCCTCCCCACCACCTCCTCCTCCACACCACCACCCCTCCTCACCACCACCACCTTTTCCTCCTCCTCCTCCACCACCACCACCCCTCCTCCCCCCACCACCACCTCCTCCTCCTCCTCCCTCCACCACCTCCCCCTCCTCCACCTCCTTCTCCCCCCTCCTCTTCCTCTCCTCCACCACCACCAACCGCCCCCCCCTCCTTCCACCACCACCTCCTCCTCCCCAACACCTCCCCTCCTCCAAACCCCCACCTCCTCCTCCACCACCACCTCCTCCCCCTCCTCCTCCTCCACCACCACCACCTCTCCTCCTCTAAACCACCACCACCCTCCTCCTCCTCCACCAACCACCACCTCCTCTTCCTCCACCACCAACACCACCTCCTCCTCCCAACCCACCACCTCAATCCGCCACCACCACCACCACCACCTCCACCACCACCAACCTAACTCCCTCCTCCTCCATCACCTCCTCCTTCTCCTACCACCACACCACCACCACCTCCTCCCCTCCTCCACCACCACCACCACCTACTCCTCCACCCAGCCACCTCCTCCTCCTCCTCCACCCCTCCCCTCCTCCTCCTCCTCCACCACCACCACAACCTCCTCCTCGTCCACTCTCCACCACCACCACCTCCTCCTTCCTCCACCCACACACCACCTCCTCCTCCTCCTCCACCACCACCTCCACCACCCACCACCACCTCCTCCTCCCCATCCCTCCCTCCTTCTCCACCACCACCACCACACCCCTATCCTCCTCCTCCTCCTCCACCTCCAACACCACCTCCTCCCCTCCACCACCACTAACCACCACCTCCACCACCACCACTATTGCGACCCCTGAATCGGTCACAATGTATATAATGTATATTACCTCTTCATACAATTTCATGTTTCTATTTGCGATGTTAACTAAATCATAAATATATGCTTTATTTTATTATTGACTTAGTTAATATTAATTAGGTAGGATGTAAACATTTAAATCATTATCAGCTGCTCATTGCTCGAAAGTGTTAAGTAGCTTCCGGCATTTTCTATCTATTGTAACTACCGCCTCGCTTGTTTTGCTGCCTGCTTCTCTGTAGTTGCTGGGCAGCAGCAGTTCTGTGTAACTCTCCATGTTCACCAGAGCATAGCTAGACTTAATGATTTTCGGGAAATCTTTTAAACTGAGGTTCATGCCCAGCCCTTCTAGGGTAGAGTAGGTGCCCTGAGCCTCGACGTTCAGCTCACATAGACTGTCCTTTTCCCATTAGCCTTTTTGGAAGCGGTGATGGCAAGACCAGATATGCCTAGCTTCTCCCTACGAGCCCCGTGAGGGCGGGGAATTTGGCTAGGCCTGGGACAGTTTAGTCCTAGATGAGGGGTTATTGTGGCCTCCTCCCCCCATTTGGGGAGAGACTTAGGTCTCAAGAGACACTCCCTAGAAGGGACCCAAAGGCCGGGCCACCACTTGGAAAAGGGGCCGGGCCGGGAGAATACCGCGAATCCTTATAATAATAATACTGAGGCTGTGTGTCACACTGACACTGAGAAACTCAGGTCCTGAGCTGTAGATTCTGACCTAATTTGTACTTGTATCTGCATACTGTCACAGTCGGGGATTTTCTAATGCTGAACTTAGATTCAGTAGTATGGGAATCTTGTGACTTTTGTGGAGGATCTGCAGATGGTCCCTACTTTAGAGTCGTTATATATTTATCTCCTTGTTCCAGATTCTGTGTCTCTGCTCTTGGCTGCTTGTTAAACTGCTGTTCGGCGAGTCGATCGTTTTTCTGTTCAAGCAAGCTGTTCTGACTGCAAGGTTGGTCAAGAAGGTTTTTTTATTATTATTTAAAACTGCATTTACAAAATACATAGATATGTGCAATTTAGTGGTACATATTATGATCAAAATGCACATTAGTTATGCTACAATCTAAAATTGCACTAAGACATATTCAATTCAACCAACATCCTACCTAAATACACAAAAATGTACATAATACATTGACATCCTCAGTTCCAATTCCGACTACCTCCCCCCCCCAAGTAAAACAATGTACAATGTCACCTGGTTAAAACAATAGCTACTCCACATTTAATTAAACATTAATTTCAACCTATGTTTAATTCGTTTATAAACGAAATATTAACAATCACCATGGGCTTTATATTTACACAAGACACAAAATCAACGATATCGAAATTAGTTACTATATACCACACTAATGGTATTACAATGTTCCATTTTATGAAAAACTTGGTGACCTTACTCCAGGCAACCGCTACAAGATACATAATGGCTCTACTACAACCATCAAAAAATTCACATAATACACTTTCAATGCCTAGTCATGCAGACCCACTTCCACATGAATATCATGTGGATGGAGTGACCCATCACTCCATCATCTATTTACATTTCATTACAATTCCCAATTAAAAAAATATATAAAAATTCATGAATAGTATTTTAAGAAACACTAAATTCGTCCATCTGCTATGTTACGAATTAAGCCATAACTAAGTAATTCGCGCTGGAGACGATATCGATTTGCACCCGATTGTTGTTTCAACACAATAACACCAAACCCAGGGAGTTTCATGACCTCTGATAACATTACTTTCACACCAAACACCATCCAATTACACACGCTTACCACTACTCACTCGCTCCCACCCACCCATCACCTCACACCAAGGCCCCACTCGAACACACACAACATTCATACAACTTAGATAATGGGCAGCTCACACCCGAACATACAGGTGGCCATGTGTTATTCTTGTAACAGCATCAAAACGTCGAGCATTGCACAAAAAGCCATAACGCAAAACATGTTATACATTTTTATATAGTATCTGTAAACCTTATACACAGAATGAAAACACAACTCAGATCATTCTTAATTATACAGAGTCCATGATACAGCTGCCCTGTACATCACCACCGAAAAACAACGCTTCCACAGAATGATAAAAGCAAAATACAACGTACAAATTCTCATGCATCTCTAAGACTCTACAGGAAAAAAGAAAAAGAAAAGAAGACTCAGTATAGCTGTGGTTGTAAGACACCCCCCAAAATGCCCTACATGTAACACACAAAATACGTACTGTAACACACAAAATACGTACTGTAACATTTATTAGCCATATCTGGACATATTTTCGGCGTGTACCATGTGGTGATAACCTCCAAATTATATAAAAAGGCCATGACTTATATAATCAAAAACAAAAGAAAAACCTTTCACACTAATAGAAGGCATGTTATCACCCTACCATAATCGCATACTCCCCACCCCATCCATTCACTCTTTCGCGAAAAATCTTCGAACACTCACACCATCACCACCTTAACCCTTGAAAAACTGGCTACGAAAGGAAACCAGTCCCCTACAGTGTTACCCCTATGCCAATTGAAGGAGACGTCTGACCATAAGGTCACGGTAGGTCTCCGGAAAACAAACTCCCCACTGTCCCCCACAAATAATTTTGTTCCTACCAACAGTCCTGTATAAACCCACCGCTGTTGCCTTAATCCGAATCCCGCCCCCAGCATCCTTCATTCCCCAAGAAATATACAGAAAATCCACTACCACATACATTATCGCCCTTTTCACCTCCTTTGGGACCCCTCTCACTTCAAACGTTAAAGCTCAAAGGGTCGAAACATTACCCCCATCCATGAGACGAAAAACCCTCGCCAACCATGACCTGCATGAAATGCTGTTTCCATTTCACCACACTGTAAGCAGTATGGTTCCTTCACCAAGCCCATTGAACTCAAAACTGATTTCGATGCTAAGATCCCCCCATCATAATCTGTTCTACTAACTCACCTTACCCTCGACATCATCCTAATCTTTTCCGGAAATCTTCCTTGTAGGATCTCCAGCCTCCTACTCATCCACGCCAAACGCCCCACTTTAAGTCGTGCGACGTCCCGAACCAGTAACAAAACCCTCAGCATATCTTCACATTCAATTAACTCCTTACAACCCCACCATTTATGCACATCACCCATCCCCTTCATCACCACGTCTAACCCCTCTTTTCCTCCCCCTAGCCCTGACGAATCTCTGTTTTACATACAGGGCTTTCACTCTCGGCCCCAACGCTAAAAGGCCCACACCCCCACTGCGTACATGGGACATCACCACCTTCCAAAACCCCAGACATAACGTAATACCAAACGATGAATCTCCTGCATGTCTTGTGTCCTCAAAGGATACACTTCAGTCATACTCCACACTTTACTATAAACAAGCGAATTAACTTTTACTGCCCTCTGCTGTGGGGTGACACCTCCAGCCCATAAACCCCATAACCAACTGTTAAGAGTATGGCCATACCCGTCATATTTTACAATAGACATATCTAGGTTATTTTATAATTATATATGCAAATGTAGATAATTGTTTGTATATTTTGTTTTTGTTAGCAGATTCTTATATTGTCAGGTAGTGGGAAACCACTAGTGTAAGTGCCGGTTAGCACTTCAGGTACTTAAGTCTCCCTCAGTCACGTGACCAACGTGACGTCGGCTTGCCACTCAGTGGTACCGGCAGTAGGTTTACCGCCCTCCTCAGAGCAGGTTCACTACACTAACTGAGTAAGTTCACACCCGCCCTCGCTCAGTGCAGTTCACTACTCTTAGTGAGTAGGGTTCACAACGCCTCGCTAGAGGCAGTTCACTATCTTACTGAGTAGTTTCTACAGCCCTTGCCTGAGTAGGTTCACTACCTTACTGAGTAGGTTTTACAGCAACCCCTGCTCAGAGAAGGTTTCACAAGACCCTTGCTCTTGAATAGTTTTTAACAGAGCACTCGTTGAGAGTATGTCCTTACACACTCACTCTGGAACTAGCATTCCCACCTTCTAGGCTGGCTTGCACTAGCCAAGGGCTTACCTCACTCAATTGACCTCTCATAAGAGACATGTCAAGTTTCTGGGTGGTCGTTTTTCTTTCATGACTGACTTTCCTTTCTTAAGCTTGTCACTTTCGAGTATGCTCGGGTGATTACTCTTTCAGGGGACTGAATAAGCCTTGTCGGCATGGATGTTTAATTTGTGGTCTACGCTATTCTTAGTCCATGTAGGCTGAAAATGAGACAAGTCCGTCCCTTACGAGTTCTTGTATACTCAGGATTGATAGTTCAGATAAGTCTTTAAAACCATCATAAGTTTTCTTTGTGGCTAAAGTCATAATAACATTAAGGTGCATATTATTGGTGGACTTGGTACAAATCTCACAACCTCAAGAGGTTCATTTATTCATAATCAATATACGTACGTACCAAGAAGAAAATGTAGGAGTTATATCTCCTTAATTTTTATGTTAATCATAACATATTAAGCTAAAACTCTACTAGTAAAGATTCTAAGTTTTAGTTATTTGGTTTGTAATCCTGAATTCTTATTAAAAGTTATTGTTACAAAACCGTAAACAGGCCATATGGTCAACAAGAATGCTACCTTAACACTCTACCATACCATTGGAGAAGGTTAAGAAGACGAGTTTTGTAACACCAACTCAATGCTTTTTCCACCGCCCATTCTGACTTTACCCTTCTGGCGTCCTGCACATCCGCCATGTATATTACCCCACAGATCTTTAGCCTATCCACCACTGCCCACCCAAACTCCAACCCCAAATCCCCCCCTACCCAAGAACCCACCTCCAATAAACTCGATTTCGCCCTATTTACACGCATGCCCATCGTCTCCCCAAAAAGCTCCAACATCCTTCCCACAGTACGCAATTCTTCTACCCCATTTATCAAGTCAGTGGTGTCATCCACATACCTCACTATACCTATACCACCGTCCCTCTCCCCCTGTAACGTCCCTCCCTCTACTAGCCCGTAAAACAGATTCTGCATACATGCAAACAGTACTTGAGAAAATGGGCACCGTTGCTTCAAACCCTTCTCCATGTTAACCAATCTCCCCAACCTACCATTGACTTGAACCCGCACCATTGCCGATGAAATATAGAGTATCAACCCACCGCACAATCCTTCCCAAAACCCTGGCGCATCAAACTAGCCCTCAAAAATTTCCTATCCACACAGTTGTATGCATTCTCCCAATCAAGATCCAAAAGTCCTCCCCCCTTGAAACTCTCCAAAAAATCCCTTATGTGCCCATGACCATCTCTCGTGCTTCTCCCCGGTATGCCCATCTGACCCCTATGTATAACTGCCCCTATAACCTTCATCCTATTGCCTAAAATCTTTTGAAAAAACTTAGTCAGACACTTAGTGAAATAGCTCCTATAACGCACTTAAGACTCTTTCCTCTTCTGCTTTTTGTGCACCCAACGACCACGCCCGTACATTGGCGTCTGTCTTTCGCTTCCCCCTCTTGTAGCATGTAAATTTCAAGACTCTACCCAGACAGTGCTTAACATGCTCCCAATGAACCCTCTAAAAATCATTTGAAATCCCGTCCTATACCTGGTTGCTTTGCTCAGTACTCATGTTGAACACTGCCTCCTCAAGTTCACCCATGCTAATCTCGCCTCCCACTCCATCCCCTCCCTCTCTTTGCCAACTCATCCAACTCTCCCCCCCGCCCCCTCAACACTTCCCATAAGCATCACCCTCCTCCCCCTGCCTCCATTTCTCCCTAAACCAGGTATCAGCATAATTACTCCATGCCTTCTGTATTTGTACAAGCACCTGACCCTTATGATATCCACGCCATAACCCTCACTTACCTCCAAATGTAATACAGTAGGACCTGACCTGAAAATCGTCCCGCAAAATGCTGCCTGAAGGTTTTATTTTCCAGACCTTGCTCTCACTCTACCGCATCAAAAGGGTCATAATGTAGTTCCGCCAATCTACCCCTGAGTTGTGAAATGTCCCATACTGGCTGCCCCCCCCCCCCCGCCAACCCTCCTCAAAACACTCATTCAGCTGAGCCTTCCAATATCCTGTAACCCATATTCCACCTACCTCTCCCTAAACCTGATATTTTAAGAATCCTGCAATACACCCGTTTTAGCCCGCTTCTTTCTCCCACCAATGCCAAGACACACCACGATCACACTTCACGTGACTCCCACAAAGATTGCCACCATTCCCCAAAATCCTCACTCACCACCCTCCCCCTTCAAGAGTCCTCACATAATTCCTAATAGCCAGGTTGGGTCCTAACCATGACCATCCCGAGTCGAGATCTGCAATAAAATAACCGCACTATAGTCAGAAAAACCCACCTCAAAAGTCCTAACCCCCTACTACGCTATTTGCCTCCATTGCATAGAGCCTATCCAGACGTGCAGCTACACTTTTGTACAAAACGTATACCAATCCTCCAACCACCCTCCCCACCCATCGAAAACCCCCACAACACCCCAACACATTGCATAATAAACCCAGCACACACCCTGCCCGCCTCGGGTTCCCACATCACCCTGTCTTATGACACTCCAATCTCCTCCTATCACAGTGACTAAAGGCAATCCCCTAAAGAGGATACCAGCAATACATCCTCACGAAATATTCCTTAACTCTTGACTTGCTGTCTGCTGGCAATATACTCCCTATAAAACAAACCCTAGTCTCACACCCCACAACTCCCATCCACGCCGCACCACCCTCGCCCCCTCCTCCCACCCCAAAACACACAAATGACTGGTCTCCTTCACAGTAACCTCAATGAGCCACTCACATACATCTTATACCCCTTCAAGCGCAACTCCCAACCAAACCTGTAATTATGCTCCTGTATGAAACAAATATCCATATCAACTCTCCGTACAAACCACTCCACCCACACTCTCTCAACCTCAGCCCTCAAGCCATTGACATTTATAGTGACAACCTTGAAGTATTACAATAAAGGTGGTTTCCCCCGACACCTTTGGGGCTTACTCGAAATACTGGGCAGCTGACTGGAGCCACTTTTAGTGCTCTGTCAATCCTGACCCCCTACCACCCCAATGTTTCCCTCAACCCTTTCAGCACCTCAGTACTGGTACCACCACGTGCTGGGGGCTCCAGCATGGTCTTCCATGATTTCTTTCCAGGCCATTGCCCCGGCATTAACACGTCATCCATGTCCTATGCCCCCGCTGCTCTTTTGCGGGAACCACCATCTCCACACACGACATCATCTTCTATGCCCTCCTGGTGCACCTCAACCACCACTGCTGCTGACCCTCCCTACACAAGGTCTCCTCACACTCAGGTGTGGCTGACTCCCCCAACACCACACGCTCGGCATCCACACCAGGACTTCCCTCCTCCACACCCAGGAAGTCTTTCAAGACCTGCAACAGGCCATCCTTATGCAAAACACTCGTGTCAACAGTCGCCTCCGTAGGCGCCTGCTCAGCCTCCATGCCCACAGATAATATGAAACAGGCTCCCATCTCCTACTCCACTCTGTCCACTTCTTCACTCCAAATTCTAGGTGCCTGCCCTGTGGCTGCACTTGTCCCAGGCACCAAAGTGCCCAGCTGTTGGTCCACCGGTGTTGGCGCTTGTTCACGCCGTCCCTGCTTCCGATGACACTGGACCGCCATATGGTCGTAAGACCCGCACAACCGGCATGTCGTTTGTTGTCCTGCATAATATATGTTGACCTGGGTTCTGTAATCCTCCAGCAGAACGTGCGATGGAATCTGCTGCCTCAGCGACATCTTCAGTGTGAATGATCCCTCCAGCAGCCCCATATAAAGCCCATCCTTCCACACTCCCAATTCAGCCTCATGAACCGTGCCATACCTACGAAATACCACCACAACATCATATTTCGTAGCCTCGAATGGCACATTTCTGACTTTTAGCCACGTTACATAGCTGGAGACATCATGAAGGCAGACCTCCACTGCTGTATTAGCAGTCATCCTCTTCTGGAAAGCGTCGACTGGCATAAAACTCAGCACTCGTGAACTTGATGAAAATCCTCGTCAATCCATTAACAGCAACTCCATACAGTTCTTCATTCGGAATGCTTACACAATCATGGGATACTAGGAAACCACACTCTTCATAGAACGGCTAAGCGTTTCCGCGACAGCCCACACAGTGTCCTTGTCGGTTCGCCATTTGGGTACTAGGTACACACCGCCACTGGGAGCAAGAGTGGCAAGCTCAGAGAGCGTCCTCCCTATCCGTAGGTTGAGAGACAAATGAAGAAGTTAGTTAATGCGTGGACTTTCTGTCAGTACTGGTTAAAGCCTAATCGAGTCTTGAGAAATAGCGAACACTTACACACACACACATCTCATTATATATATCAGTATTATGTTCTTAAATTCACACTCACAATGTACAGTCGGTACTTAAAAGCCATAAAGATATGTGCCTAAGCACAATAATACTGTATATGAGAGAAGTGTAGGAACTTATATTCTATATTATATTAAATTGATTACTTTGATTTACTTTGATATTGTCCACCTAGACAACTTTATCTTTATTTTTTTTTATATTTTATTTAAAACGTAATATTACAACATAAAAAATAAATATATAGAACACCGCCATCCCTTAACAAACAGGCATCCAAATGAGAATTCATAAGCCCAGAACACCATATAAATTGCTCAACATTCGGACAGTCGCTATATACACTTGGAGTCACCGAGGAGGTTCATCATGCATAAATAAAATCCAGATAAGAGCTTTGTGGCCACAATGTCATTCCTAGTACAAAATGCACTAAAAAGACATGCTATAATAAATCAGATACCACTATCCTCCCCACAAAATAGATATTATATAATCTCATAGATAGACCTTTATTCTATATGTTTAGGAACATATTTATTAACACTTATAACATTATGACAAAAAAATTAATGTAAAACATCCAATACACGATGTACATTACAGTGGTTCGAGCCCATAATAAACAATATATAAATGAAAACAAAACATATAACATAAAACGTAACACAAGGAAGACATAATGTTTAACTTGCAGACATTATAACAGATGCTCATGGAAAACTAGAAATGAAATATTATAACAACCCGCATGCACATCCCTGTCTGCAAATAGTTACATATAAGAATACAGCTCACACTACAACCCCCCCCCTATTCCCAACAGCTGTATCTGCCGTCACCGTATATCATAACTATAAAATAACATTTATTAAACATGGTTTGAAAATAGAAACATTTGAAACACACTACATACATAACCACTTCTGATAACCCAGGAAAGACAATTGCATATAAACATGTATAACATAAGTACAAAAAACCACAATGAGTACTATCGGTTTACAACAGACACTGCTTACTCTCCTAGAAGCGTGATTAAACCCTACATAACTATACAGCATTATAAATAGTTACAGAAAAAACATTCCATCACTCATAGAAGTACTAAGAGTATTATTAATAATATATAAGAAATAAAATCCAATTAAAATTCCAAAAAAGAAAATTGAAAGAACATAAATCATCTTATCTTAATACAGAAGCTTTCTTAAACATGTTTCTTTCATAGCCACACTCTGCAAGACACAGGAAGTACATTTGTTGAAAATGATATCTTAGATTATAGAACCTTCACAGGTCATCATAACACAAGAGGCTCACAGTCACATTAAAGTACCAGACGTCATACCTTGCTTAATTAATGTCATCTTACTCATACCAGTTCTAACCCCTCACTTCGCGTAACACATTTCTTTAAAAATTCCCTGGATGTCAAGCCACTCACTCGACCACACATCTCCGCATTACACCTCTTGTCCGCCAAATGCACCAATACGCCGCGCCTTCCTCAAGTAGCCAGCCTCGTCACGTCCCTGAATTTGTATGCCCATAAGTCGCACTCGAAAGGTACGATTTCCATCTGAAAATTTGATTACCATCTATTCAGTGTTATACTTATTCCTCCTTTGTGTACTTAAAATATCGCTGCCAGGGCCCTATTCGCTCCCCCTCGGCGCTTTCCGTAAAAAACCACGAAAGTATACACGAAGCGGCTACCAGATAACATGATTTTGTACGGACCCTCCCACATCAAGCTCAATGCGTTTTTTTTAGGGGGGGGGGGGGGGGGGTGGGGGGGGTGTGTTTTTGTGGGTTTTTTTGGTTTGGTTTATTTTTTTTTTTTTTTTTTTTTTTTTTTTATTTTTTTTTTTTTTTTTTTTTTTAACTTTTTTTTTTTGTTTTTTTTTTTTGTTTTGTTTTTTTATATTTTTTTTTTTTTTTTACTTTTTTTTTTTTTTTTTTTTTTTTTTTTCCCCTTTTTGTGGGGGGTATTTAGGTGGGGTGGGGTGGGTGTGGTGGGGGGGGGTGTCCCCCAGGGGGGGGGGGGGGGGGGGGGGGGGGGGGTTTTTAGGGGGGGGGGTGGGGGAGGGGGGGGGGGGGGGGGGGGGGGGGGGGGGGGGGGGGTTCCCAAAGACAAAATGCCACCCCACCCACCATACGTGAAACCCTGCTAAAACCACTCTCTCAATGGTTCCAACCTTTCACAAAATTATACTGCATGGAAAACAGTTGTCAATACCCACACTCGCAACATTCAGTCCCTCCTGCACACGTCTATTACCTAATACTCCCCGACGGGCAATATATTGGAGAAATTTAACATTTACTCCCGCACCACAAGCCTTCAATCGCAACCCTTGCAGGCGCCCCCATGTATCACCCCATGCATTTACATCGGATACAAATTCTATCCTACAACCTAGGCAACTACTTCCCCACAACCACCCGAGCCAGGGTACCTATCTTAACACCGCAGGGTTACCTTGCATAACTCTCAAAAAATCAGCATTCTCACACACCTGAACATTCCTTCACTCGACAAAGTACCAAGTCCACTTATCACCCATGCATACCTGTGCTGTGATTCTTGCACTCCCTCAAATACGTGTTTAACGTACATAACAACAACCTTAGATTGCAGCGCCATTAACCCACAGCCCTCCCTGGCGATACAGTAAACACACAAACATCTTCGACAACATTCTCAAACCCGGAACCCAAATATAGTGATTACACACGCATTCAAAAAACGCTTCTCATCACATGTTTCCAAGGGGATTTATACCTGTCAAATGCATAGCTTACTATACAGTCGCGCACTATCGGACTCACCACAATAGCACGCTGGTGCAGCGTCAAACCTCCTGTACGCAAACCCATAATATACCAAAACCGTATCTACGCTTCTTTCGATTCTCCTTCAGTTGCCTCCAGGATTTTTCCTTGTGAAACTAACCCACATTCCTTAAGTCTTACTTACCAGGACCAACCCTTCACCATGTTCTTATACCCCACCACACCATCCCCCACCCTCAATAACATCGACTTGTCTCTATTTGAAGCGTCCATCCCTGTTGCCATGCCAAAACTCTCACCAACTCACTACCCTAGGTAAATCCTTGGCCTTTCTAAATAGCACTGTGATTTCATCAACATATCCAACCGATCCCCGGTTCCACAGACACCCATTCACACCTTTCCGTCTACGTACGACCAACGCCACAGCCCTATTAGGAACGAGGTCTGGAGTAATGCAAAGAGAATGCTGCGACACCGGGCATTCATGTCCCCTTAAGCCCTTTCAATCCTAACTGGTTGACCTAAATCTACCCATTCGCTTGTACCCTACCGTTGCTTCTCATACAAACTTAGTCCAAACTGGACGAATTTCCTCCAAAACCCCTGCCCACTGCATAAAATTTCCACAATGCCTCACGCTCACACAGTCATACCTGGCATGCCAATTAATGCATTAACACCTCCTTGTTGTTTCCCCCACCTTTCATCTATAAACCTATCGTATAATCCCCTGCCCCACAACATCGAACGCCAGGATCCATATTGACCCTCGTCCAATACGCTGGCTAGAAACACTTTCTACTATTTCCAACACTTTAGCCTAAGTTCTGTAATTGCCACACATTAGGTGATTGAATCGGTAGTCTATGCACACATTTCACAAGGACTTTTTTTTTAGGGGACCATGACCACTATTCCGTTCTCTGCTGTTCCCCCAACCTTCACCCTGGTTTTCATGGCATTAAATAACTCCACTAAAAACTCACGCATTCACTCCCAGTTTTCCCTATAAAAAAATTAAATGGGATGCCATCAATACCAGGCGAGTTTCCCTGCTCATCCATCCACTCCACCCTAAGCTCCTCCTAACTTAAGGCCACCCAAAAACTCAATCGATCCTTGTGCACTAGATTTACAGTTTTACCCATTCGCCCATTTGCGCCTAACGCTCACAAATAACCCCCACATTTTAACATTCTTCTCGTATCACGCATCCAACTGACAACCCATACCTCTGTAGACGAAAAGCACACTGCATGATGATATCCCGCCAATTGCTCCTGTACCCGACAAAAACTCATCCTACCGCTGTTGCCTATGTTTACAATAAAACCGCGGATTCTAAAAGCTTAGAGATCTCCAGTGAATACTTAGAAAGGACTGCCCTTCTAGCATCCAGGCCTGTTTACCGGTTTTCGTAACACGTAGTCAGTATCCTTGTCTAAGTATCATTTGAAGTCTGTAGGATTCAATAGGGCTTTAAGGATTACAATGGTAGGCATACTAAAACTAGAGAAATAAAATTTATTAAATTTATTAAGTATCGTCTAGAGGTAATCATCAAATTAATTAAATTAATCAATTCAACATATTAATTATAACACTTCTTCGTGTACAGTATTATTGCGCTGAAAGCACATATCACATTTATAATTCTAAGTACCGTCTGGTATATTAACATTTTATAGATGTTACAAATTTGTTCAAGTTTGTGTGTATGTGTGTAGTGTTAAGTATGTTCGCTATGTCTCACGGCTCGATAGACTTAAACAAGTGACTAACAAAAGCCTCAAAGTAAACTAACTTCTTAACAACTGGCATTCTGATAACAGTCTGCTTGAACAATAAAAAAGAACGCTAAGCCCAATAGCAATATAACAGCAACTGCGACACAGAATCAGGAACAAGGAGATAATATAATGACCACTAAGTTAGTGGGATCATCAAGCAGTTCTCCACAAAAAGTCACAAAACTCCCTACTATGAATCTACGTTCAGCTTAAGAAATCCCGTCTGTGATAGTACACAGATACAGTCAAAGTTAGGTCAGAAGCTCAGGTCAGGACCTGAGTTGCCAGTGGGTCTATGCGACTCACAAACCTCAGTGAACGTCGAAAATCAATAAGTCTATACAATGTTTCTGTGAAGCAGTGTTCTGAACTAACAATATAATGAGACAAGAGACGATCTTACAAACAGGACCAATAAAGTGGAGATTTAGGATCTCGTCTTGTATATATTACGTCCAACCACCAAGCGAGTCAGACCAGACTGGAATACTTCAGGCGAGGTGTGGACACCCCTCTTCGATCATGTAGGTAGTTCCATGGACAGCCTGCAGCTCAGCGAATCCAGAAGCCGGCACAATAATGAGCAAAGAGCGATTAATTTACTGTTAGTTAGACAATCAAGACTTGAACTATGAGCACATTATGTTACATTCCTACCAAAACATAACTAAGTCAAATAATTATAATTATAAAGCAATATATTCACGATTTAGCTATTATCGCAAATATAAGCAATATAAAATTATATGAAAAGGTAATATACATGAAATATATATACATACATTGCAACCCATTCAGGGGTTGCAACACCCTACGACGTTGTACCCTGCTCCGCAGACATACGCCAATGGTCGGTCCCCATTAGACCCTTCAAGGCCCCCTGCAACCCTTGCAGCATCAAAATTGCGATTTTGAATATCCTTAACCCATTGTTTCAAACCCTCAATCTCACCCATCGGATATGCACCCCCCCCCCGTCCCATATAGCATTCTTGTAGTTGACCTCAAGTAATTTAAATTAAAATCCCATAATGAACTGCCTCTCTTCCTTTCCCCTCTGCTGATAAAAATCCTTCACTTTCCTTACTGGGACAGGAGTTCCACCACCAATTGACATAACATCCCCTCCCCGTCATCAGCCACCACCTTTCGAGCGCTCGATAAAAGTTTCCCTCCCCTACACTGTTTTCAATAACAACATTCATCTTCTGAAACTCTGAAACAATTCGGCAAACCTCCAATTTAAATCCACAGAAACCCCCCGATGATCAGAGAAGCTTACAGTCAACGCACACACCATGATCACCCTCACCCCCCGAGGTTACATAATACGATCAAGCCTCGCCGGCATAATCACGCTTATTAAAAGTATGCGTCACTCCGCTCACATCCCTCCAACATCCACTACATTCACAAACCTCTCAACAGATCCATAAAAACCTGAAAAAATTCTCCCCTAGGCTTACATCCTACGTCGGACAACTCAGTTCCAATCACCCCCTATAATTGTTATACCTTTGGGCAGCGATACTGAAATGGTAAGACAAGGACTCCCTAAAGAATCTATTTTTAAACCCAATGTCCCCTTCCGCAGGCCAATACACCCAAATGAAAACCCTCCCGATCCCCTCCCTCCACATACATCGACCTTAACCATCTGCCCCTCCTCCCTACTCACCACTATGAGCAATAGAAACGGGCTGGCTTCCTTAAATTTAATAGCGCCAACCCCGTCTGTCGTTGTTAGAGCAACCCATGTACAACATCATTATCCGGTAATTGACAATTCACTAAATTTTTATAATTATGCTCCTGCAAGAACAAATGTTGGCACATATTCTCAAATAAAACCCTCCAGAACTTTACATTTGCCCACTGCCTTCAACCCATTAAACATTAAAGTAAGACACCTGAAAGGCCATACGAGGGGGGGCTTTCCTTAGATACCCTAAACTCACTTAGAAACCCTGGCGAGGAAACCCCACCCTGCCCCCACATTCCAATATCCTTATCTTGCTATCACGCTTACATTCTTTAAACCACTTTTTCTCTAGGCATTGGTCATGCCAGTTTTCTTCTGTCCTTTGCCAGGCATCAAAACATCCTCACTATATCAGATAATGACAGTCGTCCGCTTGCGAGAGCCACGCTTTCATGCTTCGCCTCCTACTGGGCATCTTCCATGTGGACTCCACTGCCAAAACTTGGACCGCCCCTCATCACTCCAACCTTCTCATTGAGGCCTCCCACTCTGCCTCTACACTCACATCATCCAAAGCCAGCATGATCGAAGCATCCAGTAAGCAGTCCAGGGCCTCTGAATTGTAGCTTTCAAAACTGTGTGTGCAATTGCAGCTCTCACCACTCTTGCGACACCAAGCCACGTCTCGTCAAGTCCAGTGAGTGTCACACACCAGGCGGACGCGCTCCTCCACTCTCCACCTCCACATCAAGCCTCCCGTGAATATAAAGCTTACGTTGCGTTGCCGTTTGCCATAAGTCAGTTGTCCATAGTTACCATCCGATCCAATTTAAGCTTCAGGTTTCCCAATTCTCGTTGGACATGTCGGCGCTATGTGTTCGTACGCCCCACACACACGAGCACGTATTGCCTCTGACCTTGAGTATGTTACGTACACTGAGTCGGAAGTCCTCCATTCCCAATAAGTGGAATAAATAGGATGACCTTTAGGGACATTTTCAGGGGAGAAACATCCCTTCAGGAAGCAACTCGTGTGGCCCATCTCGCAACGTCCCAATGTCGCCATGTGGATCGCCCATATACGTCCAACCTGCCGTAAATCTCTTTATCCGCTCAAAAGGTACTTAAGCACCTTGACCCAGGAGTAGTACCTTGATACGTCATGAGACGGACACTAAAGCAGGGGAACGTCTTACAACGTCCTGATTCTTGGCCACCATGTTGTCATATGACGGCTGAGACGGAACTTGACGAAAAATGCGTGCCTCTCCATTCAGTGAGACTCCATTAAAGATCTTCATTACGATACCGTTACGTATCCCGCAATATCGACGTCAGCAACATGTAGGTATTTCTGGGCAGTAAGCAAGCCCCTCACTAATTCCAAACAGATAGTGTGCACGCGTCTGCGGGCCATCTCGCCCATGTTGATAAAAGCTGAGTCACTGCCACCAGGGGTCAGAGCGCAGTGCCAAGTACGTCTCTCTACTAAAGAGTTGAGAGCGTTTATGAAAACTGCGCAGGAAAAGCCAGATGTTTCGGGAGCTATGCACGCTGTCCCACACGGGCCCTGAGGAGCGATTGGACAATGTCTTTATCTTTATTAACAAACTTACTAAATTTTTAATTTCTTTAGTTAGTAGCTTACCAGTTGTAATCCTGAAGCCACTACTGATTCTTATATTAATTCTAATGGTTAATTTGGACAGGATATGACTACTTGTTACAAATCTGTAACAGGCTGGGGATGCTAGAGGGACAGACCTTTCTAGTTGCAATGGAGATCTCTATCCATTATTAGATATCGTTTTTTTTGTAACCACCACCACCTCCTCTTACTCCTCCTCCTCCACAATTACAACCTCAACCTCCTACACATACAAACATACACGACTACCTTTTCCTCCTCCACCCCACCTCCACCACCAATACCCACCACCTCATTCTTTCCCTACCACCGCAAATACTCCTCACCACCACCACCTTATCCCCCACCAACACCACCTCTACTCCAACACCACCACCACCTCCTCCTCATCTCCTTCTCACACCTTCACACTTCTTCCTCCTCCACCACCACCACTCCACCACCACCTCCAACGCCTCATCACACCTCCTCAACAACCACACACCTCTCTCCAATACCATACCACCTCCACCAAATTCACCACCTCCAAACCCCGAATCTCCGTCCACCCCCCTCTCTCTCATCCTCCATCACACTACCACCTCCTCGTCTTGGTGGCCTGGTGAGTTGGTTAACCGCTCTCGCTTCACACGGTGAGGGCCTGGGTTCGATTTCCCAGCAAGAGTAAGAAACAGTGGATGTTTTCTTTCCACTGTTGTCTATGTTCCCCATCGTAAAATGGGTACCTGGGTGTTAGTCGACTGGTGTGGAGTAGCATCCTGGGACACTGACCTAGGACTGTGTACGAACATAGTCAGTTGGTCCTGGGTTATAGTGCTTTTCGTAACAAAAACTTAGTACGTCTAGGTACTCACTTCAGAGGAAAAAGGAATTTTTTAGTTTTATTTAATTTATAATAATCTTAATCACTTAAATTCACCTTCTCATATTTTGCACTTTGAGTAGAATACTTTTACCATTCCTCTTTAAAACGTCACAGTACTGGGTTTAGTATTACAAAATGGTTCTGAGTGAGTCATTAAATATTAGTATAGGCCTCATGCACTGGCGCTGCTAAAACTTAACACATTAATAGATTTCTTATGGATAGGGTTCACTTACATAGTCCTCATTACACTACAGAGGCTTGCTCACTTGGCTTCACTTTCTCTAGAGCTTCTCAACAGCCTTCTCCAACGAGATAAGTCTTTGCAGTATGCTCCCGAAAATTCTGGGTTTTCTCGGGAGGCATATGGGTGGTTTAGAGGTGTGTGTGTGTGTCCCTCGACCTTCCTGGTCAAAGGGTATGAACTGAAATGTACTTGTGAGGCTTTACCCAGCCCACTTTGTCTCGGTCGGACAGGGGTTGAGCAACTCGAAACACCTACTGGTGCTGGCCAGGTCACCAGCAGTTGACACTAATTAACGACACCTACCTAAATACAAGCTAAGATACGACCAGAGAATATTATAAGTCGAGTAAATCCATTTTAGCTATATTGGAATTACTCCTGAATATAATATTAAGTGAAATAGCAAAAAAACATGTAAAAATGTATACCACTGTGATAGAAACCGTACTTAAAATGAAAAAAGGGTGTAACATCCCCTCCTCCACGTCCAAATGTTCGCACTGACAATAGGACAAAAATAATCCTGTATCTTTTAGATACAGTAGAAGAACTGAAATACACTATAGCAATTGTCCCTGTCTTTACTGAATTGTTCACAGTAGGAACGCATCATCACCTTCAATGTTTGATGAAACCTTTCCAATGCTCCTTGGGACTGGGGCCTATAGCTCGTAGCGTGGATAGATTCTTACACCAAGGCGTGTCATTGGCTCATTGAAGATTTTTGATGTGAGTTTGACCTTTGATCAGACTGGATCTTCCGAGGCAGCCCTACTGTGGAGAAATACTTTATTTAAAGCGCGTACTATTGCAGGAGGCTTTATTTTCCTCATGGAATGGGCCTCGGGTGGGGTAACGGGTGGCAGAATCCATTTATAGTGAATAGGTACTGATTCCCCGCCTTGGTCCTGGGAGTGGAACCTACGCTATCGATGATTAACGGGGAAAAATCGCTCGCCATCTGAGGTGATAGGACAGAGAGGAGTGGAGGTGGGGATGGAAGCAGGTTTCACGATTGGTCTGACAGACCCGGCAACTGCGAAGATGTTCCACCATCGGTTTCCCGCATTCTAGGCCAAAAAAAGTTATTTTGACAACTTTACATGTTTTCCTTACTCCTAGATGTCCTCCCATAGGAATATTTTGGGCGACCTCAATGCAAGCTCACGATAAATCTAGGCAGGATTAATACATGCTTGATTGGCAATAGGTTGCCCTAGAGAATGTCTTCTGGTGGATTTCTTCATAAGTATACCCCTACTAGAATAAACACAGTCCTCTTAGTTTCTCGGCCTCTTTCTTTCGTTATTCAACAGCTTTCTTATTTCTCAACGAGGGGTATTCCATCTGTGCTTGATTAGTTCTTCAGGTCTAAAGCTTTTTAAGCACCTAAAGAAATCTAAAGTTGGATTCTAGCATGCAGAAAGATCCAGACGTAGCATCATTGGGCCAAGTGGGTTCGCACCTAAACTATTAGTTTAAAACCAGATCGGCTTTGTTCTTTCTCTCTGTTGATTCAGGAGGTTAACTGTCGTTGCCATGGACCTAGTGACAACTCCAGCGGTAATAATGATAGGTCTTCCTAATGAGACTCAAAGCACGTATCCTCTCCGAGTATTTTCTATCACCAAGAGGTTCTTTCTTGATTCCTTCGCCAGCTATAGGTCATTTTTCTATCAGTAGAGTCAGCAGATTAATAGGAAATCCTTCGTTCTGATATACCGACAGTCGCATATCCTTTTATAGCAAACCCAGTGTAGGTATATCCTATGGAGAGGGACTCTAGAAACGGCTCTCTCCATAAGCCTCCAGAAGTGCATCTATCTGGTGTATGTGCGGTCAGACAAAGAGGAGGATTCCTTTTTTAACATGTCAAGTAACTCCCCGTATCACTATAGGTTTTAACAGGCACCACTTGGCACTCGTTCAATACCAGCTTTTCCTTTTGAAAAAATATGGGGCTCATTGCCTTTTCAATTTCTTGCCCGAGATGGCCCTCGTCTCTGGTCATCTCAGTGTGAAGAGTCTTCGGTCCCTGCGGCTCTAGATCCGCCTGTAAACATACCTGCGTGTGGGCTACTGAAGGACACCATCTGCACAGGTGCTCCTTCTCGATACTTATATTTCCTAATCCTTTCCAGTGAGAACATTGTTTCTCACATGACCTCTCTTTTGGCTATATGAACAGGGGACAAATTCTTGACTTTATACACCTGGTTCTGTCGTGGTGAAACGGTCACCAATGCATGGCTTATCCAGGGTTCGAGAGGTCATGCTTTGAATGGAAAACTTTTGGCTGAGGTGCTGTTCTTGACTTTAACTGGTCGACCTTCTGGTCCCAATTTTACTGCTTCTTCTCTGGATGTCTATCACGGTTCAGTGGCTGGAGATCTGTAGTGATTCGGCCAGTGCGCGACGTCTCCAGAACATCGGTGTTGGACGGTCGATCAGGAACTTACGCATATTCCAGATATAGTATTATAGAAGTCCTCTTTTAGTATTAATTGGGTTAAGCTTCTTTACGGTGTTGCTTTGTGAGGCTCTTTGCCACCTCTCGAAGGCTACCTTCTTCTGCATGGCGAAGTCCACCCTGTTTGCCTGTACCTTTTGCAGAGTACGAAAGGATTGCTGGTAGCTCAAAGGGAGTAGTTCATAGGTCTCAGTATGACTTTTTGACGGAGTCAGATTTGTATGTACTTTCCGTAAGGCAGAGACGCGGTACAGTCTCGTGCATTTTACCAGTTCAGCGTCGCATGCAACAAGACAGCCAGAAATTTTGGGCGATATGCATAGCTCGAGCCTGATTTTCGACGATCGAAGTAAGTGTCCAGATCAGACTCGCAAAACTTGGGCACCAAGATGCTGCTGTTATGAATGTCGAAAATAATTTCTGGGGGCCTCGGGCCTCACAACTCTTCCCTTTGCCGCTGACGTTCGTAGAGTTTATGGTTTGTCCCTCTCGAATTCTTCTTGCATTGTCAGCCTCCTTTGGGCTTCTATTTAGGCCATTTGTAAAAGTAACAACGCGCTCCATTCTTTCGAACTGGCTCTGCGAATGTGCCCAATCGGTAGCGGAGGAGTTGGTGGATACAAGTTTCTCCGTCTTTCTTGGGTCGGGCACCGCGCTGGGTGCTTCTGTGAACCAGGGTCGGAAACTGGGCGATTAGATGCCCCAATTTCAGGCACCTCTCCAGAGATGTCCGCATCACCAGCAGCTCCTTTGATTCTGGTCAGCAATCACAGCGGGTAGGGAAGTTGGAAGGCCACAGTTCAAAGTCCTTGTGCTCCAATGCGGTCGGTCCAAGTGTTTCAAATTGAAGATATTAGATACTTGGCTCATCAGTATCGTCAATGTCATCACCTTCCCCTTGTTCCGGAAACAGCAATGTTGCTCAAAATAGATCGGAGTGGTCTCGGCGGTGTAATATTTGTTATTACTTCAACTCCTAGATACGCAATTTGCCAGCCAATTCTGAAGTTTTAAGACTGCAATCTTCCAAGGTTTTAGCTCCTTATTAACTGTTGTATTTGAGCTTCATAGTAATTTTATGGGTACCTGAACAGCAGCTCACTTTCATGGGATTGGCACTTACTTCCTAGGGGGCTGATATTTCCCCAGCCCCTTGGATCAGAGAGCGACTCCCGGACAGGCCCCCACTTTTGTTACGACATAGTCAGTTGGTCTCGGGGTTATAGTGCTTATTTGTAACAAAAACTTAGTACGTCTAGGGTACTCACTTCTGAAGGAAAAAGGAATTTTCTTTTGTTTTATTTAGGGTTTTTTTCTATTTTAATTTATTAATAATCATAATCTCTTAAATCACCTTCTCATATTTTTTTTTGGGCCACTATGAGTAGAATACCTTTTACCATTCCTCATTAAAACGACACAGTACTGGGTTTAGTATTTACAAATGGCTCTGAGTGAGTCATTCGATTATTAGTGATAGGGACAGGCACCGGCGCTGCCTAAAAACTAACACATTATAGAGTTTTTTGATAGGGTTCACTTACAATAGTCCTCTTACACTACAGAGGTTGCTCACTTGGCTTCACTTCTCTAAGAGCTTTCTCAACCGCCTTCTCCAACGAGATAAGTCTTAGCCGTAGATCCCGGAAAAATTCTGGGATTTTACTAGGGAGGCAAATGGTGGTTTAGAGGTGGATACTTCCTCGACCTTCCTGGTCAAAGAAGGTATGATCTGAATCCTGTGAGGCTTTACCCAGCCCTCTTGTCTCGGTCGGCTAAACGGGGTTGAGCAGCTCGAATCACCATACTGGTGCTTGGCAGGTCACCAGCAGTTGACACTAATTAAACGACCTATCCTAAAATACAAGCTAAGTAATACGACCAGATAATATTATAAAGTCGGAGGTAATCATTTTAGTACTATGGAATTACTCCTGAATATAATATTAAGTCGATATAGCAAAATAACATGTAAATGTATACCATTGTGATAAGAACAGTATTAAAATGACAAATGGGATTGTTTTCTGTAAAACATGTGGCCTGGTTCACGGACGGGCGCGTGGGCGTTGACCCCGGAACTCTCTCAGGTAAAATCCAGGTAAACCACCCTCCACTTACCACCAACACTTACACACCACCACCTCCACCGCCACCTCCACCACCTCCTCCAATACATCTTCCACCCACCACCTCACTCCACCCACCTCCTCCACCACCACCTCCTCAAATCCTCCACCATCCCACCTCCAACTCCTCCTCCACCACAACTCACCAAATTCACAACCTCCACCACAGCACCTACTCCTCCACCACCATCTTTCCACCTCCTCCACTGTTGCAACCCTGATTGGGTTCACTATGTACTATAATGTATCCACCTTCTGTCATTATAATTTATATTGATTATATTTGCGATATAGCTATAATCGTAAATATTTTGCTTTATGATATTATTTAACTTAGTTATATTATTAGGAAGGATGTAACATTTATATATATTATTCAGTGCTCGTTGTTCGAGAGTGTTAAGTAGCAGACAGCATTGTCTAACTACCAGTTCAGATTGTTTCCATGCGGCTTCTCTGAGTTGGAGGCGCAGCAGTCCATGAAGAGTCACGTGATCGGGGGGTTGGGGGTGATCACACCTCACCTGGGTGAGACTGTCTTGCTTTGACTCGCCCTCTTTTCTGTTTGGCTTGGCTTCCGACAAGACGTGTCTTCCTTATTGGCCCTTGTTGGAAGATCGTCGTTTTCTTGTTGTTGGTTCTGTGTAACTCTGTTCACAGAACATAGCCTATCTTAGTGATTTTCGAGTTGTTACTGAGGTTGTGTGTCGCAAGACACTCTGCAGAAATCAGGTCCTTCATCGTAGCTTCTGATCTAATTTGTACTGAATCTGGGTACTGTCACAGTCGGCGATTTTCTAAGGCTGAACTTAGATTCAGTAGTATGGAGTTTTGTGACTTTTTGTGGAGGATTGCAGATGGTCCCTAATTAGTGTCGTTATATTATTCCTTTTACCTGATTCTGTGTCGCGTGCTTGTTATATTGCTGTTAGCTTATCAGTCGTTTTATTTGTTTCTTGCAAGCTGTTCTGATTTGCATGGTTGGCCAAGAAGTTGTTTATGTGAGGCGCTTTTTAGGTCAGTCACTGGTTAAGTCTAGTCGAGTCTTGAGACATAGCGACACAATACTACTTAGAGCACTTACACACATACACTTACTTACTTGTATATATTTGTTATTATGTTGATAAATGTAACAATGTACCAGACGTTACTTAAAAACCATAAAGATGTGATATGTGCCTTCTGCACAATACTTACTGTATCTCGAGAGAAGTGTTGGAACTTCGTATACTAATATTATATTCAATTGTTACTATAATTTACTTGATAATATACGCCTAGAACAATTTTGTTATAATTAAACTTATTAATTTTAATTTCTTTAGTTGTAGTCCTACTAGTTGTAATCTGAAGCACTATTGAATCTTACTGGATTCTATTGGATAATTGAACAGGATACTGGACTACTTGTTACAGAAACAAGTAACAGGCAGGATGCTAGAAGGGCAGTCCTTTCTAGTATTACTGCAAGATCTCTATGCTTATTAGAATTCGTTGTTATTTTTAACATCCACTACACCATAATACATTCCTCCACCACCACCACATCCACCCACCTCCTCCACCACACCACCTCACCAACTCCTCCTCCACCACCACCTCCACCCCCACCTCCATCACCACCTTCACCACCACGACCACCTCCTCTCACAAAAACCCACCATCACTTCCCCCTCCTCTTCACACCACACCTCCACACCACCTCCACCACACCACTTCCAACACCTTACACCACTACCTCCTCCACAACCAACACCACCACCTCAGCCACCACTACAAGACAACCACCATCTTTCATCCTCCTCCACCGTCACCACCACCATCACACCTCCTCCATCCACCACCACTCCTCCCCAATTCCACACCACCATCACCACAAATACCTCCACCACCAACACCATCACTACCACAAGCCACCTTCACTACCACCACCACCAACCCTCACCACATTAACCACCTCCACCACCACTTACAACCATCACCACCACCACCTCCTCCACCTCCCAAACTCCACTAACCACCACCACCTGCTTCCCCTACCACCTCATCCACTACCACCACCGCCACTACCACCCACTCACCAACACCACACCACCTCCTCCTCCCCTCCACCTCAGCAGAACGTGCGATGGAATCTGCTTGCCTCAGCGGATTTTCAGTGTGAATGGGATCACTCCGAGCCCATTTAAAGCCCATCTTCCACATCCAATTCAGCCTCATGAACGTGCCATACCCTACGAAATACCTCCACAACATCATATTTCGTAGCCTCGAATGGCACATTTCTGCTTTTAGCTAGTTACATAGCTGGAGGACATCATGAAGGACAGACCTCCACTGCTGTATTAGCTGTCATCCTCTTCTGGAAAGCGTCGACTGGCATAAAATCAGCACTCGCTGAACTTGATGAAAATCCTCGTCAAATCCCGTTAACAGCAAAATCATACAGTTCTTCATTTCGGAATGCTTACACAATCATGGGATACTAGGAAACCACACTCTTCATAGAACGGCTAAGCGTTTCCGCGACAGCCCACACAGTGTCCTTGTCGGTTCGCCATTTGGGTACTAGGTACACACCGCCACTGGGAGCAAGAGTGGCAAGCTCAGCGAGCCGTCCTCCCTATCGTAGGTTGAGAGACAAATGAAGAAGTTAGTTAATGCGAGGACTTTTAGTCAGTCACTGGTTAAGCCTAATCGAGTCTTGAGACATAGCGAACACTTACACACACACACATCTCATTATATATATCAGTATTATGTTCTTAAATTCACACTCACAATGTACCAGACGGTACTTAAAAGCCATAAAGATATGTGCCTAAGCACAATAATACTGTATATGAGAGAAGTGTAGGAACTTATATTCTATATTATATTAAATTGATTACTTTGATTTACTTTGTTGATATTGTCCACTAGCTACTTTATCTTTATTTTTTTTTTTATATTTTTTTAAACGTTATATAACAAATAAAAAATAAATATATAGAACACCGCCATCCCTTACACAACAGGCATCCAAATGAGAATCATAAGCCAGTACACCATATAAATTTGTCAACATTCGGAAGTCGCTATATACACTTGGAGTCACCGAGGTGGTTCATCATGCATAAATAAAATCCAGATAAGAGCTTTGTGGCCACAATGTCATTCCTAGTACAAAATGCACTAAAAAGACATGCTATAATAAATCAGATACCACTATCCTCCCCACAAAATAGATATTATATAATCTCATAGATAGACCTTTATTCTATATGTTTAGGAACATATTTATTAACACTTATAACATTATGACAAAAAAATTAATGTAAAACATCCAATACACGATGTACATTACAGTGGTTCGAGCCCATAATAAACAATATATAAATGAAAACAAAACATATAACATAAAACGTAACACAAGGAAGACATAATGTTTAACTTGCAGACATTATAACAGATGCTCATGGAAAACTAGAAATGAAATATTATAACAACCCGCATGCACATCCCTGTCTGCAAATAGTTACATATAAGAATACAGCTCACACTACAACCCCCCCCCTATTCCCAACAGCTGTATCTGCCGTCACCGTATATCATAACTATAAAATAACATTTATTAAACATGGTTTGAAAATAGAAACATTTGAAACACACTACATACATAACCACTTCTGATAACCCAGGAAAGACAATTGCATATAAACATGTATAACATAAGTACAAAAAACCACAATGAGTACTATCGGTTTACAACAGACACTGCTTACTCTCCTAGAAGCGTGATTAAACCCTACATAACTATACAGCATTATAAATAGTTACAGAAAAAACATTCCATCACTCATAGAAGTACTAAGAGTATTATTAATAATATATAAGAAATAAAATCCAATTAAAATTCCAAAAAAGACCTCACCCTCCTCATACATCTCCAACCTACCCCACACCAACCACCAACCACCACAACCACGTTTCCTCTCCACCACCACCACTCTCCAACCACCACCTTCAGTCACCAGTATCACCTCCCTCCCACCACCTCATCCACCTCCACCTCACTCCTTCTCCACCACCACAATCTAAACCAGCACCTCCATCACATCCGCCACCACCCACGTCTTTCCCACCACCTCACAACTCCACACTATCACTCCCACCACATCCACCACCACCTACTCTTCCTCCACCACTATCACCACATCCTTCACCACCACCACCACCACCACCACCACCACCACCACCACCACCACCACTAACGCCTCCACTATCACCTCCTCCACCACTTTCACCACCAACACCTCCGGTGATGGTGCTGTTGCTGGTTGCGGTGATGCTGCTGCTGGTGTTGCTGATAATGTTGGTGCTGTTGGTGGTTCTTCTGTTGCTAGTGCTGCTGCTTGTGGTGCTGGTGGTGTTGGTGCTGCTATTGGTGGAAGCGCTCTTGCTAATGGTGTTGGTGCTGCTGTTGTTGGTGGCGGGCTGCTGGTGCTGCTGTTGGTGTGTTAATTCTGCTGTTGTACATGTCTTAATGATGGGCTGCTGGTTGTGCTGAGATGTTGGTGTTACTAGTGCTGCTGTTGGTGTTTCTGATGGTGGTGATACCGATTGCGCTGCTTGTGGCATTCGTTGTACTGGTGGCGTACGTGATGGAGATAATGGTTGCTGCTGCTGGTGCTGATCCAGGTGTGGTGCTGGGACTGCTGTTTATGGCTCTTGCTGGTTCCTTCAGGCGCTGGTTTTTTGCAGGTAGCTAGGCGGTGTTGTTACTCCTGAGTGTGCCTGCTGCTGGTCCTGCCTGTGCTGGAGATGGTGTTACTAGTGCGTGCTGGTGCTGTGAGGCTGATACAGGTGGTGTCATGTGCTTTTCCTGTAGGTACTGGAAGGTGACTGGTTAATGGTGTTGCTGTGCTGCTAGTGTTGCTGCTGGGGTAGGTGCTGGAGGGTGTTGATGGCGCTGCGTGAGTTGTAAGGGTGGCAGTGTTGGAGGTGCTGGTGCGGCGGTTGGTGGCTGTGTTAGTGGTGCTCTGGGCGGACGGTGGTCGGCGGTGCTGTGTGGTGCCTGTGCAGAGGTGTGGCGGTGTCTGGTGGTGTTGGCGATGCCGGCGATATAATGTTGGTGCTGGTTATGCTGGTTGGTGCTGGTTATGCATGTGGTGCTGGTGCGGTGGCGTGTGTGCTGATGGTGCTGGGTGTCGGCCGGTGGTTGGCGGCTGGTGGCTGGTTGGTGTGGGTGCGCATGTGCGTGGTGGTGCTGCTGCGGTTTTAGGTGTCTAACAAATCTCTCGAGGGATTAAAAAAAATTTTAAATAAGAAAACATTCTCTATGAAGTTTATTTACAAAGATAATGGTTCCTCTTGGGCCACTACATAGATGGTGGTGTGTGGTGGTGGTGGGGGTGGTGGTGGTGTGTGGTGTGGTGGTGGTAGGTGTGGTGGTTGATGTTGGTGATGGTGGTGGTATGTGGTGGTGGGTCGGCTTGGTGGTGCGTGGTGTGATGTGGTGTATGGTGGTGGTGGTGGTGGTGGTGGTGGTATGGTGGTGATGGTGGTGTTGGTGGTGGTGATGGTGGTGGTGATGGTGGGGTGGTGGTGATGTGATGGTGGTGTGCTGTGGAGGTGGTGTTGGTGATGGTGTGGTGGTGGTGGTGTGGTGGTGGTTTGTGGTGGTGAGGGTGGTGGGGGTGGTGCGTGGTGGTGGTGGTGGTGGTGGTGGTGGTGGTGGTGATGGGTGGTGAGGGTGGGTGGTGGTGGTGGTGGTGATGCGTGGTGATGGTGGTGGTGGGGTGGGTGGTGGTGGTGGTTTGTTGGTGGTGGGTGGTGGTGATGGTGGTGGTGGTGATGGTGTGGTGGTGTTGGTGGTGGTGGTGGTGGTGGGTGGTGGTGGTGGTGGTTGGTGGTGGTGGTGATGGTGATGATGGTGGTGGTGGTGATTGGTGGTGGTGGTGGTTGGTGGTGGTGGTGGTGGTGGTGGTGGTTGATGGGGGGTGGAGGTGGTGGTGGTGGTGGTGGTGGTGGTGATGGTGGTGGTGGTGGTGGTGGTGGTGGTGGTGGTGGTCGGTGGTGTTGGTGGAGATGGTGGTGGTGGTGGTGAATGGTGGTGGTGGTGGTGCGTGGTGATGGTGGTGTGAATGGTGGTGATGTGGTGAGTGGTGGTGGTGGTGGTGATGGTGGTGGTGGTGGTGGTGGTGGTGGTGGTGGTGTGGTGGTGGTGAAGGTGGTGGTGGTGATGGTGTGGTTTGGTGGTGGTGGTAATGGTGGTGTGGTGTATGGTTGGTGTGTGGTGATGGTGGTGGTGGTTGATGGTGGTGGTGGTGGTGGTTGATTGGTGGTCGGTTGGTGGTTTGTGTGGTGGTGGTGATGGTGGTGGAGATGGTGGGGGGTGGTGTGTGGTGTATGGTCGGTGGTGGTGGTTGTGGTGCGTGGTGGTGTGGTTGGTGGTGATGGTGGTGGTGATGGTGGTGGTGGCTGTGAGTGGTGGTGGTGGTGGTGGTGGTGTTTGGTGGTGGATGGTGTGGTGGTGATTGGTGGTGGTGATCGGTGGTGGTGGTGGTGGGGTGGTTGTGGTGGTGATGGTGGTGGTGGTGATGGTGGTGTGTGGTTGAAGGTGGTGGTGGTGGTGGTGGTGGTGGTGGTGGTGGTGATGGTTGTGATGGTGGTGAGTGGTGGTGAGTGGTGATGGTGGTGGTGTGATGGTGATGGTGGTGGTGAGTGATGGTGGTGGTGGTGGTGGTGGTGGTGAAGGTTTGGTGGTGGTGGTGGTGGTGGTGGTGGTGATGGTGGTGGTGATGTTGTTGGCTGGTGGTGGTGGGTTGGTGGTGGGTGGTGTGTGGTGGTGTGGGTGGTGGTGATGCGTGGTAGGTGGTGGTGTTTGGTGATGGTGTGGTGGTTGGTGGTGGTGGTGGTGTGGTGGTGGTGGTGGTGGTGGTGAGGGTGAAAGGTGGTGGTAGGTGGTGGTGGTGATTGGGTGGTGGTGGCTGGTGGTGGTGGTGGTGGTGGTGGTTGTGATTGGTGGTGGGTGGTGGTGGTGGTGGTGATGGTGGTCGGTGATGGTGTTGGTGGTGGAGGTGGTGGATGATGGTGGTGTCGTGGTAATGGTGGTGATGGTGATGGTGGTAGGTTTGGCTGGTGGTGGTGCTAGTGTGGTGTGGTGGTGGTGATGGTGGTGTTGGTGGTGGTGGTGGTGGTGGTGGTGGTGTGTTGGTGGTGGTGGCGGTTGGTGGTGGTGATGGTGGGGGTAGTGGTGGTGGTGGTGGATGTTGGTGGTGATGGTGGGTTGGTGGTGCGATGTGTGGTAGTGGTGTGTGGTGGTGGTGGTGTGGGTGGTTGGTGTGGTGGTGGTGGTGGTTTGGTGGTGATGGTGGGGGTGGTGGTGGTGGTGGTGTGGTGTTGATGGTGGTCGGTGATGGTGTGGTGGCGGTGGTGGTGGCAGTAGTGGAAGGTGGTGGTGGTGGTGGTGGTGGTGGTGTGGTGAGTGGTGGTGGTGGTGGTGGTGGTGGATGGTGGTGGTGGTGGTGTGGTTGGTGGTGGTGAGTGGTGGTTGTTGGTGGTGGTGGTATGTTGTGGTGGTGATGGTGGTGGTTGGTGGTGATGGTGGTCGGTGAGGTGGTGGTGGTGGAGGGTGGTGATGATGGTGGGTGGTAATGTGGTGATGGTGATGGTGGTAGGTGGTGGTGGTGGTGGGTGGTGGTGGTGGTGGGGTGGTGATGGTGGTGGTGGTTGGTGGTGGTGGTGGTGGTGGTGGTGGTGGTTGGTGATTGGTGGTGGTGGTTGGTGGTGGTGGTGATGGTGGTGGTTAGGGGTGGTGGTGGTGGTGGTGATGGTGGTGAATGGTGGTGGTGGTGATGGTGGTAGTGGTGGTGGTGGTTGGTGGTGGTGATGGTGGTGGTCGGTGGTGAGTGGCGGTGAGTGGTGGTGATGATGGGTGGTGGTGGTGGTGATGGTGGTGGTGGGGCCCTGTTGCTGGTAGTGGTGGTGGTGGTGTGATTGATGGTGGTGGTGCATGATGGTGGTGGTGGTGGTGATGGTTGGTGGTGGGTGGTGGTGGTTGATGGTGGTGGTGGTGAGGATGGTGGTGGTGGTGGTGGTGGTGGTGGTGCGGTGGTGGTGATGGTGGTGTTAGTGTTGATTGGTGGTGTTGGTGGTGGTGCATGTTGGTGGTGATGGTGGTGGTGATGGTGGTGATGGTGGTGTGGTGGTGAACGTGCTGGTGGTGGTTGATGGGGTGGTGCGTGATAGTTGGTGATGGTGGTTGATGGTGGTGTTGTGGTTGGTGGTGGTGATCGGTGGTGGTGATGGTGGTGGTGGGTGGGTGATGGTGGTGCTTGGTTTTGTGTGATGGTGGTGGTGGTGGTGGTGGTGGTGGTGATAGGTGGTGGTGATGGTGGTGTGGGTGGTAGATGGTGGGATTGGTTGTGATGGTGGTGGTGGTGGGGTCGGTGGTGGTGGTGATTGTGGTTGGTGGTGATGGTGGTGGGGTGCGTGGTGGGTGGTGGTGATTCGGTGGTGGTGATGGTGGTGGTGGTGGAGGTTGTGGTGATGGTGGTGTGTGGTAAATGTGGATGATGGTGATGGTGGTGATGGTGGTGATCGTGTGGTGGTGGTGAGGGTTGTGGTGCAGTGTGGTGATGGTGGTGATGGTGAGAGGTGATCTTGCTGGTGGTGTGTGTGGTGGGGATGGTGGTGATGGTGGTGATGGTGATGGTGATGTGGTGGTTGTGGTGGTGGTTGTTGATGCTGGTTGGGGTGGTGGTGGTGGTGGTAGGTGGTGGTGATGGTTGCTGGTGGTGGTGGTGAAGCGTTGGTGGTGAGGTGGTAGGTGATGGTGGTGGTGATTTGGTGGTGGTGATGGTGGTGGTGGTGTGATGGTGGTGATCGTGGCTGGTGCGTGTGATTGTGATGGTGATTGTGGTGATAGTGGTGAATGGTGGTCGGTTGTGGGTGGTGGTGGTGATGGTGGTGGTGGATGGTGGTGGTTGGGTGGATAGGTGGTGGTGGTGATGGTGATTTCATGGTGATGATGGTGGTGGTGATGATGGTGATGGTGGTGGTGGTGATGGTGGTGGTGGTGATGGTGGTTGGGGGGATTGCATGGTGGTGATGGTGGTCGTGGTGATGGTGGTGATCGTGCTGGTGATCGTGCTGGTGGTGGTGAGGGTGGTGGTGATGGTGTGATTGTGATGGTGGTGATGGTTGTGGTGGTGGTGGTGATGGTGGTGATGGTGATGGTGGTGATGGTGGTGGTGGTGATGGTATTTGGTGGTGGTGGCGGTGGTGGTGGTGGTGGTGGTGATGGTGGTGATGGTGGTGGTGATGGGTGATGGAGTATGGTGGTGATGGGTGGTGATGGTGGGTGATGATGGTGGGTGGTGATGATGATGGTGGTGGTGATGGTGGTGGTGGTGATGTTGGTGATGATGGTGGTGGTGATGGTTGTGATGGTGGTGGTGTTTGTGGTGGTGGTGGTGGTGATGGTGGTGGTGGTGATGGTGGTGGTGGTGATGGTGGTGGTGGTGATAGTGGTGGTGGTGATGGTGGTGGTGGTGATGGTGGTGATGGTGGTGGTGGTGGTGATGGTGATTTTTGATGATGGTTTTTTGGTGATGGTGGTGGTGATGGTGGTGGTGGTGGTGGTTGGTGGGTGATTATGGTAGGTGATGGTGGTGGTGATGGTGGTGATGGTGGTGGTGATGGTGGTTGTGGCATGCAAAGAGTACGTAACCTTTATTCGGCGCATGTACACACCCTCATTTACAGGCTATCTCCCCCAACCAGTGAACCAGGTTGCTAAAAGTTGATTATGGGGCCCTGTTGCAACCCCTGAATGGGTTACAATGATTATGTATATATATATATATATATAATGTATATTACCTTTTCATATAATTTTATATTGCTTATGTTTGCCATAATAGCTAAATCGTAAATGTATTGCTTTATATTCTTATTTGGCTTATGTTGTGAGGTAGGATGAAACTTATTATGTGCTCAGTTCAAGTCTTGATTGTCTAACTACTGTAATTATCGCTCTTTGCTCGATAGACTGCCGGCTTCTCGTTGTTACTGAGCAGTGCTGTCCACGGAGCTATCACGTGATCGAGGGGGGGGTGTCCTCACCTCGCTTGAAGTATTCAGTCTGCTCTAGACTCGCTTGGTGGTTGGACAGATTGTCCGTCTCATTATTCTTGTTAGTTCTGTAGAACTCTCTTCAAAGAACATTGTATAGACTTAGTGATTTTCGACGTTGTATTGAGGTTGTGTGTCTCATAGACACTCGAAACATCTCAGGTCCTGAGCTGTAGCTTTTGACCTAATTTGTACTGGTTTCTGTGTATTATCACAGTCAGGGTTTTTCCTATGCTGAACTTAGATTCAGTAGTATGGGAGTTTCGTAACTTTTGTGGAGTATCTGCTGATGGTCCCTGCTTAGTGTCGTTATATTATCTCCTTGATCCTGATTGTGTCGCAGTCGCTTGCTATATGGCTATTGGGCTTAGCATTCTTTTCATTGTTCAAGCAGACTGTTCTGGTTGCCAGTCGGTCAAGAAGTTAGTTTGAGGACTTTGTCAGTCACTTGTTTAACTCTAGTCGAGTCTTGAGACATAGCGAACTACTTAGAGCACTTACATACATACACAGTTGTACATATTTAAAATATATTATTAAATGTTAATGTACCAGACGGTACTTAAGAATTATAAATGTGATATGTGCTTTCAGCACAATAATATTGAACTCGAGAGATGTGATATTATTTTGATTATTGTGATTAATTTAATTTAATTTGATAATATACCTCTAGACTTAATAAATTTATTAAATTTTAATTTCTCTAGTTACTAGCCTACCAGTTGTAATCCTGAAGCACTATTGAATAATACTGAATTCTAATTGATAATTGGACAAGGATACTGACTACTTGTTACGAAAACCCAGTAACAGGCTGGATGCTAGAAGGGCAGTCCTTTCTAGTATTCACTGGAGATCTCTAAGCTTTTAGAATCGCGTTTTTTTGTGACAGGCCCCGTCGTTCAACTAGTGACCAGTTTCTAGTCAATAAGAAGATGGTTTTGGCAATCGCAGAGGTTATGTGGGTACCGCTCTCCTGTCTGCCCTTGTCATTCCCATTCTAGAGCTGGTTGAAGCACGGTCTGCAATCTTGTGGCTTCTATTTCTGCCTTGCTTACCGTGGAGTGCACTATACTTATCACTGTACATAGTGTACATATTGCTGTTCTAAATTGGTGAAGGATAATATAACTCTAAACTTTTTCTGCTGTGTTTATTTTGCTCCCATTACACCCGGGATAACAGGCCATTTGGAATCCTGGGTTGTAATAGTGGTGGTGGTGATGTGGGTGATGGTGGTGATGGTGGTGGTGATGGTAGTGGTGGTGGTAGTGGTGGTGGTGGTGATGGTGGCGGTGGTGAGGGTGGTGATGGTGGTGGTGATGGTGGTATTGATGGTGGTGGTAGTGATGGGGGGTGGCGGAGGTGATGGTGATGGTTGTGGTTGTGGTGGTTTTTGTGGTGGTGGTGGTGGTGAGGATGGTGATGGTGGTGGTGAGGAAGGTGTGGTGGTGGTGGTGAGAAGGTTGTGGTGGTGATAGTGGTGGTGATATTGGTGATGGTGATAGTGGTGGTGGTGGTGGTTGGGGGGTTTGCTGGTAGAAGGGGTGCTGGTGGTGGAGGTGGTGGTGATGGTGGTGGTTGTGGTGATGGTGGTTGGTAGTCGAGGTGGTTGTTGTGATGGTGGTGGAGGTGGTGGTGATGGTGGTGGTGGTAGTCGAGGTGGTTGTTGTGATGGAGATGGTGGTGGTGGTGGAGGTGGTGTTGGTGGTGGTGGTATTGATGGTGGTGATGGTAATTGTTACAAAAAACGTGATTCTAAAAGCTTAGAGATCTCCATTTGAATACTAGAAAGGACTGCCCTTCTAGCATCCAGCCTATTACGGGGTTTTTGTAACAAGTAGTCAGTATCCTTGTCCAATTATCCATTAAAATTCAGTTTATTCAATAGTGCTTCAGGATTACAACTGGTAGGCTACTAACTAGAGAAATTAAATTTAATAAATTTATTAAGTCTAGAGGTATATTATCAAATTAAATTAATCACAGTAATCAAAATAAAATCAATCTCTCGAGTTCAATATTATTGTGCTGAAAGCACATATCACATTTACATTCTGAAGTCCGTCTGTACATTAACATTTATTAGATATTACACTATGTACAAGTAAGTTTGTGTATGCGGTTGTAAGTGCTCTAAGTAGTTGCTATGTCTCACGACTCGACTAGACTTAAAAAGTGACTGAGCAAAGTCCTCTAATAAACTAACTTCTTGACCGACGGCACCAGATACAGGTCTGTGAACAATGAAAAGATTGCTAAGCCCAATAGCCATATACAGCGATCTGCGACACAATCAGGATCAAGGAGATAAACAGTAACGACACTAAGTAGGGACATCAGCAGATCCTCCACAAAAGTTTTACAAAATCCCATACTACTGGAATCGAAGTTCAAGCATAGGAAAAACACAAAACACAGAAACCAGTTACTAAATTAGGTTCAGAAGCTTAGCTCAGGACATGAGGATGTTCAGAGTGTTCTAAGCGACACAAAAACCTAGTAAAACGTCGAAAATCACTAAGTCTATACAATGTTCTGTGAACAGAGTAGTTCTACAGAACCAACAAGATTAATGAGACAGACAATTCTGTCCAACCACAAGCGAGTCTCAGAGCAGACTGAATACTTCACGAGATGGTGAGGACACCCCCCCTCGATCCACATGATAGCCCGTGGACAGCAACAGTCAGAGCCGGCAGTTTATAAAGAGCGACAAGCGATAATACGTAGTTTGACAATCAAGACTTGAACTGAGCACATACGTACATCCTACAACATAAGTTCAAATACAATAGAACATTCAAATAATAATATAAAGTTCATACATTACTGATTAGCTATTATCGCAGTATAAGCAATATAAAATTAAATGAAAAGGGAATATACATTATATATACATAATCATCATTCGTAACCCTTCAGGGGTTGCAACCAGTAAGGGGGGAGGTTGGTAAAGGTGGGAGGTGGTCGGGTGATGGGGGGGTGGAGGTGGTAGGGATGGGTGTGTGGTGGTGATGTTGGTGGTTGTGGTGGTGAAGTGGTGGTCGCGGGGCTGGAAGAAGTGGTGTGTGGGGAGGTGGTTGGTTGTGGGTTGAGTTGGCGAAGGTGGGTTTTGGGGGGTGGTGGGGTGGTGGAGAGGGTGGAGGCGGTGGTGGTGTTGGTGGTGGTGGTTGTATTGATAGTGGTGGTAGAAGTGGTGGGTAGTGGTGTGGACGAAATGGTGGTGGTGGGTGGTGGTTTTGGTGGTGGTGGTGTAGTGGAGGAGGTGGGGGGGAGGGGGGGGGATTGGTGGTGTTTTGTGGTGATGGTGCTGCTGGAGCAGGTTCTCGTGGTGACAGTGGAGGGGTGGTGGTGGTTGTGGTGGTTGTGATGTTAGTGTCATTGATGGTGGTGGCTGTGATGGTAGTGGTGCTGGTGGTCGATGGTGTGAGGTGGTGGTGGGGACGGTGGAGGTTGTGGTGTAGCAGTGGTGGTGGTGGACGTGGGTGGTTGGTGATGGTGGTGATGTGGTGGTGTTGCAGGTTGGTGGAGGTGGTGCTGTGGTGGTGCTGGTGGTGGTCTTGCAGGTTGTTGGAGGTGTGCTGATGGTGGTGGTAGGAGTGGTCGTGGTGGTTGAGGTGGTGGTGGTGTTTTGGAGGTGGTGGTAGTGGTGGTGGTGGGAATGGTGGTGGTGATGGTGTTGTGTTGGTGTGTTGTGGAGGTGGTGGGCGTTAGTGGTGTTGGTAGAGGTCGTGGTGGAGGTGGTAGTGATGGTGCTTGGTGGTAGTGATGGTTGGCTAGTGATGGTGTTGGGGTGATGGTGGTGGTGGAGTTGATGGTGGAGGTGCTTGTGGTGGTGGAGGGTTTGGTGGTAGTGATGGTGGGGAGGATGAGGAGGGAATGGTGGTGGGAGGGTGGTAGAGAAAGGAGGAGGTGGCAGGGATTGTGGTGGTGGTGGTGATGTTGTTGTTGGCGGGGCGGTGGTGGTGGTAGTGATGGTGGTGGCCGTTTTGTTGGTGAGGTGATTTCTGATGGTGGCGTAGTGGTGGTGATCGGGTGGTTGTCGAGGTGATAGTGTGAGATGATGGTTGTGGTGGTGGTGATAGTGGTGGTTGTGATATTTGTTATTGGAGGTGGTGTGATGGTTTTGTGATGGTTGGTGAGTTGATGATAATGGTGGTAGTGGTGATTGTGGTGATAGTGGTGGGTGGTGGTGATGGTGGTGGGGTGATGTGGTGTTGTGTGGTGGTGGTGATGGTGGTGGTTGTGATTGTGGTGGTTGATGGTTGTGGTTGTGATAGTGGTGATTGGTGGTGATGGCGGTGGTGATGGTGATGTGATGGTGGTTAGTGATGGTTGTGGTGGAGATGTGGTGTTCGGCGGTGGTGTTTGGAGGTGGTTGATGTTGGCGGTGGTGTTGGAGGTGGTGGGGGTGGTGGTGATGGTGAGTGATTGGTAGTGATGGAGTGGTTGCTGGTGGTTGATGGCGATGGTGGTGGAGGTGGTGGTGCTGATGGTGTTTGGTGGTGGTGGTGATGGTGGTGGTAGTGGTGGTCGGAAGGTGGAGGAGGAGCGTGTTGGTAGTTGTGGAGGTGGTGGAGGTGGTTGTTGGTGGTGGTGATGATGGTTAGGGTGAGTGGTGGTGGTGGGGATATTGATGGGTGGTAGTGATGGTGGAGGAGGGTGGAGAGAGTGGTAGGGTTGTGTGATGGTGGTGATTGTGATGTTGGTGTCTGGTTGTTGGTGGTGGTAGAGGAGGTGTGGTGTATGGTGCTGGTGGTAGAGATAGTGGTGGTAGTGATGGTGGTGGTGGTTATTACAACCCAAAAATTGAAATGGCCTGTTATCCTGGGTGTAAAGGGAGCAAAATAAGCACAGCAGAAAAGTTTTGACTTATATCAACCTTCACCAATTTAGAACAGTAATATGTACACTATATACACTATGTACAGTGATAGATATTAGAGCAATCGCAGAGGTTATGTGGGTATCAGGCAATCGCAGAGGTTATGTGGGTACCGCTCTCCTGTCTGCCCTTTTCATTCCCATTCTAGAGATGGTTGAAGCACGGTCTGCTATCTTGTGGCTTCTATTTTTGCCTTGCTTACCGTGGAGTGCACTATACTTATCACTGTACATAGTGTACATATTGCTGTTCTAAATTGGTGAAGGATAATATAAGTCTAAACTTTTTCTGCTGTGTTTATTTTGCTCCATTTTTACACCGGGATAACAGGCATTTGGAATCTGGGTTGTAATAATGGGTAGCCTGTCCGAGAGCTGGAGTGGACTTAGAGAAACTGTTGTGCTTAGGGTGAAGCTCGTTGCAGGATCATTGGTGCAGTTGCTGTCTGGCATTGCTTACAAATTTTGCTGTCAGTTGCTTTATGGGTCAGCTTGCTATTGTATGTGGGATCGTTCAACAGCTCGCTACTTAGCTTGATGGTGTGCTCGCTTCGCTACGGTCAATCTTCTAGAACAGGTAGCTGTCTGGCATTGCTTTACAAATTTTGCGTTGTCAGTTGTTACTAGGCTCTGTTCGGTGTGGAGAATTTTGCAGTCGGATTTGTTGTATGGAGGATGCTGCATTCATACTGTGCAAGCTAAGCGTGTCTGCAAAATTAAGTGTTAAGTTGGGGGTATTCTTCAATCGTACTGTGCTAGCGAATTAATTATGCACCTAGACGAGTCAGACGTCTGGTGTCTGCATTACTTGGCATAACCTACCTAAAATTGTTCCCTACAACGTTGTTGGCTAATTGCTCGTTTCCAATTGGCATTAAATACAAACGCCCTCTCAAGCTGCGCAACTGCGTTTCACTGGATTGCTGACAAACTTATAATAAGAAGAGATGGCACATCAGGGACTCCTCCCTGACGGGCGCTAGGGCAAAATCTCCTATGTTCCTCGCACGAGGAAGATGATACCACCTACGGGCAAAATGGTCAGTTAGTGCAGCTGGGTTGTCTAGGGTGAATCAGCGTCCGTTGGCACTTGGAGAGCTGGCAAAAATCATTTCCTTGGTGCAAACTAGGGGTACAGAGAGCATTCGCAGGGAAGAATATGATAGGGAAAGGAGAAAGGAGCAGTTTTTCGCATTCTGTAAATGATTTAGTTTACAAAAAGCAGTTAAGCTTGTTCCCCGCTTCAATGAGCCCGGATCCAGAGCAATTTTCGAAAGCTTCGAAAATCAGGCTCGAGCCTTGAGGTGGCCGGATCAGCATTGGGCATCGTTGGTTCATTCAGCATTATTGGGTAAGGCACAGGAATTTAGTCAGTATTAAATGACGCTGAATTTTCTGTTTATAGTAGTTGAAGACACAGTGTTGGGGGGGAGCATATACCATGTATCAGCCAAATTTCAGAAAAGATTTTTAAATTAAGCAGCTGCAGCTTGGTCAATCCCTAGGGACTTTGTGAGACAGCAAAACAAAGCTTTACCAGCTGGAATAAAGCATTTGGTTGTCTATACCTTTGAGAGCTGGTACAGCTTATTATGATTGATACCCTGCTGGAGTCTGTGGACCAGAGGTGCGAGTATTCTGCAGGGATCGGTGCCTTAACCACTGCATTTGGAGGCGCCAGGTTGGCTGATTACCTTCGAAAACTATCCGTCCTGGTCCGGAGCGGGTACCGTCTCTCTTTTCAAAGCCTGGCATGAGCAGATGATCGTAAACTTGGAGAATGAAAGTGCCAAGCCGGCGGAGGTGAGAAAGTCTACGTCTCAGCCAACTATGTCACATGGGTGAGCACGCTTCTCAACTTATGGTCCACCTGCGGAAGAGTCAAAACTTTCATGGTGCATCTCGCATCACTATCCAGAAAGACACCAGCCAGGAACGAACCCATATTGCAAACGTCTGCAGGGAGTAAAGGGCAAAGCGGTCGTCTGCTGCCTCTGTAACAAAGTAGGTCACATCCGTCCCAACTGCCCCCATAAACCCCAACCATTGGGAAAATCTCTAATATCCCTAGTATACATGTCCCTAGAGAAGTAGAAAAAGGTATGGCCCCTTATTATTGCAGAGTCTTATTTCCCTTCAGGAAAAACTCAGTAAACAAAAATAAAGTAAAGGACCTTTTAGAGATTACTGGATCATAGTGTCACTTGTTAAAGAGAGGAATATTACCCCTTTCAGAGAATACTTCTTTGAATTCCTCTTGTTTTATTGGAAGCATTTGGGGAGCTTTGATTCTGTTTCTTTGCAATTATTTATGTACAGTGCAAATATTACACTGGTACTTGACTGTAGGTGTCTTCAAGGATTTCCCATGAAAGCTATGCATGTTTTTTATGGGTAATAACATTACTTCTGTTAGTTTCGTGTCCTGAAACTTAAATGATTAATTCTTCTCCGGTGTTGGCCATAACTTCTGGCAACATCCCAAGGTTGTCTGGAGGGAATGTTGACTATCCTTGGACGACACCGATTCGGAATTGCCACGTTGTTTTATGAGGCACACCGGCGGAGCCTCGTTTATCAATGTGAAACGACCCGATCAACCTTCCTATTCCCAGCGTTGCAGGATTGCCAGATGTCTCTGTTTATGCCCGAGGGATGTCATTCCGGAGGAACAACGAAAGATCCTTCGTTAAATTCGCTTTTCAGGCAGCCATGGGTAAATCCTTTTGGGTCATCGGTCCAAGTATGAAGATAAAAAACAATTATTTGATCTGCTCTGAGGACTGGTAGAGAATGATTGAGGGCGCAATTGTATGACAGGTTAGTGGTTCCAAACGAAGTTTAGACCTCAAATATTAAAATAATTTTGATAGCTATTATTCGTCATTAGGAGGTCTCTTAGGAATTACAAAACCTTGTATAGAATCACAAAAGAATTTTATTGTGCCAAATTTTAAGAAAGATGTTGAAGATCCGATTAGGTGTGGCCGGAGAATGTCAGCAAAGTAGGGAAACCTGGACATTCCATTAAACCTGCACCTCTCCAACCTATACCTGCTGATGGAAAAACCTTTTGCAGATTATTTATAGGATTGTGTAGGTTCATACCTAGGTCAAAGTCGGGAAATCAAATTTATTTACGATTATGGATAAATAACTAGTATCCTGAAGCAATTCATGAGTGTATTAATACTAAATGCTATTCTCAAGCTTTACCAAATTCTTTTCTTGTTTTGGCATTCCTAAAACTATTCAAAGTGATCCAAGGTAATAACGTCACTGGCCAAGCATTTAGGGAAGTATTAAAAACTAGGTTAGGGATAAATCCACAATTATCCACTGCCTATCATCCTCAGTCCAAGGCGCCTTGGAAAAGCTTCCATAGACATTAAAAAACAATGCTGAGAACATTTTGCATGCACTTTCCTAACAAGGACTGGGTGAAATCACTACCTGGTGATTGCTGTTCTCAGTACGAGAGGACGGTGCAAGAGTCTACAGGGTATAGTCGTTGAGCTGATCTTTGGGCACAATGTACGAGGTCCTCGTGTCGGGTGCTCAAAAGAGGATGGATGGGAGAAGACGTTTGCTCCATCACTCTACAACCCGTCTTCAAGGTTGCAGTGGCACGTCAGTAGCCAAGGGTAACCTAAAAGACAGCTCAAGTAAGATGAAACTGAGGTTATGGACAGAAGTGCACTAATTCCGCTCCTTCAATCCAGGAGACAAGGTGTGGTGCAGGACCTATACTCGGCCACACCTTGAAAGCTAGATTACGGGACCATTGCAGATTGTAAGTAGATTATTGATGTAAATTATGTGGTAGTCCCATTGATAAGACCTCAAAAACTAAAAACTTACCACATTAATCAATTAAAGTCTTTTCATTCCACCAGATAAAGTCCCAGTAATGAACTCTGTCTCTACCTCCGAGGACGAACTCTGAACCCTTTGCACTTTATCTCTGAAATTAATTTAAACTTTCAAATTCTGTCATCTCAAGGATCCTAGCCCTTTAATGGAGGGAGTATCTGAAACGCAAGCAACAAATTTAACGAGCTTCTAGAGTCATATCCTATATTTTTCGGATGTGCCGGAAAAATGTACGTGAGATTATCATGATATAGATGTGGGAAAACTCTAACAATTAAACTCTCCCCCATACAGAGCTAATCAGAAAAGCAAAGGCTATTAGCAGGAAGTAGAATTTTTGTTAAAGCATGGTTTAGTGGAGGAGGTCATCTAGTCCACGGGCTTCACCGTGCATCTTGTGAGAAGGCTGATGGAGGGTTTCGTATGTGTACAGACAACCGTAGGTGAACGAGGTCACTTTAAAGATGCTTTCCCTCTTTCTCGTATGGATGACGTAATTGGACTTTGTGGGTAAGGCTACTTTTGTGTCCAGTTAGATCTCCTTAAAAGGCTACTATCAGGTACTTTGACGGATAAGGCGAAGGAATCTCTGCCTTCGAATTCCAGTGAGGCCCGTTTATGAATACACAGTTCCCTCGGAATGAAAAATCCCCCCTTCTTCATTCCAGAACTTATCCATCAGGTAATTAAAAGCTTGAAGGGCACGGCAGCATACCTAGATGATTATTGTTGTGGTTGTCTGATACTTGGGCAACACCTACTTAGACTTAAGGCTCTTTTGAGACCTTAAGAAGTTCCCATTTAACAGTTAATTTAATCTAAATCTTCCTTTGGCAGGCCCGATCACTTTTCTAGTCCATATGAAGAATGGTAGTGGTAAAGTTGAACATAACTTGCTAAAGTTTTTGCTATTAAAGATTTTCCAGTTCATCAGGGAAGGAAATATCTTCAACGTTTCTAGGCATGATAGGATTCTTACAAGATGATTCTGTAAGAATTTTCTCAGATATTGTAGCCCCTCTTCCCTTTTTCTTACCAGTCACAAAGTTCTATAATTGGACCTCAGACTGTAACACTGCTTTTAAATAAAGCAAAAGATTATTGTGTATGCACCCATTTCTTGTTCAGTCTTCTCCAATGAACCTTTTTATTACAGGTTGATGGTGTGAGTCTGGGTTGGGGCAGACTATTACAAATCGAGAATGAGGAGTTGCAGCTGTGCATATTTTCAGCCAAGTTCCAGCCACATCAGAGATTTCTCTACCATTGAAAAGAAGCCTCGCGCTGGGTAGGGTTCTTTGAGGATTTTCGATGTTTTATGTGGGCCAGGACATCGCAGGTGGTCACAGTCTACAGTGATCACAATCCTCTAGTATATCTCCAAGCCAGAAGAACCACAACAAGGCTCATGCGCTGGACGCTAAGAACTGCAACCTACTCACTCAAAATTAAATATATTGCCGGCAAAGAAGAATATGTTGGCAGACTCTTTATCTAGAGTCTAATATTTTTAATTTATTTAGGTTAGGATGTTATTTGTGTAGCCTTTTCACGCTTTTTTTTTTATCCCTGGAGTAGGGTTTTTTTTAGTGAGGGGATCGGGTGGGCTACCGTTCCGCCTGTATATTGGAACTATGTAGCCTGTCTGACTGCTGTCTAACTCTAAGTTTGGGTTTGGCTTTTGGTCACGAGAAATGCAGAAGCTCTATCTAGACCCCTCAAGGAGGTTCCTTGATGGTGGTGAGGGGCTTTTGAGTTTAGGGAATTGGATCTGTGCTCCAGTTCCCGAATGAAGCCTGAAATGCCTTACTCCCCCCCCAGGCGCTGTATATCTACGTGTTTAAGCGCTTCCCCCATTGATTATATAATAATAAATCTAAGGTTGGATGGTGGAGAGGAAACGCGGTTCCCATAATTTGTGCATGGGGGCACGGTTACCACTGGAGGTGGCAGTCTAATCTTGAGCCTTCTCGGGTGGGGGTGTGGCATGCAAAGAGTACGTAACTTCATTCGGCGCATGTACACACCCTCATTTACAGGGCTATCTCCCCAAACCAGCGAACCAGGTGCTAAGGAGGTGAGGATTGGCCCTGTCGTTCAACTAGTGACCAGGTTCTAGCCATTAAGAAGATGGTGTTGGCTGCAATCGACAGAGGTTTTTGTGGTTACCGCTCTTCCTTTCTGCCCGTGTCATTCCATTTCTAGAGGCTGGTTGAGCACGGTTGCTATCTGGTTGTTCTATTTCTGCCTTGCTTAACGTGGAGTGCATAAACTTATCACTGTTATAGTGTACATATTGCATGTTTCTAAATTGGTGAAGGATAATATAAGTCTAAACTTTTTCTGCTGTGTTATTTTGCTCCCTTACACCAGGGATAACAGGCATTTTGGAATCCTGGGTTGTAATAGTGGTGGGTGTTGGTGGTGGTGGTGGTGGAAAAGTTGTGGTGGTAGCGGTGGAGGTGGTGGAGGTTGTGGGTTTGTAGTAGAGATGGTGATGGTTGTGGTGATGGTAATGGTGGAGGTGGTGGTGGCGGCTGGAGGGTGGTGGCGGTGGTGGAGGTGTTGAGATTGTGGTGGTAGGAAGTGGTGGTGGTGGGACGTGGACGCCCACCCCCCCCATGGTGGTGGGGACGTGGTGGTGGTGGTGATGGTGGTTGTGGGGATGGTGGTGGTTGTGAGTGGTGATGGATGGTGGAGGTGGTGGTGTGATGATGGTGGAGGTGGTGGTGGTGATGGTGGGGGAGGTGGTGGTGGTTGTTGTTGGTCGGTGGTAGAAGAAGTGGTGGTGGAGGTGGTTGCTGATGGTGGTGGTGGTGGTAGAAAAGTAGAAGTGGTGGATGTTGTTAGAGGTGTGGTGGTGTTGGTGCGAGGTTGGTGGTGGTAGAAGTGGAGGTGGAAGTGTTGGATGGTGGTGGTTAGAAGTGTGGGTGGAGGTGTTGGTGGTGGTGGTGGAGGTGGTGGTGGTGAGTGGTAGAAGTGGTGGTGTTGGTGGAGGTGGTGGTTGGTGTGGTGCGTGGAGGTGGTGGTGGTGGGAAATGATAGGGGTGATGTTGATTGTGGTTGTGAGGTGGAGGGCATTTTTTTTTGTATATTTTATTTAAAACCAACAGTTTAACATAAAAATAAAAAAAACAGTATGGATCCAATAAAATTAACTGAAAAACGGATGCACCATATCTCGCAAGATTTGCTGAAACATAAAAAAGAATTATATTGTTCACATCGCTAGGGGCCGTGGGACGGGCTGCGCGTGCTCCCATTTCACCGGGTTTCTCGCATTTTCATGAAAAACAGGCGGATTACAACGGCAGGAGGATAAACAGTTTGCTTGACTGTTACATTTAAGGGGGTTCTTGAGCCCCGCTAGATGAACGTGTTTTTCCCTTTAATTTTTTAAGGGATTTTAACGGCATCCCTAACGGGGAACGTATGGTGGGCCCTTAACGGGTGAAAAGAGTTTTCGTGAAGTTTCGAGGGCCATTTTCTACAGCAGTGTGGGGGGGATACCAGGAAGCCGAATTGCCTCAACTCGACGATGGATGTGGGCATGCTGACGATCTACTTACTACAGGGGACAGGAGAAATGTACCCTTTTGAGGCGCCCAAAGTTTGGTATAGGGACTTTTTTCCAAAAATACGGAGTCTTTCATGAGGTAAGGGGGGGTAGGGCGGGATGGACCATATAGGGCCCCCCGGAAGGGTTCAACACCATCAAGATGACAAAGAACCTTTTCCCTTCGTTGTTATGGCCAGGCAACAGAACTCAGGTAATGTTCTTATGCGGGAAAAAGGGAGGACGTGTGGCTTTGCAATCTTAAAAAACAATAGCGGCGAAATGTGCACGTCGAGTTCCCCCGGGGGGGGCCTCCCCCGGGGAGGAGGTCCGCAGAGGATGTGGGGGCGACGGCAAAAAAACGGGGAAACCCTCGGAGTGGGGAGGTGAAAAGGGGGGAGACAGTTCTGGGGTGGTGGGGAAGGGAGGAGTCGACAAGGAGTGTCCTTAGAGTCTGTGCCCAGAATTCTTGGGAGGAGGTTTGGGTGGGAGAGGACAGGGATGGAGGCCCAGTGATAGGCAGGATTGAAGGGGCTGAGTGGAAAAGGGAGTAAAGGGAATATGGAAAAGGGATACATTTGGGTGGCAAGGTACACAGGGAAATACCGAGGAAGAGTGGTTTTGGGGAGGCAGCTCTGGGAAAGCGGCAGGGGGGTTGACGAATTAGACACTTTTTAACCCCTGGGCGACCAGTAAGAAGACATGGGCAAGGGGGAAAACGAAAATCCCTACAGGGGGGGGGGTACAGGGAAAATGGGGGGAGGGACAGGGGGGGGAGGGGGTCTTTTTAAAAAGGTAGAAAGGGAAAAGTGTGGCAGCTTGAAGGGAAGTGGAGCAACCCACAGCCACGAGGAACCCCTTTTTCCTTGCCCTTCATGTGAAACACTAAATGCTAAAGGGTCTAAAGGGCTGAAGAAAAAAGGGGTTGGTTGAGGGGTTCCTAAAAAGGTAATGACGTGGATGTTTGTTTCCAAAGGGGAAAAAAACCATAAGTCAGGTGTGAGTTGCGTTGGAGGATAAAAGTTGTTTGTAAGCATGGCAATGTTTTTTAGGGGGGAGGGGCTGTTTTAAGAAAAGGAGACCACCCCTTCGGAAATGGGGGGGGAGGGGGGGGAGGGGAGGGTTGTTCGGGTGGAGGGTGGTGAGGGAGAGCGGTATTTTTTGTGGGAGTTTATATGCCCGCAAATTGCAACGTGGGGTAAAAAACAGACTTTTTTTCGGGACTATTGTTATACTTCTCGGGGGTTTAACCCCTGCTTTGGGCGATAATTGGGGGTGTTTGGAATTGTGTCATTGGCATGGAGACGAATACCAGGGGGGCGGGGTGGTTTGGGGTGCTTACGGGGATGCTTTTCGAGATGTCGGGGTCGAAAATGTAGTGGGCAGGGGGGGGTATAGTGGAGCACACCTAAGCAGGGAGTTTAGAGGCAAGGGTTGGGATAGGTTTTATTGGGGGCGGGGGATAGGAGTGGAGAGGGTTGAACGAAACGGGGTTTGTCGCCCACAGAGCAGTGTTGGTGCCCCTTCGGGTGAGGGCCCCAAAAAATTATCAGTTATTGGGAAATTAAATGTGGGGCTTTTACGGGAGAAATCAGGTTGGCCTTTCGGGAGGGTGGAAAGGGTTTTTGGAGGCTGGGGATGAGGAGGGGGATTTGCTAGATTGGGGGAGTTGCGGGCAAAGGTGCGATTGCGGGATTTTTTAAAAAGAGGGCAGGGAAAGGGGATGCTGGAGGTTTGGATTGCAGAATTATTTAGAGGGCCATTGAATGATTTTTATGGGGGGGTAGGGAGGTGTGGGGGGGTTTGGGGGGGAACTTAGAATCTTTTTATGAGATGCATAAGAACGTTTTGAGCACTCGGGGTCAGGGCGGGGCTTGGGGGACGTAAAAAAAGGGTAAGCCAACCGGGTTTTTAACCCGAAGATTCAAGATAGACAGTTGGGGAATCCCCGTGGCACATATTGTCGGGGAGGGGGGGGGGGTTATGTGGGGGGACGGGTCTCTCTGACACGATTGCTCATAGGTTACTGCTTATTGGTTTCGAGAAAGGGAAGAGAAGGGGGAGGGGGGGTTTTGGGTTTAAAAACATTTAAAGCTATGGGGGTAAAGGGGTTTTGGGGCGGGGGGATGGGGACGGTTGGAGGGGGGCATTAAGGAGGCAGAGGTGGGGGGGGTGGTAAATTGGGTTGAGTCAGGGAAGGGCACCGGGAAATAATGGTTATCTAATGTTTTTACAGGCACTTTGGGGTCTGAGGGAGTGCCTAGGGGGCGGTTATAATATATTTGAAACGGGGTAGGATGGGCAAACGCAAGAACGGGGGTTTTTTTTTTGGTCCAAAAAAGGGGGGGGGGAAAGGGGTTTGGGGAAATTTATCGTCCGTTGTCGTTAATGTGAACAGTTTACAAAATTTTTGCGAAGGTTTGGGTAAAATTTAAAAAAGGTAAGGGGAAAGCATACTGAGGGTCAGTATGGGATCCCGGGACGGCTATGAAGAATGGGCCAGGGGGAAAGGGATTTTATAAGAACTGCCAGGGAGGGGCGCCCCTTGGGGTTGGATTTGGGGTCAGGTAGCTGCGTGAAGGGGACTTTCTGGGGCTGTTTGGAGAAATTGGTTTTGGAGGGGGGGAGTGAGTGGGTGCACACTCATATGAGGGGCGTCAAGGGGGGGCGGTTAATGGGAAAACTGGGGGACGGGGATGAAGGAAAAGGGTTAAAGGGAGGGTTTCCGTTGTCGCAGTTGCTCTTTGCAGTGTGCAACATCCTTTCTTTGAGGCTGTGGAGGAGGAATTGTGGGGGGGAGGGGGGGGAAACATGGGGGGAAAAGAGGTTTGTGGAGATCAAATGTTTTACTTTTGAGTGGGAGCTTTTAAAAAGGTGGGAGAGGGATAAGGGCTTGGGAAGGGTTTTTAGGAATGGAGTTTTTTGCAAAGTCAGGTTATTGGAGGGAGGAAAATGGGGGGGTGGAGATTGGGGGGGGGATGGGATGGACGGTTTGGGACAAAATTAGGGGGTTTTGGGGGAAAGGTATATTTAAGCATTGCAAGAATTTGGGGGGATTAACCGAAAAACCCCGAAGGGTTATAGGAAAAAAAAAGGTTTTAGATTTGGGAAATTTGGGGTTACGCAGAGGGGTTGTAATTAACTCGCTTGGGGATAGTAAAAGGGCTGGGGTTTGGGGGGGGAAAAGGGTTTTCCCCTTTTTGGGTGCAGATATACAGGAAATACGAGGGGGTGTTGAGGTTTGTGTGGGGGTTTGGGAGGGCTTGGTTTTCCAAGGAGGTGGGCATGACGGAGTGAAAAAGGGGGGGACAAAGGGTTTGTTGGCCTTAGGGCTAGGGGAATGGGATTATATTTAAGCAAGGTATCTAAGGGGGGGGGGGAGAGGGGGGTTAGGGTGGGTGGGTGATGAAGACTAGAAATGGGGGGTGGCGGGGTTTGAGAAAGTGTGAAGATGTAATAAATTTTTGTTGACAGTGAGGCAGGTAAAAAATTTTTAAAGGAAACACAGTGGTGGGTGGGGTGGGGGGAAGGGGAGTATTGCAAGGGGTCGCAGTTACCCCATGTATAACTGGAGGGGCAAAGGGGGGGGTTAGGAAGCTTTGGATACCGCAAGGTCAGGAGATGGTAACCTTTTTTCATGGGGGGTGGTTGATCTAACAAGTGTTTATAAAATTTTTGGGTTTGGGGAAAGGCAAAAAAATGCTTTTTCTGTGGGGAGGGAAATGCCTATATGGGTATAAAATTTTTTGGTCTGGGTGGGGGGTTATTAGGGTTTTTGGGGGGGGGGGGGGCTTTTCTAACCTTTGTCGATGGATGTTAGGGGGTACAAGTGAAGGGGGGGGGGGGGAGGGCTTTGGGTATGTTTTGGGAGATTTTTTGCATGTTTCTTGGGGGGAGGGAGATTAAAGGGCGTTGAAAAAAGGGTTTAGCAGCAAGGTCTTCAGGACGGGAGGAAAAGATTAAAAATGGGGGGGGTGGGAATCAAATTTTTCGGGGGTTATCGAATCTCACTGTAGCACAACTTCCGGGGGAACAGGGAGGGGGGCAAGGGAGGGGCTCCTTTTAAAGTGAGGGGGGGGGGTGTAAGGTTGTGAGTAGGTGGAAGGGATGAGAGAGGGCTAGCGAGAGCAACATTCGTGAACTGGTACGTTCCTGGAGGGTTTTTTATATTGCGTTCGTACCTGGTTTCATTCTAACACCTAGAACGTCATACTGACATATTTTGGGTTTTGGGGATATTTAAACACTCACTGTCAAGGGGAGGGGGCTTTTCGCAGCTGTTATGGTGTTTTTGCATGCAACTGAACATGACAAAAAAATACTGCCAGTGATTCTAGTAACCTTTTCTTAATATGAGATGTTAAAAAATTAAAAAAAAAAAAAAACACTGTAGGTAAGTGTACGTTAGTATGGGATGATGCTTGTTTTTTGTAGTTTTAAACACGCAGCGCAAGTACTTTCCTTTAAAGTTTACCCTTAAAGAAGAAGATTTAAAAATTTTTTCAACATTTAGTTGTGAAAATTACTATGTCAAGGATGTTTAATTTGTTTTTCAGACAGGGAGATTAGGTTATGTCCAGTCATTAACAAGTTTTTCTTTTCAGGATTTTAGTTTTGTTTTAGGGAAATGCCTGAAGTCTTCATTGAGGGGTTTCTTTTCCCCGCCTTGGTGGGCAGAACCAATTTGACATGTTTTAATTGTAATTCTAGTTTTTGGGTTATATTAAATATTTTCAAATTTGTTTTTAAAAATGGGTGCATTAATGTATTCTTTTTATTTTTGGAAAAAAATCCAGTTTACAATGTTTTATACAGTTTGAATTTCAGGGTTTATGCATTTTTATTTATGTTAAAAAATGTGGGGGTATTTCTTTCCCCTTATACAGGGGGTATGTTAGGGAAAAAATGTCCGTATCTGTTTTTCGTTGTGCTTTTTTTTTTTTGTGTTTTTTTTTGTTCATCATCCCCAATTCGGAAAATTTCATTAAGGTTTAATGAGGTAAGGGATAACCCTAATTTTTAGGTTACTTAACTTATTCTTAAAGGTCATGAAAAAATTTTTGTTGCACTGGCATTATTAAATTTTTGTAAAAGGGGGGGGTTTTGTAGGACAGTTTTTGGATGTTAAATGTGGAAAAAAGGCAAGCTTAAAGTGTTTTTTAAGTAGGGATTGTGTGATAGAGGGTTTTGTTAATATCCAGTATTTTTTTCTTTTATTAAATCTTAACATTCTTTATTTTTGTAAGTTTTTAAAAAAAAATATAAAAAAAAGTTAAAGGGTTTTAAATGTAAAGGGGATGAGGGGGACAGTTTTGTGCCCAAAACAACTTTTAATAGTCTGTGTGTATTTTAGCCCAATAAAATTTTTTAAAATTTTTTTTTTAAAAAAAAAAAAAATTAAGAACTTAGGGCAAGAACAAGCTAAAAAAAAAATACGGGCCACGGGTATGATTTAAATATATAAAAATTTTTCATTGAGGGCAAAACCTTGCTTTATTTAAATTTTTCTTTATAAAAGACATCTAAAAAAGGGCCCAAAAATTTAACCCCTTGAAAAAAAAAATTATAAAAAGAAGTTAAAATCGTTAAAACCCCACCCTTCGAAATTAATAAAAAAACCCAAAAACCCTAAAAATCATAATTTACTAAAAACCTTCTACAAAGTATCCCAAAACAATACAGCTTTACTTTATACCAAAAACAAATAAACAAAAAAAGAATACAGCTTAAAAACCCACAAAACTAAAAGCCCCAATACTGTTCCCAAAAAAAACCCAAAATAAAAATTTCTCTGGCCCCAAAGGACTACGTCAACTAAAACTGTCTAGATATGTCTGTATCCTACGGGCCCAAAAATTTTAACATAAAGAACTTGAATTAAATCAAAACCCGGTTCAGGGAAAGGGACCTTTAAATAAAAAATTTTTAAAAAAAAATCGAATCTTTACTTTTTAAAAAGTATTTTTTTTTTTTTAAAAAACTCGGGTTTAAAAAAAATTTTAGGGGTTACATTTTTTCAATATTGTAACAAGATTACAGGTGTAAAACAAAAAACAATTGGGGGATTACACAAATACTGAAAGAAGCAAAATTTTTTAATGAAAAAAATGGCGGGCCTGCCCCTAAAATTCCAAAAAACCCTTGGTCCCTACTGTGCTTACAGGGAAAAGGGGGTCTTATAAAAACAAAAATGAACCCCCCCATTTAAAAGCTTACACTCCCCCCCCCCATGAAAACGTGCCACTTTCACCTTTAAAAAACCAGTGACAAATTCTTATACTTATACATTTTTTAAAAGCTTTAAAAAAAACTTAAAAGGGACAAAATTTTTATATAAACAAAAATCCAGCCAGCAAACGGTTTTGCCCACTATATTAAAAGGAATGTTGAAAAGAGGGCCCTCACTTTCCACCATAGAAAAACAATCCACCAAAAACCCTTTATTTTCCCAAGGGTTTAATTAATTAATATCCTGAAAGGTGGGGGGGGTTTAAAAAACCACTACCGTAACTTAAACCCCCCATCCTCCCACTGCCTAGAAAAATGTGTCTCCCGTCACCACTTTTAACCACAAAAAGTCATTGGGGTTTAATTACGTTTTATAATATTTTAATAAACCAAAAAAAACACGCTATGAAATTTAAACTTATTTAATAATAAAAAAAATTAACATTTTTCCCCTCCTGCGACAGATTATTTACACTGTCGGAGTAAAAAATTATTCAAAACCCTAAGACAGGGGCAACATTAGAAAATTAAAAATTATATGACTGTTTTTTCAAAGCCCTGCTATTGGAAAATTTATTTTTCCTCCCCGCCCCCCCCCCAAAGGGGAAAAATTTTTAAGTTTCCCCTGGCTATAAACAAGACCCAAAAACTCTTTTACTTGAACTTATATAAAAAAAATTTGTAAAAAAAAACATTTTTTAAATATAAAAGAAAAAACCCCCCGGAAAGATTTTACATTAATACAATACCAGAACGTTCCACTATTTAAAAATACGGGTAGGGAAAACTCATTATTATGAAAAGTTTTTTTGCTAATTTATAGGTAGACGGGTTTTAAATTACGGTTAAAATTTTCTTTTTTTACAAACATGTTATGTACATCCTTCCCAAAAATAAAGGAACCCTTAAAATAAATTTAATCATCGGGGGTTTTCACTATAAACCAAGAAAATTTACATTGAATTTCACCTAAAAAACACTTTTCACAAAATTTCCACCAACGCACCCCAATCGCCCTTTTTCCCCACACAACTCCCCCCCCCCCTGGGAAGGGCCACCCCGTTCATCCCCCTGCCCGTTTTTAACGCCCAAAAAACCCCTCAAAAAAAAGTCCCTGTACCCCCTCCGAGAAATCCCTTTCCCTTTCCTACCTATTTTCCCCTGTTGCGCACTTTGTTCAAAAAAAAAGGATGCTGTTTTGGGCCCTTTCCTACGTTCCTCCCCCCTTTTGTTTCATTGCCAAGATATATACCAAAATAAAATCCACAAGAAAGGGCCCATCCCCTTTTAAAACCCTTTTTCCCCCAAAACCCCCCCTAAATGAAATTTTGCGTCTAAAAACCGAAAACCCTTTCCCCCCCCCTTAACCGGATTATTTTCCCCAAACCCTTTTTCCCCGGCCCCAACCCCTAGGCTTTCACAAAAAATTTTAAACTACATGAATGCTGATTCATCTACCCCAAAAAACCTGAAAACCCCCCAAACCCCCCCCTTTTTCCGCCTTTTTTTTTAAAAAAACAACCCCGGGAAGGTTTTTATTCGTGAAGAAATCAAATACACGCGTTGGCCCGGAGGCTTAACCCTTTTAATCGACCCCAAATGTTTTCCCCATTCGTACAGGGGTCCCCCTTTCCCGTTGCCAAACCCCCTAGGCCCATATTTCCTCCCCGGGACCCTACCCGCATGTTTTTTGGCTCTCTAAACCATCATCAATAGACGCAAAAAATCTCACCATCTCTAAAATTCTTGCCCCTTTCCCAACCATTTTCAAAAGGGTTCTCCCTGCGCTTCCCCAAACCCCCCAAACCCCCCTTTTCCCCGAGCCTTTAGCAACCCATTTTTCACATATACACACTTAAAACCCTTCTTTCCCAAAATTGAAAAAACCCCAGCCCCCCCAAGGAAACCAAAAAGTTTACCACCTCCCCTTTTCAACCAATCCCCACCCCAAAAACCCCGTTTAATGGGAAAAACCCCTGCTCAACAATCCCCGGACATCCCCCATTCCCCAAAAGGGTTTCCAAAGCTCCCCACATGCCATTTTTTTTGGCTGCACAAAACACATTGACCAAAATTGACCCTTTGGTGCGCGAAAAAGATGTTTTGGCCTCAATCGGACAATTGCCCAAAAACCCTGTCTCCCCAAAACCCCTTTGAATTTTTCTCATCGCCATTGGCTTTCCCCAAATATACACAACTCCACAAATTTTCCCCGGCCCAAAGACACCCACCTAACCCCCCCCCCCCCGCCCCCCCCGCCCCAATCCCTTCCCCCAATCTAATAAAGCTTTGATTTATGTACTTTAAATGCCTTTCCGTTCCCCCACCCCAAAAAAACTTCTGTAACCCCTCTCCAGCCCTCCAATCCCTCCCCCCCAATCACTAGGACAGTTGTGTCATCAACATAACCTTTTGTTTCCCCGGGAAACCCCCAACCTCGTATGTCCCCCCTTTACCCCCCCCTGTATGCCCCTTTACCTTCCCCTAAAAAAGGGAAATTTGTAAACACTTGCAAATAATTTTTGTGAAAACGGGAAACCCTGCCTCAATCCCTGCCCCATTTTAACAGCAACTCACCCCCTTTAAATCGTACAAAAACCCCCAAGCTCCCCGTTTAAAAAGTACGTGCCCAATTCACAATGTCCTCCCCAAAACCCCTCCCCGCCCCATGATTCTCCCAGACCCTCCCTTCGAAAATGCCCAAAATTGCCGTTCTCCAATCCAAGCCAATCCCCCCCTTTCCCCCTTTTGGGCAAAACCCCTCAAAAAACCCTTCAAAAACCCCCATGCCCTCTTTCCATTGATCCCCCCAAAATCCCATATTGCCTCTCACTTTTTCCTTTCCAAGGACCTTCTTTTACGTTTTCCCCAAATTTTTTTGCAAAAAAGTTTTGTAGTCTGAACAAAATGGGTAAATTTCACCCGGGTTTAAATCTTCACGGTCCCATGACTTTCACCCTTTGGAAACCAAAATACAAATTTCCCGTCCCTCCCAAACGGGCCCCAATTTGAAACCCCTTCTTTTTTTTTTTTAAAATTAATTGCACAAAAAAATTCTTTTAATACTCCCCAAATGCGGGAAAGGGAAAAAACCCGCAGGCCCCCCCATTTACCCCCGGTTTGGCCTTCCCCTTTTGTCTTACTTTAAAAGCCTTTCCCACACCTCTTCCTACACAATAGGCCCGGGAACTTTTCCCTTTGTCGCCCCTTTGTCCAGAAACCCCGGCCACACCCATCCCCCCTGTCTCTCTTAAAGCCCCTCTTTTCAAAACCACACCCCTCATATGGGCACTAACCCAAGCATCAACTTTACCCCCCAAATCCCCCCCCCAACCCGTCCCCAAAAAATCTTGTCCCTCCCTTTTTCCCCGATGTCCTCAAAAAAAAAACTTCAAACCCACCTTTTCCCCTTGCAAACCCCCCCGGGCCCCTTTTGCCCTCGCAGGACCACGCCGAGGGTTTATCACCCCAAAAGACCTCCTCCAACCCCCCTAAAACCCTTGCGCTTTCAAACCTTCTTTTTGGGACTTCCATTAGGCGTTCCTTCCTCCCCCCTATGTCACCCAAACGGGGGTTTTTCCCCACCCCCCCCTTCCTCTCTAATAATACTCCCTTAATTGCCTCAAATCCCAAAAATTTCCCCAAAATAAGCCAACTATTCTCGTCCCTTCCCTTGTGGGACTAAAAAACTCTCGCCCCTCGTCTTGCCGTAACATCCCCCCCATTCAAAAAATCCCATTGATTTCCATCCTCCCTTTAAAGCCTTTCCACCATTGTGCAAATGGGACCCTCCCCTCAACATCCCCCAAAAACACCTCTATGATCAAAAAAAAAAAGGGGCCCCAAAAAACCTTACACGCCGCACCATGTTTTCCTTGTAAAGTATATCTGTCCAGCCGTCCCAGAATCCCCCTGCCTCCCCAAAGGTGGGGCTGCACCCCCCACGCCGCCCCCCCCCCCAAAAAATCCCCCAAACCCACCCCGGGGTTAACGGCCCCTCAGAACGCCAAAACCCCATATCTGATCCCCTGGGTTTCCCACACCCTTGTGGCCTATAAGTTTTTCCCGCCCCTTTCCCCAAACCCAGCCAATGCGGGGGAAGGGCCTTTAAAGTGATACCCCAACACTTCACGTCAAAACTCATTCTTCACTCGACTGTCCCCCCTCCCGGAAACCCAAAACACCACAAAAGCCCATCTTATTCTTCCCCATGCCCCAAAATCCACTCTTAAAAACCCTCCCCTCACCCCCCCCTAAAAGGGATGAAACGAAAAACGGGTTTGCCCCCCTCACCACCCCACCTTTTCAATCTGTTGGGGTGTGCCGCTTTTAAAGTTTACCCCTCATTTCATAAAACATAAAACCCCAGTTTTTGGTTGTGTTTGCAAAAACACTACATCTAAAACCTTTACGAAATTTGAGAATCTATAAAAACCTTTTACACATTTCCCTAGAATTTTCAGACCTTTAAAAAATTTTTAGAGGACTCTTGAATTTGTCAATGGGGGTTTCCTTTACGTATTGAAACCAACCTTTACCCCCCTTTCCCCCCTTTATATCCCTTGATTCTTCAATCCCCAAATTCTGTGATCGTTTTTTCCTTGCCCCTTGCCCGGGGGAACCCCCGGTCCTGCTCAAAAACTTCCCCCCCCAAACCTTTTTTCCCTAAACGTTTGGGGGGCCGGGTGAGCCACCCGCCCCGCCCGGGGGCAACGGGCCGTTTTCTTCCGTGACACTCGAGCCTTTCCCCCCGGCCTCCCCCCAAAAAACCCACCCCCGCGCCCCTTACGCCAAACCAACATCCCAATTTGAAAACCCAGCCTAAACCCTGGGTCTTGACATCCCCTCACCCCCTCTAACCCCGGGAAACCCCCCGCAGCATTTTTGGCCACCCACAAGCCCCTAACCTGTGACCTCTCCTGGGGCCCCCAAACAGGTCGTGGGGGGACTAAATTTTTAAATGGTAGCCTCCAGGGCCCCTGTCCCCACCAAGGGGGACCCCACATCTTTGGTTTTTTCCGGTCCCCTCCCGGGGCAGTGCATGACTCTCTTGGTTTGTTCCCAACTCTTCCCCCCTAAAGGCCCTCCCAAATCCACACTCCCCCCATTGTTAAAGGGAAAAACCCAAATCGGTCGTGCAAAATTCAACGTCTCAAGGCCCCTTGTTTGCCTCCTTATGCTGCTCCTTCCCCTATTTTCCCTGTTTTTTAAAACCACTGTGCAGAAATGGGGATCATAGGACCGCATAATCGACAGGTACGTCGTTTTACCCGCATAAGGGCACCATTTCTTGAAATCCTGAAGTCTTTAGGGGAAAAAATAGGAAGGAATAGGATTCCTCAAATTTTTTTAAAAAAGGAAAAAAACTTCCTTAGGCATCCCCGCATATGATCCCCCCCTTTCCCCTTCCCCAAAGTACCATTGAAAAAGTCCCAAACTTCTCGAAGAGGCACGTTGGTCTGCCTTATCAGCCTCCCAAAAGGGGCATTTTTGATTTCACCCAGTATAATGGCGGGACACTTTATGTTAAACCTTACCTCACTGCAGGATTCACCCGGTACACAAAGTCTTGGAAACCCGGCGACTATGTCCTCGTTTTAAAACTTGCATTGGGAAATTTCACAAAAATTTTTTATGCCCCCCTTCAAGGTACACCTTAAAAACTTTGTTGGCCCAAAGCCGTATGTGTCCCCGATGTTTGGGAGGTAATAAAAAAATTTTAGTGGAAATGGGCAAAGACAACCCCCAAAGCACCCCTTCTATGCGACAGTGTTTACCCTTTTTCTTGCCTGTGCGCCATTTTGAGGGGGAAAACCCAAAGGGGGCCCCCCGACTGACAGCAGGGGCAGGCTCAGCTCAAAGTCCCCCTCGTCCAGAGGTTGAAACGAAGATTTATTAAAATATTAAAAAACGTTGACCCATGAAAAAGGCTCAAAACAATAAAAAAGGGATACACACAAAACCCCACACACCCCACACTTTTACACACACACAAAACACACCCCAAAACACACAAAAACAAATCCAAAAAACACACACACGTTTCACACAAAAAATTTCACAAAACCCTTTAATCAGGGGTGCAGGGTTGCACAAAAACAAAACAGTATATTTAAATTAAAATCTATTTAAGCAAAAACCCAGGGACGTAACATCAATACAAAAATAAAGCACCCCTTCTTTTCGCAAAGAAATTTTATCAAGGAAAAACGTGTCATACAAGACTGATACAATCAAAAAAATTTTCATAAAAAAAAACTACTTTTTATACCTACTTTGAAAAGTGTTATATCTAAATTAACGAGACCCCTTTAGGGTCTTTCATCCCACTTGGATACCATAAAAGTCTCAATGAAAAAAAGGGGGAAACCATTCCCCCAAACCCCCATTCACAAAAAAATCTCACGATCCCCCCCCCCGAAAAGGGGAGAGCCCCCGTGAACCCCTGACTCCCTCCAAACCCATGGGAAAACCCCTTCATCTCACTCATTTCAATCCAGATTTACGGGAATCCTAACGTTTGCATTCTATACCCCTTGAAAAAAGCCTGATTCCCCCCTCCTTCCCCTTTCAAATCTCTGTTTCGACAATTGAAGGGTTTTGAAAAGTTTCGCAAGAACCTTCCCTTTTCTCCTCCTATCCCCTTTCCCCCTTCCCCACGACATATATATATTTTAATTTCCCTGATATAATCTAAAAGCCCCTTATGCACCCTGTCTAAACCCCCCCTTTTTTTGGGCTTAAAGCCCCGCAAAACCGGGCCCCCACGGCCCCCCACCCCCTTTTACCCAAACCCACTTAACCAGGGAAACCTAAACCCCCTCTAGCCCTTCCCCAAAAATATTTCTACATGGAACGCTGTCTCTTCCCCCCCACAGATACCACCCCCCACCCTCTAGAACCCGTTTTGTTTTGGTTGTTTTCTCACCAGACGGAAGGATCCCATGCAGGGAAAAAAAAAAAAATCACCCCACGCCCCCCGAGGGTTTTAACTTCATTTTTTCTAAATTTAAAACCAAAAAACTCTTCCACGCAAAAAATGGGGGAAAGTTTTTCCCAAAACCCCTGAAAAGGGGGTTTAAAAGTATATGATTTAAATAATGTATATTTCCTTTTTATTTAATTTTATATTGCTTATATTTGCGTTTAAAAAATAAATCGTTTTAAAGTGACTTTATATTTTTATTTGGGGCTTAGTTATGTTGGTTTTGGTAGGATGTAAGATATTATATTAGGGGCTCATGTTCAAGGTTTTTTGATTTTTTAACTTTCTGTAATTATCGCTTGTGGTAGGTTTCTTGCCCGGGTTCTGTTGCTTTGGGGAGCAAAAGTCCCCGGAGATATCCCGGGGGAACGGAGTGAGGGGGGGGGGTGATCACACCTCGCCTGAAGTTTTTTAGTTGGGCAGATCGCTTGGTGATTGGACGTATTTTGACCAAAAAAGTGCCTAAATTCCCTTATTGGCCCCTTTTTGGGGATCGTTCTTTTCTTTCTTGTAGGTTCTGTGGCTTGTTCAAAAGAACAATGTATAGGGCTTAGTGATTTTCGACGTTGTATGAAGTTGTGTGTTCTTAGACCCCCAAAGAGCAATAGGTCCGGGGCTGTTGCTTCGACCCAAATTTTTATGGTATCTGTGTATTGTCCAAATCGGGGGGAAATTTTTTAAAGCTGAACTTAGATTCGTGTATGGGAGTTTTGGGGGGACTTTTGTGGAAAGGGTTTGCTGATGGTCCCCACTTAAATATAAATTTTATTATTCCTTGTTCCTGATTTTTGTGTCACAGTTGTTGTTATATTTTCTTTTGGGGCTTAGCGTTCTTTTTTTGTTCAAGCAGGGGCTGTTCTGATTGCCAGTTGGTTTAAAGGATGTAGTTTATTTGAGGATTTGTAGTCACTTGTTTAAGTATAGTCCAGTCGTGGGCATAGCGAACTTTCTTAGAGCATTACACACATACACACGCTTATTTGGATTAAATTTTCTTTTTAAGTACCAGACGGTACTTATGACATAAATATCTGATATGTGCTTTTTGCACAATAAAATGTCCCCGAGGGGGAAAATGATTATTCCCTTTTTTTGATTACTGTGATTAATTTAATTTTTTTTTTTATAATTACCTCTAGACTTAATAAATTGTTTTTTTTTTAATTTTTCTAGTTAGTTGCCTACCCCGTTTTAATCCTGAATCAAATAAAAATTCTTATTGAATTTTTAATGGTTTAAATTGGGGCAAGGATACGGAATTTCTTTGGGTTTCCCAAAAACCCCGTAACAGGCTGGATGCTAGAAGGGGAGTCCTTTTTAGTATTCACTGGAGATCATTAGCTTTTAGAATCGCGGTTTTTGTAACAGGGAACAAACCCTCAACTGGGATAATGCACCTACCTACAAATAACCTACTCAAAACCCTTATACTAACCTTTCTCAGTTCCATAACCAACATCACAGCCCTCAAAACGATTTCGCATTCCCTCAACTCCATTCCTCGATACCACATACCCAGCCTGTCGTGTATCCTTCCCAACTGCCCCGCGTTCACACCCTCATGCAACACTTCCCTTTTAATTAACACACATTTAGCCCTCCGTCTCAAATCCACCAACCCCATCCCACCCTGACTTAAAGGTAACATTACAACTTCCCTCTGTAACCAATCACAACGTGAACCCCACAAAAATTTGTACACCCGTCTTAGAATCCCCGCAATCGCTGTCCCTGTAATTGGGAACACTGCTGCAACATGCCAAATCTTACTATACAATAAAAATGTTTACGACTATCACTCGCTGTATAAGAGTTGGGTGCTGGGATCTCAGAACACCTAGACGCCCCACGATCCTTTCCAATAACCTATCAGAGTTTTCCTCCCGCGCCGCAACCATATCATCCTTATAAATAATACCTCAAATCTTTAAAGACACCTCCCATTCTTTAACAACATTACATCTCCCCCCCACACCCCCCACCCAAGAACCCAACCCCTTGCACCTTGACTTCGCACTATTTACCTGCATACCCGTGGCACTTCCAAATAATTGCACAACCTCGTCCAACACTCCCATTGACATCCCTTCACGAATGAGAACAGTGGTGTCGTCAACATATCCAATTAAACCCGGCCAGGCCCTCCCACCCCCCACACTTCCCTCACATGGCGTACATAAGCTGCGGTCAACCATTCTATAAAAGGGTTCCTGGAAACATGCAAACAATATTTGGGACATGCGGCATCCCTGTCTAAGGCCTCTACCCTCCCCATACACCCATTAATCTGTATCCTCATTTTCGCCCTCTTGTACAACGTATTTACCCACTCGACTATTTCCTCCCCAAAACCCTGTCTCCTAAGTATAACCTGCAAAACTCCCCTTTCCACTCTATCATATGCTCCCTGCCAATCTAGAGCCAACAAAGCCGCCCCTCCACCCCCACCCTTAGCTTCCACAAAACTTCTCAGTATCCCATGTCCTTCACTCATCGACCTTCCCGGCAACCCAAACTGAGATTTTGACACCACCCTTCCCACAACACATTTGCACCTATTACCTAAAATTTTTGCAAACACCTTATAGTCTGCACACATCAGTGATATGGCTCGGTACTCCCCGAAGGGTGGGCAGCCCCTTGACCTTCGGACCAACACAAACAACTGTTGTTACCTGCTTCTCCCCCAACTTACCCTTCCCCTTTCATACGATTAAAATAACCTAAACTAAAATCCCCTTATTAAACGTCCAATGTTGTAAATAAAATTCTACTGGGAGACCGTCTTTTCCCCCTTTCCTCTTTCCCCCTTTAAACGCATTCTCTATTTCCCTCTGCCATAATGTCCCACCTAAAGCCTTTCTATCACTATTTCCTAAATTACATGTCACATACGTACACACCTTGTCCAACGCCACGTCAACCCCCCCCCCCACTGTTCATATTCTCGTACCAAGCTTCCACATACGCACACACCCCCTTCGTGGTTCGTACTCCTGCCCTGCTCTATAATTCCCAACCATCTCCGTTACCTTAAACATGGGATAGCTGTCATCGCCTGCCTTTGCTTTGATGCCGCAAAACACACACACACGCTGATGGCTTGCGCCCCAAAGCACTTCTTCACCCCTGCCTGCACCCTTACAGCTTGAAACCTTTCATTTTGCAACACCCTCAACCTCCCCTTTATTTCCGCTATTTCATCCATGGGAAAATTATTCCCACCCACCCCCGCCCATAGCAACCTTTTAAAACCTATCCTCTAAATAGTTAGCCAGTCCATATTTTAAATTATTAATACGTTTTCCTTCTCTCACATAAAACTTTGTAATCCTTTCCTTTGCAACACTATCCCACCATGTCACAATGTCATCCACCCCCTGTTCTTCCACACTAAGCTCCCTCCAAAGGACTGAAAACCCCCCCAACCCCCCTCATTACCTAACACACTTATTTTTTAATTTTCCAATAACTTCTATATATGTCCGCGAGCGTCCCCCACCCAACCTCCACCCCCAAATTCCCTAGATCTGACTTTGTAGCCTCAACAGTACTGAAAGATTTCACTCCACCCCCTGAAAAGGTCACTCATCTAGTCTCACAGCATATCCACTCCTAACAAACGTGTATTCAGTCTACCACACCGCCCCCCCTAAGGCATCACGTAACCTAACATCTCTTAATAAATCCCTAAGAGTCACAGACATATATCCAGCCCCTTTTGGGTCCACATCAGCCACCCTGATTAACTATCCAATTCCCACCAACTATTGCCACCTCTGCCAGTGCACTTAAGAAAAACACAAGATCCTCACACACATAATCATTCTTTACCTTTATGTTATTTTCTGCCGGCGCATACACACTCACAAAAGACACACGCTTACCCATCCACCACCCATCCACACGCAACACCCTCCCTCCACCTCCTCCTCGCTTCTCTGCAAAAAAAAACAGGCTCATCTCCCTTATTAAAAAATTTCCCACACCACCTTTTAGACGGGGAGATGGCAGGGCAAACTACTCGAAATCCTGCCACCTCCAACACCCTACCCTCTTTAAAATTGTGCTCCCGGGAGGAACACAACATCCACTCTAGATTTTTTCAGGAATTACGAAACCAATCTCTCTTCATACCGCTACATAACCCATTAACATTTACAGATATACACCTAAGGCCTATTAAAGTTTCCCCCCCTGCTTCTCTCATCACTCTTTACAACTCCAGAGCTTGAATTTAAGTTTGACTCCTTCAGAGTGCTCTCTTTCCCTCCCCCTTCTTCCGGTGCCTCCTATCATGGCTACCACCACCTACACACTACCTTCACACTTCACCTCAGTCTGTTCCCCAGGCCTTTGGCAGGCGTAAGGGACGTCATCAGAATCTGATGTAGCCGCCCTCCCTTTTTCGTGACAGTCATGTTACACATGCTTGGTCAGATGTTGCCTCTCGATGAACCTCACCTCCACCTGAGAGTGGTTTAATGATTCAACGAGACGACTCCAAACCACCATCACGTTCCAGATTATCATGTCTCCGACTTTCGGAAGCGACGACTCTCCAATGACACCCCCGCTCATTTGTAACGTCCCTCTCTGGCGGTGACAAAGTCTTCAACACCTCCACCAATTCCCCCTCAATCTCAAGAACCTTCTCCTGTAATTGCCTGCTCCTTCTTTCCACAAGAGACAACACCTGATCAGGCAGCTGGGGGCGGGACTCCAACTCACCGCCCGTCCTGTGTGCCTGATCCACTATCTCGCTCCACAAAACACCACGCTCCATCCAATGTTTGTTTCTCACCTGCCCCCTTTGAAGCAGGGGCTGCGACGTCCACCACAGGGCCAGGGACATGTCTTCGCTTGTCACAGGTCGCTGCTATGGGATCAAACTCACCACTTTGGCGGCATGTACGTCGTTGTCCTGGGGACATTACCATTACCCGCGTCTTGAAATCTTGTAGATACACATAGGACGGTAAATTTGGGGGCCTCAAAAATCTTGAGGGTTTAAAGAAACCCCTGGAAAACCAGCATGAAACCCGCCGCCCCCCGTAAACCCGTTTAAAAAGCACCGCCCCCCCACGTCTCAAAAACTTTCCCTTTATCTGCCTCGTCCTCCTCAAAAGGAAAAGTTGGTAACTTTATCCACGTTTTTCCCTGAAAAATCTATCATTTTACATTGACAGTGGTGTGACGCTAAGCAACGTCCTGAAACCTGGTGGCTAACGATTCTAAACCGAGCTGAAGCCCCGTTTGACGAAAAATTTTTTGGCCTATTTTTGCACACCATACAAGTCACATGGACGATTTTTGGCAATAAGACTTGCGCAGAAACTAGGGGTTATCGTTCCTTTAAGTGCTCTTTTCCCACGTATT
>NC_069401.1:68082974-68098104 GCF_026875155.1 Cherax quadricarinatus | reverse complement strand
TGGGGTTTGAACCCGCATCAGGATTTTGGCTCTTGACCGGGGGTTTTAAAACCCAAACCCGGGGTATGTTTTTTTTTTTTGGTTTACCGTGTGTGTGCACGGGGAAAGACTCAGTACTGTCACAGCACCGGAGTAGCGCTGGGTAGCAGCATCTCTCAAAGAGAGAGAAATAGAGAGACGCTCGTTGTGTATCTTTCGCAAATTTCCGAACCTGTTGCTACCTTCGTTAGTGGACATGGCTGGTTGTTGTCGTCGTTTATGTTTGATCTTCCCTTTTGCTTGTTTGTTCTTGCTGTTATTGTTGTTTTTTCTCTCGTTCTTGCGTTGCCATACTGCATGTTGTTATACTCTTATTTATTCTTGATCTAGTTCTCGTTCTCGTTATTATTTTTGCTGTGTTAGTTCTTATTGTCGTTGTGGGAATCCTTGGATTAACACTCACTGGAACCCAGAGATTAACAACGACAACCACGTTAATGTTAACACCAGTGGGAACATTGGATTGAACCATCATGAATCCAGATTGTCCTTGATCTGACTGTTATCACCACACACCCCATCCCCAACCCATCCCATCCCCACCCGCCCAATCCCTACCCCCACCCCACCATCACAAACACCCCACCCAATCTCCAACGTCGTACTCGTTCTATGGTCCCACTTATCCTGCCCACCAGTTTGTAGCACTGTCCTACCTATCCCACCCCCACCTACACACTTGCACCACTGTCCCACCTATCCACCCCACCCACACACTTGTACCACTGTCCCACCTATCCCACCCCACCAACACACTTGTACCACTGTCCCACCTATCCCACCCCACCTACACACTTGTAGCACTGTCCCACCTATCTCACCCCACCTACATACTTGTAGCACTGTCCCATCTATCTCACCCCACCTACATACTTGTAGCACTGTCCCACCTATCCCACACCACCTACACACTTGTAGCACTGTCCACCTATCTCACCCCACCTACATACTTGTAGCACTGTCCACCTATTCCCACCCACCTTACACACTTGTAGCACTGTCCCATCTATCTCACCCCACCTACATACTTGTAGCACTGTCCCACCTATCCCACACCACCTACACACTTGTAGCACTGTCCCACCTATCTCACCCCACCTACATACTTGTAGGACTGTCCCACCTATCCCACCCCACCTACACACTTGTAGCACTGTCCCACCTACCCCACCCCACCTATACACTTGTAGCACTGTCCCACCTATCCCATCCTACCTACACACTTGCAGCACTGTCCCACCTATCCCACCCTACCTACATACTTGTAGCACTGTCCCACCTATCCCTCCCTACTTACATGTTTGTAGCACTGTCCAACCTATCCAACCCCACCTACACATTTGTGGCACTGTCCCACCTATCCCTCCCTACCTACACACTTGTAGCACTGTCCCACCTATCGCACCCCCACCTACAAACTTGTAGCACTGTCCTATCCATCCCACCCCCACCTACACACTTGTAGCACTGTCCAACTTATCCCGCTCCACCTACACATTTGTAACACTGTCCCACCTATTCCACCCCCACCTACACACTTGTAGCACTGTCCCACCTATCGCACCCTACCTACATACTTGTAGGTCTGTCCCACCTATCCCACCCACCTACACCTTGTGCACTGTCCCACCTATCCCACTCCACCTACACACTTGTAGGACTGTCCCACCTATCCCACCCTACCTATACACTTGTAGCACTGTCCCACCTATCCCACCCCACCTACACACTTGTAGCACTGTTCCACCTATCCCACTCTACCTTCACACTTTGTAGCCACTGTCCCACCATATCCACCCACCTACAACTTGTAGCACTGTCCCACCTATACCACCCCACCTACACACTTGTTGGATGTCCCACCTATCCCACCCCACCTACACACTTGTAGGACTGCCACCTATCCCACCATACCACACATTATAGCACTGTCCTCCTATCCAACCCTACTACACACTTGTGCACTCTTCACCTATCATACCCCCACTACACACTTGTAGCACTGTCCATCTATCTTTTCCTACTACATACTGATAGCACTGTCTCCTATGCCCACCCACAAACACACTTGTAGCAATTTCCCACCTATCCACCCACCAGGTCCACCCGTCACTGGGCTCTCCCTGTCCCTTCACCTTCCTGCCTACTTGTGGCCATTATATATCCCACTCCACTTCACACTTTGCATCTCGTCCCACCTCTACCTCTCGCCTTCCCATTGTGGCAAGGTCCCACCTATTCTACCTCACTTGCTTGAAGCATGGGGTGAATGTGATGATGATGATGCTGATATTGATGATGATAATTATTAATAATGATATTAAAATAATATTATAATGATAACGGCAGCAATAATATATTTTTTATATAATAAGAAGATAATCATAATAATAAAAATAATAATAATAATAATAATAATATAATAATAATAATATGATATAATAATGATGATAATAATAACGATGCACTTTAATCTAAATTAAAACAATGAGAATTATTTAAAAGCATTTACAACAGGGGGAGTAATTTGAACGGAATGGTCAGACTGCAGCGTAAAGTTCCGCCCTAAATTTACTGTAAAATTGTAAATATGAACAAACGATTAAATTATAAGTCTTAATTATGAATTATTCACTGGCGAGTTTTAAAATCCCAGACTTCCAGTTTATAGAATTTCTGATATAAAATTTCGTGAAGCTAACTTATTATTCAAGCTTTTTACTTTAAAGGGGGGGAAAAAAAAATTGAAAAGATTTATCATGGGATGTTGCTTATGCAGTTGTGTGCTTCTGAAATGAAATAAAAAAAATAATTATATATTCATGAATTGAAAAAAATGATGCCTTTCTCTTATTTTACAAAAAAAATGTATGCCAAAAAATTGGTTCCTTTTGCTTATCAGTCGGAAAATATTTGTGATTCTTGTATATTTTGAAGTTTATTTTGTCGAATTAAGGGGTTTTTATTCAGCTCCTGAAGTGCTGAGGGCTCGTTCCTTCGTCCAGTGATAGCCAGACAGAAGCACATATGGTATATTGTTTTAGTGGATGCTAACAGCAACATAAAAAGTTGATACCATGTATGATGGTGTATCAGGTAAAATGTGCTGCTATATACTAACATGTTACTTAAGTGCTAATACGTAGTAAAATAAAAAGAATGTGAAATAAGCAGAATATTAAGCTGCGCTAGGCTTCAGAAGGAACGTGTTATTTTTATTATTAGTTGTAGTTGTAGTAGTAGTAGTAGGAGCTGTCAGTAGTAGTAATAGATCGTCGTTGGAGTAGTATTAGTAAATGAAGTAGGAGTAGTAGTAGGCCTCTAGTACTAGTTAGCAATTTAATAGTAGAATAGCAGTAGTAATAGTCAGTAGTATTTGTAGTTGAGTAGTAGTAATAGAAGCAGCCCTTATAATAGCAAGTGGAAGTAATATAATTGTAGTAACAGCAAACGTAATAAATAGTAATAGTAGTTAGCACTTATAGTAATAGTCATTACTAACAGAAGTAACATTAATAATATAATAATAGCAACAGCTGTATTTATTAATAATAGTACTAGCTGCAAGTAACAGTAGATTAATGGTTGCTAGTTGTAAAAGTAGTAATAGAGTAGTAATAATAGTGGCAGTAATAATTTATGTAATAGTAGTAGTAGCAATATTACTAGCAGTTGTAATAGTAGCAGTAGTAATAGAAGTTGAAGTATTAGTATTAGTAGTTACTTGCAATGTAATAGTGGGAAGTAGTGGCAATATTAAATAGTAGTAGCAACTAGTTAAAAGTGGTATAATAGTAGTAGAGAAAAGTATGGGTAGGTTGGAGTTTTATTGATTTTCTTAAGTATATTCCATTACGTACACATTCAGTACATCAGACGGTCGTTACACTAAGACTATGTGCACATAAAGAGAGCAATGTTGTGATAAGTACAAGTACACTTTCTCTCTACGTTTAGTTCACTTTACATCATATGAAACAGGACGTGACGGCTTACCAGTACACACACACACACACACACACACACACAAGGTGATTAAAGACAGGATGTTCGCAGTAATATTGGTCACAGTAACAAGGGAACCACAGTTGGAAGTTGAAGACAGATGAATCCCAGGATGTTAGGAAAGTATTTCTTCAGCACAGAGTAGTCAGGAGTGGTAATAGTTTATGAAGCGAAGTAGTGGAGGCAGGATCCATACATAGCTTTAAGCAGAGGTTTGATAAAGCTCACGGGGACCGAGGGGGGGGGATGGGTGAGTGCCTAGTAGCGACCTGTGAAGAGTGCGGGGCCAGGAGCTTGGACTCGTCCTCTGCAACCTCAACTAGGTGAGGTACACTAGTGAGTACACACACACACACATCATCATCAGTAACCGAAGAGGGGACCAGTAGAGAAACAAAAGGAGATATACAGTAAGCAATTTACTATCGGGACAAGGTGGCCTGGAAAGGCAGGGAGAATAGCAGGAATAATGAGGGGGCTTAATGACAATGATGGAGCTAGCCTAGACACAGAGGCTTTAACGGACAATTGCCATGTCCAGGAACAGATAAGCACGGGGCACGGATAGGGAAGAGACAGTAGGAAGCAACGCCGTCCACTGGCAGGAATAATTCGTATCAGAGGATGCTCAGGTAGTACAGTGGAGAGGACGAACGGGGGAGGGCCGTTTTTTTGTGTTTGGCTCCAAGAAGTAGATGGGGAACTACGAGGAAGGAAAACAGGAGGGGAGGAAAAAAAACGATTGAAAGTACATGAAAGCAATAGGAGAGGACGCTATGGACCCCGCTGACAAATTTTCGAAGAATTGGGGGTTGCGAGAGGAAAAATGCGTCCAGTCAATGTGATATTCAAGGCAGAGTCAGCTCGAAACGGACCTGCATGGAGAAAGCCGTACCTATGGGACAACTAGGAGTTCGGAAGTGGTTGTACCTCGACTGAGACCGAACACAAGAAGAAAGGATGATACTGAAGAGAGGCACAATGTCAAAGGAGGAATGTGAGGCAAGGAAGGTGGGGAGCAGGAGAAATCAGGCCAAGGTGGAAGAACAAAGCACATCCCCCTCAGAGAACAAACAACCCCCACTACCACCACAGAAGGAACACAACCAAGAAGTAGATGGGGAAACTTACGAGGCAAGGGTAACAGGAGGGGAAAAAACGATTGAAGTAATCTGGAAAGCATAGGAGAGGACGATATGACAACAGCTGTCAAATTTCGAAGAATTGGGTGTTTGCGGAGGAAAAAAAAAGCGTCAGTCAAAGTGATATTCAAGGCAGAGTCTGCTCGAAACGGATCCTGCAGGAGAAAGGCGTACTTTTGGACATCTAGGAGTCCGAGTGATGTTACTAGACTGAGGCAGACACACGAAGAAAGGATGATACTGGAAAGAGAGGGCACAATGTCACAAGGAGGAAAGGGAGGCAAGGAAGGTGGGGGAGCCGGAGAAATCAGCAAGGTGGAGCACAAGCAAATTACCCCCTCCAGTACCACCCACAGAAGGAACACAGCCAAGAAGTAGAGGGGAAACTTACGAGGCAAGGAAACAGGAGGGGTAAAAACGATTGGAAGTAACATGAAAGCATAGTGAGAGGACGATATGACCCAGGCTACAATTTTCGAAGAATTGGGTGGTTGAGCGAGAGGAAAAGCGTCCAGTCAAAGTGATATTCAAGGCAGTGTCAGCTCGGAAACCGGATCCTGCAGGAGATAGCGTACCTATGGACAAAGATAGGTGTTCCGGAAGTGTGTACTCGACTGAGACCAGAACACAAGAGAAAGGATATAATGAAAGAGTGGCACATGTCACAAGAGGAATGGGAGGAAGGGATGGTGGGGGCAGGAAGAAACAGGGCAAGGTGGAAGAACAAGCACATCCCCTCAGTACCACCCACAGAAGGAACACCAAACCAACGACGTAGATGGGGAGGAAACTTTACGAGGCAAAAGGAACACAGGAGGGGAAAACGATTTGAAACGCATCATGAAAGCAATAGGAGAGGACGATATGACAGCTGACAAATTTTCGGAGAATTGGGTGCGTTACGAGAGGAAAAAGCGTCCAGCAAAGTGATATTCAGGCAGAGTCAGCTCAGAAACCGGATTCCTGCCGGAGATGAGCATACCTATGGACAACTAGGAGTTCCGGAGTGTGTACCTCGACTGAGACAGAAACACAAGAAGAAAGGTGATAACTGATAAGATAGAGGGCCGCAATGTCACAGGAGGAATGGGAGAAAAGGAAAGGTGGGGATCAGGTGATCAGGCCAGGTGGAAGAACAAGCACATTCCACTTCCAGTACCACCAAGAAGGAAAACACAACCACGGCAATCCAAAGCAATCAAACACCTAACCTTAAAACCCACTCACTGTACCCTCGCCCCTACCCTCGCACAAATTCCCACACCCACAGAACCAAACAGTAACCCACACAATCCCCCTCTGTACAAATCCCACCCCCACAGTAACCCACAGTAACCCACACATTCCCTCGCCTCAAATCACCACCCCAACAGAAACCATCAGTAAACCACACAATGTACCCTCTCCCCATCTTCCCTCACCACAAAACCCACACCCCCACAATAACCCACACACTGTTCCCTCTTTCCCCACCCCCTCACAACAACCCTCACCTCACTGAAACCCCCATAGGCCCTTCTAGCCCCACCCCATACCACAAATGCCAACCCCTATAGCAACCACCTATAGGCCAATGCCATGGCACCGCTTCCCCTAACCCAACTTTTCTCCCCAGACCCAGTTATAGAAACGAAGTTGGATGGTATGGTACAACGATCGGATGGAATAAGAATAAATGTGTGGAGTGGCCATGAAAGAGTCAAGGCGATGTCCCCGACATTGCTTGCAGTTACAGCAACAAAACTCACTGGGATAAAACGAGGATGCAATCTTCCCACCCGGATATTCAGATCTGAGGAAGGATAAAAGGAGCAGAGGTGGAGGACGGGGTTGCACTGCTAATTAAAAAAACCAAGGGGGTATAAAGAAAATGGAAGGAATGGATGAGATTGGAGGAAGGATTACCTAGTAGCGTTCAGTTCACTCAGGGAAAGATAGGTAGTCATTGCAGTGATGTATAACCCAACACAGACGCAGTGAGGCAAGAGGAGGAATATGATGAGTGCGACAGAGCCTATGGTGGACACAATAGCCGAGGTGACAAGTAGGGCTAACTCGAGTTAGAGCAAAAATTAATGTCATGGGCGATTTAATCACAGGGAGTATGGGAACTCCTGTGATACACATGGGGGTCCCAAAACATGTGAGCGAGCCAAGATGATGGATGTGGTGTGGTGCTAGCAAACTTCTGCGCTAACATGTTAGGGACACTACCAGAGAGAGAGGGGAGGATAAGTCCAACAAGATGGACTCGTGTTCTCCCTGAGTAGCTCAGACATTGAGAGATCTCATATGAATGTTTTGGAGCTAGTGACCACGTGGTTATGAGCTAATGAATACACGGGAGTAAAGTGCAGAGGGTAACAGGAGTTAGAAAGGAAAAAAGCCAAGCTATAAAGGGGAAACTACACAGATTGCGACTGAGGACCTTCTTGCAGGAGGTCAGTGTGGAGAGGCGGGACGTTGGCAGGGAAAATCAACGCTAAACGAATGATGGACTTTGTAACAACAAAATGCATGCGGCAGTTGCAAAGGCTTGTTCCCAGGGTAACAGAAATAATGGGAAGGAACACGAGCCCTTGGTTTACTGAAGTATAGGGAGACAAAAACTAAGTGCTCTAAGAATGAAAAACTACAGAGACAAAGGATTCAGGAAATTAAGAGATTAGTTCGCCGAGCCAGAACGAGTATGCACAGATAAGGAGGGAGGCGCAGCGGCAGTATATAAAAGACATAGCATCGAAAAAGTCAAGTCTGACCCGAAACAACTTTACAGGCCACATCAGGAAGAAGACAAAAGTCAAGGACGAGGTAATAGGCTGAGGAAAGAAGGTGGGAGCTCACAAGACAGCGACAAAGAAAATATGTGAGGAGCTCAATATGAGATTTCAGGACGTATTTTAAAAGTGGGAGGCTGACAGGACTACTTGAAAAAAAAACAGGGGGGTCATCAAAAAAGGGATATATCAAAAAGTGTTGGAAAAAATTACACACAATAGGAGGAGGTGGAAAAGGGCTCCTAATGCCCTTGATCCCTCAAAGGGGGGGGCCAAAACATCTTTCCGGGGTTTTTAGAACGAACAGAGACACTAAGTGGCCACTAACCAAAAATTTTCCACTTCCCTTGAAATTGGGCAACAACCTGAATAGGGAAAGAAGGAAAATTGTAGCCCCCCAACTTTAAGAAAGGAGACAAAAACGAAGCACTAAATTTAGACCGGGCCAGACGTGTATATATAAATTTTAAGGGACCCATTTGAAAACATCTGGGTTTTCTTTTTTAGACTTTTTTGCCCCCCCAAGGGGCTTTAAAAAATACAAATTCAAAATAACTTAAAAGGACAGTAAAACTTTTTTACAAAATGAGGTAATCATTTCCCTAAACCTAGGGTTAGGTGCGAAGAGCCCCAAAAGCCCGGGGAAAAGATTTTTAACAGAAGAAAGGACCCGGCGTTATATAGTAACGTCAGTGTAGGACGAGGGATATTCATGGTAGGGGGGCCTTCCCAGTGGAAGTGGGTTTCCTTTCCCCAAAGGGGGTTTTTTAGTTCTAGTAGTAGTTGCGAAACCGTGAAGGTTATTACATGTCCCCCAAAATTAAATTTTCCTGAGGGTTGCAGGGGTTGAAAAGTTGTGAAACGAAGGAATATAATACCGACAGATAGTTTTAAGGGAACATGTGAACTTTTCGGGGTATTTTTTATTGTAGACTTTTCCCCTTTCCAGTGGCTTTTTAAAATTACAAATTTTTGGGGACATAACTTAAACCCCCGTAAAACCCTTTGTACAAAAGATGAGGAAAATCAGCCCCCTAAACCCTAGGAGTAGGTGCAAAAGGGAAAACCTAGTCGTGGGGGTTCTAAAAGCAGAAAAAAAGGACCCGGGCCCTTATATAGTAACGTCGGGTGTAGCAAAAGAGGGCATTTTCACTGGTGGGGGCGGGTTTCCCCCGGGGAAGTGGGGTCCCCCCCAAAGAGAGGGGGTTTTTTTGTATAGAAATTGTCGTACCCGGAAAGGGTTTATGTAATGCCCCAATTTTGGCCATGTGTTTTAAACCATCTTGTGGGATTTTATACCATTCGTACACAATTGTAAGACCTGCAACATCATGGAATTTTAAAATTCTGAGGAATGTACATAACCTTCCGGCTAAAACAAAAATATTTCAAATTTAAACCCATCTTTTTGGGAAAAGGACCAATTTCCCACGGGGGGAACCCCGCCTCCCCTAAATTATCCCCTTCTGCTACACCTGACTTTCTTTTAAAAGCGCCAGGGCCCTTTCTTCGCTTCAGAATCTCCACGCAGGGTTTCGTTCGCCCCTACCCCTGGGTTTTGAACTGATTCCCCTCATTTTCTGTAATGTTTCTACTGTCTTCAAGTTTATTTTCCTAGAATTTGTATTGAAAAAGCCACGGGAAAATGGCAAAAACGTTACAATAAATACCCGGGATTTGCACATGTGTTTTTAAAATCTAAATTTTGTCGGTATTATATACCTTTCCGAAAAAAAGGTATTAGTATGCAAAGCGGGAGATTGGGGGAAGGAGAGTGGTGGAGACCTGGAGTGGAACGGGATTATAAATTTAAGCCAGCACGGATTCAGGGGAAGGGCCCAAACCCTGTGCCCAACCAAAAAACCCCTTATTGATTTTTTTTTTAACCAAGTTAACTGAAGAAAGAAATGAAGAAAGGGGGGGGTTTTGATTGCTTTTTTTTGGGACGCAAAAAAGGACTTCGACACCCTTTTTTTTTCCCCCCCACAAGAATTATACGGGAAGCGGGAGGAACAAGCAAAAAATAACAAAAAGGGGGCACTGCAAGGGATCAGTGAATACCTAACAGGGGGGGGGAACAGCGATTTAAAGGTTTCCCTGATAGGGGATCACAGTGGGGTCCGGTGTTTAGGGGGTCCCCCAGGGGGCAGTTTCCGGGACCCCGTTTAATTTTTTGGTATTTTGGAACCACATGACCGAAAAGGGAAAATTCAGAAACCCTCCCTATTTGAGATGATTTGAAGTTAATTATAGAATTAAATCAGACCCCGGGCCCGCAGGTCTTAAAAAAAGAGATCCTTTGGGGGCAAGGGTGGGTGCGGGGCCAGAACTGGCCCCCAAGAAATTTAAGGCCCCCCTAAAAGCAAATCATTTAAGATCGGAGAAGGGCAAAAAAAGATGCAGACAAGTTTTATGCCCCTTTGGAGGCCAAAGACGCTAACCTCACCCCCCAATTTGAAAGATATTTTTGGGGTAAAATAAATTCGAGTACTTCCCCTAGGAGCAAACATTTAACCGAAAACCCACTGGGCCTATGGGCGCCCGGAAACCCGATAATTGCGTTCCGGTACCCCAGCAAGGAATTTGTTTTAAAACTTTATACACTGTGAAAGTTTGGGCCCCTACCGGGAAAACAGCACCAAATTTGGGGAAACCCCCTTTGGGCAAAAAACATAAAAAAAATTAGAGAAAGTGCAAAAGGTTTTTCAACCGGCTAGTTTTCCCGAACTAAAGAATGTCCCGTGAAGAAAGGGTTTAAAGGGAAAACGGTTTTGACGACACTGGGAAAAAGGAGGGTCCCAAAAGGGGGGACACGATAACGAAAATACAAAAAACTGCGTTGAATAGGGGCAAAGGGGGAAAAGGCAGGATGTTCCAGAGATAGGAAAACAGCAACCCGGGGGGCACAATTGGGAAACCCGAAAACCCCAAAGAGGTTTAAAGGGGTGTTAGGGAAATATTTTCTTCAGCCACAAGTTGTTAGGAATGGGAATTTCTCTGGCAAGCGAAAGCAGTGGAAACGGACTAAAACATAATTTTAAGACGAAATATGATAAAGCTCATTTTAAAAGGCGGGGCCCGGGGCTGAGTCCGACCCCCGCAACCACAATTAGGTGAGTACAAAACCCCACCCCATAAACCCCACACACACAACCCCACATACACAACCCCACACATGCAACACCCCACACACCCACAAAACACACCACACACACCACACACAAAACATTTTAAAAACACACACACACACACAAAACACACACACACACACACACACACAAAACAACCCCAACCACACACACCCAATTTAAAACCCCCAAACACACACACCCCATACACCCACACACCTACACCCACACACATTAAAAACAAACATTACCCCCCCCAAAACCTTACACACCACACCCACCCACACATAAACAACAAACAAAACACACCACACAAAACCACCACACACACACACACCACACACACACACATACACCCGAAACCCCCACACACACACCCACAACAAAACACACCACACCCCACACACACACCACACACACACACCCCACACACAACAAAAACACACTTTCCAACACACACACACAAAATTTGTGGGGGGATGGGAAGAAAGAGTCAAAGAAAAAATCACCCGGGCATCATAGCTTCCCCAAAAAACCAAACTTACAGGTTGAAAACAATGCAAAACTTTCCAACGGGATACCAAAACCCGAGGAAAGACAGAGGGGAAAAGGGGGGGGGGGACTTGGGATTTTTCTGACAAAAATCGCTGGAATTTTTATGACTGGAGAGAGGAGACACCGGGGGGAGAAATTTATTACATAGCGGGGAAAGCTTCACTTTTGGGGGTCCCAAGGTGGAAAAGCAAATGAGTTAAACCCCCCACGAACAGCAGGAGGTCAAGGGAAGGGGTAAAACAGACAAAAAGCGATGGTTGAAAACACTGGGTTTGATTTGGCCCGAAGGGGTCGCATGCAAAGGGGAAAAAATCCTGATAAAGGGTGACTTTAACCACAAGGAGATTGTTTTGGGGGGAACTTGGGCCCCCATGGGGGCCAAAATACATGGGGGCTAAGTTTATGGGGTGGTACTGGAAAACTTTATTGCCAAAAAGTAAGGGACATACAAGTAGAAGGGGGAGAGGATGAACCCCAAGGCCTTTTTTTAGTATTCACCTTGAGTAGTGCAGAAATTTAGGAATCACATATGAAAAGACCCCCTTTTGGGGGCCCGTGACCATGTGGTTTTAAGCTTCGAATAAAATCAGTAACTTTCAAAAGGAGGGAGAAGAGGAAGGGCCCGGGGCGTTTTAAAACCAAACTACAAAAAAGGGGCTACACAGGAAAGGGGGAAATTCCTGAACGGGGGTTTAGTGGGGCAGAGAAAAATGGGGAGGGAAGGCCGTTAAAGGATGATGGGAATTTTGTAGAACAAAAACAAGGGGGGCTGAGGAGAGGGTTTTTACCCAAAGGGAAAAGGAATAAAAGGGAAAAAACCAGGATTTACCCATGGGTTTTAAACCAAAAAAGGTTTCAGGGGGGCAAAAAAAAAAAGGTTTCTAGGGATTTGGGAAAAAAAAAAGGCAAAGGGGCCCCGGAGAATTTAAAGGGGAGCAGTCGTTTGAGGGCCCGAAAGAAAATGCACAATAAGAAGGGGGCCGAAAGAAAAAATATAAAACGACCTAGCACAAAAACCCAAAACTGAAACCCCAAACTGTTGTTAAAAGCCACATCAAGGAAAGGGAAAAAAAAATCAAGGACCAAAGGTAAACAGGCTAAGGAAGGAAGGAGGAGAGACAGCAAAAAATGGGCCTGAAGTAGTGTGCAACCCAAAAAAGATTAAGAATGTTCCAGGGGACAGAAGGGACTCCGAAAACGGAGTGGGGGGGCACCCACCATGTGCTGGGGCACAGTGACACAACCGAGGAGAAGGAAGGGCTTTGAGTGGCTAGATACCTAAAAGGGAAAGGGGCCCGAAAACATCTCCCCATGGGGATTGAGAGAGGGAGCAAGGCACTTGTGTACCCCTAAAAAAACAAACTAATCTATCGAAACAGGGAATTGCTGAGGGATGGAAGACAGCAAATGTTCCCAATCTTTAAAAAAAAGGGGAAAGACATGAAAACTTTAAACTAAGACCAGTGTCACTGACAGTATAGTAGGGAAGTCATGGAAAGATTATCGGAGAAGAGTGGTGGGGAAAACCCAGAAGGAAAAAACTCACACAGCAGAACAGGTTTTTAGGGAGGGGAAATCTGTGTCCTAAAAATGGAGTTCGATGACATGGGACAGCAGAAGAAAGAGAGAGAGGGGGTGGGTGGATTGCCTTTTTTTGGACTGCAAAAAGGCGTTTGACAAGTTCCACACAAAAGATTGGGGCAAAAATGGGGACCAAGCAGGGAAAAACGGGAAGGCATACAATGGATCAGGGAATATTGCGGAAAAAAGAGATCAGGTACGTGGGGGGTGCGAGGGGCACCGTGACCGCGGGTCCAAGGGGAGCTAGGCCGTGCTGTTTTTGGTATTTGGAACGACTTGACGGAGAGGAAAATAGACTCTTGAGGTGTCCCTGTTAAGCTACGTTAGTGAGTGTAAGATTCACATCGATCGAAGACCAGGCGGGAACACAAAGGGATTGAGCATCTGCAGACTGGTCCCGCAATTGCTCCTGGAGTTCAATCCCACCAAGTCAAAGTCATGAAGATTGGGGAGGCAAAGAAGACCGCAGACGGCAGTAAACCAGTCTAGGGGCACAAAGACTACACAAACACCCACACAAGGAAAAAACTTGGGGTGAGTAAACACACAGGCACACTCCTGAAGCGCACATCAACCAAATAAACACTGCAGCACTATGGGCGCCTGGCAAACATCAGAACAGCAATTCGACACTTAAAAAGAATCATTACGGACCTGAACAACCGTGTACGTTTAGGCCCATACTGGAATGCGCACCAGTTTGGAACCACACCTAGCCAACATGTGAAGAAACAAAACCACACACACACACACACACACAACACACACAACACACACATACACAAACACCACACACAACACACACACAACACACATACACACCACACACATACACACAAACACACATACACACACAAACACTGTTATAAAACTCCGAAAAACTATATTTTGTTTGTCATCGTTTCGGAAATTTAACATATATTATTGGATTAATTTCTCATTCTCTTAAAAAAACATATAATGTCCTTGACTCACTACAACTAACGTAAAGCAAATGATTTTTTTGTCAATATTTATGGGACAGTTTATAGGCTATTTTAGGCATGTATATTTCCGTTCGAAATAAAGTTTTGACTGAATAATTGACCTTCTGCAACTGCTGTTATTACAGCGAATTCTATTACTACTATTACTACTATTATTATTATTATTACTACTATTACTACTAATATTACTACTACTAATACTAATAATAATTACTAATAATTATTATAATTAATAATATTAAAAATATTATTATTATTATTATTTGTATTGTTATTATCATTATTATTATTATTACAGTGTGTTGCTACTCTCGTCTGAATAATAGTTACGTAGTGGAAACAACCGAAGTGTGCTGTTGCCCTGTATGATAGCTACAGAATGGAAATATGAGAAGGATGCTGCTGTTCTGCCCTGTATGATAGTTACTTAGTGGAAATATGAGAAGGATGCTGCTGTTCTGCCCTGTATGATAGTTACTTAGTGGAATATGAGAAGGAGTGCTGTTCTGCCTGTATGATAGTTACTTAGTGGAAATATGGAAGGATGCTGCTGTTCTGCCCTTTTATGATTTGTTACATAGTGGAAATTGAAAGGATGCTGCTGTTCTGCCCTGTATGATAGTTACATAGTGGAAATATGAGAAGGATGCTGCTGTTCTGCCCTGTATGATAGTTACATAGTGGAAATGTGAGAAGGATGCTGCTATTCTGCCCCGTATGATAGTTTCTGTGGAAATTGAGAAGGATGCTGCTGTTTGCCCTGTATGAAGTTACACAGTGGAAATTGAGAAGGATGCTGTGTTTGCCCTGTATGATGTTACATAGTGGAAATATGAGAAAGGGTGCTGCTGTTCTGCCTGTATGATAGTTACATAGTGGAAATTGAGAAGGGCTGCTGTTCTGCCCTGTAGATAGTT
>NC_069401.1:68045627-68082474 GCF_026875155.1 Cherax quadricarinatus | reverse complement strand
ACTTCTCACTAACTATAAACTCCAACTCATCAAACCTACAACTCATCATAATCAATCAACTATCCTCACTAATCATCATCATATCTCAAAATCCTCAAAACAATATCCAAAATCAAATCACTCCAATCCACTCTAATAAAATAATCCTAACTACTCATCACAAATCAACTCTTCACACTCACTAATCCTATACTCCTACTCATCTACTCATATCACTCAAAATAATCATACTACTCACTACTATCAAACTACTTCCAAACTCACTATAAATCTTCCTCAACTTTCCTCAACTCACAATCTTAATCTATTTCATCACTCCAAAATCTCAAGACAATCCATACTCTCTTCAACTCACTCCAAAAATAACTATCCTGTTCTACTATATACATCTCTCTATACTAAGCATATACTAATTAAAATCATCTTATATCTCAAATATTCTATGTGCATTATATCAATCAAACTAAATCCATAATAAGAATATTAATTACATAAATAATCAAAAAGCTATATTAATAAATGTTATAAATAACTAAAAATAAATCAATCATATAATACTTAATATATATCTTAGTTATAACTCTCCTAATAATACTTTACAAATAGATCTTCTATCAATACGAAATCAATATGAATAGAATAATAGATAATACTATTCTCTACCTACTCTAACTCACATACCTAATAACTCACTACTCATCATCACTCCTAATACTCCTACTTAAAATACCTACAATCCCAATTTATAACTAAATAACTAATACTACTCTCAAAATCTCACTCAATCACTCACTTACTCACAAAATACTACACTCCTCAACTATCCTCACATCCTCAAAATCATCTCTCACTATCCTAAATACTCATCAAAATACCTCACCTAACTCCCTAACTCAAAATCTCCATCTCTTAACATACCTCAAACTATCCAAATAACTCACTCATCACCTCATATCCTCCTCACTCACTACTCAATCACTCATCCAAAATCACTCACTCCAAATCCTCTCACTCATTCCAATCATCACCTCACTCTCACTCAAACATCAACTCAACTATCAAAACTCCAATTCACTCACACTCCTTCACTACACTACTCCCACTCCTACTACAATAAATATCACTCCCTACATAAAAAACTCCTTCCCTCAACTCCTCCAACATTACTCACTCACTCCTCATCCTACAACTCCAACTCATTCCACTATCCATCACTCCACTCCAAAAAAAAATCATCCAAACTCCTCAACTAACTATTCACTCACTAACTCCACTAATCACACTCAAAACCTCCCTACTCCAACTCCTATCTCTCACTCTCCCATCACTAACTCCTCACTCCTACTCCAATCCTACTCCAAACTCCAACTACTCCTCACTTCCTAATCCTCACTCTCCTTAACTCACTATTCACTCACTATCACTAACTCACTCATCACTCCTCCTCACTCCCCTCAACTCCAATTACTCTCTCTCAACTCCCAACTCAAACTCATCAAACTCACTCACTCAACTCCACTCCATACTCACTCCTCACTCACTCCAAAAACTCACCCCTTTCACTAACTCCAACACTCACTCAACTCACTCCTTCCCTCCCAACTACTCCCTACTCCTCACTACTCAAACTCACTAACAACTAATCACTCCTCAAATAATATCCTAACTCAATACTCCTACTCACTCCTCCACTCCATAACTACTCCAATCCTCTAAAAACTCATCACTTCACTCCTAACTCACTCCAATCACTCAACTACTCCAAAACTCACTCCTAAACTTCACTCCCAAATAAATTCCTAACCTCACTCAATATCAAAACTCCCTCCTCCAATCCACTCATCCTTACTCACAAATCACTCCAATCCTCAATCCAAAACTACACTCAACTCACACCTCCTCCACTCAATCACTCCAATCCTCACTCAAATTCACTCTCCTCCCTTCACTATCACTACTACCCTCCAACTCAAATTACTCCTCCTCCTCTTCCCAAAAATCCTCCTCCTACACTCCCATCATTCAATATCAAACACCTCACCTCAATCACTCCAATAATCTAACTCACTAACTCTCAAATCCCTCCTTCAACTCCCTCACTCACTACTCCTCCTCACTCACTCCAAAAATCACTCCTCAACTTCACTCCTCCTCTCACTAACCCTCCTCCTCAACTCCAACATCACTACTACCTCCAACTCACTCAAAAAACTCCTTCATAACTCACATCCTCCTCCCTCACTCATCACTACTCAAACTACACTCCTCCTCTCACTCCAATTCTCCACTCCTCCTCACTCCTAAACTACTCATCACTCAGCTCCTCTCACACTCACTCTCTATCACTCCCCCTCAAACTCCTCCCACCCTCCCCACTCACTCCCCCCCTCATACCCCCTGTATCCCCCCCCTCACAGCACTCACTCTGCCACCCTCAAACTCCTCATCAACTCCTCTCACTCACTTAAAATCCAACACTCTCACTCTACTCTCATCCTAAACTCCATCACTCACTCACTCAACAAACACTCACTCACTACCCATTCTCTACTCTATACTTACTCAATAACCTCACTCCACTCCAACACTCCTCCTCATCTCCAACTCAACTCCCTTCAAACTCAATCACTCACTCCAAAGTAACTTACTTCTCCAATCCTCCACCTCGCTAGAATTTTAGAAAGATTAAGATTAGGATTAGAATAGATAGCAAGAAGAATAGAATAGAAGATTAGTGCTTAGATAGAAGATTAGAATAGAAGAAGATAGAAGTAGATTAGATTAAATAAGAAGAATTAGAGAAAGTTAGAAGAATTAGATAGAAGAAAGGATAGAATTAGTAGAAGATAGGAATGCCAATAGGAATGAAGATAGATAGAAGAGATAGAGATAGATTAGAAAGTTAGATAATATAGCTAGAAGTAGATAGATAGAATAGATAGATTTTTAGAAAGGAGAGTAGATTGATAGAATAGAACTTAGATAGACGATAGATAGATAGCTTAGAATTAGATTAGAAGTTTAGTTAGATTAGATTAGAAGATAGAATAGAAGAATAGATAGGGAGATAGGGAAGAATAGAAGAGATAGATAGAGAATAGATGGAAGATAGATAGTTAATAGAAAGTTAGTAAGTAGAAAGAAAGAATTAGATAGATAGTTTGATTGAGATTGTCGATAGATAGTATAGTAGAATAGAAGAATTAGGATAGATTTATTTTATAGATTGGAATAAGATAGATAGAAAGATTTTAGAAATAGATTTTAGTAATAGAAAGAAGAGAGAAGAAGAATAGATTAGATAGATAGGAATTAGAAGATAGACTTAGATAGCTTTAGAATAAAGAATTAGGAAGAGAATTTAGCTAGAAGATAGAGATAGTAGATTAGTAGTAGTATAGAATAGATAGAAAAGTTAGGAATTGAAATTATAGATCGATAGTAGAATAGTAGCTAGAAAGATCGAATAGAATCGGTTAGTAGATAGAAGAATATAGATAGAATAGTAGATAGATAGATAGATAGAAGATTTAGAATAGGATGAATAGATTAGAATAGATAGAAAGAATTAGAATTTATAGATAGATAGAAGAATGAAGACTTAGGAGAAGAATTTGATTAGAAGATTTAGAAATTAGTTTTATTAGTATAGAAGGGATAGAAGTAGAAGATAGATAGATAGAATTTTTTAGATGAAGATTTTAGAGGGGGGGGAAGATAGATTAGATAAGAATTTAGAAGAGATAGAATAGATAGATTAAATAGGAATTAGAAGAGAGGAAGTAGCATAGGAAAGGTTTAGATTTTAGAATAGTCTTTAAGAATTAGAAGTTAGAAAGATTAGATTAGGTTTACGATAGAAGATAGATAGAATAGATAGAATAGATAGATTTAGATAGAATTAGATATAGAATAGAATAGATAGATAGAATAGAAGATAGTAGAAAGAATTTTAGAGTTAAGAATAGAGTAGAATAGAAGAATAGAAGGAGATGAAAGGAAGATAGATAGATAGAAGAAGGAGATTGATTAGATAGTTTTAGATAGTAGACTTAGAAGATTAGGATAGATAGAAGAAAGAAAGGAAAGGTCAGATTTAGATAGATAGATAGAAGAAGTAGATAGAAAGATGAATTAGACTAGTAGATATAGAAGATAGATAGAATAGATAGAAGATAGAAGATACGATAGGATGGTAGATTAGATTTAGAGAAGATAGATAGATTTTAGAAAAGAATTTAGATAAGAAGAAGAAGTAGATTGAAGATAGAATTAGATAGAGAAGGAGTAGAAGATAGTTCATAGAATTAGAAGTAGAATTAGAAGATTTGAGAAGATAGAATAGATTTAGAATAGAATTAGTTCGTAGAGAGTCGATAGTAGGATTAGAAGGAAGTCAGAAGATAGATATAGATTAGATAGAGAATTTACGCCCAGCGAGCCTAGAAGTATATAGAGTAGAATAAGATGAAGTAGATAGAAGATAGAAAGATTAGAAGAAGATGAGTATGATTAGGAAGATAGATAGTAAGAATAGAGTATAGATATTAGAATTTAGATAAATAGATTAGAAAGACGGAATTAGAAGAAGAATAGATAGTAGAATTGATAGAATAGTTAGATTAGAGAAGATAGGAAGAGAATAGAATTAGTAGGAAGAATGTAGATAGATAGATAGTAGAAGATTTAGAAGTAGAATAGAGAGTAGAGATGGAATTTCGTTAGAGCATGGTTAGAAGGAGGAGCAGTTAGTCATGGGAGTCACCGTGCATCCGTGTTAGAAAAGCTGATGGAGATTTTCGTAAGTGTTCAGACTACCGTAAGGGGGGTTGAAATGAGGCACAATCATAGATTCTTACCTCTTCTTCGTTTGGAGACGTAATCGACTTTGTGGGAACGGCTACTTTTGTGACCATGTTGATCTCTTAAAGGCTCTTATCAGGTACCTTTGACGGTTAACGCGAGGGAAATCTCTGCCTTCGTTTAAATCCAAGGAGGTTCATTATAAATATAGTTACCCCCTCTTCGAATGACAACTCATCTTCATCCAGAAACTCATCCATCAGGCTAATTTTAAGGTCTTCAAGGGCACTGCAGCTTATTTAGATGGACATTTCGTGGTGGGTCTGATACTGGGGATCCAAACCTATTTTAGGACTTAAGGCTCTTCTCTGAGACCTTTCAGGGTTCCCACATAACTGTTAAATTTATCTAAGTCTTCCTTTGGCCAGGCACTGTACTTTTTTAGGCCATGAAGTATGTAGTGGCAAAGTTGTTCCTAAATTTGCTCTAAAGTTCTTGCCATTAAAGTTAATCAATTCCCATGATAGGAAATTCTTCAACGTTTCCTAGGCATGATAGGGTTTACAGAAAATTTGTTAAAATATTTCGAATATTGTAGCATCTTTACCTCTTTACCAAGTCACAAAGTTACCTTTATTGGACCCACAGAATGTCAAAATGCTTTTTACGAATGCAAAAAGATATTGTGTACTCGCACCATTCTTTTGTTCCTGACTTCTCCAAAACCTTTCTCCTTACAGGTGATGTTGGGAGTTTGGGTTGGGGCTAGTAACTGTTGCAAAACGGGAGGAGGAGGGGGGGGTTGCAGGCCTGTGTGCGTTCTTCTCCACTAAAGTTCCAGCGCACAAGAGGGCTTACTCTACCATTGAAAAAGAAGCCCTAGTGACTAGTACTGGCTTTGGAACAACTTCTATGTTTTCGTTGGCAGGGTCTTCGCAGGTGGTCACTTTCTATAGTGACATAGTGACCACAACCCTATAGTATTCTCCAAGCATGAAGAACACAATGCGAGGACTATGAGATGGAGTCTATGACTGCAACCTATTCTCTCAGAATATTACACATTGCTGGCAAGGAAAATAAGTTGGCAAATGCTTATAGTGAATTTATTAGAATAGGATTGTGTAGGAACCTTGGTAACCACTTTCAAGCTCTTTTTTTTGTCCCCAACTGTGTTTTTTTTTTTTTTAAGAGGGAGTGCGGGATACCGTCCTCTTGCACTTTGGAACTATGTTAGTCCGATGTCTGCTGTTCTCGCTCTAAATTTATTTTTTTGGCTTTTTGTCACGAATAACGCTGAGCTATCTAAGAGATGGATGGTTTAGGAGAAAGGTGGTTGCCCATTATATGGTTTGCCCTGGTGGACCACGGGTACCAATGGGGCGATGGGAAACAATAATCATGAGCCCTCTCGGGTGGGGGCGGGGTGTTGGCATGGCATAGAGTACGTAACTTTATCGGGGCATAAACACCCCTCACTGAAAGGCTATCTCCCCCAACCAACGGAACCAGGTGCTAAGGGTTAACGATGGAGGGCCCCATCGTTCAATCAGTACCCAGGTTCGCGAGCCAATGAGAAGATTGTTATTGGCAATCGCCAGAGGTTTTGTGGGGTTTCACACATTTGTCTGTCCTGTCATTCCCATTCTAGAGCTGATTGAAGCACGGTCTGTCTCTAATGGCTTCTATTCTGCCTTTGCTTACCATGATGTGCAGTAATAACCTATTGTTCGTACTTAGTGTATAGTGTAACATAATTCTGTCCTTACTGGTGAAGGGATTGATAAAAGTCAACAGTTTTTTGCTGTTGTTTATTTTGGCTCCCTTTACACCCAGGATAAAGGCTCTTTGCGACTCCTGGGTTGTTAATATGCTCCTCGAAGGCTTCCAGGCAAAACAGATGATTGTATGAAGTGTGATCAGAAAGGGGAAAGTACTCCCTTTATAAGTGAGCTGTATGCTAAAGTTCTCTAAAGGTTTATGACTTTAGTGTTTGTGAGTCTTCCTGAAGGAAAAATACGACTCTTACAGTAAGAAGGGGCCAACCCCTTTCTCTACTTCTGTCAGGGACCATGTTACTTGGGACACTATAGATTTTCCCTAATGGTTGGGGTTTTTATTTGGGCTGTTTGGGTGGATAGACCTCCTTTGTTGATAGGTAGCAGAAGAACGACAGGCTAGGACCATTGCTGACGTTGTAGACTGGTGTCGCTTCTGGCTAGTGTCGCTCTGGATACTGTTGTCGAGTTGCATCATGTTGAGTGGTTTGTCGCTCACCAGGTTGACCGTAAGTTGAGTAGCATGCTCAACCAGGTGACTTAGTTGTTGATGTAATCGTTCTCCTTCGGCTGGCACTCAGCCTCCAATGTTTGACGAATCTCTGCTCATGCCAGGCTGTTGAAAAGAGATGGGGACCGCTGGACAAGGATCGGTTGGGTTTCAAATTTACAGCAACCTGTCTGCCTCAAAGCAGTGGTTAAGACAATGATCCTGCAGAAAGAACCCTAACTCTGGTTCCCACAGACTCCAGCAGGTTACAACTAGGATGAGCTGCCGAGATCATGAAAGGTCGCGACACTACTTGCTTTATACCAGCTGGTAAAAGCTTTGGTCTGCTGTGCACAAAATCAACCAGAGATTGATCAAGCTGGGGCGTCTGCCTAATTTGAATTCCTTCTTATACTTAGCCGAAATGCACTAGTATGGCTCCAAGAATGTGGTCTTCACGACTTTTATAAATTGGTTAAAAATCAGCGTCATTTACACTGATTGTAAATTCCTGTTGCCTTACCAAGAGAAAAGCTGTAGGCACCAAAGGACGCTCAGTGCTGTTCCGGGCCACCTCAAGGCTCGAGCCTGACTTTCTGAAAGTTTCCGAAATATTGTCATGTTCTGCCTCATTTAATGCGGGGAGGGAACAAACTGTAACTGCTATCTGTCAAGAAGGTCATTTCAACTGAGAAAACTGCCTTTCTTTTTCCTTATCAAATCTTCTTGGCATTATGTCCTCTGTTCCCTAGTCTGCCAAGATTGATTGTCGCCAAATCAAGTGCCAACACTAGCAGATTACCTTCAGACACCTGTTGCACAAGAGTGACGATATTGCTCAATTGATGTATCTTTTCTCATTCACTGCCTGACGCGGTGGAGCGCGGTTGTGCTCTGCACTCCTCTGCTGTTTTCCTGGAGAGCCTCTCATGCAAACATGGCGCGAGTGTCGGTGTAGAGTGATACAGTCGGCGTTGAGCTGTTTCGTAGGGCGATTTCCCCTATTACGGGCCGGGGCTGGGTGTGCTTCCGCGATCATAAGAGAGGACGTACGAAATACCAGTGACGAGGTATATGTGTCGCCATGAATGGGGGCCTTTAGGATCTTTGTTTAAGTTAAAATTCGACGGATAGGTAGAGTCGTTGGTGAAGAAATTCGAGCATGTGAGTGTAGATGAACTCCAGCTTACGGAGTGCGTCTCATAGGACGTCTCTAGCCACTATACGTGGGGTGAATTTGAGCAACGTCCCTTCGAGGCTGCGAGAGGATTAAGGAACGTGTTTGAGGCGTTTTGGTACCGTGCCTTGGCAACCAAGGCAAGTGGGCCGGCCGGTGCAAATACATGGGACGTCCGGAGGGATACTTTCTCCCTCAAAATAACTCTGAGGATCCAATTCCATTTACGTTGTGATGGACCGAGTTTCGGACCCAAATTCTTGTGTCTTATGCGGTGGCAGCGACGTACGTCGCAGGGCTGTTTGTGGGGAAGTACGATACATGGCGGCGTTGTGTGTGCCAACAGTGGAGGGGGACATGGTGCAGACTGGTGGAGCACCAGTTACAGGTGTGGATGCCGTCGGTGGAGAGTCCCAGGGCAAACGAGGAGGTGGGCAGTATGTGGAAGTGATGTTGTTGAGGATTCATTGATGGTGAATTGATGGGGTAGCCATAAGTTGTGTGAGCCAGAAAATGGCCACTTTGCGGTGACAGGGGAGGAAAGTTCTAGTCAGCAGGAGGTGCTGGCACTGGAGGAAGAGCTGGAGAGGTTTTTGAAAACTTTACCTTCCATCTGAGGGAGGAGACGTCTTGTCGGGAGACTGTCCTGAGTTGCAGGGAAGAGAGTGTCGGAACATGCAACGGAAGGAGGAGGAGATCAGCAGGCACAGAGAGAGTCCACGTGCTCTGTGCACATGAAAACAGTAGAGGTTGAGTTCACTGTGAGGAATCATCGGAAGACGGCTCTGGCGTGGAGGGGTGTCCCGAGGGAAGAGAGTGGCGGGCGTCAGACTCGGATTACCGTCTGACACCAGTGCAGAGGTCTGGTGGAAGGATGAATATCTCGAGGTAGCCAGGATAAGAGCCATTCGTAAGAAGGGGGTGGGTGAGAGATGGTGCGAAATCATGTGTTGGGGGGGGGGAACCCCCCCAGGGGGCAGGAGGGCCCGGGAAGGTTGGAGGAGGAAGGGTTGGAAACTTAGGAAGGCCTTTGGTGTATGACTGTGAAGGTGAATGGACTGTGTAATGAGTGAAGGAGGAAATGTTTTCGTAGCTCTTACGTAAATATAGAGGGGACGTTCGTATTTCTACAGGAGCTTTAATTTAGGGGAGGAAGAGTGCCTAGAGTTGGCAGGGTTTAAGGTTTTGATCTGTCATCTGCATGTTTGAACGGTGGTGTGGGTTTATTGGATAAAGGAGGCGGAGGCCCATTTGTGCTTGATGCAAAGTGAGGGTGGAAGAGGTGTGGGTTGTTGCGAGTGGGATGCGGCAGAGGGTACCTTTGTAAGTGTGTAAGCGCCGGCAGAAAAATGATATGAATAGTAAGAGGGATTTTGTGTGTGATGATCTATGTTTTCGCCTTACGTGGTTTACCTGAGTGGCAGCGTTGGCGGGACTGGAATTGTGTAATTAGGAGAGCTGATGTGAACCACGAGGGGGGGGGGCACATGTTGGCAGCCATACGAAATCTCTTGGTGGATGTTCAGTCGAGGGATGTGGCTTATGGTAGGGGGGGGCGCGTGGGAGGTTGGAGAATCTTTAGTGAGGAGAGGTACGCAGCTGGTAGGATAGGTTGTACCATATCTCACGGGTATTGTCAAAAGTCTGTCCGTTTACAATTGAAGTTGCTTTTTCCATCATCGGGCGTAGTGCAGAGGTCGAGTGGGGTCATTAGTAATATCTATAGGAGATATGGAAGTTAAATACGCGTGTGTTAGAGATGAGGAGGGGTGGAGGGTTTTTCAGCACTGTGGGAGGGTTAATGAGGAGGAAAAAGGGGTAGAGGTGTTGGTGACCGTGGTGGGATGGTGTGGCTAAGGAACGGATTAGGCATTTTTATGTGTGGGAAGGGAAACTGATCTTTTGGAGGGACAGGTTTAAGGGTTATGTACGGGGAGCGGTGGAGGGTATCTATCCTATGGACGACAATAGGTACTTAAGGAGAGGTTGCGGGAGATCCAGGACGGGAGGTTCCCAAGCGGTGAGAGTAATGGCGGGGCGTGGAGGTGTTATGGTGAGACAGGCCGTCGTCGTGTGTGTTGCGTCGGCAAAAACAAACGTCAGCAGCAACAGCTATTCCATGGGTTGGAGGTTATGAGTCGGAGGGTGGGTATAGGGTGGTCAGGATATACAAACTACAGATGGCAACATGGGGTTGTTTGAGATCAAGTGGTATGTGCAGTATTGGCAAAAGGAAGAGTAGGGATTGGGGATTTGGAAAGGTGTGTGGAAGTGTGACAAGTTCTGTTGGGAAACAGTGTAGGGAAAGCACTAGGTGGGGAGGGAAATAACTGAGGAGGAAATATGGAGAGCTTTAGTGAAATGGTAAGGGCAGCGCGGGAATCGATGGACCACGGCAGGAGTTTTATCAACAACATAGGTCCCCCCCCCCCCCCCACTTTGGAGCTAATGAGGGGTTTTTTTGGTAGGTTATTAAATTGATGGAGACTGGCCACGTGGGAGAAAGCAGGCAACAGCGGCAGTAGTCTTGTACTTAAGAACATATGAAAACATAAGAAAGGAGGAACACTGCAGCAGGGCTGTTGGCCATACTGGCAGGTCCTTACAATTCATCCACTAAACAAACATTTGACCAACCCCCAATTTTCAATGCTACCAAGAAATAAGGCTCTGATGTGCAAGTCCCACTCAAAATCAAACCCTCCCATTCATGTATTATCCAACCTAAATTTGAAAACTACCCAAGTCCTAGCCTCCATAACCCTACTAGGTAGACTGTTCCATCATCAATACCCTATTTCCAAACAAAATACTTTCCTATGTCCTTTTAAATCTAACTTATTCTAATTTAAATCCATTACTGCGGGTTCTTCTTGGAGAGATATCCTCAGGACCTTGTTAATATCCCTTTATTATACCTATCTTCCACTTATACATTCGATCAGGTCTCCTCATACCTTCGTCTAAACAGTGGATGTACTTAAGGTATTCAATCTTTCTTCATAAGGGAGATTTCTAATGCTATGTATTAATTTATTCATCCTACGCTGAATGTTTTCTAACAAAATTTATGTCCATTCTGTAATATGGAGACCAGATTGAGCTGCATAATCTAGGTGAGGCCTTACTAATGATGTATAAAGCTGCAGCTATGACTCTGGACTTCTGTTGCTTACACTTTTGATTATAAATCAGTAATCTATTTGCCTTATTCGTACGCTTAGGCATTGCTGTCTTGGTTTAAGGTTGCTGCTTACCATAACCCCCAAGTCCTTTTCGCAATCTGTATGGCTAAGTTCTACATTATTTAATTATAAGGCTAGGGTTATGGACACTTCCGAGCTTCAGTAACCTTGCATTTATCTAACATTGAATGCTTCTGTCACTTTCTGACCAAGAGTGAGTTTGTCTAAATCCTCCTGAAGTCCCTAACATCTACGTTTGAATTCAATTATCCTACTATCTCGTGTCATCGGCGAATTTCCTCATATCACTAGTAATTCCTTCATCAAGATCTTGATATATATTTATAAACAACAACGGGCCCCGACTGAATCCCTGTGGAACGCCACTTGTTTACTGATCCCCATTGGATTTTAACCCCATTTATGGACACCTCTGCTTCTGTCTGTGAGCCATGATTCGATCCACGAGAGCACTCTTCCCCCAATGCCATGAGCTGCTTCTTACTTCAACGTCTTTGTGTGCGGAATCTATCAAATGCCTTACTAAAATCTAAGTAAAATAATATCAATTCTTTATCGTGGTCATCAGCCTCCAAAAGGCTTTACTGAAAAAAAAGTTAATAAATTAGTTAGACAAGCCGGCCTTCTTGTGAAATCCATGTGAGTATCATTACATCATGCTATGCTTATCGAGGATGGCTTCTTAGAATTTGAGCTATAATTGACTCTCTAGTAATTTGGCCTACAATGAAGGTCAGGCGTATTGGGCGGTTAATTGACGGTAACGACTTGTCCCCTGTTTAAAAAATAGGAATTACATAGCTTTATCTTCCACATTACAGGACACTACACCAGTTTGAAGAGATAAATTAAAACTATTAGGTTTAAATGGTTCACAGACTTCCATTTTGCATTCCTTTAGAACCTTGAAAAACCTCATCAGGGACCCGGTGATGATTTTGTTCAGTCGGTCTATCTGCTTCACAAAACCATTTCACTAGTGACTATGATGTGACATAAGTTATCTTTTTTGGCCCACTATAAACATTAATTACGGAACACTACTAGGTCTTCCTGTGAAAAAACCGAGAGAAAATAATTATTTAAATCGAGCCAACATTTCATTCTCTTTGTCAGTAAGATGCCCATAGTTATTTTTAAGGGGACCTATATATCTCTGACCTTTTGTTCTATATACCTGAAAAACTTTTTGGGTTAGTTTAGAATCCCTAGCAACTTTAATTTCATAGTCCCTTTAGCTTTTCTTTATCCCCTTTTAATGTCCCTCTTAGTGTCAATATACTGATTCATAAGATGACCTCGCCTCTTTTGATACGGCCTTATAAATTCCTTTCTTATGCCCTAGTAGATATTTCAGCAATTATTCATCCATTTTGGGTTCATGTCTAATTTGATCTAATTTCTTTACATGGGATAAATGTTCTTTGAGCAGCATGTATTTTGTTCAGAAAACTGTCATATTGATAGCTCTCTTCGTTACCCAGTCACAGATGATAAGGTTCTCTAAGCCCATCGTAAATCTGCTAAGCGAAAAATCTGGGTAAAACTTTGCTACTGAGTTTTCCCTACTACATACTTCCATTCATTCTAAATGTAATTGATTTGTGGTCGCTAGCACCAGTTCTTCTGAAACCTTCTAAAATTATTAACAAGGGATTCATTGTTTGCCAGACTAGTCAAAGCAGGTTTTTACCTTGTAGGTGCTGTCAAAATACTGCTTCAGAAACAATCCTGAACTACTTCTAAGAGTCGTTGATTCTAAATTCCCAGTCAAGAATTCCAGTCAATATGACTAAGTTAAAAGTCTCTAGAATTACTACATTATCGTGCCTTGTGGCTAAACAATTTCCTCCCCTAGTGTCTTCCCTGGTCCCTATCTAAATTTGGGGGACGGTATATCACACCTAAAGTTAATTTTCATGCCCCTCTGAAAATTCTATCCAACAGTCTTGTATGTGTACTTTCAGACTTTATACCCATTTTAATGCACGTTCAAGCGATCTCGGACATACATGCCACCCACCCCTTCCGATACTTCTATCTACTTGGAACAATTTGAAACCCTGAATGTGACATTTTCTGAAGGCATGTCCCGACTTTTTGAATTAAACCACGTGCTCAGTAATGGCAAAAACATCTATGTTACCTGCACTAGCAACTAGTCTCAAACTCGTCCATTCTTATTCCTGCACTGCGACATTTGTGTAATATATAAGTTAAGGACCTCTTTCTCTTTATGTTCTGCTCCTTTCTGTTATTCCCACTAAACCTATTACTGTCCTTGTCAATTTAGTGCCACTGGCCTTCCGATATCCAACATCATTTTGACTATTACCTAGATTCTCTAGTACTCTATTACTACCTGAGACTTCACAGTTTTCCCGCAGAACCCATACACTAACTAATTCTAGTTTAAGACCTAACAGCTCCCTCCACTGCGGCTTGGCTCAGTGCTCCCACCACACCTAGGACAAGTGAACCCCCATCCCTGGGCATCCATGTATTTCTGCCTTAGAAGAGGTCCCAGTTTGTCAATGAAATGTTACCGCATTTTCCTTACAGTAATTTGTCAGCCAGCAATTGACACAATTGCTCTGGCCAACCATTCATTTCCAACTTCCTTCCTTGGCAACATGCCACTTGACAGGTTTCCCACCCTTCTTCCTAATATCTCTTTTTGCTGACTATACCTGCTGAGCTGGTCATCATCCTACGTCTGCCCAACATCGTTGCCTCCAGCACTGAGGGACAGATAATAGGATGCTCCATTACCTCTATGAGTCTTCCTGACGGCTAACAATATCCTTCATCCCAGCCCCAGGAAAAACACACTCTCTGCTCCCTTCTCCATCCTTCAAACAGAATGCCCTATCCTGTACCCAATCTGGACTATCCCAAACAACAACAATGTTTTTACCTTCCTTGGCGTCGTCCGTGTGATGTCCGAGTAGTCGACTCAAAATTCGCCAGGTAGATTACACCACTTGTAGAATTCGTTCATGACGTTCTCGATGGTCTTCGTTGGGGTTTCTAGGGATGTCTTCACTCACGTCTGCCATGGTTCCTTGGTGCTCGTTGTGGCATGCCCAGTAGAACAGCTCACATTGTCAGGTAGACGAGAATGAGTTGGAAGTTTCCAGGCAGTTTCTGGTTTTCTCGTTGTTTTTGCCTCTCAACCGTTTTTTAATCTTTCAGCTTGGTTTCATGTTGCCCGACCACGGGGCCATAGCTCCCCTCTTAACTGGGGACTCAAACAGGAGGATTACTACGAATCCTCTTGTTCTCCTCCGTTTTAATCGCCCGTATCTCCGTTAGCAACTTGAGGAGTTCTTCTCTCAGTCTGGTAAAGCTGCTCAAGAGAGGGCATCCTGGTTCAGAGTACAGAGAGCACACAAACAGGTCTTCACAGAGCTAAGTACACGTACCACTGAGCTACGTTACCACGTCACCACTCAGCTAAGTACACTTCACCTCTGAGTAAGCACCACGTCCACATGAGCAAGTACCACTTCACCACTGAGCTAAGTCCAAGGGAAGGGCAAAATAGCTTAGGGACTACAGGGCAATAATCGTTGTTATGCGCGGATTACAAGATGTTTTCTAAAGATGTTAGGAAATAGGGTTTGTGTGTGTAGTGCGGGTTGTATCGGAAACCCCAGTTTGGGTTGCCAGGTAGGTCTATGTCGGAGGGGCATGGGTTACTACGGGAATTTCGTGGAAGTAAAAGGCGGGGGAAGCGGGGGCTTGGTTGTTCTAGAATGTGCATGTGCATAAGTCATAAGAATGTAGGAACACTGCTGAAGGCCTACTGGACATACGAGGCAGGTTTTTTTTTATTTTTTTTCCTTATCAAAACGACATCTACCTAAAGCTACTCAGAAATAACTCCGTTACCCTTGACACCAACAACCAGACCCTCCCACTCATGTTTTTCCGGTCTCTTCTTAAGCTACCCCCCCCCCCCCCCCCCCCCCCCCCCCCCCCCCCCCCCCCCCCCCCCCCCCCCCCCCCCCCCCCCCCCGGTCTAGCCTCTATCACCCCACTGGGGAAGACTGTTCACGCATCTACAACTCTGTTAGAAAACCAGTACTTACCTATGTCCTTTCTAAAAATCTAAATTTATCCAACTAAAATTCATTTATTCCTGTTTTACCTGTTCGACACCTCACTACTTTATTATTTCTCCCTTGTTTCTGCCGTCATCACTTATACATATCAATGATATCTCCCCTTTTTCCGCCTCTCCAGAGCGTGGAGATTTAAAGGCTTTAAGTCTATCTTCATACGGGAGGTTCCTTACACAGTAATCATTTTTAGTCTATTCTTCTCTGTTATGTTCTCTAAATGAGTCTATGTCCATCTGTCGTAAGGACCAAACAACTAGCAGCATATCTAATTGAGGCTCACTTGTGATGTTATAGAGCCTGTAAAATAACTTTTGGACTTCTTGTTGCTTATACTTCTTGAGATAAAATCCAAGTAATCTGTTGGCCTTGTTGCGCACACTAAGGCACTGCTGTCTTGGGGGCTTTGATTTCTGCTTACCTTGGACTCCTAAGTGCTTTTTCCACATCTGGTTATGACCAATCTCTTACTTCAACTAAGATTTAGCTTCGAGGGTTATTTTCATTCCAAGGGAGTTACCTTACACTTATCCACATTAAAACTTCATCTTGCCATTTTTTCAGACCAAGACATTAATTTGTTTCAAATCGTCCTGGAGTTCATTGATATCCTCTCAGAGTGAATTAGAGGCCTATCTTTGTATCATCAGCAAACTTACTCAGGTAACTAGTACTCCCTCATCATGGTAATTAATGGAAATTATGACAGAAAGGCCTAAAACTGATCCTTGTGGAACGCCACTAGGGACTAATCCCCATTCGATTTCAGTCCATTAATGGTAACTCTTGCTTTCTATTGTACACTTAACTTCTCACTAACTATAAACTCCAACTCATCAAACCTACAACTCATCATAATCAATCAACTATCCTCACTAATCATCATCATATCTCAAAATCCTCAAAACAATATCCAAAATCAAATCACTCCAATCCACTCTAATAAAATAATCCTAACTACTCATCACAAATCAACTCTTCACACTCACTAATCCTATACTCCTACTCATCTACTCATATCACTCAAAATAATCATACTACTCACTACTATCAAACTACTTCCAAACTCACTATAAATCTTCCTCAACTTTCCTCAACTCACAATCTTAATCTATTTCATCACTCCAAAATCTCAAGACAATCCATACTCTCTTCAACTCACTCCAAAAATAACTATCCTGTTCTACTATATACATCTCTCTATACTAAGCATATACTAATTAAAATCATCTTATATCTCAAATATTCTATGTGCATTATATCAATCAAACTAAATCCATAATAAGAATATTAATTACATAAATAATCAAAAAGCTATATTAATAAATGTTATAAATAACTAAAAATAAATCAATCATATAATACTTAATATATATCTTAGTTATAACTCTCCTAATAATACTTTACAAATAGATCTTCTATCAATACGAAATCAATATGAATAGAATAATAGATAATACTATTCTCTACCTACTCTAACTCACATACCTAATAACTCACTACTCATCATCACTCCTAATACTCCTACTTAAAATACCTACAATCCCAATTTATAACTAAATAACTAATACTACTCTCAAAATCTCACTCAATCACTCACTTACTCACAAAATACTACACTCCTCAACTATCCTCACATCCTCAAAATCATCTCTCACTATCCTAAATACTCATCAAAATACCTCACCTAACTCCCTAACTCAAAATCTCCATCTCTTAACATACCTCAAACTATCCAAATAACTCACTCATCACCTCATATCCTCCTCACTCACTACTCAATCACTCATCCAAAATCACTCACTCCAAATCCTCTCACTCATTCCAATCATCACCTCACTCTCACTCAAACATCAACTCAACTATCAAAACTCCAATTCACTCACACTCCTTCACTACACTACTCCCACTCCTACTACAATAAATATCACTCCCTACATAAAAAACTCCTTCCCTCAACTCCTCCAACATTACTCACTCACTCCTCATCCTACAACTCCAACTCATTCCACTATCCATCACTCCACTCCAAAAAAAAATCATCCAAACTCCTCAACTAACTATTCACTCACTAACTCCACTAATCACACTCAAAACCTCCCTACTCCAACTCCTATCTCTCACTCTCCCATCACTAACTCCTCACTCCTACTCCAATCCTACTCCAAACTCCAACTACTCCTCACTTCCTAATCCTCACTCTCCTTAACTCACTATTCACTCACTATCACTAACTCACTCATCACTCCTCCTCACTCCCCTCAACTCCAATTACTCTCTCTCAACTCCCAACTCAAACTCATCAAACTCACTCACTCAACTCCACTCCATACTCACTCCTCACTCACTCCAAAAACTCACCCCTTTCACTAACTCCAACACTCACTCAACTCACTCCTTCCCTCCCAACTACTCCCTACTCCTCACTACTCAAACTCACTAACAACTAATCACTCCTCAAATAATATCCTAACTCAATACTCCTACTCACTCCTCCACTCCATAACTACTCCAATCCTCTAAAAACTCATCACTTCACTCCTAACTCACTCCAATCACTCAACTACTCCAAAACTCACTCCTAAACTTCACTCCCAAATAAATTCCTAACCTCACTCAATATCAAAACTCCCTCCTCCAATCCACTCATCCTTACTCACAAATCACTCCAATCCTCAATCCAAAACTACACTCAACTCACACCTCCTCCACTCAATCACTCCAATCCTCACTCAAATTCACTCTCCTCCCTTCACTATCACTACTACCCTCCAACTCAAATTACTCCTCCTCCTCTTCCCAAAAATCCTCCTCCTACACTCCCATCATTCAATATCAAACACCTCACCTCAATCACTCCAATAATCTAACTCACTAACTCTCAAATCCCTCCTTCAACTCCCTCACTCACTACTCCTCCTCACTCACTCCAAAAATCACTCCTCAACTTCACTCCTCCTCTCACTAACCCTCCTCCTCAACTCCAACATCACTACTACCTCCAACTCACTCAAAAAACTCCTTCATAACTCACATCCTCCTCCCTCACTCATCACTACTCAAACTACACTCCTCCTCTCACTCCAATTCTCCACTCCTCCTCACTCCTAAACTACTCATCACTCAGCTCCTCTCACACTCACTCTCTATCACTCCCCCTCAAACTCCTCCCACCCTCCCCACTCACTCCCCCCCTCATACCCCCTGTATCCCCCCCCTCACAGCACTCACTCTGCCACCCTCAAACTCCTCATCAACTCCTCTCACTCACTTAAAATCCAACACTCTCACTCTACTCTCATCCTAAACTCCATCACTCACTCACTCAACAAACACTCACTCACTACCCATTCTCTACTCTATACTTACTCAATAACCTCACTCCACTCCAACACTCCTCCTCATCTCCAACTCAACTCCCTTCAAACTCAATCACTCACTCCAAAGTAACTTACTTCTCCAATCCTCCACCTCGCTAGAATTTTAGAAAGATTAAGATTAGGATTAGAATAGATAGCAAGAAGAATAGAATAGAAGATTAGTGCTTAGATAGAAGATTAGAATAGAAGAAGATAGAAGTAGATTAGATTAAATAAGAAGAATTAGAGAAAGTTAGAAGAATTAGATAGAAGAAAGGATAGAATTAGTAGAAGATAGGAATGCCAATAGGAATGAAGATAGATAGAAGAGATAGAGATAGATTAGAAAGTTAGATAATATAGCTAGAAGTAGATAGATAGAATAGATAGATTTTTAGAAAGGAGAGTAGATTGATAGAATAGAACTTAGATAGACGATAGATAGATAGCTTAGAATTAGATTAGAAGTTTAGTTAGATTAGATTAGAAGATAGAATAGAAGAATAGATAGGGAGATAGGGAAGAATAGAAGAGATAGATAGAGAATAGATGGAAGATAGATAGTTAATAGAAAGTTAGTAAGTAGAAAGAAAGAATTAGATAGATAGTTTGATTGAGATTGTCGATAGATAGTATAGTAGAATAGAAGAATTAGGATAGATTTATTTTATAGATTGGAATAAGATAGATAGAAAGATTTTAGAAATAGATTTTAGTAATAGAAAGAAGAGAGAAGAAGAATAGATTAGATAGATAGGAATTAGAAGATAGACTTAGATAGCTTTAGAATAAAGAATTAGGAAGAGAATTTAGCTAGAAGATAGAGATAGTAGATTAGTAGTAGTATAGAATAGATAGAAAAGTTAGGAATTGAAATTATAGATCGATAGTAGAATAGTAGCTAGAAAGATCGAATAGAATCGGTTAGTAGATAGAAGAATATAGATAGAATAGTAGATAGATAGATAGATAGAAGATTTAGAATAGGATGAATAGATTAGAATAGATAGAAAGAATTAGAATTTATAGATAGATAGAAGAATGAAGACTTAGGAGAAGAATTTGATTAGAAGATTTAGAAATTAGTTTTATTAGTATAGAAGGGATAGAAGTAGAAGATAGATAGATAGAATTTTTTAGATGAAGATTTTAGAGGGGGGGGAAGATAGATTAGATAAGAATTTAGAAGAGATAGAATAGATAGATTAAATAGGAATTAGAAGAGAGGAAGTAGCATAGGAAAGGTTTAGATTTTAGAATAGTCTTTAAGAATTAGAAGTTAGAAAGATTAGATTAGGTTTACGATAGAAGATAGATAGAATAGATAGAATAGATAGATTTAGATAGAATTAGATATAGAATAGAATAGATAGATAGAATAGAAGATAGTAGAAAGAATTTTAGAGTTAAGAATAGAGTAGAATAGAAGAATAGAAGGAGATGAAAGGAAGATAGATAGATAGAAGAAGGAGATTGATTAGATAGTTTTAGATAGTAGACTTAGAAGATTAGGATAGATAGAAGAAAGAAAGGAAAGGTCAGATTTAGATAGATAGATAGAAGAAGTAGATAGAAAGATGAATTAGACTAGTAGATATAGAAGATAGATAGAATAGATAGAAGATAGAAGATACGATAGGATGGTAGATTAGATTTAGAGAAGATAGATAGATTTTAGAAAAGAATTTAGATAAGAAGAAGAAGTAGATTGAAGATAGAATTAGATAGAGAAGGAGTAGAAGATAGTTCATAGAATTAGAAGTAGAATTAGAAGATTTGAGAAGATAGAATAGATTTAGAATAGAATTAGTTCGTAGAGAGTCGATAGTAGGATTAGAAGGAAGTCAGAAGATAGATATAGATTAGATAGAGAATTTACGCCCAGCGAGCCTAGAAGTATATAGAGTAGAATAAGATGAAGTAGATAGAAGATAGAAAGATTAGAAGAAGATGAGTATGATTAGGAAGATAGATAGTAAGAATAGAGTATAGATATTAGAATTTAGATAAATAGATTAGAAAGACGGAATTAGAAGAAGAATAGATAGTAGAATTGATAGAATAGTTAGATTAGAGAAGATAGGAAGAGAATAGAATTAGTAGGAAGAATGTAGATAGATAGATAGTAGAAGATTTAGAAGTAGAATAGAGAGTAGAGATGGAATTTCGTTAGAGCATGGTTAGAAGGAGGAGCAGTTAGTCATGGGAGTCACCGTGCATCCGTGTTAGAAAAGCTGATGGAGATTTTCGTAAGTGTTCAGACTACCGTAAGGGGGGTTGAAATGAGGCACAATCATAGATTCTTACCTCTTCTTCGTTTGGAGACGTAATCGACTTTGTGGGAACGGCTACTTTTGTGACCATGTTGATCTCTTAAAGGCTCTTATCAGGTACCTTTGACGGTTAACGCGAGGGAAATCTCTGCCTTCGTTTAAATCCAAGGAGGTTCATTATAAATATAGTTACCCCCTCTTCGAATGACAACTCATCTTCATCCAGAAACTCATCCATCAGGCTAATTTTAAGGTCTTCAAGGGCACTGCAGCTTATTTAGATGGACATTTCGTGGTGGGTCTGATACTGGGGATCCAAACCTATTTTAGGACTTAAGGCTCTTCTCTGAGACCTTTCAGGGTTCCCACATAACTGTTAAATTTATCTAAGTCTTCCTTTGGCCAGGCACTGTACTTTTTTAGGCCATGAAGTATGTAGTGGCAAAGTTGTTCCTAAATTTGCTCTAAAGTTCTTGCCATTAAAGTTAATCAATTCCCATGATAGGAAATTCTTCAACGTTTCCTAGGCATGATAGGGTTTACAGAAAATTTGTTAAAATATTTCGAATATTGTAGCATCTTTACCTCTTTACCAAGTCACAAAGTTACCTTTATTGGACCCACAGAATGTCAAAATGCTTTTTACGAATGCAAAAAGATATTGTGTACTCGCACCATTCTTTTGTTCCTGACTTCTCCAAAACCTTTCTCCTTACAGGTGATGTTGGGAGTTTGGGTTGGGGCTAGTAACTGTTGCAAAACGGGAGGAGGAGGGGGGGGTTGCAGGCCTGTGTGCGTTCTTCTCCACTAAAGTTCCAGCGCACAAGAGGGCTTACTCTACCATTGAAAAAGAAGCCCTAGTGACTAGTACTGGCTTTGGAACAACTTCTATGTTTTCGTTGGCAGGGTCTTCGCAGGTGGTCACTTTCTATAGTGACATAGTGACCACAACCCTATAGTATTCTCCAAGCATGAAGAACACAATGCGAGGACTATGAGATGGAGTCTATGACTGCAACCTATTCTCTCAGAATATTACACATTGCTGGCAAGGAAAATAAGTTGGCAAATGCTTATAGTGAATTTATTAGAATAGGATTGTGTAGGAACCTTGGTAACCACTTTCAAGCTCTTTTTTTTGTCCCCAACTGTGTTTTTTTTTTTTTTAAGAGGGAGTGCGGGATACCGTCCTCTTGCACTTTGGAACTATGTTAGTCCGATGTCTGCTGTTCTCGCTCTAAATTTATTTTTTTGGCTTTTTGTCACGAATAACGCTGAGCTATCTAAGAGATGGATGGTTTAGGAGAAAGGTGGTTGCCCATTATATGGTTTGCCCTGGTGGACCACGGGTACCAATGGGGCGATGGGAAACAATAATCATGAGCCCTCTCGGGTGGGGGCGGGGTGTTGGCATGGCATAGAGTACGTAACTTTATCGGGGCATAAACACCCCTCACTGAAAGGCTATCTCCCCCAACCAACGGAACCAGGTGCTAAGGGTTAACGATGGAGGGCCCCATCGTTCAATCAGTACCCAGGTTCGCGAGCCAATGAGAAGATTGTTATTGGCAATCGCCAGAGGTTTTGTGGGGTTTCACACATTTGTCTGTCCTGTCATTCCCATTCTAGAGCTGATTGAAGCACGGTCTGTCTCTAATGGCTTCTATTCTGCCTTTGCTTACCATGATGTGCAGTAATAACCTATTGTTCGTACTTAGTGTATAGTGTAACATAATTCTGTCCTTACTGGTGAAGGGATTGATAAAAGTCAACAGTTTTTTGCTGTTGTTTATTTTGGCTCCCTTTACACCCAGGATAAAGGCTCTTTGCGACTCCTGGGTTGTTAATATGCTCCTCGAAGGCTTCCAGGCAAAACAGATGATTGTATGAAGTGTGATCAGAAAGGGGAAAGTACTCCCTTTATAAGTGAGCTGTATGCTAAAGTTCTCTAAAGGTTTATGACTTTAGTGTTTGTGAGTCTTCCTGAAGGAAAAATACGACTCTTACAGTAAGAAGGGGCCAACCCCTTTCTCTACTTCTGTCAGGGACCATGTTACTTGGGACACTATAGATTTTCCCTAATGGTTGGGGTTTTTATTTGGGCTGTTTGGGTGGATAGACCTCCTTTGTTGATAGGTAGCAGAAGAACGACAGGCTAGGACCATTGCTGACGTTGTAGACTGGTGTCGCTTCTGGCTAGTGTCGCTCTGGATACTGTTGTCGAGTTGCATCATGTTGAGTGGTTTGTCGCTCACCAGGTTGACCGTAAGTTGAGTAGCATGCTCAACCAGGTGACTTAGTTGTTGATGTAATCGTTCTCCTTCGGCTGGCACTCAGCCTCCAATGTTTGACGAATCTCTGCTCATGCCAGGCTGTTGAAAAGAGATGGGGACCGCTGGACAAGGATCGGTTGGGTTTCAAATTTACAGCAACCTGTCTGCCTCAAAGCAGTGGTTAAGACAATGATCCTGCAGAAAGAACCCTAACTCTGGTTCCCACAGACTCCAGCAGGTTACAACTAGGATGAGCTGCCGAGATCATGAAAGGTCGCGACACTACTTGCTTTATACCAGCTGGTAAAAGCTTTGGTCTGCTGTGCACAAAATCAACCAGAGATTGATCAAGCTGGGGCGTCTGCCTAATTTGAATTCCTTCTTATACTTAGCCGAAATGCACTAGTATGGCTCCAAGAATGTGGTCTTCACGACTTTTATAAATTGGTTAAAAATCAGCGTCATTTACACTGATTGTAAATTCCTGTTGCCTTACCAAGAGAAAAGCTGTAGGCACCAAAGGACGCTCAGTGCTGTTCCGGGCCACCTCAAGGCTCGAGCCTGACTTTCTGAAAGTTTCCGAAATATTGTCATGTTCTGCCTCATTTAATGCGGGGAGGGAACAAACTGTAACTGCTATCTGTCAAGAAGGTCATTTCAACTGAGAAAACTGCCTTTCTTTTTCCTTATCAAATCTTCTTGGCATTATGTCCTCTGTTCCCTAGTCTGCCAAGATTGATTGTCGCCAAATCAAGTGCCAACACTAGCAGATTACCTTCAGACACCTGTTGCACAAGAGTGACGATATTGTCAATTGATGTATCTTTTCTCATTCACTGCCTGACGCGGTGGAGCGCGGTTGTGCTCTGCACTCCTCTGCTGTTTTCCTGGAGAGCCTCTCATGCAAACATGGCGCGAGTGTCGGTGTAGAGTGATACAGTCGGCGTTGAGCTGTTTCGTAGGGCGATTTCCCCTATTACGGGCCGGGGCTGGGTGTGCTTCCGCGATCATAAGAGAGGACGTACGAAATACCAGTGACGAGGTATATGTGTCGCCATGAATGGGGGCCTTTAGGATCTTTGTTTAAGTTAAAATTCGACGGATAGGTAGAGTCGTTGGTGAAGAAATTCGAGCATGTGAGTGTAGATGAACTCCAGCTTACGGAGTGCGTCTCATAGGACGTCTCTAGCCACTATACGTGGGGTGAATTTGAGCAACGTCCCTTCGAGGCTGCGAGAGGATTAAGGAACGTGTTTGAGGCGTTTTGGTACCGTGCCTTGGCAACCAAGGCAAGTGGGCCGGCCGGTGCAAATACATGGGACGTCCGGAGGGATACTTTCTCCCTCAAAATAACTCTGAGGATCCAATTCCATTTACGTTGTGATGGACCGAGTTTCGGACCCAAATTCTTGTGTCTTATGCGGTGGCAGCGACGTACGTCGCAGGGCTGTTTGTGGGGAAGTACGATACATGGCGGCGTTGTGTGTGCCAACAGTGGAGGGGGACATGGTGCAGACTGGTGGAGCACCAGTTACAGGTGTGGATGCCGTCGGTGGAGAGTCCCAGGGCAAACGAGGAGGTGGGCAGTATGTGGAAGTGATGTTGTTGAGGATTCATTGATGGTGAATTGATGGGGTAGCCATAAGTTGTGTGAGCCAGAAAATGGCCACTTTGCGGTGACAGGGGAGGAAAGTTCTAGTCAGCAGGAGGTGCTGGCACTGGAGGAAGAGCTGGAGAGGTTTTTGAAAACTTTACCTTCCATCTGAGGGAGGAGACGTCTTGTCGGGAGACTGTCCTGAGTTGCAGGGAAGAGAGTGTCGGAACATGCAACGGAAGGAGGAGGAGATCAGCAGGCACAGAGAGAGTCCACGTGCTCTGTGCACATGAAAACAGTAGAGGTTGAGTTCACTGTGAGGAATCATCGGAAGACGGCTCTGGCGTGGAGGGGTGTCCCGAGGGAAGAGAGTGGCGGGCGTCAGACTCGGATTACCGTCTGACACCAGTGCAGAGGTCTGGTGGAAGGATGAATATCTCGAGGTAGCCAGGATAAGAGCCATTCGTAAGAAGGGGGTGGGTGAGAGATGGTGCGAAATCATGTGTTGGGGGGGGGGAACCCCCCCAGGGGGCAGGAGGGCCCGGGAAGGTTGGAGGAGGAAGGGTTGGAAACTTAGGAAGGCCTTTGGTGTATGACTGTGAAGGTGAATGGACTGTGTAATGAGTGAAGGAGGAAATGTTTTCGTAGCTCTTACGTAAATATAGAGGGGACGTTCGTATTTCTACAGGAGCTTTAATTTAGGGGAGGAAGAGTGCCTAGAGTTGGCAGGGTTTAAGGTTTTGATCTGTCATCTGCATGTTTGAACGGTGGTGTGGGTTTATTGGATAAAGGAGGCGGAGGCCCATTTGTGCTTGATGCAAAGTGAGGGTGGAAGAGGTGTGGGTTGTTGCGAGTGGGATGCGGCAGAGGGTACCTTTGTAAGTGTGTAAGCGCCGGCAGAAAAATGATATGAATAGTAAGAGGGATTTTGTGTGTGATGATCTATGTTTTCGCCTTACGTGGTTTACCTGAGTGGCAGCGTTGGCGGGACTGGAATTGTGTAATTAGGAGAGCTGATGTGAACCACGAGGGGGGGGGGCACATGTTGGCAGCCATACGAAATCTCTTGGTGGATGTTCAGTCGAGGGATGTGGCTTATGGTAGGGGGGGGCGCGTGGGAGGTTGGAGAATCTTTAGTGAGGAGAGGTACGCAGCTGGTAGGATAGGTTGTACCATATCTCACGGGTATTGTCAAAAGTCTGTCCGTTTACAATTGAAGTTGCTTTTTCCATCATCGGGCGTAGTGCAGAGGTCGAGTGGGGTCATTAGTAATATCTATAGGAGATATGGAAGTTAAATACGCGTGTGTTAGAGATGAGGAGGGGTGGAGGGTTTTTCAGCACTGTGGGAGGGTTAATGAGGAGGAAAAAGGGGTAGAGGTGTTGGTGACCGTGGTGGGATGGTGTGGCTAAGGAACGGATTAGGCATTATTATGTGTGGGAAGGGAAACTGATCTATTTGGAGGACAGGTTAAGGGGTTATGTACGGGGAGCGGTGGAGGGTACCTATCCTATGGACGACATTATGGTACTTAAGGAGAGGTTGCGGGAGATCCAGGACGGGAGGTTCCCAAGCGGTGAGAGTAATGGCGGGGGTGGAGGTGTTATGGGGAGACAGGCCGTCGTCGTGTGTGTTGCGTAGGCAAAAACAACGTCAGCAGGCAACAGCTATTCCATGGGTTGGAGGTTATGAGTCGGAGGGTGGGTATAGGGTGGTCAGGATATACAAACTACAGATGGCAACATGGGGTTGTTTGAGATCAAGTGGTATGTGCAGTATTGGCAAAAGGAAGAGTAGGGATTGGGGATTTGGAAAGGTGTGTGGAAGTGTGACAAGTTCTGTTGGGAAACAGTGTAGGGAAAGCACTAGGTGGGGAGGGAAATAACTGAGGAGGAAATATGGAGAGCTTTAGTGAAATGGTAAGGGCAGCGCGGGAATCGATGGACCACGGCAGGAGTTTTATCAACAACATAGGTCCCCCCCCCCCCCCCACTTTGGAGCTAATGAGGGGTTTTTTTGGTAGGTTATTAAATTGATGGAGACTGGCCACGTGGGAGAAAGCAGGCAACAGCGGCAGTAGTCTTGTACTTAAGAACATATGAAAACATAAGAAAGGAGGAACACTGCAGCAGGGCTGTTGGCCATACTGGCAGGTCCTTACAATTCATCCACTAAACAAACATTTGACCAACCCCCAATTTTCAATGCTACCAAGAAATAAGGCTCTGATGTGCAAGTCCCACTCAAAATCAAACCCTCCCATTCATGTATTATCCAACCTAAATTTGAAAACTACCCAAGTCCTAGCCTCCATAACCCTACTAGGTAGACTGTTCCATCATCAATACCCTATTTCCAAACAAAATACTTTCCTATGTCCTTTTAAATCTAACTTATTCTAATTTAAATCCATTACTGCGGGTTCTTCTTGGAGAGATATCCTCAGGACCTTGTTAATATCCCTTTATTATACCTATCTTCCACTTATACATTCGATCAGGTCTCCTCATACCTTCGTCTAAACAGTGGATGTACTTAAGGTATTCAATCTTTCTTCATAAGGGAGATTTCTAATGCTATGTATTAATTTATTCATCCTACGCTGAATGTTTTCTAACAAAATTTATGTCCATTCTGTAATATGGAGACCAGATTGAGCTGCATAATCTAGGTGAGGCCTTACTAATGATGTATAAAGCTGCAGCTATGACTCTGGACTTCTGTTGCTTACACTTTTGATTATAAATCAGTAATCTATTTGCCTTATTCGTACGCTTAGGCATTGCTGTCTTGGTTTAAGGTTGCTGCTTACCATAACCCCCAAGTCCTTTTCGCAATCTGTATGGCTAAGTTCTACATTATTTAATTATAAGGCTAGGGTTATGGACACTTCCGAGCTTCAGTAACCTTGCATTTATCTAACATTGAATGCTTCTGTCACTTTCTGACCAAGAGTGAGTTTGTCTAAATCCTCCTGAAGTCCCTAACATCTACGTTTGAATTCAATTATCCTACTATCTCGTGTCATCGGCGAATTTCCTCATATCACTAGTAATTCCTTCATCAAGATCTTGATATATATTTATAAACAACAACGGGCCCCGACTGAATCCCTGTGGAACGCCACTTGTTTACTGATCCCCATTGGATTTTAACCCCATTTATGGACACCTCTGCTTCTGTCTGTGAGCCATGATTCGATCCACGAGAGCACTCTTCCCCCAATGCCATGAGCTGCTTCTTACTTCAACGTCTTTGTGTGCGGAATCTATCAAATGCCTTACTAAAATCTAAGTAAAATAATATCAATTCTTTATCGTGGTCATCAGCCTCCAAAAGGCTTTACTGAAAAAAAAGTTAATAAATTAGTTAGACAAGCCGGCCTTCTTGTGAAATCCATGTGAGTATCATTACATCATGCTATGCTTATCGAGGATGGCTTCTTAGAATTTGAGCTATAATTGACTCTCTAGTAATTTGGCCTACAATGAAGGTCAGGCGTATTGGGCGGTTAATTGACGGTAACGACTTGTCCCCTGTTTAAAAAATAGGAATTACATAGCTTTATCTTCCACATTACAGGACACTACACCAGTTTGAAGAGATAAATTAAAACTATTAGGTTTAAATGGTTCACAGACTTCCATTTTGCATTCCTTTAGAACCTTGAAAAACCTCATCAGGGACCCGGTGATGATTTTGTTCAGTCGGTCTATCTGCTTCACAAAACCATTTCACTAGTGACTATGATGTGACATAAGTTATCTTTTTTGGCCCACTATAAACATTAATTACGGAACACTACTAGGTCTTCCTGTGAAAAAACCGAGAGAAAATAATTATTTAAATCGAGCCAACATTTCATTCTCTTTGTCAGTAAGATGCCCATAGTTATTTTTAAGGGGACCTATATATCTCTGACCTTTTGTTCTATATACCTGAAAAACTTTTTGGGTTAGTTTAGAATCCCTAGCAACTTTAATTTCATAGTCCCTTTAGCTTTTCTTTATCCCCTTTTAATGTCCCTCTTAGTGTCAATATACTGATTCATAAGATGACCTCGCCTCTTTTGATACGGCCTTATAAATTCCTTTCTTATGCCCTAGTAGATATTTCAGCAATTATTCATCCATTTTGGGTTCATGTCTAATTTGATCTAATTTCTTTACATGGGATAAATGTTCTTTGAGCAGCATGTATTTTGTTCAGAAAACTGTCATATTGATAGCTCTCTTCGTTACCCAGTCACAGATGATAAGGTTCTCTAAGCCCATCGTAAATCTGCTAAGCGAAAAATCTGGGTAAAACTTTGCTACTGAGTTTTCCCTACTACATACTTCCATTCATTCTAAATGTAATTGATTTGTGGTCGCTAGCACCAGTTCTTCTGAAACCTTCTAAAATTATTAACAAGGGATTCATTGTTTGCCAGACTAGTCAAAGCAGGTTTTTACCTTGTAGGTGCTGTCAAAATACTGCTTCAGAAACAATCCTGAACTACTTCTAAGAGTCGTTGATTCTAAATTCCCAGTCAAGAATTCCAGTCAATATGACTAAGTTAAAAGTCTCTAGAATTACTACATTATCGTGCCTTGTGGCTAAACAATTTCCTCCCCTAGTGTCTTCCCTGGTCCCTATCTAAATTTGGGGGACGGTATATCACACCTAAAGTTAATTTTCATGCCCCTCTGAAAATTCTATCCAACAGTCTTGTATGTGTACTTTCAGACTTTATACCCATTTTAATGCACGTTCAAGCGATCTCGGACATACATGCCACCCACCCCTTCCGATACTTCTATCTACTTGGAACAATTTGAAACCCTGAATGTGACATTTTCTGAAGGCATGTCCCGACTTTTTGAATTAAACCACGTGCTCAGTAATGGCAAAAACATCTATGTTACCTGCACTAGCAACTAGTCTCAAACTCGTCCATTCTTATTCCTGCACTGCGACATTTGTGTAATATATAAGTTAAGGACCTCTTTCTCTTTATGTTCTGCTCCTTTCTGTTATTCCCACTAAACCTATTACTGTCCTTGTCAATTTAGTGCCACTGGCCTTCCGATATCCAACATCATTTTGACTATTACCTAGATTCTCTAGTACTCTATTACTACCTGAGACTTCACAGTTTTCCCGCAGAACCCATACACTAACTAATTCTAGTTTAAGACCTAACAGCTCCCTCCACTGCGGCTTGGCTCAGTGCTCCCACCACACCTAGGACAAGTGAACCCCCATCCCTGGGCATCCATGTATTTCTGCCTTAGAAGAGGTCCCAGTTTGTCAATGAAATGTTACCGCATTTTCCTTACAGTAATTTGTCAGCCAGCAATTGACACAATTGCTCTGGCCAACCATTCATTTCCAACTTCCTTCCTTGGCAACATGCCACTTGACAGGTTTCCCACCCTTCTTCCTAATATCTCTTTTTGCTGACTATACCTGCTGAGCTGGTCATCATCCTACGTCTGCCCAACATCGTTGCCTCCAGCACTGAGGGACAGATAATAGGATGCTCCATTACCTCTATGAGTCTTCCTGACGGCTAACAATATCCTTCATCCCAGCCCCAGGAAAAACACACTCTCTGCTCCCTTCTCCATCCTTCAAACAGAATGCCCTATCCTGTACCCAATCTGGACTATCCCAAACAACAACAATGTTTTTACCTTCCTTGGCGTCGTCCGTGTGATGTCCGAGTAGTCGACTCAAAATTCGCCAGGTAGATTACACCACTTGTAGAATTCGTTCATGACGTTCTCGATGGTCTTCGTTGGGGTTTCTAGGGATGTCTTCACTCACGTCTGCCATGGTTCCTTGGTGCTCGTTGTGGCATGCCCAGTAGAACAGCTCACATTGTCAGGTAGACGAGAATGAGTTGGAAGTTTCCAGGCAGTTTCTGGTTTTCTCGTTGTTTTTGCCTCTCAACCGTTTTTTAATCTTTCAGCTTGGTTTCATGTTGCCCGACCACGGGGCCATAGCTCCCCTCTTAACTGGGGACTCAAACAGGAGGATTACTACGAATCCTCTTGTTCTCCTCCGTTTTAATCGCCCGTATCTCCGTTAGCAACTTGAGGAGTTCTTCTCTCAGTCTGGTAAAGCTGCTCAAGAGAGGGCATCCTGGTTCAGAGTACAGAGAGCACACAAACAGGTCTTCACAGAGCTAAGTACACGTACCACTGAGCTACGTTACCACGTCACCACTCAGCTAAGTACACTTCACCTCTGAGTAAGCACCACGTCCACATGAGCAAGTACCACTTCACCACTGAGCTAAGTCCAAGGGAAGGGCAAAATAGCTTAGGGACTACAGGGCAATAATCGTTGTTATGCGCGGATTACAAGATGTTTTCTAAAGATGTTAGGAAATAGGGTTTGTGTGTGTAGTGCGGGTTGTATCGGAAACCCCAGTTTGGGTTGCCAGGTAGGTCTATGTCGGAGGGGCATGGGTTACTACGGGAATTTCGTGGAAGTAAAAGGCGGGGGAAGCGGGGGCTTGGTTGTTCTAGAATGTGCATGTGCATAAGTCATAAGAATGTAGGAACACTGCTGAAGGCCTACTGGACATACGAGGCAGGTTTTTTTTTATTTTTTTTCCTTATCAAAACGACATCTACCTAAAGCTACTCAGAAATAACTCCGTTACCCTTGACACCAACAACCAGACCCTCCCACTCATGTTTTTCCGGTCTCTTCTTAAGCTACCCCCCCCCCCCCCCCCCCCCCCCCCCCCCCCCCCCCCCCCCCCCCCCCCCCCCCCCCCCCCCCCCCCCGGTCTAGCCTCTATCACCCCACTGGGGAAGACTGTTCACGCATCTACAACTCTGTTAGAAAACCAGTACTTACCTATGTCCTTTCTAAATCTAAATTTATCCAACTTAAATCCATTATTCCTGTTCTTACCTGGTTCGACACCCTCACTACTTTATTAATGTCTCCCTTGTTTATGCCCGTCATCCACTTATACACTTCAATGATATCCCCCTTATTCTACGCCTCTCCAGAGAGTGGAATTTAAGGCTTTAAGTCTATCTTCATACGGAGGTTCCTACACAGTAAATCATTTTAGTCATCTTCTCTGTATGTTCTCTAATGAGTCTATGTCCATCCTGTAGTAAGGGGACCAAAACTGAGCAGCAAATCTAAATGAGGCCTCACAGTGATGTATAGAGCTGTAAAATAACTTTTGGACTTCTGTTGCTTATAACTTCTTGAGATAAATCCAAGTAATCTGTTGGCCTTGTTGCGCACACTAAGGCACTGCTGTCTTGGCTTTAGATTTCTGCTTACCATGACTCCTAAGTCTTTTTCACATTCTGTATGACCAAGCTCTACTTCACCTAGATTATAGCTTCGAGGGTTATTTTCATTACCAAGGGCAAGTACCTTACACTTATCCACATTAAACTTCATCTGCCATTTTTCAGACCAAGACATTAATTTGTTCAAATCGTCCTGGAGTTCATTGATATCCTCCTCAGAGTGAATTATACGGCCTATCTTTGTATCATCAGCAAACTTACTCATGTCACTAGTAATCCCTTCATCAAGGTTATTAATGTAAATTATGAACAGAAGAGGGCCTAAAACTGATCCTTGTGGAACGCCACTAGTGACTAATCCCCATTCAGATTTCACTCCATTAATGGTAACTCTCTGCTTTCTATTGGTAAGCCATGCCTCAATCCATGCTAGAACTTTACCTCCTATACCATGAGCTGCCACTTTTCTTAAGAGTCTCTTGTGAGGTACTCTGTCGAAGGCTTTACTAAAATCCAAATAAACAATATCATATTCCTTATCACTGTGGATAGAGTGGAGCGAGAAGCATTGAGAGCTATCCTTAGGGGACAGGGTTTTGGGGAAGAAATAGTGGGCTGGGTAGATGCGTTATATCGTGGGACAATGACGAGGGTACAGATTAATGGAAGATTGGGGGGGGGAGGATTGTCATGGGTAGGGGACTTAGACAGGGGTGTCCTATGTCACAGCTTTTGTTTGCGTGCATACAGGACCCCTTTTATAGAATGGTGGAGCAGCAAATGGGCATTAGTGAGGGGGAAGGGAGTGGAGTTGGGAGGGTTTGGCCAGTTCTAATAGGGTATGTAGATGATACTACTGTTCTGGTTAGGGAGGGGATGTCAATGGATGCCTAAGATGAGGTAGTTGACACGCTCGCAGGTGCAACTGGTATGAGAGTGAATTCAGAGAAGTCCATGGTCATGGGGTTAGGAGCTTGTGTGGGGAGGGTTGAGTGGGGTACTGCAGTTGTGACGAAGCGGGTGACTTCGTTAAAAATTTGTGGTCTTATCTATGCAGATGATCTGGATGTTGCACGTGTGGAAAACTCGGTTAGGTTGGTAGAGAGGATTCTGGGTCGCTTGGGGGCATTGCGGCCTTATCATTTGACCCTTGTGCAGCGTGCCATTGTTATTAACGTCTTATTGTATAGTAAGGTTTGACACGTGGCAGCCGTGTTCCCTTTAACTGGGACGGCAATTTCAAGTATACTTAGACGGGTTTTTAAATTCTTGTGGGGGTTTGGGCTGTGATTGGCTTAAAAGGGATGTGGTAATGTCACCTGTGCGTCAGGGGGGGGGGGATGGGTTTAATGAATTTAAAGCGGAGGGTCAAATGTATCTTCATTAAGAGGGAGGTGATGAGGGAGGGTGTGGGTGGGGGGGGGTCAAGATACACCGTAGATTGCAACATATATATTCTGGAGTAGAGTTGCGTGAGTGTGAAACTATTTTGAGGGCAAAGGTGTTGGTTAGGGATCTGGGGAAGGTAAAAATAAGTAGGCTGTGTAGGATGTTAGTGGGGAGGGTAGTGGCACCGGTGGAGGGAATTTTCCCCATGTATGACTAGGGAAGTATATGGAGAAGGTTCAGTAGGTTAAGGTTACAACCCCGTGGGCGTGAGGTGATATATCGTTTTTTGCATGGGATTTTACCGTCGGGTGTGGTTTTACGGGATAGACGAGTGGTTGAGGGGGGTCTGTGGAATATGTGGAGGGGAGGATTCTGCGTTCCACGTAGTGTATTTTTGTGAGGGGATGGGGAGCGTCAGGGGTTGGTTGAGCAGGGTGCTGCATAGGGTAAGAGGTAAAAGCAATTCTGTTCTGCGAGCATTAAGTGTTAACGTGGGGGGTATGGATGAGAGTATTATTAGGGCTGTGGAGTACATTATGGTAGATTATATATGCATAATGTGGGGAATGAGGGGGAAAGGGGTCAGTGAGGTGAAGAGGCGGGTATTGGCAGTTACGTTTCATAAAACGTTGTGCCGTAACAGAGAAATTTATGGGAGGTGGGAGCGGGCTTTCTCAGAGGGATATAGAGAACTTACGTTAGAGGTTTTATTAAATTTGTAAATTAGGTGGGAGGGGCAAGGTAGGGATGGTAAATGCTAATGTAGGATGGGATGTCAGGGGTAGAAACGGGGTCGTCTCCTTGCATAATGTAACTGGCGAATGTGTATGAACCTGTGCGTATGATGTGTAATCACAGTCTGCGCCTGTGTGCGCCTTAGACGCGCTGATGTGATTAAGGATTGGCTGAACTTCATTAAGCAATGCTCCTGGATTTGTTAAGCACTAGAAGTGTATCTCACCCTGGTTTAAGTGTCAATGTCACTAATACATTTTCGATTTGGTGTTCCTGTATCACCAGTGATTGTAAGACATATTAAATGTATTCTTGCTGAATGATAATTCAGGATGTTTCTGTTGATGTGTGTGGGGGGAGGGGGGAAGTGACGAAATTTTAAGTCACTATCGGTAATGATACTTTTGTATGATAATGGATGTTGAATGTTGCCTGTGAGAGTGTAAGACCACTGTAATGTATGGTGTGTGTGAGAGTGTAATACCACTGTAATGTATGGTGTGTGTGAGTGTAAGACCACTGTAATGTATGGTGCGTGTGAGAGTGTAAGACCACTGTAATGTATGGTGCGTGTGAGAGTGTAAGACCACTGTAATGTATGATGCGTGTGAGAGTGTAAGACCACTGTAATGTTATGGTGCGTGTGAGAGTGTAAGACCACTGTAATGTATGGTGCGTGTGAGAGTGTAAGACCACTGTAATGTATGGTGCGTGTGAGAGTGTAAGACCACTGTAATGTATGGTGCGTGTGAGAGTGTAAGACCACTGTAATGTGTATGACTTGGCCATGTTTCCCTTATGTTAATATTTTTATTCATTGTACTGTGTCTTTGGTGTTACTGTTTCACCAATACTTATATAATTACCACTTAATTTATTCATATATGTCAAGTTAGGATGTTAAAGTTACCATGTTGGTGATAACGATCATATTCACTTCGGGGTGAAGGGGGGGGGGTATTAATGTGTAATGAGTTTAAGTCATTACCGGTAATACCAACTTTATTGGTAGTTGTATATACGTGTTTGAAATGTAATATTTCACATTGTGTTAGTATTATTTAAGGTATTGTGGCATTTTAGCATACTTTATCATCGCTTGTATTTGTAGCAATGTTTTATATTTTGTGGTAATGTTAGTTTAATTGGTAAATAAACATGTACATAGGTAGCCTTTGAGCTCTGTTGAACTTCAGTGTTACAATGTTCTATCTAATATTAATCATTTGCATGTATTTAGACGACCTGGTTGAGGTGTCACTGTGTTGGATTCTTGTGTATTAATCTGTTCTGTGTATTTATACCACCTTGTATTTGCATTGCTTTAAATAAAATATAAAAAAAATGCCAATAGAACGAGCAATTTGCCACAACGCTGTAGAGAAAATTTAGACAAGTTAAATAAAGTGTATTCAGACACTAGACGTCTGACTCGTCTAGGCGACATACCAAAACGTAACACGCTATATGCAATACACGCTCAGCTATGCACAGTACGACTGCAGAATATGCACATACAATAGCAAGGCTGATACACAATAGCAAAACCGACTCCAAAATATTCACACAACAGCAAGATTGACCGTAGCGAAGCAAGCACAATGAACAAGCTAATAGCAAGCTGTCAACGATCATATAATAGCAGGCTGACCATAAAACGCAAGGCTGGCACGCAAAGTTTCGTAAAGCGTTGGCAAAGCTAACGCAATGCCAGACAGCAAGCTACACAATGTTCCGGTTCCAGTGTCAACCTAGGCTCAACTCGTGCTCTAAGTCCAGCTCAGCTCCCGCTCCCAGACAGGTCCCCATATTACAACCCAGGGACAATAAGGCCTGTTATCATGGGTGTAAAGGGGAACGAGGAGCAGAACAAACACAGCTGAATGACTTTGAAATATATTTTCCTTCACCAAGAGCAATGTGAATATTTACAACTATGTACACTATATACAGCTGGAAAATGTATGTGTACAACACTGTTTAGGCAAGGCCAAGACACAGCCTGGAGACAGATTGGGCAACCCTGCTCAACCAGCTCTAGTATGGAAATGACAAGGGCAGACAGGAGGGTGGTGCCCACAACACCTCTGTGTTACATCAAGAGCCATTTGTTGCAGTATGGAGTATTAGGCCACTGATCCTTGATAGTGTATCAGTTGCTATACTTGCTATTGTCTAGTGGAGCGAACAGCAGCACCAACCATGCTAGTTCCTGTCGTGTGGTTGCTCTTGGCAACTCCGACACATGAGGAGACAAGCCAATCTTCGGTGCTCCAAATTTATAGGGAAACGCCAAGAATCTGCCAAAATCGTCGTTTCAACTCTACCAAAATGGTGCGCCTACCAAGCAAAGAGGAAAAAAAAGAAAGATATTA
>NC_069401.1:68028815-68045127 GCF_026875155.1 Cherax quadricarinatus | reverse complement strand
GCTCTCCGCTTGTATCTTGGACCTATGTTGGCCTATCTGACTGCTGTCTCACTCTGAGTTTAGGGTTTGGTTTTTGGTCACTAGGAAAGCTGAGCTCTATCTAAGAGTTGGATGGTGGAGAGGATAGGCGGTCCCATTATTTTGTGCCATGGCGGCACGGTTCCCACTGGGAGGTGGCAGCCTAATCCTGAGCCTTCTCGGGGGTGGGGGTGTGGCATGCAAAGAGTACGAAACCCTTTTAAATTCGGCGCTGGACACACCCTCTTTTACAGGTTATCTCCCCCAACCAGCGAACCAGGTTGTAAGAGTTGATGATGGGGCCCCATCGTTCAACTAGTGACCAGGTTCTAGCCAATAAGAAGTTGGGATTGGCAATCGCAGAGGTTATGTGGATACTGCTCTCCTGTCTGCCCTTGTCATTCCCATTCTAGAGCTGGTGGAAGCACGGTCTGCTATCTTGTGGCTTCTATTTCTGCCTTGCTTACCGTGGAGTGCACTATATTTATCACTGTACATAGTGTACATATTGCTGTTCTAAATTGGTGAAGGATAATATAAGTCTAAACTTTTTCTACTGTGTTTATTTGCTCCCATTACACCTGGGATAACAGGCCATTTGAAATCCTAGGTTGTAATATAAACTTAACACCCTTAACACCTGTAACCCTTCCCCACCCACTAACCTAACTACCCTACCTAACCATACCCTCACAACTTCTAAACAATTACAAAAATACACCGCATGAAAAATAGTCTCCAAACATCCACACGCTTTGCACTCCCCTCCCTCCCTTAGTCTCCTATTAAATAACACAACACCAGACGGCAAGATTCAATGTAGAAACCTAAACATTACGTCCCTTACACCTGGTTTAACACGCAATTGCTGTAAACATTTCCAGATATTCCCCCATGCATACATGGAGTATGCCCCCTCAACTGCCGCCACCACAGACCCACCCCCCACCCTCTCAAGAATCCTCAATTTGAGGCACTTCGGATCCCTCACCATCATTAAAACCTACAACATGGCCTCGCCAATCATTAAATCCTTACCCCCCCACCACGTTGCATATCCATACGCAGTCTTTGTAGCCCCCCCTCTCCTCTCCCCCACCTCCCTCAAATAGCCGCGTTTTAGATACACACTCATCATACGCTTTTCTAAAGGTATAAGCCCCAGCCCCCCCTGGCTAACGGGAAGCATCACCACCCCTCTACTTAGCTAGTCACAACCTGATCCCCATATAAATCGGAAAATCCCATGTTGCAACCGTTGCACCTCTCCCCGCCTCAGTGGGTATATTGCCACCACGTGCCATATCTTGCTATACAACAGGACGTTCATCACAATGGCCCTCTGATGCAACGTTAGCTGCGCCGTCCTCAAACCACCCAATCTTTTCAATACCCCACCCACGGTGCGCATCGAATTTACCTCTTGCGCGACCCTATCATTCTTAACATACACTATCCCACACATCAATAGCTGATCAATCACACTCCACCCGCGCCATACAGTCCCACCTCTATTTACGTTATTGCTTAGGTCCATATACTTAGACTTTGCTACATTAATTTCCATCCCAGTAGCCTCACCAAACACATCTACCACCTTTCCTACCTTGTGTTAATCCTTCTCATCCCTCACCAATACAGTTGTATCATCCACATAACCCACAATACCCGGCCGACCCTCCCGTTCATTACTAACCCCTCCACTTGCGATACTCCCCCTAACTGCCCTATAAAAGGGATCCTGGGGGGCACGAAAAACAATATTTGCGACAGGGGGCATCCCTGTCGAAAACCCCCTTCCCATCTGAATGTTAACACCTAGCCTTCCATTAACCTGTCCCTTCATAGATGCTCCCTGATCCCAATGTTCTCGCCCAAGATATAATTTCCTCCAGAATCCCTGCCAACGCATGAACTTCCATAACCCCTCCCTCTTTTACACTATGGGTAAGCCGCTCCCAATCCAATCCCAAAACCCCCACCCCCCAACTCCCCCTCGGCTCTATAAAACTTCTAAAAAACTCCATGCCCTTCTTTAAAAATTTTTCCTACCCGGTACCCCATATTGTCCTCTGTCAATTACTTTACCTATCACCTTTTTTATTCTATTCCCTAAAATCCGTGCAAATAACTTATAATCACCACACATAAGCGATATTGCTAAGTAATCCTCTACCGTAGTCTGTCCACCTTTCCGAACTAATACCACAACAGCAGTCCTTTACTGCTCACCCATTTCCCCATCATCCTTCATTACATTGAATAACCTAACTAAAAATCATCTCAATACTTCCCAATTCCTAACGTAAAAATCATTAGGGAACCCATCTACACCTGGCGCCTTACCTAAACTTGCACCCGACAAAGCATGCGAAATCTCACTTTCCGTGATAGGACCTTCTAATGTTACCCTATCTATACCATCAATCTCATATTGCACAAAACCTCCCATTTCATTGAAAGCCTCATCTCGAATACATCCGTTTTGTGCATATGACCTAAACCATGCATCAAGATATCCACTCATACCCTCTGTCGTCACTAATACCTGCCCTTCCCTATACCCTTCCATCCCCACATGAACAGTTAATCCCATCAACTCTGTCGCCACTCTTCTCTTACGCTGTCGCCTCAGCAAGCATGCCGAAGGCCTGTCACCCCATAACACCTCTTCCAGCCCACCCAAAACTCGCGTGCCATCAAATCTTTCATTTTGCAAATCCCTAATACGCTCCTTTAATCCCTCAATATCGTCCACCGGATAACTAGCACTCCCACGCTCGTAGCAAGCTCTCAACTGCCCCTCAAGATAAGATTGGTACCCATGCTTCAACCTGGTATATTCCCTCCCACTACGAATATAAAATTCCTTAATATGACATTTTGCCACAGAGTCCCACCAACTAACCAGATCACTATTCCCAGGCGCCTCCGCCACCAACTCCTCCCACAATTGAACAAATGACTGTCGAGACTCTTCTTCCTGCAACAACTTTACATTCAACTTCCAAAACCCCTTCTTGGCAACCCCTCCCAACCTATATCCACAAAAACACCCCTGTGATCAGAAAATATTACATCCATTACCCTCACACTATGTATTACGACTGTCCTGGGCACGTACAATCGATTGAGCCTAGCCGCATACCCATGCTTAATAAATGTGTGCTCCACCACCTCACCTCCCCCAAATCATCAATCTACCCGGATAACAAGTCTCCCAATATTCTCAAACAATGCCCTGCCCCCCTCGGTTCAACTTTCCTTACTCCTTATCACACAGTTCCAATCACCTCCTATCACAGAAAACCCCGGCAATCCACGCAAATAATATACCAGAACGTCCCTCACGAATTTATTCTTTACCTTACATCCCCCTCTCCCGGACCATACACACACACCAACGTCATCTGTACCTGACCCCATAACCCATCCACACAAATCACCCTCCCCTCCCCCCCCCTCACTATGCCTGACAACCAACGGGCTAGTTTCTTTCACCAAAATGGCCACACCTCCTTTCAATCTGACTGCAATGCTAAAACATACACATTATATTCATCCACCTTCAACTCATAACCCGGTCTATAATTGTGCTCCTGCAAGAACACAACGTCAACATCATGACGCACTAAATATTCCATAAACCAGTCACACTTTCTCTGAGACCTCAAGCCATTGATGTTCAATGTCAGGCACTTAAAACCCTACAAAGGGGGTTTCCCCTCCTGACACTACCGACTTATCACCTGAACATTTCATTGCACCTTTTTCCCTACCCCCCCCCCTTTCTGGGCACACTTACTCAACCCCTGCGCCTGAGTGCCACTTGAACCTCTCCGCATGGCACCCGCCCATGTTTTTTCCCAGGCCGTTGTGCGGGCGTAAGCACGTCGTCGGAATCAGAAAGCACTGCTGTGCGCTTTCGCGTCGTACCCTCGACCTGCAACAAGTCATCCAGCGCAGTGCCATGATGAACCTCCACCTCCACAGTTTTCACCAACTGGGCATCCTTATCACACACTTCAGGCCGAGCTGGCTCGCCACGCCCTCCTCAACTGCAGAACCCATGATCCAGGTCTGTACCAACATCCTGACAAGGACGCTCATTGCCCAAAATGTTCCCAAACGTCGACCCCTATCGACGTTCCGCATCGCTACCATTTTACTTTCCGCGATGACCTCATTTGCACTTGTACACCCTCCAGGGAAGTGATGTCTTCCCCCCGCGTAGCCCCTGCCATTCCCTTTTCTTCGGGCCCTCTCAACCTCCTCACTCCATGTCAAAAATCTGCTGAGGCAGAGTCGAATAAGGCTGATCACGATCCCCGCCCCCTTTCCTCCACATCTCGTCGTTGCTGCTGGTCCTTATCACCACGTCGTCTTTCACACTGCGCCCGCCAGGTGATCTACGACCCGACCGCACAAAAAGGCAAAGTGCGTCCGGGTGCCCAGCGTTATGTCCACAAAAAACCTGAGTCCTGAAATCTTCCATCACCACGTACGATGGAATAGGATGTCTGAGCGCCATCTTGACAGAGAATGTGCCCTCAGGTATCCCCACATACGGGCCAGCTGACCACCTTCCTACAGTGACCGTATGTATTGTGCCGTATTTACACATAGCGAACCAGATATCAGATGCATCCGCCTTGAATGGCACATTCCTGATCTTAACCCATGTGTAATAGCTGGATTCATCATGCAGTCTCACCGTCACAGCATGATTAACTGGTATGGCCACTTCCTGAAACTTATTCACCACTGTCTCATACACATTCGCCGAGCTAAATTTTACAAAAATCCTCTTCATACCGTTCAGTGCAAGTCCACAAATCTCCTCATTGGCTATTCCGTAGGCATCTCTGATGATTGCAGGCAGAAGCAACTCCATTGATGGCCCCGTTACAGCTCCACTGGTTAATTCAATGCAGACAGTGTGGTGACGTGTACTTTGATTAGTGGTGACGTGTACTTAGCTCTGTGAAGACCTGTTTGCGTGCTCTCTAGGAATTGAAGCAAGATGCCCCCCATCGAGAAACTTTACCAACAGCTTAAGGAAGAACTGAGGATGGCGAAGAAAACAAGAAGATTCGTAGTAGTCCTCCTGTTTTGAGTCCTCAGGTCAATAAAGGAAACTAGTCAGTGGCTGGACAGCAGGGAACGAAGTTGACGATCAAGAAGACGAATGGAAAGGTAGAAACGATGAAGAAGAAAGAGACTGCCGTGGAAACTGTTGTGGAAACATCTAATACATTCTCAGTGCTACCTGACGAATGTGAGTCGACTACTGGGAACGTCATGACGAACGACACCAAGGAAGGTAAGAATATTGTTGTTGTTGGGGATATCCAAGTTAGATATATGGATAGGGTGTTCTGCTTGAAGGACAGGAGTAGGAGACAGAGGGTTTGCTTTCCTGGGGCTGGGATGGAGGATATTGTTAGCTGTCTGGATGACATCATGAGAGGTAATGGGGAAACATTCCTATTATCTGTCTCAGTGCTGGAGGCAACGACGTTGGCAGACGTAGGAGTGAAAGACCTGATTAGCAGGTATAGGTCAGCAATAGAAAAATTAGGAGGAAGGGTGGGAACCTGTCATATGTGGTATTTTGCCAAGGAGAGGAGTTGGAAATGAATGGTTTGTCCAGGGCAATTTTGTGTCAATTGCTGGCTGGACTATACTGTAAGGAAAAAAAGCGGAAACATTCATTGACAACTGGGACCTCTTTTATGGAGAAGTGACATGTATGCCAGGGATGGGGTTCACTTTTCTAGGTCTGGGGTGGTGCACTGGAAACTGCAGTGGAGGGAGCTGTTAGGACTTTAAACTAGGAATAGTTAGGGTATGGGTTTTGGCAGGAAAACAGTGAAGTCCCAGTTAGAAATATTATAGTTCTAGGGAACTAGAAATAAGCAGAACGAGGTAGATATTGAAATCACAGTGACACTGGGTGATAAGGACAGTAATAGGTTTAGTAGAATAACAGAAATGAGCAGGAAGGGTAAAGAGAAAGGAGAGTCTTTCAATGTTTATTATACTAATAGCCGTAGTGCTAGGAATAAGATGGACGAGTTGAGATTAGTTGCTAGTGCAGGTAACATTGATGTATTTGCCATAACTGAGACGTGGTTTAATTCAAAAAGTCTGGACATGCCTGTGGAATGTCACATTCAGGGTTTTAAAATGTTCCAAGTAGATAGAAGTATCGGGAAGGGGGGTGGGGTGGCATTGTATGTCCGAGATCGCTTGAACTGTTGCAAAAAAAACGGGTATTAAGTCTAAGTAAACACATACAGTCTGTTTGGATAGAATTTTCAGAGGGGAATGAAAAACTGATTTTAGGAGTTATATACCGTCCCCCAAACTTAGATAGGGACCAAGGGAGACTACTATGGGAGTAAATTGTTAAGGCCACAAGGCACGATAATTAGTAATTCTAGGAGAACTTTAACTTTAGTCATATTGATTGGAATTTCTTGACTGGGAATTTAGAATCATACGACTTCTTAGAAGTAGTTCAGGATTGTTTTTTGGAGCAGTTTGTGACAGAACCTACAAGGGGAAATAACCTGCTTGACTTAGTTCTGGCAAACAATGAATCCCTTGTTAATAATTTAGAAATTTCAGAGGAATTGGGTGCTAGCGACACAAACAATTACATTTAGCATTGAATGGAAAGTAATAGTAGCGATAACTCAGTAACAGTTCCAGATTTTCGCTTAGCAGATTACGATGGGCCCTTTGAGAACACTTATCATCTGTTGACTGGGGTAACGAAGAGAGCTATCAATATGACAGTTTTCTGAACACTATACATGCTGCTCAAAGAACGTTTATCCCATATAAAGAAATTAGATCAAATAGAAATGACCCAAAATGGATGAATAATAGGCTCAGATATCTACTAGGGCATAAGAAAAAAATTTATAGACGTATCAAAAGAGGTGAGGGTCATCTTATGAATCAGTATATTGACATTAAAGGGGACATTAAAAAGGGTATAAGAAAAGCTAAACGGGACTATGAAATTAAAGTTGCTAGGAATTCTAAAACTAATCCAGAAAGTTTTTTCCAGGTCTATAGATCAAAAGTTAGAGATAAAATAGGTCCCCTTAAAAATAGCTATGGGCATCTTACTGACAAAGAGAATGAAATGTGCTCGATTTAAATAATTATTTTTTCTCGGTTTTTAACAGGGAAAACACTAACAATATTCCAGTAATTAATTTTTATAGTGGGCTAGAAGAAGATAAATTATGTAACATCACAGTCACTAGTGAAATGGTTGTGAAGCAGATAGACCGACTGAAGCAAAATAAGTCGCCGGGTCCTGATGAGGTTTTTTCAAGGGTTCTTAAGGAATGCAAATGGAAAATCTGAAACCATTAACTAAAATTTTTAATTTATCTCTTCAAACAGGTGTAGTGTCTGAAAATGTGGAAGATGGCTATGCAATTTCTATTTTTAAAACAGGGGAAAGTCGTTACCGTCAATTACCCCCCCAATAAGCCTGACCTCAATTGTAGGTAAATTACTAGAGTCAATTATAGCTCAGATTGTAAGAAGCCATCTCGATAAGCATAGCTTGATTAATGATACTCAGCATGGATTCACAAGAGGCCGGTCTTGTCTAACAAATTTATTAACTTTCTTCAGTAAAGCTTTTGAGGCTGTTGACCACGATAAAGAGTTTGATATTATTTACTTAGATTTTAGTAAAGGCTTTTGATAGAGTTTTTGCCCCCAAAGACTGTTAAAAAAAGTGGTAGCTCATGGCATTGGGGGAACAGTGCTCTCATGGATCGAGTCGTGGCTCACAGACAGGAAGCAGAGAGTGTCCATAAATGGGGTTAAATCCGAGTGGGGATCTGTAACAAGTGGCGCCACGTTCCACAGGGATCAGTCTTGGGCCCGTTGTTGTTTATAATATGTATCAATGATCTTGATGAGGGAATTACTAGTGATATGAGCAAATTCGCCGATGACACAAAGATAGGTAGGATAACTGTTTCAAACGTAGACGTTAGGGAACTTCAGGAGGATTTAAACAAACTATATTCTTGGTCAGAAAAGTGGCAGATGCAGTTCAATGTAGATAAATGCAAGGTTCTGAAGCTCGGGAGTGTCCATAACCCTAGCACTTATAAGTTAAATGATGTAGAACTTAACCATAGAGATTGCGAAAAGGACTTGGGGGTTATGGTGAGCAGCAACCTTAAACCAAGACAGCAATGCCTAAGCGTACGTAATAAGGCAAATAGATTACGGGGATTTACATCAAGAAGTGTAAGCAACAAAAGTCCAGAGGTTATACTGCAGCTTTATACATCATTAGTAAGGCCTCACCTAGATTATGCAGCTTAATTCTGGTCTCCATATTACAGAATGGACATAAATTCGTTAGAAACATTCAGCGTAGGATGACTAAATTAATACATAAGCATTAGAAATATTCCTTATGAAGAAAGATTGAAGACTCTTAAGTTACATCACTTGTTAGACGAAGAATGAGGGGAGAACCTGATCGAAGTGTATAAGGGAAGATAGGTATTAAAAAGGGGGGAAATTTTAATAAGTCTTGAGGATTATCTCTCCAAGAGAGAACCCGCAGTAATGGATTTGAATTAGATAAGTTTAGATTTAGAAAGGACATAGGAAAGTATTGGTTTGGAAATAGGGTAGTTGATGAGTGGAACAGTCTACCTAGTTGGGTGATTGAGGCTAGGACTTTGGGTAGTTTCAAATTTAGGTTATATAAGTACATGAGTGGGAGGGGTTGGATTTGAGTGGGACTTTCACATCAGAGCTTATTTCTGGGGTAGCCCTTGAAAAATTTGGGGTTTGGGCAATTGTTTTGTTATTGGGATGAATTGTAAAGGACCTGCCTGGTATGGGCCAACAGGCCTGCTGCAGTGTTCCTCCTTTCTTATGTTCTTATGTTTATCATGGCGCCGGCTAGCCTGCGCCATGTTTGTGAAAATGATACTGCCACCAGACAACTCCAGGGGGCAGCAGCAGCACACGTCCTCTCCACTCAAGGTTTGAGAGACGAAATGACGAGCAGCTGATTTAGGTTGCCAACTTCTAGGACAATTTTTAGTTACCTTTGTTTCTGTGTGTTTTAGTACGAACAAGTTTGTGAGAAATCTCGTAATTGTCTGCTAATGCTGCAGTTTCCAGAATATCCGAGGTAGTATGATCGATCAGATATTCTTGTATATCAGCAGACATACAGTTGTTAAACTCTTCATGTAGTAACAACTGAACAAGGCTATCGTACTTGGCAGACCTACATCATCTCTCAAATGCAACTTTTTTCTCACGAGCAAACTCTACACAAGTTTGATCTTGTCGTCGTTGTAACGTACGAAATGCACGTTGAAACTTACAGGTAACAAGTTATATGTCTCTAGAATAGTTTGTTTGACAGCGTCATAACTAATGTACTTGGCAAACGGTAAAGCAGCAGTACAAGTTTGTGCTCTTCCTGTCAAAGCTGTGTTCAACAAGGTAGCCCAGTGCTTACGTGGCCAGTTCATAGCACAGGTCTGTTTCTCAAACTCATCAAAAAAGGTGTCTAAGTCACTTTCAAAAAACTTAGGAACCATGGATGCAGCTTTCTGCACATTAAATGTGTCCTGTGATCTATCAGTCTGTTGTCTTCCCAGACAAACATTTTCTCTCTGGAAATCTCCTTCTTTCAATTTCCTCTGTGCCTCTATTTGTGCAGTCTGCAACATAATGAGGCGTTCAAACCTCTCAAACTGTTCCTGAGAGATAGGACCAGTGGGTAAAGGAGGAGTAGGGAAATTAACACGTCTTTCTGGACGGTCCTTAGGTCGTGCACCTTGTCCAACCGTCCCTAGAAGTCTAGATCTGGTCTAGGATAAGTAGATACAGGTGTAGCATACACTGTCTAGTATGAGGCTGCGTCATACTAACAGTTAGGAGGGAATGCGTGAGCGAGAACTGAGCTACACTAGGCTCAGACACTAGGCTCACTTCTGCCTTAGATACTCTTTCTTCTACGTCATCAAATAGAGTTATACTTCCTAATGGTGACACTAGGCTTTCTGAAACTGAACCATAATCAGACATCTTTGTATGAGCAGGAAACAATATATCTTTAATCAACGCTCTGACAGTTTCTGAGGTGTAATTCCTGTTATACGTCACACCGAGATATTTGGCTACTCGCCAACACGTCTGAAGTTTTAATGTACTTAACTCAGACGAAGTCAGAGTATCAATTAACTGTTTCACTTTGGCATACATCACGAAAATAAGTGTACTACGAGAGAGTGATTATGGGAAACTATAATCCTAATAGGAATTCCAGCGTTGGTTGTCTTAGAGCTAGAGCTTATTAACAGTATTTCCATCTCCTTGGATCAAGAGACTCGGTCAGGTACATACATCCACCTGGTATGTTGTACAAGACTAAACTCAAAGTCTTCAGATTAGGAAAGTACTCAAAGTGTTTGAGTATAGAGTTACTAGTATGTCAAACTGGACAATTTCTCCAACACCTTGGATCAAGAATATCCTGGACAGGCCCCCATTTGTTACAAAAAACGCGATTCTAAATGCTCAGAGATCTCCAGTGAATACTAGAAAGGACTGCCCTTCTAGCATCCAGCCTGTTACTGGGTTTTCATAACAATTAGTCAGTATCCTTGTCCAATTATTCATTAGAATTCAGTATGATTCAATAGTGCTTCAGGATTACAACTGCTAGGCTACTAAATAGAGAAAATAAAATTTAATAAATTTATTAAGTTGTCTAGGCGTATATCAAATTAAATTAAATTAATCACAGTAATCAAAATAATATTAATCACTTCACTCGTGTACAGAATTATTGTGCTGAAAGCACATATCACATTTATAATTCTTAAGTACCGTCTGGTACATTAACATTTATTAAGATATTACAAATATGTACAAGTAAGTTTGTGTGTATGTGTGTAAGTGCTCTAAGTAGTTCGCTATGTCTCACGACTCGACTAGACTTAAACAAGTGACTGACAAAGTCCTCAAATAAACTAAGTTCTTGACCAACTGGCAATCAGAACAGTCTGCTTGAACAATAAAACGACTGATAAGCTGAACAACAATATAACAAGCAACTGCGACAATCAGGAACAAGGAGATAATATAAAGACAGCTAGTAGGGACCATCAGCAGATCCTCCACAAAAGTTGCAAAGCTCCCATAATACTGAATCTAAGTTCAGCATAAGAAAATACCCGACTGTGACAATGCACAGATACCAGTACAAATTAGGTCAGAAGCTACAGCTCAGGACCTGAGTTACTCAGAGTGTCTAAGCGACACACAACCTCAGTACAACGTCGAAAATCACTAAGTCTATCCAAAGCTCTGTGAACAGAGTCTCCAGAACTAACAAGAATAATAATGAGACAGAGACGATCTTCCAACAAGAGCCAATAAGGGAGATTTAGGCACTTGTCAGGAATATGTCCAACCACCAAGCGAGTCTAGACCAGACTGAATACTTCAGGCGAGGTGTGGACACCCCCCCCTCGATCACGTGATAGCTCCGTGGACAGCTGCTGCTCAGTAACAACTAGAAGCCGGCAGAATAACGAGCAAAGAGCAATAGTTACAGTAGTTAGACAATCAAGACTTGAACTATGAGCACAATAATATGTTACATCCTACCTAACAAAAGTAACTAAGACAAATAATAATATAAAGCAATATAGTCACGATTTAGCTATTATCGCAAATATAAGCAATATAAAATTACATGAAAAGGTAAAATACATTATATACATAACAACATACATTGTAACCCATTCAGGGGTTGCAACAATATATATATATATATATATATATATATATATATATATATATATATATATATATATATATATATATATATATATAATATATATATATGTTTATATATATATATATATATATATATATATATATACATATATATATATATATATATATATATTTATATATATATATATATATATATATATATATATATATTATATATATATATATGTATATAATATATATATATATATATATATATATATATATATATATATATAATATATGAATATAAATATATATATATATATATATATATATATATATATATATATATATATATATATATATATATATATTATATATATATATATATATACATATATTTATATTATTGTACCCACGGAACAAGTGGTATTGATCAGTAACAACACTGCACTAACCAAGGAGTCGAATCCATGCAGTTTTGATTAGTAATGTGTGGTCTAGTGGTCTAAAGCATCATGTGTTTTCTCTCACCATGAGGCGGGCAAAACCAGCATGGCTTCGACACCTTGGCTAGTGCAGTGTTGTTATTGATATATATATATATATATATATATATATATATATATATATATATATATATATATATATATATATATATATATATATATATATATATAACTTTGCACATGAACTCCAGGAGCCATTTGTCGGACCAGGCTTGCAGCCTGTCCAGATCCCTTTGTGCATGACATGCCCATGCACTCTCCCAGGGCCAGACTCATGGAACTCCGTGTTCATCAAGAACTGCAAGAAGCCCCTATCACGAGCCTTTTCCATCCTATGGAGAGGGAGCATGGACACGGGGGTCGTCCCACAATTACTAAAAACAACAGACATAGCTCCACTCCACAATGGGGGCAGTAAAGCAACTGCAAAGAACTACAGACCAATAGCACTAACATCCCATATCATAAAAATCTTTGAAAGGGTCCTAAGAAGCAAGATCACCACCCATCTAGAAACCCATCAGTTACACAACCCAGGGCAACATGGGTTTAGAACAGGTCGCTCCTGTCTGTCTCAACTATTGGATCACTACGACAAGGTCCTAAATGCACTAGGAGACAAAAAGAATGCAGATGTAATATATACAGACTTTGCAAAAGCCTTCGACAAGTGTGACCATGGCGTAATAGCGCACAAAATGTGTGCTAAAGGAATAACAGGAAAAGTCGGTCGATGGATCTATAATTTCCTCACTAACAGAACACAGAGAGTAGTCGTCAACAGAGTAAAGTCTGAGGCAGCTACGGTGAAAAGCTCTGTTCCACAAGGCACAGTACTCGCTCCCATCTTCTTCCTCATCCTCATATCCGACATAGACAAGGATGTCAGCCACAGCACCGTGTCTTCCTTTGCAGATGACACCCGAATCTGCATGACAGTGTCTTTCATTGCAGACACTGCAAGGCTCCAGGCGGACATCAACCAAATCTTTCAGTGGGCTGCAGAAAACAATATGAAGTTCAACGATATGGTAAACACGAGGAAATTAAATCTTCATCAGAGTACAAAACAAATTCTGGCCACAAAATAGAGCGAAACACCAACGTCAAAGACCTGGGAGTGATCATGTCGGAGGATCTCACCTTCAAGGACCATAACATTGTATCAATAGCATCTGCTAGAAAAATGACAGGATGGATAATGAGAACCTTCAAAACTAGGGAGGCCAAGCCCATGATGACACTGTTCAGGTCACTTGTTCTATCTAGGCTGGAATATTGCTGCACACTAACAGCACCTTTCAAGGCAGGTGAAATTGCTGACCTAGAAAATGTACAGAGAACCTTCACAGCGCGTATAACGGAGATAAAACACCTCAATTACTGGGAGCGCTTGAGGTTCCTAAACCTGTATTCCCTGGAACGCAGGCGGGAGAGATACATGATTATATACACCTGGAAAATCCTAGAGGGACTAGTACCGAACTTGCACACGAAAATCACTCACTACGAAAGCAAAAGACTTGGCAGACGATGCAACATCCCCCCAATGAAAAGCAGGGGTGTCACTAGCACGTTAAGAGACCATACAATAAGTGTCAGGGGCCCGAGACCGTTCAACTGCCTCCCAGCATACATAAGGGGGATTACCAACAGACCCCTGGCAGTCTTCAAGCTGGCACTGGACAAGCACCTAAAGTCGGTTCCTGACCAGCCGGGCTGTGGCTCGTACGTTGGTTTGCGTGCAGCCAGCAGCAACAGCCTGGTTGATCAGGCTCTGATCCACCAGGAGGCCTGGTCACAGACCGGGCCGCGGGGGCGTTGACCCCCGGAACTCTCTCCAGGTAAACTCCAGGTACTCCAGTCTTTCCTGATCTTCGTCCGCTTGTATTTTCCTTATTAGTTTCACGTCATTTATATATACAAGAAACGGAACCGGCCCTAGGAATAACCCTTGAGGAACCCCACTCAAAACAGCCGTCCACTCGGACACCTCGTCACGTACCATCACTCGTTGTTTTCTTCCTGTCCTATATTCCCAGATCCATTACAGTGTTTTTCCTGGTATTGCTGCCTGGTGTGTGTGTGTGTGTGTGTGTGTGTGTGTGTGTGTGTACTCACCTAGTTGTACTCACGTAGTTGTGGTTGCAGGGGTTGAGTCACAGCTCCTGGCCCCGCCTCTTCACTGACCGCTGCTAGGTCCTCCCTCTCCCTGCTCCATAAGCTTTATCATTTCTCGTCTTAAAACTATGTATAGTTCCTGCCTCCACTACATCGCTTGCCAGACTATTCCACTTCCTAACTGCTCTATGACTGAGGAAATACTTCCTAACATCCCTTTGACTCATCTGAGTCTTCAGCTTCCAACTGTGACCCCTTGTTTCTGCGTCCCATTTCTGGAACATCCTGTCTCTGTCCACCTTGTCTAGTCCACGCAGTATTTTGTATGTTGTTATCATGTCTCCCCTGACCCTCCTGTCCATCAGTGTCGTCTGACCGATTTCCCATAATCTTTCTTCATAGGATATTCCCCTTGGCTCTGGAACTAGCCTTGTTGCAAACCTTTGCACTTTCTCTAATTTCTTGACGTGTTTGACCAGGTGTGGGTTCCAAACTGGTGCTGCGTACTCCAGTATGGACCTGACGTACACAGTGTATAAAGTCTTCAACGATTCCTTACAGAGGTACCGGAACGCTATTCTCAGGTTTGCCAAGCGCCCATATGCCGCAGCAGTTATCTGGGTAATGTGTGCTTCTGGCGATGAGCTCGGTATTATACTCACTCCTAGGTCTTTCTCCTTGAGTGAGGTTTCCAGCCTTTGGCATCCTAGCCTATACTCTGTCTGCGGTCTTCTTTGCCCTCCTCCGATCTTCTGAGTTTATCCCTTCCGTCATTTCGTTCACATATACCAAGAATAGCACTGGTCCCAGGACTGACCCCTGTGGGCCCCCACTAGTCACCGGCGCCCACTGTGATACCTAATCACTGACCATGACTCGCTGTTGCCTCCCTGTTATGTATTCTCTGATCCATTGCAGTGCCCTTCCTGTTATACGTACCAATTCCTCTAGCTTTTGTACTAATCTCTTGTGAGGAACTGTGTCAAAGGCCTTCTTGCAATCCACGAAAATGCAATCAACCCACCTTCCCCTCTCATTTCTTACTTCAGTTACCTTGTCATAAAACTCTAGTAGGTTTGTGACACATTATTTGCCTTCCATGAATCCGTGCTAGCTGTCGTTTATAATCATGCTCCGCTCCAGGTGCTCCACCACTCTCCTCCCAATAATCTTTTCCAAGACTTTGTGTACTATACATGTAAGTGACACTGGTCTATAATTTAGTGCTTCATTTCTGTCTCCTTTCATAAAGATGGGGACTATATTTGCCTTCTTCCATAGTTTAGGTAGTTGCCCAGTTTCAAGGGAAGTGTTGAAGATTTTGGTTAGTGGCACACGTATTGTTCCTGCTCCCTCTCTAAGGACCCACAGAGAGATGTTGTCTGGTCCCACCGCCTTTGAGGTATCAAGGTCACTTAGGAGCGTCTCCACCTCCTCCTCAGTTGTGTGTAATTCATCCAACATCTGTTAGTATATCCCAGGTTGATGTACCCTACTGTTTTGTCTTCCCGTTGTCGCTTCAGCCTCCACTGTAAATACTTCCTGAAATCTCATGTTGAGCTCCTCACATACCTCCAGGTTGTTTCTTGTGAGCTCCCCACCTTCTCTTCTCAGCCTGATTACCTGGTCATTGACTGTTGTCTTCCTCCTGATGTGGCTGTAGAGTAGTTTCGGGTCAGACTTGACTTTAGATGCTGTCATTTTCATACTGCTGCTGCGCCTCCCTCCTTATTTGTGCATATTCGTTTCTGGCTCGCAGACAGGTCTCTTTATTCTCCTGAGTCCTTTGCCTTCTGTAGTTTTTCCATTCTCTAGAGCACTTAGTTTTTGCCTCCCTGCACCTTCGGGTAAACCAAGGGCTG
>NC_069401.1:68021315-68023815 GCF_026875155.1 Cherax quadricarinatus | reverse complement strand
CCTTCTATATTTCTTTCATTCCCTAGCACACTTGGTTTTTGCCTCCTTGCACCTTTGGGTGAACCTTGGGCTCTTCCTGGCTTTTTCATTATTCCTGTTTCCCTTGGATACAAACCTCTCCTCAGCCTCCTTGCATATTGTTGCTACATGTTCCATCATCTCATTAACTGGCTTCCCTGCCAGTTCTCTTTCCCACTGAACCTCGTTCAGGAAGTTCCTCATTCCCGTGTAGTCCCCTTTCCTGTAGTTTGGTTTCATTTGTCCTGGCCTTCCTGCTTCCCCCTCCACTTGTAGCTCTACTGTGTATTCGAAGCTCAAAACCACATGATCGCTGGCCCCAAGGGGTCTTTCATATGTGATGTCCTCAATATCTGCTCTGGTCAAGGTGAATACTAAGTCCAGTCAAGCTGGTTCATCCTCTCCTCTCTCTCTTGTAGTGTCCCTTACGTGTTGGTGCATGAAGTTTTCCAGAACCACCTCCATCATCTTAGCCCTCCATGTATCTTGGCCCCCATGTGGCTCCAAGTTCTCCCAGTCGATCTCATTGTGGTTTAAGTCGCCCATGATCAGGAGCTTTGCCCTGCATGCATGAGCTCTTCTGGCCACTGCAGCCAGTGTGTCAACCATGTCTCTATTGCTCTCGACATACTCATGCCCTGGTCTCCTGCTGTTCTGTGGTGGGTTATACATCACTGCAATTACCACCTTGGGACCTCCAGAGTGAAGCGTTCCCGCTATGTAATCACTTTCTTATCTGCTGTCTCCTCTCTCCAGCTCATCAAAATTCCATCGGTGTTTGATCAACAGTGCCACTCCTCCACCCCCCCTGTTCCTTCTGTTTTTCCTCAGGATCTGGTATCCCGTTGGAAAGATGGCATCTGTTATCATACCTGTAAACTTGGTTTCTGTGAGCGCTATGATGTCCGGTGATGTCTCTTTGACTCTTTCGTGCCACTCCCACTTGTTTGTTATTCCATCACGTTTGGTACCATCCCTTCATTTTTTCTTTCCATACTATTTTTGGGGGGGCCCTGTGGGGGTGGGGACCTGGAGCTATGGGGATTCTATGGTTGGGGGTTGGGTGGAACTGGGGGTATGGATTGTAGGGTGTGCTGGTGGTGTATAGGTTGTGGGGTTTGGGGATAGTTTTGTGTTTTTTCCATGTTCTTCTCTGCTTGACGCCCCTCTGCGGTTTCCATCCTTTGTTTCCTTTCCTCTCCTTTTCCTTTTTTCCTCTCCCTCAGTGCTGTCTCTCTGTTTGTTTCTGTCTTTGTTAAAAAACCCCTTTTTCTTGTACTCTTTCGATTTTTTTAAAACCTTGGGTTTCTCTTGGGGGACCTGTTCCTCACGTTTTGTCTTGAGAATCGCTTGATCAGTGGGTTTCTCCCCTTCAAGTACCCCCCAATTCTCTGAAAATTTAAAATCTCGCCCAATCTTCCCCCCTTTTTCTGTGTGATTTTCCCAAATCCCCCTTTTTTTTTCCCTCCCGTTTTCATGTGTGTCCTTTCCTCTCTCCCGAAGCCCATGAATAAACATGTTTTTCCCCTTTCCCCCTCCCAATGCCTTCCCTCTGTGATCGGGTTTCCCTGTCTGTATATGGTCATTTTCCCCTTGATTTTACCAGGGGCTTTTGGTAGCATGGCTGTCTATATTCGACTTATTTCCTTCTCTATCTGCACCCAGCTTCTTTTCCCCTTTTTACCCCCCGCCTTTTTTGCGGCTGATATAAACCTTAGCTAATTCATATCTCCTTTCCCTTCCTTTTTCTCCTCTCAGTTTCATATTCTGGTCTTCTCTGGTCAGCCCCTGAGACTTCTTCAGCTTTTTACCTCAAATTCTAGGCCCTTCCCCTGTTACTGCAGTTTCGATTTGTGCCTCCAATTTTCGTCTCCTTCTCCAACCTCTTTTCCCATTTCGCAGAGAGCTTTTTCTCCATTTTTTCAGAAAAGCTCCCCCAAATTTTTTCTCCATTCTTGCTCCTCCTTTTCCACTGCTCCTCCATCCTTTTCCTCCCTACCAGTACCATTGTATCTGATCCCGATTCCTACGAGTCCAACCACTTTTTTTTTTATTTTTTTTTAGAAAGGAAAGAGGAGAGAGAGGGGAGGGAGAAGGGGGAAGGAGAAGAGAGAAGAAAAGAAGAGAGAGAGAGAGAGAGAAGAGAGAGAGAAGAGGGAAGGGGAGGAAGAAAAAAAAGAGAAAAGGGCTCCTGTTCCCTACTTGTATGTCTCATAACAAAAAAATGTTTTTAAAAAAGCTGATGTGGTAACAGCCCTTAGCTTGCCAATAAGTTAGGGAACCTTAACCCGTAAAAAAGCTTGCCAATAAAATAGGGGTACTTTAAACCCTTGTCAAAACCCCGTGTAAAAAAAAAAAAAAAAGAAAAGGGGAAAGGGAGAAGGCGAGAGAGGGGGGAGAGTAGAAGGGAAAAAGGGAGGAAATGAGAAAGAGAGAGAAGAGAAAGAGGGGAGAGAAGGAAAGAAAAGGGAAGAGAGGGAAA
>NC_069401.1:67986315-68016315 GCF_026875155.1 Cherax quadricarinatus | reverse complement strand
GGGTGCCCTTTACCCGATTTTCTCTTTATATTCCTGCCGACCACGGAGAGTGCGGTTGTGTCTGCACCCCTCTGCTTTTGTAGGCGAGCTCCCTTTTTCAGTTACCGGGTTTGCAGGGGTTTTAAGTGGTCGTCACGCCTTGTTAACAACAAGGGCACTGTGATTGTAAATGGGGGTTATCTGAACGCCGGATAAAAACTGAGTATTGAGCTTTTTAAAGGGAACGAAAACGCCTATTCCACAAGTCTTTTTTGCCAAAGATCATCCGGAGACTAGGGCATACAAGATAGGACTTGTATGGTTAGTTTTAAAGGGGGCCAAAGAATTTTCGTCAAACTGCTACAGCTACGGTTTATGAATCGTTATCCCCCGGGTTTTCAGGACGTAAGTCTTAGCCACCCAGCTTTCGTGTAAGAAGGGTAATTTTTTCACGGATTTTAGTGGATCAAGTTACGCAAGTTCCCTTTGAGGCGGACGAGGCGGAAAAAGGAATTTTTTGAGACGTAGGGGAAACGGTGCATTACCCAAACATGGATTGGGCGGCGGTGCCATGCTGGTTTTTCCAGAGGGTTTTCTTTCAACCTCAAAATGATTTGGGGCACCCAATACCGTCAAAACTGTATCCCCAAGTTTTCGGGAGCAGTCATGGTAAGGCCCAGGACAACGACACATGCCGCCTATGGTGATATGACACATGTGGCGAGCTGTGACAAGCAAGACGTGTCTGGCCCGGGGGGCGCCGGCCCCGCTTTCAAAGGGGGGCAGGAGAAACAAACATCGGATGGGGGCGTGGTTTTTTGGGGAGCGAGATAGGGATGGACACAGGACTGGCGGGAGTTGAGTCCCTCTCCCAGCTCCCCTGATCAGGTATCGTCTCCTGGGAAAGGAGCAGCAATTCAGGAAAGGTTCTTGAAATGAGGGGGAAATTTGGGTGAGGTGTTGAAGACTTTGTCACCGCCAAGGGGGAGAACATCTGACGTGGTGTCATGGAAGTCGTCGTTTTCCAAAAAGTCGGAGACCGATATTTTGGGATGGATGGTGGTTTGGAGTCGTCTGTTGAATCATCAAAACCATTCCAGGTAGGGGTGGAGGTTATCGAAAGGCAACACGCCCAAGAAATTGTAACAGAGGGCACGAAAAAGAGGCGGCTACGTCAATTCTGAGGGACGCCCTTAGCCGCACAACGGCCTGGGAAACAGACTGGGGAAAAATGTGAAGGTAGGGGTGTAGGTGGTGGTAGCCATGATAGAGGCCCCGGAAAAGGGGGGAGGGAAAGAGAGCACTCTGAAGGTGTCAAACTAAATTCAAGCTCTGGAGTTGTAAAGAGTATGAGAGGAAGCAGGGTGGAAATTTTTAATAGGCCTTAGGTGTATGTCTGTAAATTTAAGGGTTATGTAGCGGTATGAAAAAAATTGGTTTTTTAAATTTTCCGAATAAATCAGAGGGATTTTTTTCCCCTGCGGGGGAGCAAAATTTTAAAGAGGGTAGGGTTTTTGGAGGTGGCAGGTTTTTTGATAGTTACCCTCCCTCCCCCCTTTTTAAAAAGGGGGGGGAAATTTTTAAAAGGGAGACGACCCCGTTTGTTTTGCAGAGAAAGCGGGGGAGGAGGGGGGGGGAGGGTGTTGCGGGGGCGGGGTGGGGTGGGTAAGCGTGTGTCTTTTTGTGATGTGTATCGCCGGCAAAAAATACATAAAGGAAAAGAAGATTATTTGGGAGGATTTTGTTTTTTTTTAAGGGCACGCCAGAGGGGCATATTGGGGGGGACTGAAAGTGAAATCTGGCTGAGTGGCCCAAAAAGGGGCGGGGATATATTCTGTGACCTAGGGATTTATTAAAGATTTTAGGTTACTGATGCCTTGGGGGGGGGGCGGTGGGGAGATGAATACACTTTTTGTTTAGGAGTGGAAGCGTGGCAATAGAGTGTACCTTTCGGGGAGTATGTGAAATCTTCAGTACTTTGAGGTAAAAACGTCAGATCTGGGCGGGGTGGTGGGGGTTGGGGGGGAACGCTCACGGAAATATAGAATTTTTTGGGAAAATTAAATATAAGTGTTAGTATGAGGAGGGTTGGAGGGGTTTTCGCCATGGGGGGGGGAGCTTAGTGGGGAAGAACGGGAGTGGATGACATTGGACATGGGGGGATAGTGTTGAAAAGGAAAGGATTGGGAAAGTTTTATGTGAAGAAGGAAAAACAATTAAAATTTAAAATATGGACGGGCTAACTATTTAGGGGATGGGTTAAGAGGTTGTATGGGGGGGGGAGGGGAAAAAATTTTCCTAGGGAAAAATAGTGAAATAAAGGGGGGGTTTGGGGGTGTTGCAAAATGAAAATTTTTCAACTGAAGGGTCAGGCAGGGTGGAAGAAGTGTTTTGGGACGACAACCCTCAGCTTGTGTTTTGCGGCATCAAAGCAAAGGCGGGTGGTACAGCTATTCCATGTTTAGAGGTAACGAGAGGTTGGGAATTATAGGCGGGGCAGGAGATACGAACCACAAGGGGATGTGTGCGAAAGCGGGGGTTTGGTACGGAAGTACTGGAACAGTGGGGGGGGGGGGGGACATGGGTTGGAAAGGTGGTCGTATGTGACTTGTAATTTTAGGAAATAGTGATAGAAAGGGCTTTAGGTGGGACTATTAGGCAGAAAAAATAGAGAAGCTTTAAGGGGAATGAGGAAGGGGAAAGCCCCGGGGTTTGGGGCCCCAGAAAATTTTATTTAAACATCAACGTTAATAAGGGGGAAATTTTATAGTTGGTTTATTTAATCGTATGAAGGAAAGGGTAATTTGGGGGGGGAAAGCGGGAAACAGAGTTGTAGTGTTGGTCCAAAGGCAAGGGCAGCCCCCCCTTTGGGGATACCGGCAATCACTATGTGTGCAGACCTGAAGGTGTTCGCATAAATTTTGGGTAATAGGTTCAAAGGGTGTTTTGGGAAGGTCGTGTAAAAATCTTTTTGGGTTCCGGAAGTCGATGATGAAGGACATGGCATACTGGAATTTTTGTGGAAGCAAAGGAGGGGGTAAAGGGGGGGGCTTTTTGGGGCTTAGATTGGCAGGGGGCATATGAAGAGTGGAAAGGGGATTTTGAGGTTATACTTGGAGACGGGTTTTGGGGAGGAAATAGCGATGGGTAAAACGTTTTACAAGGGGCAAAATGAGGATACAGTTTAATGGGTGTAGGGGGGATATTTGCAAGGCACGTAAGGCCTTAAAACCCCAGTCAAAATATTTGTTTGCATGTTTCCAGGCCCCCCCTTTTATAAAAGGGGTTGGGACCGCACTTAGTACCCCAAGGTGGGGGAAAGTGTGGGGGGGTGGGGAGGGCCGGGAGGGGTTTAATTGGATATGTTGACAACCCCAAATTTTCCATTCGTGGGGGGAGCAATGGGAGTTTTGGACGAGGTTGGCAATATTTGGAAAGTGCCACGGAATGCAGGTAAATAGTGCGAAGTCAAGGTGCGGGGGTTGGGGTTCTTGGGTGGGGGGGTGGGGGGGATGTAAGTTGTTAAAGAATGGGCGAGTCTTTAAAAGATTTGTGGTTTTATTTTTAAGGATGCAGGGTTTGCGGCCGGTGGAAAATCTGAGGGATGGGAAAGGATCGTGGGCGCTAGGTGTTCTGAGCCCCCAGCACCTAATCTTATACAGCGATGATAGTCGTAACATTTTTTGTAAGTAAATTTGGGCATGTTGCGGTGTTCCCAATTACAGGGACAGCGATTGCGGGAATTCAAGAGGGTGACAAATTTTTGTGGGGTTTTCACTTTGTGATTGGTTAGGGAGGGAAGTTGTAATGTTACCTGAAGTCAGGGGGGGTTTGGGGGGTTGAGGGGATTTGAGACGGGGGGCAAAGGGGTGTTTATTTAAATGGGAAGTGTTGCGTGGGGGTGTGAACGGGGGGCATTTGGGAAGGATACACGACGGGCGGGGTGTTGTTATCGGGAATGGAGTGAGGGAATGCAAAAACGTTTTGGGGGTTTGTGATTTGGGTTTTGGGGAACGGGGAAAGGGTTCGAAAAAGGGGTTTTTGTGAGGTTACTTGAGGTGGGGGTGTTTTATCCCAGTTGAGGTTTTTTCCCCATTAGCTAAAAAAAGAGAATTTTTTTTAGATTTAGTAAAATGAAGTAAACCCTGGGGCGCTGAGGTGTGTTTTTTTTCCCCTCAGGGGACCCTTTCCCGTCGGTGAGATACACGAAACAAAAGGGTTGTAGAGGGTGGGGGGTAGGTATCTTGGAGGGATGAGACCCCGTCCAGGGTTTTTATTTTTGGAAGGGCTAGAGGGGGTTGGGTGCGGTTAAGTATTGGTACAGGGGTGGGGGCCGTGGGGTGGGGTTTTTGCGTGCTTTAGTCAGATATGGGTGGGTTAAAACGGGGGTGTATAAGACTTTAAAATAAAATCAGGGTAATTATATATAAGTCGGGGGTGATGAGGGGAGGGGGGATTGAGAAGAAGGAAAGTTCTTGCGGAACGACTACGTACGAGTTCGTAACAGAATTTTATGGGGGGAGGTGGATCAGGCTTTCTCGAGGGGTATAGAAGCTACGTTAGGATTCCGAAATCGTTATTAAAAAATGAGTGAAGGGGTTTTAAAGGGTTGAGGGAGTCGGGGGTTTCACATGGGCTCGCCTCCCTTGGGGGGGGGGTGCGTAGAGTTTTGGAATGTGGGTTTGAAAGGTTTTCTGGTTTTTCTTGAGTTTTTTATGGCACCAAGGGGGAATGTGAGCTCAAGGTCTCGTTTTTTTAGAAAAAAACATTTTCAAAATGGGGTATAAAAAGTAGGTTTTTTATGTATAATTTTGATGGTATCATCTGTATGACACGATTTTAGAAAATAAGTTCTTTGTGACGGAAGTGTTTTTAGTTTGTCTTTTATGTTTTGCGGGTTTTTTGCATGAGAGATAAAAATTATATACGTTTGCTTTGTGATACAGTGCATCTTTTAATGTGATTTTGAAATTTTTGTGTGTACGTATTTTGGTGTGGTAGTTGTGTGTGTGTGGTGTGTGTGTTTTTGGGGGTGTGGGGTAAATATATATCCTTTCAATGTATTGGGGGCCTTTGTCTGGTCGACGTTATGTAAAAATTTATATATGTATGATTCGATTTTTTTTAAATTTTAAAATTCTGGCGAAACCCTGTACCGTTTTGGGTTCAATGCAAGTTCTTGATTTTTAATTTTTTAGTCTGTAGGGTATACGACATATCTAGCAGTTTGTTTTTTCTATGTTGGTATATTAAAGCGTTTTGTTAGGGAAGTATGTAATTTTCAGTAAGTTTATGATGTTATGTTTTTTTTTTTGTTTAATGCAAGAATGGGATTTAATAATAAACTTTTTTGTATATTTTATGTTCAATGTATTGACCTTTGTCAGATGTCTTGTTAATTACAATTATAATAGGTAAGGTTTGAAACAATGAATGGTATATAAAGTCAATTTATGACCCCGTGACAGTATTTTTTTTTTTGATGTTCTTGCCGAAGTTATTGTATGTTTTTGCAGCAAATCTTGCGAGCATACAGGTGAAATCTGTTTGTCAGTTAATTTTATTTAGATCCCAAATGTTTCTTTATTTTTATGTTTAAAATATTGTTTTTTAAAAAAAAATACTAAAAAAAAAAAAAAATCTATTTGAGAAATATTCCCGAGGAATTTCTCTTTTCTTTATTAAATGAATATTAAAAATAATATTTTATTTTAATTATATTGTTTTTTTAGGGTTAATTAAGAATGTGAGGTTTCATGGAAACCACTATTAAGAGCGCAGGGTTTCTATACAGGGACTGGCCCTCCCGCCAAGTCCTTTATCCACCCGACGTCAGTTACCTCCACTTGTACGGTCATAGGTTTACAACATTCGCCAAGTGGTTCCACACTCAGAGTAGGTTTCCCACCCCAGGGGAGTAGTTTCCACACCCTCAATTTTGTTCACAGCGCTCTTCACACACTCTCAGAGTAAATTTTACACGCTCATTCTGAGTAACGATCACTCTTTTGAGCGATTAAAAGGCCGGCCTTTTAAAACAATTCCTCGCTCTAAAGATTACTTATCCCAACAAAGTGTACTTTTATGTAAAACACTGTAGGAGGAACTTGTTCATATACTAGTTTTATGTGAATTCTTTTTTAATAAAAAATCACATTTTTTTTAGTCGGATAGTCTCGTAAAATCCCCCATTAAAATGACTTTGTTAAGGCCAAAGCCCGATTCGACATCTTTTACAGAAAGGGGGCCAAAACAGGGCCCATAGACATGGGGCCCCACGTAAACAAAGGGGTGTCTGTCCGGAGGCCTTTTGATCCAAAATTTGGAAAAATGACCATTTCGGGGCCCATTTTTGTCTAAGTGATAAACCCCAGTAGTTTTCTCCCCCTTTGTGGAGAAAAATAAAAATTTTTATAAAATAGGGCCCTTTGGAGGCACAAGTAACTTTCCCCCTGAAGCCAAAAAACATCAGTAAGGGGGCTAAGGTCCCAACTTAATATTTGACTTAAGCAAAAGAAAATTTTTGAGTGGGAAGTTTGGGAACTTGGTGTTAAATTGACTCCCCGCAAAGATGGCTCTATGTTTGGCTCTCACTTACCACCACCAAAGACAAACAATCACGTGGTAAAAGGAAATGTCAAGTTATCTTTTCTTTTTTTTTCCCATTGCTAGTATTGGCGACACCATTATTGAAATAGATGAAACGCTGATTTTTGGCAGATTCTTGGCGTTTCCCAAAAAATTTTACACCGAAAATTGGCTTGTCTCCTCATGTGTCGGGGTTTCCAAGGCAAACCCCACGACAGGGAAATAGCTGGTTGGTGTGCTGTTTCGTCCCCTAGACAATAGCAAGTAAAGCAACTGATACACTATCAAGGTCGTGGCCTAATACTCCATCGAAAAAAAGTCTTTATGTAACACAAGGTGTTTTGGCAAACCCCCCCTCCTGTCTGCCCCTTTTCATTTCCATACTAAGTGGGAGCAGGTTGCCCAATCTGTCTCCAGGCTGTGTCTTGGCCTTGCCCAAACAGTGTTGTACACAAAAATTTTCCAGCTGATATAGTGAACAAGTTTTAAAAAATTTACATTGCTCTTGGTGAAGGAAAAAAAATATTTCAAAGTCTTTTTGCGTGTTTTTTTCTGCTCCTCGTTCCCCTTTACACCCCTGAAAAACAGGCCCTTATTGTCCCTGGGTTGTAATTGGGGGGCCTTCGGGAGCGGGACTGAGTGGACTTAAGCCGAGTTAAAGCCTAGTTGACACTGGAACCGGAAATTGGTCTTGCGTTGGGATTGCGTTGCTTTTGCCAACGCTTTACAAAATTTGCGTGCCAGCCTTTTGTTTTTTGGGCACCTGCATTAATGATGTTGACAGCTTGCTATTACTTGTTCATTGGCTTGCTTCGCTCGGTCAACTTGCTGTTGTGTGAATATTTTTGGATCGGTTTTGCTATTGGTATCACCTTGGGTATTGTATTGCATATTTTGCAGCGACTGTTTCAAAGCTTTGGGGGTGTATTGCATATAGCGTGTTTCGTTTGGTATGTCGCCTAACGAGTCAGAGTCTAGTGCTGAAAACACTTATTTAACTTGTCTAAATTTTCTTACAGCGTTGTGGCAAATGCCGTTCTTTTGGCATTTTTTTTTAAATTTTTTTTAAAAAGCAATGCAAATACAAAGGGGGTTAAAACACAGAACGATAATACACAAAATCCAACACAGGACACCCAACCAGGTCGTCTAAATACATGCAAAAGATTTAAATTAATAAAAAAACACTGAAGTTTAACAAGTCAAAGGCTACTATGTACTGTTTATTTACCCAAATTTAAACAACATTACCACAAAAAATAAAACATTGCTACAAATACAACGATGAAAAAAAGTATGCTAAAATGCCCAAAACCTTTAAAAAAATACTAACACAAGTGAAATAATTTCATTTTAAAAAAACGTTATACAACTAAACCAATAAAGTTGGTTTACCGGAATGACTTTTAATCATTACACATTAAAATTTCCCCCCCCCCTTCACCCCAATGAATATTCGTTATCCCAAAATGGGAACTTAACATCCTAACTTGACTAATGAATAAATTAAAGTGGTAAATTTTATAAGTATGGGGAAACAGTAACACCAAAAAACACAGAAAAAATGAAAAAAAATATTAAATAAGGGAAACAGGCCAAATCTAACCCTTACAGTGGTCTTACACTCTCACACCACCATACATTTCAGTGGTCTTACACTCTCACCCCCACCATACATTACGTGGCTTACACTCTCACACCCCATACATTTCAGTGGGCTTAAATCTCACACCACCATACATTCAGTGGTCTTTCACTCTCACACGCACATACATTTCAGTGGTCTTACACTCTCACACGCAACCAAAAATTACGTGTCTTAAAACTCTCACCGACCTCTTACAGTGGGCTTACACTCACACAACCCTACTTACAGTGGGATTACCTCTCACACAACCCTACAATTTCAGTGGTCTTACACTCTCACAGGCAACATTCAACACCTTATCTACAAAAGTATCATTTCCGATAGTACTTAAAATTTCGTCACTTCCCCCCCCCCCCCCCCCCACCATCAAAGAAACTCCTGAATTATCATTCAGCAAGAATACATTTAATATGCTTACAATCATGGGGATACAGGAACACCAAATCGAAAATGTATTATGACATTGACACTTAAACCAGGGTGAATACATTCTGTGCTTAACAAAACCAGGAGCATGCTTAAAAGAATTCAGCCAATCCTTAATCACTCAGCGCGTCTAAGGCGCACCAGGCGCAGATGTGATTACACACATACCACAGGTTTTATACACATTCGCCAGTTACATTATGCAAGGAACACCCCCTTTTCTTTTCCCCTGACATCCCATCCTACATTAGCATTTACCCCCCTACCTTTTCCCCTCCCACCAATTTACAAATTTTTAAAAAAACCTCTAAAGTAAGTTCTCAATCCCTCTGGAAAAACCCGGGTCCCCCTCCCCTAAATTTTCTTCGTTACGGCACAACGTTTTATGAAACGAAAAAAGCCAAACCCGCCTCTTCACCCCACTGACCCCTTTCCCCCTCATTCCCCACATTATGCATATTAAACTACCAAAATGTATCCAGCCCTATAAATCTATCCATACCCCCCCCGTTAACACTTAATGTCGCAGAACAGAATTGCTTTACCTCTTACCCCATGCAAAACCCTCCAACCAAACCCCGACGCTCCCCATCCCCTCACAAAAAAACACTACTGAACGCAGAATCCTCCCCCACATATTCCCCAGACCCCCCTCAACCACTCGCTACCCGTAAAACCACCCCGAGGAAAACCCCTGCAAAAAAAAAGATATATCACCTCACGCCAAGGGGTTGTAACCTTAACCTACTGAAAACCCTTCCCTATACTTCCCTAGTCATAATGGGGGAAAAAAATTCCCTCCACCCGGTGCCACTACCCCTCCCCTAACACCTACCACCCACTTATTTTTTTTTTTCCCCAACCCTAACCAACACCTTTGCCCTCAAAATAGTTTCACACCACGCAATCTACTCCCCCAATATAATGTTCAAACTACGGGTTTTTTCTTTACCCCCCCCCCCCACAAACCCCCCCTCTCACCCCCTCTTAATGAAGATACATTTTACCCCCCGCTTTTAAATTCATTAAACCCCCCCCCCCCCCCTGACGCACAGGTGACATTACCCACCCTTTTTTCCCAACACAGCCCAAACCCCCAAAAAGAAATTTAAAAAACCCCTCTAAGTATACTTGAAATTGCCTCCCGTTAAAGGAACACGGGTGCCACGTGGCAAACCCTTACTATACAAAAAGACGTTAATAACAAGGCACCGCACAAGGGTCAAAAGATAAAGGCCGCAAAGCCCCCAAACGACCAGAATCCTCTCTACCAACCTAAACCCAGTTTTCCACACTGCAACATCCAGACACTCATAGATAAGACCACAAATTTTTTTAAAAAGAAGTCACCCGCTTCGTCACAAAGCAGTACCCCACTCAACCCTCCCCACACAAACTCCAACCCCCTGACCCGGACTTTTTCTGAAATTTACTCTCATACCCGTTTTCACCCGCACGTGTCAACTACCTATCTTAGCACCATTGACACCCTCCCTAACCAAACAGTAGTATCATCTACAACCCTATTAGAATGGGCCAAACCCTCCCCCAAACCCCCCCTTCCCCCTACTAATCCCATTTGCTGCTCCACCTTCATAAAAGGGGCCTGTATCACGCAAACAAAAGCTGTGAATAGGGGCACCCCCGCAAGTCCCCACCCATGACAAACCTCCCCCCCCCAACTTCCATTAATCTGTCCCTGTCATTTTCCCCGTATAACGCTCTACCCAGCCCACTATTTCTCCCCAAAACCCTGTCCCCTAAGGAAGCCCAATGCTTCTCGCTCCCCTCTATCCACGTGATAAGGAATAAGATATTTTTATTTTTGGGTTTTAGTAAAGCCTTTGAAGAGTACCTCACAAAACTCTTAAGAAAAGTGGCAGCTCATGGTAAGGATAAAAAGTTCTACATGATTGAGGCATGCTTACCAAAAAAGCAAGAGTTACCCTTAATGGAGTGAAATCTGAAAAGGGGGTTGCCTAGGGCTTTCCACAAGGATCAGTTTAGGGGCCCTCTTCTGTTCATAATTTACATTAATAACCCTTTATGAAGGGATTACAGTGACATGAAATTTCTGAAAAACAAAGATAGGCCGTATAATTCACTTCTTTAGGGGGATTCAATGAAACCCCGGACGATTTGAACAAATTAATGTCTTGGTCTGAAAAAAGGGAATGAATTTAAGTGGATAAGTGTAAGGAAAGCCCTTGTAAAGAAAATAACCCCGAAGCTATAACTAGGTGAATAGAGCTTGGGCATAAAATGTAAAAACTTTGGACAGGTAAGCAGAAAAATAAAGCCCAAAACAGCATGCCCCTTTGTGTGCGCAACAAGGGCCAAAAGATTACTTGGAATTTTTCTCAAGAAGTAAAGCAACAGAAGTCCCAAAAGTTATTTTACAGCTCTATACACACAGGACCTCCATTTTAATTTTGCTGCTCAGTTTTGGGCCCCCTTTCACAGGATGGACATAGACTCATTAGAGAACATACAGAGAAGATACTAAAATGATTTTTTGTGAAGGAACCTCCCGTAGAAGATAACTTTAAAGCCTAAATCTCCACTCTTTTGGAGAGGCTAGAATAAAGGGGGAAAATCATTTAAGTGTTAAGTGGTACGGGGATAAACAAGGGGAATTAATAAAGAGTGAGGGTGTCGAACCGGGTAAAACCAGGAATAATGGATTTAAATTGGGTAAATTAAGATTTTGAAGGCAAGGAAGACTGGTTTTCTAACAGGTTTTTAGTGCTAAACAGTCTTCCCAGTGGGGGTGAAGAGGCTAGGACCTTGGGTAGCTTTAAAAGAACTGGGGAAACATGGTGGGAGGGGCTGGGTTTTTTGGTTTTTCAAGGGTACGGGGTCTTCTGCGGGATCATGTCTTAACCACTGCTTTGGAGGCAGACAGGTTGGCTGGTAAATTTGAAACCAACCGCTCCTTGTCCGAGCGGTCCCATCTCTTTTCAACAGCCTGGCATGAGCAGAGATCGTCAACATTGGAGGATGAGGTGCCAGCCGGAAGGAGAACGATTACATCAACCAACTAAGTCACCTGGTGAGCCATGCTACTCAACTTACGGTCAACCTGGTGAGCGACAAACCACTCAACATGATGCAACTCGACAACAGTATCCAGAGCGACACTAGCCAGAGCGACACCAGTTACAACGTCAGCAAGGTCAAGCCTGTCGTCTGCTACCTATGCAACAAAGGAGGTCATATCCACCCAAACTGCCCAAATAAAACCCCAACCATTAGGGAAAATCTATAGTGTCCCAAGTAACATGTCCCTGAAAGAAGTAGAGAAAGGGTTGGCCCCTTCTTACTGTAAGAGTCGTATTTCCCTTCAGGAAGACTCAAAAACAACTAAAGTCATAACCTTTAGAGATACTTTAGCATACTGCTCACTTATAAGAGGGAGTACTTTCCCTTTCTGATCACACTTCATTACAATCTTCTGTTTTGCTGGAAGCCTTCGGAGGAGCTATATTACAACCCAGGAGTCGCAAAGGCCTGTTATCCTGGGTGTAAAGGGAGCAAAATAAACACAGCAGAAAAACTTTTGACTTTTATTATCCTTCACCAAGTAAGGACAGAATTATGTACACTATACACTATGTACAACAATAGGTATTACTGCACTTCATGGTAAGCAAGGCAGAATAGAAGCCATTAGAGAGCAGACCGTGCTTCAATCAGCTCTAGAATGGGAATGACAAGGACAGACACGTGTGTGATACCCACAAAACCTCTGCGATTGCCAAAAACCATCTTCTCATTGGCTAGAACCTGGGTACTGATTGAACGATGGGGCCCCATCGTTAACCCTTAGCACCTGGTTCGTTGGTTGGGGGAGATAGCCTTTCAGTGAGGGTGTGTTTATGCCCCGAATAAAAGTTACGTACTCTTTGCATGCCACACCCCCGCCCCCACCCCGAGAGGGCTCATGATTATGTTCCCATCTCCCATTGGTAACCGTGTCACCATGGCACCATATAATGGAACCACCTTTCCTCTCAACCATCCAACTCTTAGATAGAGCTCAGCTTTATTCGTGACAAAAAGCCAAAAAAATAAATTTAGAGCGAGACAGCAGACAGTCGGACTAACATAGGTCCAAAGTGCAAGAGGACGGTATCCCGCACTCCCTCTTAAAAAAAAAAAAACACAGATGGGGACAAAAAAAAGAGCTTGAAAGTGGTTACCAAGGTCCCTAACACATCCTATTCTAATAAATTCTCTATAACGCATTTGCCAACTTATTTTCCTTGCCAGGCAATGTGTAATATTCTGAGAGAATAGGGTTGCAGTCATAGACTCCATCTCATGAGTCTCGCATTGTGGTTCTTCATGGCTTGGAGATATACTATAGGGTTGTGGTCACTATGTCACTATAGACAGTGACCACCTGCGAAGTCTGGCCCACGAAAACATCGAAGTGTTCCAAAGCCAGTACTAGTCCTAGGGCTTCTTTTTCAATGGTAGAGTAAGCCCTCTGGTGCGGCTGGAACTTTAGTGAGAAGAACGCCACAGGCTGCAACTCCTCCTCCCCGTTTTGCAACAGTACTGCCCCAACCCAAGACTCACAAGCATCAACCTGTAAGGAGAAAGGTTTGGAGAAGTCTGGAGACAAAAGAATGGGTGCAGTACACAATAATCTTTTTGCATTCGTAAAAGCATTTTGACATTCTGGGGTCCAATTAAAGGTAACTTTGTGACTGGTAAGAGAGGTAAGAGATGCTACAATATTCGAAATTTTTTAACAGAATTTTCTGTAAAGCCCTATCATGCCTAGGAAACGTTGAAGAGATTTCCTATCATGGGGAATTGGATAAACTTTAATGGCAAGAACTTTAGCAAATTTAGGAACAACTTTGCCACTACATACTTCATGGCCTAAAAAAGTAACAGTGGCCTGGCCAAAGGAAGACTTAGATAAATTAACAGTTAAGTGGGAACTCTGAAAGGTCTCAGAGAGAGCCTTAAGTCTAAATAGGTGTTGATCCCCAGTATCAGACACCACCACGATGTCATCTAAATAAGCTGCAGTGCCTTGAAGTCCTTTAATAGCCTGATGGATGAGTTTCTGGAATGAAGAGGAGTTTTTCATTTCGAAGAGGGGGTAACTATATTTATAATGACCTCCTGGAATTACGAAGGCAGAGATTTCCTTCGCGTTAACCGTCAAAGGTACCTGATAATAGCCTTTAAGGAGATCTAACTTGGTCACAAAAGTAGCCTTTCCCACAAAGTCGATTACGTCATCCAAACGAAGAAGAAGGTAAGAATCTATGATTGTGGCCTCATTCACCTTACGGTAGTCTGTACACTTACGAAAATCTCCATCAGCTTTTTTAACAAGGATGCACGGTGAAGCCCATGGACTAGACTGCTCCTCTTCTAACCCATGCTCTAACAGAAATTCTACCTCCTCCTGAAGTAGCTTCTGCTTTTCAGGATTAGCTCTGTACGGGTAGAGTTTAATAGGTTTAGAGTTTCCCACTACGTCATGATAACCTAACGTACATTTTTTTTGGCACATCCGAAAAAAATATCAGGGTATGACTGTAGAAGCGTTGTTAAACCTGTTGCTTGAGTTTCAGATAGCCCCACCATTAAAGGGCTAGGGTCCTTGAGGAGGACAGAGTTTAGGAGCTTAACATTAATTTCAGAAATAGAGTACAAAGAGTTAGAGTTGTCGTCAGAGGTAGAGGACTGAGACATTACTGGGACTTTATCTAGTGTATGAAAAGATTTTAATTGATTAATGTGGTAAGTTTTAGTTTTTGAGGTCTTATCAAGAGAAGATACCACATAATTTACGTAAGATAATTTAGTTACAATTTGCATAGGTCCCGTAAATCTAGCTTTCAAGGTGTGGCCAGGTATAGGTTCCTGTACCAACACATTGTCTCCTGGATGGAAGCAGCGGAAATGTGCATTTCTGCCATACTTCTGTTTCATCTTGTTTTGAGCTGCCTTTAAGTTAACCTTGGCTAACTGACGTGCCACCTGCAACCTTGAAGACGGGTAGACTCCTGCACAGTTTCCCTTATTGCAAACAGCAACAAAGGTAGTGATTCATCCCAGTCTGTAGGAAAATGCACACAAAAAGTTCTCATGGTTTTTAACGTCTGATGGAATCTTTCCAAGGTGCCTTGGGACTGAGGATGATAGGCAGTGGATAAGTTGTGGATTATCCCTAACCTAGTTAATGTTTCCCTGAATGTTTTGGCAGTGAAGTTAGTACCTAGATCACTTTGAATAGTTTTAGGAATACCAAAACAAGAAATAAATCTGGTTAAAGCCTTGAGAATAGCTTTAGTATTAATTCTGCGCATGGGAATTGCTCCTGGGTATCTAGTTACTCTATCCATAATGGTAAATAAGTACTGTTTTCCAGACTTTGACTTAAGAGTGCACCTACACAATCTATAATTAATTCTGCAAAAGGTTCTCAATCAGCAGGTATAGGCTGGAGAGGTGCAGGTTTAATGGAATGTCCAGGTTTCCCTACTTGCTGACATTCTTGGCAACACTGGATATGATTCTTCACATCCTGCCTTAATTTTGATCAATAAAATTCTTTTGGCATTGACCTCATCGCTTTATTGCCGTGAGGTTGTGCTGCGCACACGCTCTTGGTTGAGAGGCCTTCCTGTGCAGATTGATTTTCACAAGATGGCGCAGACTATCAGAAGGCGCGTCAACACTGTGTGCTTTGATTTAGTGCGGGGTGTAGTTACGCCTCAGTCCGCACAGGTGCTTCTACCTTTGATTATTCGTGACACATACAGCATTGCTGATCAAGATTTGTATGGAGTATCGCTCAACGGGGCTTACCGAATATTCGTTAAGCTACGATCGACGGCAGTATATGAGCGCCTGGTGGAGCAGTATCAAGATGGCTGTGTGGACGTAAACTCGGCAATACGAGTTCGTTTAATTGACGTGTCGCGACACTACACTTGGATGAAGGTACGCAACGTGCCTTTCGAAGCTGACGAGGCAGATATACGGAACGTTTTTGAACGTTATGGTACTGTGCATCTGGCAACGGCAGGTACCTGGGTGGATGGGGCGTACGCCGGCTGGCCGGAGGGTACGTTCAACCTAAAGATGACGCTGAGGCATCCCATCCCGTCGTTTGTCATCCTGGACGACTTTCGGACGCAAGTGATGGTGTATTACGCAGGGCAGCGCAAGACCTGCAGGCTATGTGGTGCTTAGGGACCATATGGCAGCACAGTGTGAGAGGCAGCAGCAACGACAGGTTGCAGACAGAAGGACGAGCGAGGGCCTGCCCCGAAGGCGGGGCCTGCCAGCGGGACGCCTGTAAAGGGCCATAGTTCGTCTTGGAGCGAGGAGGTGGAGAGAGAGTTCCCGACGGTGGGGTTGAGCCCATCAATGCCTGTAGGATCTACAGTCTCCGCTTTGGTGGAAGGGGAGACCAAGTTGAGTGGAGGAGAACGAGCAGAGGATGTGGCTTTGGAGCAGTTGACGGAAAAGTTTTTGGAGACGAAGAGAGCTGGAGATGATGTACAATCGGTGGTGGGACTGAGGAGAGTAAGGACGAGAGAGAGACAGCCAGCTGACTGCAGGTGCCTCTTCTACGGGAATGGTGACCGTGGTCGAGGTGGGGGCGGAGGTGCATTGTGAGGCATCCCCCGACCAGACCATGGATGCAGGAGTGTTGGGCGGAAGAGGGCGGCAACGCACTCTGATTCCGATGATGTCTTGCCCCCGGGCGCAAAGACCGGGGAAGAAACCGTGGGCTGATGTGGTGAGTGGAGGCGCCACAGGTGTGTCCGGTCAGGTGTTCGACCGGGGAGGGAATAGAGCTCACTGTGGTGAGCAAGGTGGGAAAAGTAGGAAGGCTGGTGACGTGTCTATGAAAGGAGTTACAGGGCAGCGTGTAAAACCCTTCAAGAAGGTTTCAGGTGTATGACTGTGAATGTAAATGGGTTGTGTATGAATGTGAAGCGTTTGTGGCTCCAGGGGTTTCTGAGGCGTCATGCCATAGATATTGTATTCATGCAGGAGCATAACTTAAGGCGGGTCGGGATTTGAATGTGGACGGATATCGTGTGTTTGTGGCATATTCGGACCGTTTGAAGGGTGGGGTTGGAATTCTGATTCGGGAGACAAGCCCGTTTGTTGTAATTAGATGTGAGGGAGAGGAGGAGGGTAGGGTACTCCGGGTAGATGGATGGTGGAGAGGTGAGCGACTGGCAGTGGTTTGTGTGTATGCGCCGGCGGAGCGTGATGTACGGGTGAAGAATGAATTTGTGCGTGATGTTTTGGTTTATTATTTGAGATCTCTTCCCTCGGTAACAATCGTGGGCGGTGATTGGAATTGTGTAGTACGTAGAAAGGATGTGGAGCCACGGGGGGCAGGGTGTTTTTTGGTTAGCCTAAGGGATCTTTTGCTGGGCGTGGGGTTAAGGGATGTTATTGGAGGTGGGGACCTAATGGTTGAGCATACGTTTCATAGACAGGGATACGCGACCAGGCTCGATAGGTTATATGTGACGAGAAGTGTGCGAGTGATGTGTGTGCGTACGGTGGAAGCTGTATACACGGATCATAGAGCTGTTTATATGGACTTGACTTGGGCCAGCTTACCTAAGAGGTATCCAGGGTATTGGAAGTTAAATGTGAGACTTCTTGGGGTGGAGGAGGCGGGGTTAGATTTTAGGTCAATGTGGGAGAATTTGTGGGGAGAGGGTAGGGATGTGGGTGACTTGCTGGGGTGGTGGGATGGGGTAGCTAAGGAGAGGATTCCGGCGGTTTTATGTGCGAGGGGGAAAGTACCAGGGTTGGATGACGTACGGGTGCAGCAGTATTTCGAGGGTAGGTTGCAAAGTTGTTATGAGAGGGGCGTGCAGGCAGGGCAGTATCCCATGGAGGAAATCGAGTTGTTAAAAGGGAAGGATTCGTGATTTGCAGAATGATAGATTTGATGCGGTGAGAGTGCAGGGTGGAATTGAAGAGGCGGTGTGGGGTGACCGACCATCGGCCTGTGTGTTAAGGGGACAGAGGCAGCGACGTATGGCTATGGAAATTGATAGGCTGGTGGTACATGAGGACTTAGGTGGATATAGGGCGAGACATGAGTTAAGAACAACGGAGGCAATGAGTGATTACGTGGATAGGTGGTTTGGAAAAAAAATTACTGAGTGTAGGGTGGATGGGGAGGCTTTCGGGGGGTTGGGGGAGAATGTATCTTGTGTGCTAAGTAGCAGTGATCGCATGGCGTTGGGGGGGATATTGAAGAAGGGGAGGTGTGGAGGGCTTTGGAGGGGATGGCACGTGGTAAGCTCCAGGTCTGGGTGGCTTGCCCTGCGAGTTTTATGTGAGCCATTGGAATGTGTTGAAGTCCTTCTTAGTAGAACTAATGAATACGATGAAAAGGGAGGGGAGGATGGGCAGGTTGCAAGGAACTGTGGTTGTGGTTTTAGTGCCAAAAGGTAAGAAACAGGACACGGTGCGGGACTTTAGGATAATATCATTGCTGTGTGCTGATTGTAAGATTTTTGCAAAAATTTTAGGAAATAGGATGAAGTGTGTGGTGGATAGAGTGGTTGCGAGAGGACAATATGGTGTGTCTGGGAGGACGATGTATGACGGGCATAGTATTAGAAAGAATTTTGTGGAAGGGTCGGGAGGGGAGCAGGGGGGGGGTGTCTTAGCGTTAGATTGGCAGGCGGCATATGATAGTGTAGAACGTGAGGTATTGTGGTACATATTAAGGAGGCAGGGTTTTGGGGAGGAGGTGGTGCGTTGGGCAGAGACATTGTATACAGGTGTGGAGTGTGTGTACAGGTAATGGGAAGTTGGGGGAGTTGGTAATCCATGGGTCGGGGTATTAGGCAGGGTTGTCCCCCGTCTCAATTGTTGTTTGCCTGTTTAACAGACCCTTTCTATAGAAAGGTGGAAGCGTGTATGGAGGTGGATTGGGGAGTAGGAAGTGGAGTGCAGGGAAATAATAGGGTATGTGGATGACACGACATACTCGTGCGAACGCAGAGGAGTTTACGTGCGGTTGGAGATGTTATTGATAATTTCGCTGGGGTTACCGGGTTAAGAGTTAATGTGGAAAAATCAAAATTACTGGTCTTAGGAGATTGGGTGGGAAGAGAGAGTTGGGGAGGGAATGTACGTTGGAATATGGTGGACAGGATAAAAGTGTGTGGAATAGTGTATATGCGTAGTGCGAGAGAGGTGAGGATGGTTAATTCTGGACTTGTTGTGGATCGAATGGTGGGGCGATTGGATGGGTTGAGACCAACTCATTTGACAGTACATCAGCGTGCGATTGTTGTGAATGTGTTTGTTATACAGTAAAGTCTGGCACGTGGCTGCGGTATATCCGTTAGCAGGTCCGGATGTTACGAGGCTGTTAAAGAGGGTTTTCCATTTTCTTTGGGGTTCCGGGTGTGAATGGTTGAGTAGGAGTGGGTTACTTTACCGGTCAACAGAGGAGGATTGGGGTTGATTGATTTACGGTTAAGAGTCAAGTGCATTTATTTGAAGTGGGGGTTACGCCGTGTGCGGGGTCATGCAGGGAGGGGCGTGAATGGCTTGCATGAAGAGGTGCGAATGTTGGTGGGGAGGGTCGGAGATGAAAGTGTGTGAAGACGTGTTGCGGGCGTTGCTGCATGTACGGGACCCTAATAAAGTTCGAGTGGGTGTTTTAGAGCGTGTTGTAAGGCGAAGGTAGTCGTGAAGGCTGAGAGTATCTACCCTATGTATGCGTGGAAAGATATATGGGAAAGATTACGGTTGATGCGCGTGCGTCCAAATGTGCGAGAGGTATTTTTCCGTTTTCTCCATGGTATTATCTGCCGTCGGGTGCTGCACTTAAGGAAAGAGGGTTGATGGTGGAGGGGCGTGTCGGGTGTGCGGGGATGAGGAGACTGCGTTTCATGTAGTGTATTTTGTGATAATTTGGGGAGTATCAGGGAATGGATGGGTAAGGTTCTGAGGACAGTGGGAGGAGGCGGGATATTAGTATTGAGGGCGTTAAGGTTGGACGTGGGAGGCGTCGAGGCGGCCTGTGCACACGTGCAATCACCGTATATAAATTTCGGATTTTGTTTTTGTATCCTGGGCAATGAGAAGGAATGGGGATTGGGAGGTGCGCAAAGGGTGTTGGCGGGGACCATTTATAGAACGTGTGTTATAATCGGGAAATATAGGAAGTCGCTGGGACCAGGCTTTTTCAGCAGGGTACCGTAGTATGAGTGTGAGAGCATTGTTAACGTTGTGAAAGGGGGGGGGGAGTGAATTTCAGGGGATGGAACGGGCTTGTCTCCGGGGTTGGGTATGCACAACAGCTGGTTTACTGTGTGTATCTGTGTAATGCGTGGTTGAGGAAAACGTGGTTGTGTGAGTGGATGTGGTGGTGAAGTTATATGTGTTTATAGATGTCATAAGTCAGAGTCTACTGCCTTCTTCTTTGTTGGAAGTACTTGATGTGCCTTTCGGCTATGGCCTGGCAAACGGGGTTTTATGTGTTTGTACTGAGGCATTTTATTGCTATATTATATAATTTTGTATAGCCTGTAGATGAGTGCAGAATGCTTATGGCTATTCTAGTTTTGTGGCTGATCGTAGACTTGTGGTAAGGCGAGTATGTGTGACTGTAGGGAACTTATGTACTGGGAGTTAGGTGAGTAAGAGTATGTACTTTGTTTATCATGAGATTGTGATGTAGGTTCTTTCGGTTATCGATTATTTGTGTTGGTTGTGAGTAACCGATATATTTATATATTTATCATAAAATTCTTCTTATTGTATTGTATAGTGCATTGGCAATATGTCCCAGTATATTATGTAAATAGTGTATACCCGAAGGGATTATGGTTTTATTTATATTATTGAACCTGCTACAGGGGTCACCTACATGTTATGTTCTTGTTGTTGTTCTTGTGTACATAGGGTTAAGATTGCCCATCTTCTTAATGTTATGTTTTGTCACAAGCGATATTTTCTAGTATAATTGTGTAACCTCTTGTGTTTGTTAATATTGTGTTTGTTATTTGCTATTGTACCGGGCCGCGGGGGCGTTGACCCCCGAAACTCTCTCCAGGTAATATACAATGTGTATCAACCCTAGTTTAAGGGGTTTTTATGTTAAGCTATGTATTGTATTTTAAATAAAAAAAAAAAAAAAAAAAAAAAAAAATTCTTTTGTGATTCTATATAATGTTTTAGTAATTCCTAAGTGACCTCCTAATGAAATATTATGAGCTATATTCAATTTCTGAGTTATAAACTTTGTTGTTACTACTAACCTGTCTGACAGTTGCCTACCCTCTATCTCCTTACCAGTCTCAGTGCAGATCAAGTAGTCGTTTTCAAGTTTATACTTGACCGGATGATCCGAAAATAATTTACCCATGGCTGCCTGAAAAGCAAAATTCAAAGAAGGGCCCTTTCGTTGTTCCTCCAGGAAGGACAGTCCCTCGGGCATGGAAACTGAGATATCTGGCAATCCTGCAACCCTGGAATAGGGAGGCTTGATCTGGGTCTGTTCACTTAATTTACGAGGCCCTGGCCAGTTTTCCTCGTAAAACCAATTGGTTATTCCGAGATCAGAGTCGTCCAAGGGTAGGTCAGCATTCTCGCCAGACAACCCTTGAGATGTTGCCCGATTTATGGCCAACACCAGAGAAGAATTAATCATTATGAGTTCAGGACATACACTAGCAGTGGTAATGTTATTACCCACTAATAACATGGCATCTTTCATAGGGAATCCCTCGGATGCACCCACAGTCAAGCATCCAGTGTAATATTTGCACTGTACATAAATTCTATGCAAGGTGACAGAAAATATCGCTCCTCCGAATGCTTCCAGCAAAACAGGATTGCAATGAAGTGTTCTCGGAAAGGGGAAGTACTCCCTTTCTTATAAGTGAACAATATGCTCCAGTATCTCTAAAGGTTCTGACTTCAGTTGTTTTTGAGTCTTCCTGAAGGGAAATACGACTCTGATAATAAGGAGCCATCCCTTTCTCTACTTCTTTCATGGACATGTTACTAGGGTCACTACAGATTTTCCCTATCGGTTGAGGTTTGTGGGGGCAGTTGGGACGGATGTGACCTACTTTATTACAGAGGAAGCAGACGACAGGCTTGTCCTTAACTCCCTGCTGACGTTGCAACTGGTGTCGCTCTGGCTGGTGTCTCTCTGGATACTGTTGTCGAGTTCCACTATGTTGAGTAGTTTGTCTCTCACCAGGTGGACCATAAGTTGAGAAGCGTGGCTCACCAGGTGACTTAGTTGGCTGACGTAGACGTTCTCCCTCCGGCTGGCACTTCATGCTCCAAGGTTGACGATCTCTGCTCATGCCAGGCTGTTGAAAAGAGAGATGGGACCGCTCGGACAAGGGGCAGTTGGTTTCAAAGGTATCAGCCAACCTGGCTACCTCCAATGCAGTGGTTAAGTCACGATCCTGCAGAAAGACTAACCTCTGGTCCCACAGACTCCAGCAGGCTGTCAACCAGAATAAGCTGCACGAGATAATCGAAGGTAGCAACACCACTTGCTTTATACCAGCTGGTAAAAGCTTTGGTCTGCTGTCGCACAAAATCAACCAGGGATTGACAAAGCTGTCGTCTGCCTAACTTGAAGAGATTCCTATACTTAGCTGGGATACATGTATATGCTCTCAAAACTGTGGTCTTCACAACTTTATAATCGGAAAAATCAGTGTCATTTAACACTGACGTAAATTCCTGTGCCTTACCAAACAATGCTGTGTGAACCAACGACGCCCAATGCTGTTCCGGCCACCTCAAGGCTCGAGCCTGATTTTCGAAAGTTTCGAAAAAAGTTTCTGGTTCTGCCTCATGGAAGCGGGGAACAAGCTTTACTGCTTTCAGTAAACTTAAGTCATTTATAACTTGCGAAAACTGCCTTCTTTCTTTTTCCCTATCAAACTCTTCCTTGACAAATGCCCTCTGTTCCCTAGTCTGCTCAAGATTGATTTTCGCCAACTCAAGTGCCAACGCAACTGATTCGCTTTCAGACAATCCAGCTGCACAAGACTGACGATTTTGCTCCGTTGATGTATCATTTTCTTCTTGCGAGAACATCGGGGATTTATTCCTTGCTACCGTAGAGGGAGGAGTTTGATATGCCATCTCTTCCCGAAGTCTGTCGGTTACAAGTGTACGAAGTTGCGCAGCTGTGTGAGTGCGTTCGTAATCAATGCCAATGGAACGAGCAATTTGCCAACAACGCTGTAGGGATAATTTAGGCAGGTTAAATAAAGTATGTGCCGACACCAGACGTCTGACTCGTCAAGGTGGCATACCCCAATGTATAAGTTATTTACTATGCACAGTACGTTTGCAGAATACCCGTACAACAACGTAACACATTATTTGCAGAACACGCCTAGCTATTCTGCAGTACGACTGCAGAATACTTTTACACCAACGTAACACGTTATTTGCAGGACACGCTAAGCTATGCTAAGTACGATTGCGGAATACGCACATACACTTGCAAGGCGGATACACAGTAGCAAAACTGACTACAAAATCTTCACAACAAGATTGACCGTAGCGAAGCGAGCACACCGAACAAGCTAGTAGCGAGCTGTTGAAAGATCATACATTAGCAAGGCTGACCATAGCAAGGCAATTGACATGCAAAGTTTGTGAAGCATTGGCAAAGCTAATGCAATGCCAGACAGCAAGCTACACAATGTTCCTGCTTCCAGCGTCACCCTAGGCTCAACCCGTGTTCTAAGTCCAGCTCCAGCTCTCGGACAGGCTACCCATATTACAACCCAGGAGTCCCAAAGGCCTGTTATCCTGGGTGTAAAGGGAGAAAAATAAACACAGCAGAAAAACTCTTGACTTGTATTATCCTTCACCAAGTAAGAACAGAATTATGTACACTATATACACTATGTACAACAATAGGTATTAGTGCACTCCACGGTAAGCAAGGCAGAATAGAAGCCACTAGAGAACAGACCGTGCATCAACCAGCTTTAGAACGGGAATGACAAGGGTAGACAGGTGTTTAGTACCCACAACACCTCTGCGATTTCCAAAACCATCTTTTCATTGGCTGGAACCTCTGTACTGATTGAACGACAAGGCCCCATCGTTAACCCTTAGCACCTGGTTCGCTGATTGGGGGAGATAGCCTTTCAATTAGGGTGTGTACATGCGCCGAATAAAGGTTACGTACTCTTTGCATGCCACAAGCGATATTTTCTGTTCCCTTGCATAGAATCTATATACAGTGCAAATATTACACTGGATATTTGACTGTAGGTGTATCCGAAGGATTTTCTATGAAAGATGCCATGTTATTACTGGGTAATAACATTACCACTGCTAGTGTGTATCCTGAACTCATAATGATTAATTCTTCTCCGGTGTTGGCCATAACTCGGGCAACATCCCAAGGGTTGTCTGTCGAGAATGCTGACCTATCCTTGGATGACTCTGATCTCGGAATACCCAGTTTTTTTTACAAGGAAAACTGGCCATAGCCTCGTAAATTTAGTGAATAGACCAAGATCAAGCATTCCTATTCCGGGGTTGCAGGATTGCCAGAGATGTTTCCATGCCCGAGGGACTGTCCTTCCGGGAGGAACAACGAATGGACTCTTCCTTGAATTTCGTTTCTCAGGCAGCCATGGGAAAATCCTTTTCAGATCCTCCGGTCAAATATAAACTTAAAAACGACTATTTGATCTGCACTGAGACTGGTAAGGAGATAGAGGGTAGGCAACTGTCAGACAGGTTAGTGGTTCCAACAAAGTTTAGACCTCAGATATTGAATATAGCTCATAATACTTAATTAGGAGGTCACCTAGGAATTACTAAAACATTATATTGAATCACAAAGCAATCAATTCTATTGACCAAAATTAAGGCAGGATGTGAAGAATCATATTCGATGTTGCCGAGAATGTCAGCAAGTAGGGAAACCTGGACATTCCATAAATAAACCTGCACCTCTCCATCCTATACCTGCTGATGGAGAACCTTTTGCAGAATTAATTATAGATTGTGTAGGTCCACTACCCAAGTCAAAGTCTGGAAATCAGTACTTATTTATCATTATGGATAGAGTAACTAGATACCCAGAAGCAATTCCCATGCACTGTATTAATACTAAAGCGATTCTCAAGGTTTAAACCAGATTTACTTCTTGTTTTGGAATACGTAAATCTATTCAAAGTGATCAAGGTACTAACTTCACTGCCAAAGCATTTAGGGAAGCATTAACTAGGTTAGGGATAACCCACAACTTTTCCACTGCCTATCATCCTCAGTCCAAAGGCGCCTTTAAAGACTCCATCAAACGTTAAAAACCATGATGAGTACTTTTTGTATGCATTTTCCTACAGACTGTGATGAATCACTACCTTTGTTGCTGCTTTCAATAAGGGAAACTGTGCAGGAGTCTACCGAGTATAGTCCGTTTGAGCTGATCTTTGGGCACAATGTACAAGGTCCTCTTCGGGTGCTCAAAGAAGAATGGATGGAAGAAGACGTTAGCTCAACACTACAACACGTCTTCAAGGTTGCAGGTGGCGCGTCAGTTAGCCAAGGCTAACTTAAAGGCAGCTCAAAACAAGATGAAACAGTGGTATGACAAAAATGCACAATTCCGCTCCTTCCATCCAGGAGGCAAGGTGTTGGTACAGGAAACTATACCTGGCCACACCTTGAAAGCTAGATTTACGGGACCTATGCAAATTGTAAGTAAATTATCTGATGTAAATTATCTGGTATCTTCTCTTGATAAGACCTCAAAAACTTAAACTTAGCACAACACTCAATTAAAATCTTTTCATACATCAGATAAAGTCCCAGTAATGACTCTGTCCTCTACCTCTGAGGACGACTCTGACTCCTTGTATTCTATTTCTGAAATTAATGTCAAGCTTCCAAACTCTGTCCTCCTCAAGGACCTTAGCCCTTTAATGGTGGGACTATCTGAAATTCAAGCAACAAGTTTAACTGCGCTACTACAGTCATACTCTGATAATTTTTCGGATATGCCGAAAAAATGTACATTAGGTTGTCATGACGTAAATGTGGGAAACTCTAAACCTATTAAATTCTCCCCCTACAGAGCTAATTCTGAGACAACAGAAGCTACTTCAGGAGGAGGTAGAATTTCTGTTAGACCATGGGTCAGTGGAGGAGTCATCAAGTCCATGGGCTTCACCGTGCATCCTTGTTAAAAAAGCTGATGGAGGTTTTCGTATGTATACAGACTACCGTAAGGTGAACGAGGTCATAATTACAGATGCTTACCCTCTTCCTCGTCTGGATGACGTAATCGACTTTGTGGGTAAGGCTGCTTTTGTGTCCACGTTAGTTCTCCTTAAAGGTTACTATCAGGTACCTTTGACAGATAAGGCGAAGGAAATCTCTACCTTCGTAATTCCAGGAGGTCATTATCAATGTACAGTTACCTCTCTTCATTCCAGAAAATTATCCATCAGGCTATTGAAGGACTTAAAGGCACGGCAGCTTATTTAGATGACATCATGGTTTTGTTTGATAACTGGGATCAGCACCTGTTTAGGATTAAGGCTCTTTGAGACCTTCCAGAGTTCCCATTTAACTGTTAATTTATCTAAGTCTTCCTTTGGCCAGGCCACTGTTACTTTTCTAGGCCATGAAGTATATAGTGGCAAAGTTGCTCCTAAATTTGCTAAAGTTCTTGCTATTAAAGATTACCCAATTCCCCATGATAGAAAATCTCTTCAACGTTTCCTAGGCATTAGAGGATTTTTCAGAAGAGTCTGTAATTTTTTTTTTCAGATATTGTAGCCCCACTTACCTCTCTTACCAGTCACAAAGTTCCCTTTAACTGGATCCTAGAATGTCAAAATGCTTTTACGAAAGCAAAAAGATTACGTTGTACTGCACTCATTCTTTTGTCTCCAGACTTATCCAAACCTTTCTCCTTACAGGTTGATGCTTGTGAGTCTGGGGATGGGGCAGTACTGTTGCAAAACGGAGACGAGGGCCTGTGGCCTTCTCAGCGAAGTTTCAGCCACACCAGAGGGTCTACTCAACAACTGAAAAAGAGGCCCTCTCGCTGGTACTGGCCTTGGACCACTTGGATATATGTGGGCCAGACTTCGCATGTGGTCACAGTCTACACCGACCACAACCCACTAATTTATCTTCAAAACATGAAGAATCACAACACAAGAATTATGAGGTGGTCACTCAGGCTGTAACCACATAATATCAGGGCAAATCATATCCCAGGTAAAGAAAACAAGTTGGCAGACACATTGTCCAGATCTTAGATTTTATATGTATTAGGTTAGGATGTGTTAGGGACCTGTGGTAACCGGTTTCTAGCTCTTTCCCCCTACTTTATATATTTGTTGTTCTTTTTTTTTAGTAAGGGGGTGCGGGCTACCCTCCGCTCGTACCTTGGACCTACTTTAGCTCTACTGTCTGCTGTCTCGCTTTAAGTTTAGAGTTTAGACTTTATGCCGCGAATAAAGCTGAGCTCTAAGGGTCGGATGGTTGAAAGGAAAGGCGGTCCTATTATATGGTGCCATGGTGGCACGGTTACGAATGGGAGGTAGGAGCCTATTCCTGAGCCCTCTCGGGGTGGGGATGTGGCAAGTAGAGAGCACATAACCTTCCGCGCATGTACGCCCGCTCACTGAAAGGCTATCTCCCCAACCAGCGAACCAGTACTAGAGGTCGAACGATGGGGCCCCATCGTTCGATCAGTACCCAGAATCAGCCAATGACAAGATGGTTCTGGCAATCGCAGAGGTGTTGTGGTCACCTCCCACTTGTCTGCCCTTGTCATTTCCATACTAGAGCTGGTTGAGCAAGGTTGTCCAATCTGTCTCCAGGCTGTGTCTTGGCCTTGCCTAAACCGTGTTGTACACATACATTTTCCAACTGTATATTGTGTACATAGCTGTAAATATTCACATTGCTCTTGGTGAAGGAAAATATTTTTCAATGTCATTCAGCTGTGTTTGTTCTGCTCCTCGTTCCCCTTTACACCCAGGATAACAGGCCTTATTGTCCCTGGGTTGTAATAATGTTGATCAGTCCTTCATATTGATGAGACATTGATGTTGATGAAGCCTTGATGTTGATGAGTCCATGATACTGATGAGGCCTTGATGTTGATAAGGTCTTGATGTTGACGAAATATTGATATTGACAAGGCATTGATGTCATAATCAAATCGGTTCAGCTGCTGTATTCCAGGCTCTGCATGACCCATATGGGTTTAGCTTCCCACTGAATGTAATGTATAAAGTTGTCGGAGTTCTGTTGTGTGCCGGAAGTGTTGGGACAGGAAAGAAGTACAGGAAGGGAGAAAGGAGGAGGCAATTAATAAAATGGAATTTTGACCGTAGGGGTGACTGGGATAAGATGTGGGAAATTTATTCAATAAAGTAATGGGATGTAGGTGTGAGATCAGGAAGAGCTGTGTCCAGGGCCAGAGTTGTTAGCCGATTTATGAAGACGTTTCTCTAATAAGTGACTTTTTTAGTACGATATTCTGGAGACATTGGAAGATAAGGTGAGGAGGCCATCAGCCCTGAAGGAAGGTGTTCAGTCGCTTAGCCTTCATCATTGTGAAGCAAAGGCAGGACGGGGAGGACAGGCTGATCAAGAGTCTGAACGCCTTTTACCAAGGATGATAGACTGACAGCCTCATCTTCCACTACCTTCAGTATATCTCTGTTGAATTAACGAAGCCACTGGTTGGTGTTGAACATGTGTTATATACATCAACTTGTCGGTATTGTTTACCATTAAGGTAACGACAGTTGTTAGCAAGTCCAAGAGAACGAAGCGTGTAGCAGACGAAAACCTTAGTCCAGCGTTTTGATCTAAGGAGAGTAAAACATTGCTCAAAGAAAGGCTGGCTCTGCTACATATATCTTTGTCTTCAAGCATCGTGAGAGTGAGAAGTAGAGAAAACACGTAAATCTTGAATCCGGAGGAAGAGAAGTATCCTCCAGGAGGAACGACGTGGAAGGAATAAGCTGTAGTAAGAGCAGGAGGCGGTAGGGGCACGTTTGGGTGAAAAAGAGAGAGAGAGAGAGAGAGAGAGAGAGAGAGAGAGAGAGACAGAGAGAGAGAGAGAGATCCCAAGGTGCCAAGGCGAGAAAAGCAAGAGGACCCGAAATTTCTTTAGGTAGTTTGTCTTTGAGAAAATAGTGCTTGGTCCTCACGTCGCCTGGGCGCAGTAGTAAGAATTTCCCAAAGCAAAGCTTTCTAACAGACACTCTGTGTGGAGCTTTATCAAGTCACGACTTGATGAAGCCCTACACACAGAGGGATATGTTGTCCTTTAAGTAGATTTGTCAGGCAGCATCCAAGAAGAGCAGTTACACAGGAGCGAAGGTGAGGCTCAAAAGTGAGGACATCAAAGCCGTCCAGAGGAATAAGTCGCTTATTTGAAATATCCTTTAAAATTAAGTCACAATAGCGTGACTGCAGCGCTCAGCACATTAAACATATCTGCTTTTCCTTTCCCTCCTTTATTCGTGCGATTTCTTTCCTTGTTTGATTATTCTCATATATTTCTTATACGTTTCTTATTCTTACATGTCTTATTCCTGTTTATTCATGTACTAGTCTTGTTTATTACTTCCGTATGTAAAATATTCACTTCGATTAAGCATGAATTCCTCTTCCTAATATTTATATGCATTGTGTTTATTCACGCATTAGTTTACTGTTTTTCTTTCACTAATACATTTTATTTTCAGGGGAAAGTTCTGTTTGTCTTTGTGTACTGATGTGTTTTTCTGAGCAGGTAGCTTAAGCTGCAGCTTCGATGCCTATTGCCTTGCCTATCAATCAATCTACCTATTTATCTATTTATCTCTCATCTGTCTATATATTTATCCTTCTACCCATCTCACAATCCTTTTACAAATCTATCTGCCCTTCTATCCATCTATCTTCCCTTCTATCTATATATTGATCTGCATGTGTGTGTGTGTGTGCACTCAGTTGCGGTTGCAGCGGTCAGTTCACAGCTCCTGGCCCCACCTCTTCACTGGTCGCTACTAGGTCACTCTTCCTGCTCTATGAGCTTCGTCATACCTCATCGTAAAGCTATGTATGGATCCTGCCTCCACTACATTACTTCCCTGACTATTCCATTTCCTGACAACTCTGTAACTGAAGAAACACTTCCTAACATCCCTGTTATTCATCTGAATCTTCATCTTCCAGCTGTGACCCTTTGTTGCTGTGTCTCATCTCTGGAACATCCTGTCTCTGTCCACCTTGTCGATTCCTCTCATCTCCCACCCTAATCTTGCCACCCTCAACACCATTGTTAACGAGGAGCTGCTCAA
>NC_069401.1:67966315-67978815 GCF_026875155.1 Cherax quadricarinatus | reverse complement strand
TGAAGAAGCTGCTAAGGGACATCGATACCTCAAAGACAATGGGACAGGACAACATCTCCCCATGGGTCCTTATAGAGGGAGCGGATATGCTGTGTGTACCATTTATCACAATCTTCAACACATCCCTGGAAGCTGGGCAACTACCTGAGGTATGGAAGACGGCAAATGTAGTTCCCATTTTTAAAAAAGGAGACAGAAAAGACGCACTAAACTACAGACCTGTGTCACTGACTAGTATAGTATGCAGATTTATGGAGATCATCAGGAGGAGAGTGGTGGAGCACCTGGAACAGAACAAAAGTATAAACGCTAACCAGCCCGGATTTATGGAAGGCAAATCCTGTGTCACAAACCTTCTGAAGTTTTATGATAAAGTAACAGAAGTAAGACACGAGAGAGATTGATTGCATCTTCTTGGACTGCAAGAAGGCCTTTGACACAGTTACTCACAAGAGATTAGTAGAGAAACTAGAGGATCAGGCTCATATAACAGGAAGGGCACTGCAATGGATCAGAGAATACCTGACAGGGAGGCAACAACGAGCCATGGTACGTGATGAGGTATCACAGAGGGCACCTGTGACGAGCGGGGTCCCACAGGGGTCGGTCCTAGGAATAGTGCTATTTTTGGGATATGTGAACGACATGATTGAAGGGTTAGACTCAGAAGTGTCCCTGTTCGCAGATGATGTGAAGTTAAAGAGGAGAATTAAATCAAATGAGGATCAGGCAGGACTTCAAAGAGACTTGGACAGACTGGACTTCTGCTCCAGCAATTGGCTTCTCGAATTTAACGGCGCCAAATGCAAAGTCATGAAGATCGGGGAAGGGCACAGAAGACCGCAGACGGAGTATAGGCTAGGTGGACAAAGACTGCAAACCTCGCACAAGGAGAAAGATCTTGGGGTGAGTATAACACCGAGCATGTCTCCGGAAGCATACATCAACCAGATCACTGCTGCAGCATATGGGCGCCTGGAAACCTGAGAAAAGCGTTCCAACACCTTAGTAAGGATTCGTTCAAGACACTGTACACCGTGTATGTCAGGCCCATACTGGAGTATGCAGCACCTGTTTGGAATCCGCACTTGATCAAGCATGTCAAGAAATTAGAGAAAGTGCAAAGGTTTGCGACAAGGTTAGTTCCAGACCTAAGGGGAATGTCCTATGAAGAAAGGTTAAGGGAAATCGGCCTGACGACACTGGAGGACAGGAGGTTCAGGGGAGACATGATAACGACATATAAAATACTGCACGGAATAGACAAGGTGGACAAAGACAGGATGTTCCAGGGAGGAGACACAGAAACAAGAGGTCACAATTGGAAGTTGAAGAGTCAGATGAGTCAAAGGGATGCTAGGAAGTATTTCTTCAGTCATAGAGTTGTCAGGCGGTGGAATAGCCTAGAAAGTGACGTAGTGGAGGCGGGAACCATACATAGTTTTAAGACGAAGTTTGATAAAGCTCATGGAGCGGGGAGAGAGGGCCTAGTAGCAACCAGTGAAGAGGCGGGGCCAGGAGCTAAGACTCGACCACTGCAACCAAAAATAGGTGAGTACACACACACACACACACACACACACACACACACGCACACACACACACACTTTCACACACACACTCACACACACACTTTCACACACACACTCACGCACACACACACACACACATTCACACACACACACACACACACACATACACTCACACAGACACACACTCACTCACACACACACACACACACACACAAACACACACACACACACACACACACACACACACACACACACACACACTCACACACTCTCACACATGCACACACACACACACAAACACACACACACACTCATACACACGCACACACACAAACACTCACACACACACACACACACACACACACACACACACACACACACACACACACACACACACACACACACACACACACACACACACACACACACACACACACCGATCAAGCTGATTCTCAGGACAGAAACAGTGCAGAACAGGATCCTCCAAGAGAAACCCTGGTTGAAATACTCGGAAAAGTACAAGAGGGTGTTTCTAAACAGAGACAGAACACAAACAGAACGACAGCAGCTGAGGGAGAGGACAAAAAAGCGAAAGGAGCTAGGAAAGGAGACAAGGATGGAACCAGCAGAGGTTAGTCAGAGCAGAACAAAGCAGCAAGGGCAAGCACACACACAACTATCCTCAGAACATTATCCCAACACAAACTACAATCCACACGCACGGCTTCCACCCAACACCAAGCTATAGAATCCCACAGTATGCTACCAGGTCTCCCACCCTCACAGGCCCCCCAAACTACAGTGCTGGAAAGGAAACTGAAGGTATGGTACACAAACGCTGATGGAATAACAAATAAGTGGGAGGAGTGGCACGAAAGAGTCAAAGAGGCATCACCGGACATCATAGCTCTCACAGAAGCCTAGCTAACAGGTATGATAACAGATGCCATCTTTCCAATGGGATACCAGATCCTGAGGAAAGCCAGAGGTAACAGGGGAGGTGGAAGAGTTGCACTGTTGATAAAAAACCGATGGAATTTTGACGAGCTGGAGAGAGGAGATAGCGGAGAAGCAAGCGAATACATAGTGGGAACACTTTACTCTGGAGGTCCCAAGGTGGTAATTGCAGTGATGTATGACGAGAGCAATAGAGCGATGGTTGACACACTGGCTGCAGTGGCCAGAAGAGCTCATGCATGCATGGCAAAGCTCCTGATCATGGGCGATTTTAAACGCAAGGAGATCGATTGGAAGAACATGGAGCCACATGGGGCCAAGACACATGGAAGGCTAAGATGACGGAGGTGGTACTGGAAAATTTCATGCACCAACACATAAGGGACACTACAAGAGAGAGAGACTGGAATTAGTATTCACCTTGAGTAGTGCAGATATTGAGGTCATCACATATGAAACATCACTTGGGGCCAGTGATCATGTGGTTTTAAGCTTCGAATACACAGTAGAGCTACATGTGCAGGGGGAAGCAGGAAGGCCAGGACAAATGAAGCCAAACTACAATAAAGGGGACTACACGGGAGTGAGGAACTTCCTGAACGGCGTTCAGTGGGACAGAGAACTGGCAGGGAATCCAATTAATGAGATTATGGGATATGTAGCAACAATGTGCAAGGAGGCTGAGGAGAGGTTTGTACCCAAGGTTAACAGGACAAATGAAAAAGCCAGGATGAGCCCATGGTTCACCCAAAGGTGCAGGGAGGCAAAAACCAAGTGTGCTAGGGAATGGAAGAAATATAGAAGGCAAAGGACCCAGGAGAATAAGGAGAGCAGTCTTAGAGCCAGAAATGAATATGCACAGATCAGAAGGGAGGCTCAACGACAATATGAAAACGACATAGCTGTTATACAGCCACGCCAGGAGGAAAACAACAGTCAAGGACCAGGTAATCAGGCTAAGGAAGGAAGGAGGAGAGACAACAAGAAATGATCGTGAAGTATGTGAGGAACTCAACAAGAAATTTAAAGAAGTGTTCACAGAGGAGACAGAAGGGGCACAAGAAAGACGGAGAGGTGGGGCACACTGCCAAGTGCTGGACACAGTACACACAACCAAGGAAGAAGTGAACAGGCTTCTGAGTGAGCCAGATACCTCAAAGGCAATGGGGCTAGATAACATCTCTCTATGGGTCCTGAGAGAGGGAGCAGAGGCGCTATGTGTACCCCTAACAACAATATTCAATACATCTATCGAAACGGAGATTTCCAGAGGCATGGAAGACAGCAATTGCAGTCCCAATCTTTAAAAAAGGAGACAGACATGAAGCACTAAACTACAGACCAGTGTCACTGACATGTATAGTATGCAAAGTCATGGAGAAGATTATCAGGAGAAGAGTGGTGGAACACTTAGAAAGGAATGATCTCCTCAACAGCAACCAACATGGTTTCAGGTATGGGAAATCCTGTGTCACAAACCTACTGGAGTTCTATGACATGGTGACAGCAGTAAGACAAGAACGAGAGGGGTGTGTGGATTGCATTTTCTTGGACTGCAAGAAGGCGTTTGACACAGTTCCACACAAGAGATTAGTGCAAAAACTGGAGGACCAAGCAGGGATAACAGAGAAGGCACTACAGTGGATCAGGGAATACTAGTCAGGAAGACAGCAGCGAGTCATGGTAAGTAGCGAGGTGTCAGAGTGGGCAACTGTGACCAGCGGGGCCCCACAGGGGTTAGTCCTAGAACCAGTGCTGTTTCTGGTATTTGTGAACGACATGACGGATGGAATAGACTCTGAAGTGTCCCTGTTTGCAGATGACGTGGAGTGGATGAGAAGAATTCATTCGATCGAAGACCAGGCAGAACTATAAAGGGATCTGGACAGGCTGCAGATCTGGTCTAGAAAATGGCTCCTGGAGTTTAACCCCACCAAGTGCAAAGTCATAAAGATTGGAGAAGGGCAAAGAAGACCGCAGACGGTGCACAGTCTAGGGGCCAGAGACTACAAACCTCACTCAAGGAAAAAGACCTTGGGTTGAGTATAACACCAGGCACATCTCCTGAAGCGCACATCTACCAAATAACTGCTGCAGCATATGGGCGCCTTACAAAACCTCAGAACAGCATTCCGACATCTTAATAAGGAATCGTTCAGGACCCTGTACACCGTGTACGTTAGGTCCATATTGGAGTATGCGGCACCAGTTTGGAACCCAGACCTAGCCAAGCATGTAAAGAAACTAGAGAAAGTGCAAAGGTTTGCAACAAGACTAGTCCCAGAGCTAAGAGGTATGTCCTACGAGGAGAGGTTAAGGGAAATCAACCTGACGACACTGGAGGACAGGAGAGATAGAGGGACATGATAACGACTTACAAAATACTGAAAGGAATTGAAAAGGTGGACAAAGACAGGATGTTCCAGAGACTGGACACAGTAACACGGGGACACAGTTGGAAGCTGAAGACACAGATGAATCACAGGGATGTTAGGAAGTATTTCTTCAGCCACAGAGTAGTCAGGAAGTGGAATAGTTTAGGAAAAGATGTAGTTGAGGCAGGATCCATACATAGCTTTAAGCAGTGGTGCGATAAAGCTCATGGTTCAGGGAGAGTGACCTAGTAGCGACCAGTGAAGAGGTGGGGCCAGGAGCTCGGACTCGACCCCTGCAACCTCAACTAGGTTAGTACAACTAGGTGAGTACACACACACACACACACACACACACACACACACACATACACACACACACACACTCACACACAAACACACACACACTCACGCACGCACACACACACACACACACACACACACTCACACACTCACACACACACACACACCCCAGACATCATAGCAGTTACAGAGACAAAACTCACGGAGACAATAACAAATGCAACCATCCCACCAGGATACCAGATCATGAGGAAAGAGGGGGAGGAGGAGTTGCTCTGCTCGTGAAAATCCGATGGAAATTCGAGAAAATGGGAGGCATAGACGATACAGGAGAAAGGGTCTACATAGTAGGTACACTTCAGTCTGGGGAGCACAAGGTGGCCATTGCAGTGATGTATAATCCACCACAGAAATGCAGGAGTTCAAGAGAGGAATATAAAGAGAGCAACAGAGCAATGGTGGACACACTTGCTGAGGTGGCAAGAAGAGCTCACTCCAGCAGAGTAAAGTTGCTGGTTATGGGGGATTTCAACCACAGGGAGATTGACTATGAAAACGTGGAGCCATATGGGAGTCCCGAAACATGGAGAGGCAAGATGCTGGATGTGGTGCTGGAAAACCTCATGCACCAACATGTTAAGGACACTCCCAGAGTGAGAGGGGAGGATGAACCAGTAAGATTGGACCTTGAGTTGCAAGTGGAGAGAGTAACAGGAATTAAATGGGAAAAGCCTGACTATATAAGAGGGGACTACATAGGGTTGAGGAACTTCCTGCAAGAGGTTCCGTGGGACAGAGAACTAACAGAAATGCCAGTAAATGAAATGATGGAATATGTAACAACAAAATGCAAGGAGGCAGTGAAAAGGTTTATTCCCAAGGGCAACAGAAACAATGGGAAGACCAGAACGAGCCCCTGGTTTACCCGACGGTGTAAGGAGGCAAAAACAAAGTGCAATAGAGAATGGAAAAAGTACAGAAGGCAGAGAACACATGAAAATAGGGAGATCAGTCGCAGAGCCAGGAACGAGTATGCACAGGTAAGGAGGGAGGCCCAGCGACAGTATGAATACAGCATAGCATCGAAAATCAAGACTGACCCGAAACTGTTGTATAGCCAATTCATGAGGAAGACAACAGTCAAAGACCAGGTGATCAGACTGAGGACAGAAGGTGGAGAGCTCACAAGAAATGATCAGGAGGCATGTGAGGAGCTAAACAGGAGATTTAAGGAAGTTTTTACAGTAGAGACTGGAAGGGCTCTGGGAAGACAGCACACAAGGGAACATCAAGAGGGAATATACCAACAAGTGTTGGATGACATACAAAAAACCGAGGAGGAGGTGCAGAAGCTGCTAAGTGACCGTGATACCAAAAAGGCGATGGGACCGGACATCTCCCCATTGGTCTTTAGAGAAGTAGCAAAGATGCTGTGCGTGCCCCTAACCACAATCTTCAACACATCCCTTGAAACTTGGCAACTACCTGAGAAATGGAAGACAGCAAATGTAGTCCCCATATTTAAGAAAGGAAACAGAAATGAGGCACTAAACTACAGACCTGTGTCTCTGACATGTATTGTGTGCAAAGTCATGGAGAAGATTATCAGGAGGAGAGTGGTGGAACACCTGGAACGGAACCAGATTATAAATGAAAACCAGCATGGGTTCATGGAAGGCAAATCCTGTGTCACAAACCTTCTGGAGTTTTATGACAAGGTAACAGAAGTAAGAACGAGAGATAAGGGTGGGTTGATTGCGTTTTCCTAGACTGCAGGAAGGCCTTTGACACAGTTCCCCACAAGAGATTAGTGCAGAAGCAGGAGGATCAGGCGCATATAACAGGGAGGGCACTGCAATGGATCAGGGAATAACTGACAGGGAGGCAACAATGAGTCATGGTACGTGAAGAGGTATCACAGTGGGCGCCTGTGGCGATCGTGGTCCCACAGGGGTCAGTTCTAGGACCAGTGCTATTTTTTATTTATGCGAACGACATGATGGAAGGAATAGACTCTGAAGTGTCCTATTCGCACATGATGTGAAGTTGATGAGAAGAATTAAATCGGATGAGGATGAGGCAGGAATGCAAAGAGACCTGGACAGACTGGACATGTGGTCCAGAAACTGGCTTCTCGAGTTCAATCCTGCCAAATGCAAAGTCATGAAGATTGGGGAGGGGCAAAGAAGACCGCAGACAGAGTATAAGCTAGGTGGACAAAGACTACAGACCTCACTCAGGGAGAAAGACCTTGGGGTGACCATAACACCGAGCACGTCACCGGAGGCACACATCAACCAAATAACTGCTGCAGCATACGGGCGCCTGGCAAACCTGAGAATAGCGTTCCGATACCTTCATAAGGAATCGTTCAAGACACTGTACACTGAGTATGTTAGGCCCATACTGGAGTATGCAGCACCAGTCTGGAACCCACACCTGGTCAAGCACGTCAAGAAGTTAGAGAAAGTACAAAGATTTGCAACAAGGCTAGTCCCAGAGCTTAGGGGAATGTCGTACGAGGAAAGGTAGAGGGAAATCGGACTGACGACACTGGAGGACAGAAGGGTCAGGGGAGACATGATAACGATATACAAGATACTGCGGGGAATAGACAAGGTGGACAGAGATAGGATGTTCTAGAGAGGGGACATAGAAACAAGGGGTCACAACTGGAAGCTGAAGGCTCAGACGAGTCACAGGGACGTTAGGAAGTATTTCTTTAGTCATAATAGAGTCGTCAGGAAATGGAATAGCCTAGCAATTGAAGTAGAGGAGGCAGGAACCATACATAGTTTTAAGAAGAGGTATGACAAAGCTCAGGAAGCAGAGAACATAAGAATATAAGAAAGGAGGAACACTGCAGGAGGCCTGTTGGCCCATACTAGGCAGGTCCTTTACAATTCATCCCACTAACAAAACATTTGCCCAACCCAATTTTCAATGCCACCCAAGAAATAAGCTCTGATGTGAAAGTCCCACTCAAATCCAACCCCTCCCACTCATGTACTTATCCAACCTAAATTTGAAACTACCCAAGGTCCCAGCCTCAATAACCCAACTAGGTAGACTGTTCCACTCATCAACTACCCTATTTCCAAACCAATACTTTCCTATGTCCTTTCTAAATCTAAACTTATCTAATTTAAATCCATTACTGCGGGTTCTCTCTTGGAGAGACATCCTCAAGACCTTATTAATATCGCCTTTATTAATACCTATCTTCCACTTATACACTTCGATCAGGTCTCCCCTCATTCTTCGTCTAACAAGTGAATGTAACTTAAGAGTCTTCAATCTTTCTTCATAAGGAAGATTTCTAATGCTATGTATTAATTTAGTCATCCTACGCTGAATGTTTTCTAACGAATTTATGTCCATTCTGTAATATGGAGACCAGAACTGAGCTGCATAATCTAGGTGAGGCCTTACTAATGATGTATAAAGCTGCAGTATGACCTCTGGACTTCTGTTGCTTACACTTATTGATATAAATCCCAGTAATCTATTTGCCTTATTACGTACGCTTAGGCATTGCTGTCTTGGTTTAAGATTGCTGCTCACCATAACCCCCAAGTCCTTTTCGCAATCTGTATGGCTAAGTTCTACATCATTTAACTTATAAGTACTAGGGTTATGGGCACTCCCAAGCTTCAGAACCTTGCATTTATCTACACTGAACTGCATCTGCCACTTTTCTGACCAAGAATAGAGTTTGTTTAAATCCTCCTGAAGTTCCATAACATCCACGTTTGAATCAATTATCCTACCTATCTTTGTGTCATCGGCGAATTTGCTCATGTCACTAGTAATTCCCTCATCAAGATCATTGATATATATTATAAACAACAACGGGACCAAGACTGATCCCTGTGGAACGCCACTTATTACAGATCCCCACACGGATTTAACCCCATTTATGGACACTCTCTGCTTCCTGTCGGTGAGCCATGACTCGATCCACGAGAGCACTTTTCCCCCAATGCCATGAGCTGCCACTTTCTTTAACAGTCTATGGTGCGGAACTCTATCAAACCCTTTACTAAAAATTAAGTAAATAATATCAAATTCTTTATCGTGGTCAACAGCCTCAAAAGCTTTACTGAAGAAAGTTAATAAATTAGTTAGACAAGACCGGCCTCTTGTGAATCCATGCTGAGTATCATTAATCAGGCTATGCTTATCGAGATGGCTTCTTATAATCTCAGTTATAATTGACTCTAGTAATTTGCCTACAATTGAGGTCAGGCTTATTGGGCGGTAATTTGACGGTAACGACTTGTCCCCTGTTTTAAAAATAGGAATTACATTAGCCATCTTCCACATATCAGACACTACACCTAGTAGCGATCAGTGAAGAGGCGGGGCCAGGAGCTGAGTCTCGACCCCTGCAACCACAATTAGATGAGTACAATTAGGTGAGTACACACACACATACACATATGCATGCACACACACACACACACACACACACACACACACACACACACACACACACACACACACAACCACAGTGTTGGAAAGGAAACTGAAGGTATGGTACACAAACGCTGATGGAATAACAAATAAGTTGGAGGAGTGGCATGAAAGAGTCAAAGAAGCATCACCGGATATCATAGCTCTCACAGAAACCAAGCTTACAGGTATGATAACAGATGCCATCTTTCCAACGGGATACCAAATCCTGAGGAAAGACAGAGGGAACAGGGGGGGGTGGAGGAGTGGCGTTGCTGATCAAAAATCGCTGGATTTTTGATGAGCTGGAGAGAGGAGACAGCCAGAAGAAAGTGATTACATAGCGGGAACACTTCACTCTGGAGGTCCCAAGGTAGTAATAGCAGTGATGTATAACCCCCCACAGAACAGCAGGAGGCTAAAGGCAAGAGTACGACGAGAGCAATAGAGCGATGGTTGACACACTGGCTAGAGTGGCCAGAAGAGCTCATGCATGCAGGGCAAAGCTCCTGACCCATGGGTGACTTTAACCACAAGGAAAATCGATTGGGAGAACTTGGACCCACATGGGGGCAAGATACATGGGGGGCTAAGATGATGGAGGTGGTACTGGAAAATTTCATGTGCCAAACCGTAATTGACACTACAAGAGAGAGAGGAGAGGATGAACCAGCAAGGCTGGAGTTAGTATTCACCTTGAGTAGTGCAGATATCGAGGCCCATCAATATGAAAAGACCCCTTTGGGGGCCAGTGACCATGTGGTTTTAAGCTTAGAATACACAGTAGAGCTACAAGTGGAGGGAAGAAGCAGGAAGGCCAGGACGAATGAAGCCAAACTACAAGAAAGGGACTACACAGGAATGAGGAAATTTACCTGAAGGGGGTTTCAGTGGGACAGAGAACTGGCAGGGAAAGCCAGTTAATGAGATGATGGAATATGTAGCAACAAAATGCAAGGAGGCTGAGGAGAGGTTTGTACCCAAGGGTAACAGGATTAATAAAAAACCCAAGGGATGAGCCCATGGGTTACCCCAAAGGTGCAGGGAGGCAAAAACCAAGTGTGCTAGGGAATGGAAGAAATATAGAAGGCAAAGGACCCAGGAGAATAAGGAGAACGTCGTAGAAACCAGAAACGAATTTTGCACAGATAAGAAGGGAGGCCCAAAGACAATATGAAAATGACATAGCAGCGAAGCCAAATCTGACCCGAAACTATTGTACAGCCACTAGGAGGAAAACAACAGTCAAGGACCCGGTAATCAGGCTAAGGGAAGGGAAAGGGGGAGAGACAACAAGAAATGACCGGAAGTATGTGAAGAACTCAACAAGAGATTCAAAGAAGTGTTCACAGAGGAGACAGAAGGGACTCCAGAAAGACGGAGAGGTGAGGCACACCACCAAGTGCTGGCACAGTGCACACAACCGAGGAAGAAGTGAAGAGGCTTCTGAGTGGGGCTAGATACCCCAAAGGGAATGGGGCCAGATAACATCTCCCCCTGGGGATTGAGAGAGGGAGCAGAGGCGCTTTGTGTACCCCTTTAAAAACAATATTCAATACATCTATCGAAACAGGGAGATTGCCTGAGGCATGGAAGACAGCAAATGTAGTCCCAATCTTTAAAAAGGAGACAGACATGAAGCATTAAACTACAGACCAGTGTCACTGACATGTATAGTATGCAAAATCAAGGAGAAAATTATCAGGAGAAGAATGGTGGAACACCTAGAAAGGAATGATCTCATCAACAGCAGCCAACATGGTTTCAGAGACGGAAATCCTGTGTCACAAACCTACTGGAGTTCTATGACATGGGACAGCAGTAAGAAAGAGAGAGAGGGGTGGGTGGATTGCATTTTCTTGGACTGCAAGAAGGCGTTTGACACAGTTCCACACAAGAGATTGGTGCAAAAACTGGAGGACCAAGCAGGGAGAACAGGGAAGGCACTACAATGGATCAGGGAATACTTTTCAGGAAGACGCAGCGAGTCATGGTACGTGGCGAGGTGTCAGGGTGGGCACCTGTGACCAGCGGGGTCCCGCAGGGGTCAGTCCTAGGACCAGTGCTGTTTCTGGTATTTGTGAACGACATGACGGAAGGAATAGACTCTGAGGTGTCCCTGTTTGCAGATGACGTGAAATTGATGAGAAGAATTCACTCGATCGAAGACCAGGCAGAACTACAAAGGGATCTGGACAGGCTGCAGACCTGGTCCAGCAATTGGCTCCTGGAGTTCAATCCCACCAAGTGCAAAGTCATGAAGATTGGGGAAGGGCAAAGAAGGCCGCAGACGGAGTACAGTCTAGGGGGTCAGAGACTACAAACCTCACTCAAGGAAAAAGATCTTGGGTTGAGTATAACACCAGGCACATCTCCTGAAGCGCACATCAACCAAATAACTGCTGCAGCATATGGGCGCCTAGCAAACCTCAGAACAGCATTCCGACATCTTAATAAGGAATCATTCAGGACCCTGTACACCGTGTACGTTAGGCCCATATTGGAGTATGCGGCACCAGTTTGGAACCCACACCTAGCCAAGCACGTGAAGAAACTAGAGAAAGTGCAAAGGTTTGCAACAAGACTAGTCCCAGAGCTAAGAGGTGTGTCCTACGAGGAGAGGTTAAGGGAAATCAACCTGACGACACTGGAGGACAGGAGAAGATAGGGGGGACATGATAACGACATACAAAATACTGAGAGGAATTGACAAGGTGGACAAAGACAGGATGTTCCAGAGATTGGACACAGTACAAAGGGGACACAGTTGGAAGCTGAAGACACAGATGAATCACAGGGATGTTAGGAAGTATTTCTTCAGCCACAGAGTAGTCAGTAAGTGGAATAGTTTGGGAAGCGATGTAGTGGAGGCAGGATCCAT
>NC_069401.1:67948815-67963815 GCF_026875155.1 Cherax quadricarinatus | reverse complement strand
ACACACACACACATACACACACACACATACACACACACACACACACACACACACACACACACACACACACACACACACACACACACACACATACACACACACAGCATATGCAGCACCAGTTTGGAACCCACATCTGGATAAGCACATCAAGAAATTAGAGAAAGTGCAAAGGTTTGCAACAGGGTTAGTTCCGGTGGTCATGGGAATGTCTTACGATGAAAGGTTGAGGGAAATCGGCCTTACGACACTGGAAGAGAGGAGGGTCAGGGGAGACATAATAACGACATACAAATTGCTGCAAGGAACAGATAAGGTGGACAGAGACAATATGTTCCAGGGAAGGGACACTAAATCAAGGGGTCACAATTGGAAGTTGAAGACTCAGACGCGTCACAGGGATGTTAGGAAGTATTTCTTCAGCCATAGAGTTGTCAGGATGTGGAATAGCCTAGCAAGTGATGTAGTGGAGGCAGGAACCATATATGGGTTTAAGCGAGATATGACAAAGCTCAGGGAGCAGAGATAGAGAGAGGACCTAGTAGCTATCAGTGAAGAGGCGGGGCTAGGAGCTGAGTATCGTGCCCTGCAACCAGAATTAGGTGGGTACACTCACCTAGTGTCAATTGACAAGTGTCTTTTACTTCTCCAACCAAACTCTTAGGCAAAACAATCCCTCGTCTCACTATCAACTAACAGATTTTTTCCATATATTCATTTGGAAGCCTATAAGGGTCGGACAGAGCTTGGGGATCAGCAGGTAAATCATATTTGATCCGAGAGTAACATTAAAAAAAATCACTGACGGCACTAAGAACGACCTACCACCCTAAGAACGACTCACCATGTTAAGAACGACTTGAGACGCTGAAACCAAATAGCTACCAATCCCTGGGAACGACACAGGAACTCCTTAAGATGTACTTACGACTCTTAGATTAAAAACCTGACGATCTCTCTCATGCCTCCAGGCACGAGAGAGACATACTAGACACAAGTTATGGCAAATTGTGACAAGATGTGGCAAGTTATAGCAAGTTGTGGCAGGTTATGGCAAGATGTGACAAGGTATTGCAAGTTTTGACAAGTTATGGCAAATTGTGGCAAGTTGTGGCAAATTGTGGCAAGTTATGGCAAGTGGTGACAAGTTATGGCAAGTTTTGACAAGTTATGGCAAGTTATGACAAGTTGTGGCAAGTTGTGGCAAGTTATGGTTAGTTGTGACAAGTTATGGCAAGTTGTGAAAAGTAATTAGAAATGGCCTTTCTTCTTCTTGGAGATTGAGACACTGAGGCAACATATGGGAATCTTTATTGAAGAAATGTTTAACCACACAGTCCAATACAAAGCAGAAAGGTGTAAGGCGAGGAGGAGTTTGAGGTAATCAGTCCTTCAATCTGGAATCGATGCGTTCAGTCCATCAATCTTGTAGAAAGGGGCCGGATAGGTGGCTTATATACTGTAGTCACATGTCTCAGACACTGCAGCATCATGGGATCTTGATACAAGGAATTCTTCATTACTTGTCTAACCTTTGAACGAAGACCTACTTAGACTAGTGGATGGTTCCACTGTGATCTCGCCTTCTGCTTTGACTCATCTGACTACAGTATATATACCACTTCTCCGGCCCTATCTTGTACTTTCTACAAGATTGATGGACTAAACACATCGATTCCAGGCTGAGGGACTTATTACCTCAAACTCCTCCTCTCCTTACACCTTTCTGCTTTGTGATGGACTGATGAAGCCACTGTGTGGCGAAACGTTTCTTCAATAAAGATTCCCATATGTTGCATAAGTGCCTCACTCTCTAACTTGTCGGTTTTCAAAACCATTTATCACATTTCTTCTAGTTACAGTTGAGGTGAAAGAGAAAGTCAACAGTTGTGCGATACACGGCAGAGCTCAGGCAAGTTTTTGTGGAGGAGGAGGAGGATTAGTGGCAGGGAAAAGAAATGGAGGAGGAGTAGGAAGCGGAGAATTGTTGGATGGAAGAAAGAGAGGATGAAGGGTAAAACAAAGAAAGAAGAATGAGAAGAAGAAGAAGAAGAAGAAGAAGAAGAAGAAGAAGAAGAAGAAGAAGAAGAAGAAGAAGAAGAAGAAGAAGAAGAAGAAGAAGAAGAAGAAAAAGAAGAAGAAGAAGAAGAAGAAGAAGAAGAAGAAGAAGAAGAAGAAGAAGAAGAAGAGGGAACTTGACATAGCACTATCTTTCTTATATATAAACAACATATGACTTCTATATAGTGAGATAATAGGTAGTAGGTTGGTATAGGTAGTAGGTTGGTAGACAGCAACTTCCCAGGGAAGTACTACCGTCCTGCCAGATGACTGTGAAACAGAAACCTGTAACTGTTTTGCATGATGGTAGGATTGCTGGTTTCTTTTTCTGTCTCATAAACACGCTAGATAACAGGGATATCTTGCTACTCCTACTTACACTTTGGTCACACTTCAGACACGCACATGCATATATATATATACATACATCTAGGTTTTTCTCCTTTTTCTAAATAGCTCTTGTTCTTCTTTATTTCTTCTATTGTCCATGGGGAAGTGGAGAAGAATCTTTCCTCCGTAAGCCATGCGTGTCGTATGAGGCGATTAAAATGCTGGGAGCAATGGGCTAGTAACCCCTTCTCCTGTAGACATTTACTAAAAAAGAGAAGAAGAAAAACTTTATAAAACTGGGATGCTTAAATGTGCGTGGATGTAGTGCGGATGACAAGAAACAGATGATTGCTGATGCTATGAATGAAAAGAAGTTGGATGTCCTGGCCCTAAGCGAAACAAAGCTGAAGGGGGTAGGGGAGTTTCAGTGGGGGAAATAAATTGGATTAAATCTGGAGTATCTGAGAGAGAGCAAAGGAAGGGGTAGCAGTAATGTTAAATAATCAGTTATGGAAGGAGAAAAGAGAATATGAATGTGTAAATTCAAGAATTATGTGGATTAAAGTAAAGGTTGGATGCGAGAAGTGGGTCATAATAAGCGTGTATGCACCTGGAGAAGAGAGGAATGCAGAGGAGAGAGAGAGAGAGATTTTGAGAGATGTTAAGTGAATGTATAGGAGCCTTTGAACCAAGTGAGAGAGTAATTGTGGTAGGGGACCTGAATGCTAAAGTAGGAGAAACTTTTAGAGAGGGTGTGGTAGGTAAGTTTGGGGTGCCAGGTGTAAATGATAATGGGAGCCCTTTGACTGAACTTTGTATAGAAAGGGGTTTAGTTAGAGGTAATACATATTTTAAGAAAAAGAGGATAAATAAGTATACAAGATATGATGTAGGGCGAAATGACAGTAGTTCGTTGGATTATGTATTGGTAGATAAAAGACTGTTGACTAGACTTCAGGATGTACATGTTTATAGAGGGGCCACAGATATATCAGATCACTTTCTAGTTGTAGCTACACTGAGAGTAAAAGGTAGATGGGATACAAGGAGAACAGAAGCATCAGGGAAGAGAGAGGTGAAGGTTTATAAACTAAAAGAGGAGGCAGTTAGGGTAAGATATAAACAGCTATTGGAGGATAGATGGGCTAATGAGAGCATAGGCAATGGGGTCGAAGAGGTATGGGGTAGGTTTAAAAATGTAGTGTTAGAGTGTTCAGCAGAAGTTTGTGGTTACAGGAAAGTGGGTGCGGGAGGGAAGAGGAGCGATTGGTGGAATGATGATGTAAAGAGAGTAGTAAGGGAGAAAAAAGCTAGCATATGAGAAGTTTTTACAAAGTAGAAGTGATGCAAGGAGGGAAGAGTATATGGAGAAAAAGAGAGAGGTTAAGAGAGTGGTGAAGCAATGTAAAAAGAGAGCAAATGAGAGAGTGGGTGAGATGTTATCAACAAATATTGTTGAAAATAAGAAAAAGTTTTGGAGTGAGATTAACAAGTTAAGAAAGCCTAGAGAACAAATGGATTTGTCAGTTAAAAATAGGAGAGGAGAGTTATTAAATGGAGAGTTAGAGGTATTGGGAAGATGGAGGGAATATTTTGAGGAATTGTTAAATGTTGATGAAGATAGGGAAGCTGTGATTTCGTGTATAGGACAAGGAGGAATAACATCTTGTAGGAGTGAGGAAGAGCCAGTTGTGAGTGTGGGGGAAGTTCGTGAGGCAGTAGGTAAAATGAAAGGGGGTAAGGCAGCCGGGATTGATGGGATAAAGATAGAAATGTTAAAAGCAGGTGGGGATATAGTTTTGGAGTGGTTGGTGCAATTATTTAATAAATGTATGGAAGAGGGAAAGGTACCTAGGGATTGGCAGAGAGCATGCATAGTTCCTTTGTATAAAGGCAAAGGGGATAAAAGAGAGTGCAAAAATTATAGGGGGATAAGTCTGCTGAGTATACCTGGTAAAGTGTATGGTAGAGTTATTATTGAAAGAATTAAGAGTAAGACGGAGAATAGGATAGCAGATGAACAAGGAGGCTTTAGGAAAGGTAGGGGGTGTGTGGACCAGGTGTTTACAGTGAAACTATAAGTGAACAGTATTTAGATAAGCTAAAGAGGTCCTTTTTGGATTTATGGATTTGACCTAAGGGAACACGGAGGCCAAGGAGGGGGATGGGGGGGAACTTTGAAACGGGAAAAATACAAAATACTGAGAGGAATTAAACAAGGTGGGAAAAAAGGGACGGGATGTTTCCAGAGTTGGAACAAAGTAAAAGGGGACCATTTGGGAAGCTAAGACACAGATGAATCACAGGGATTTTTTGGGAAGAATTTTCTTCACCCAACGAGTAGTCAGTAATTTGGAATATTTTGGGGGAAGCGATGTATGGAGGCAGGACCAACTTTAGTTTAAAAGCAGAGGTATGAAAAAGGGCTCACGGCCAGGGAAAAGTGCCCCTAGTGCAAATCAGTGAAAGAGGCGGGGCCAGGAACTCGGACTCAAACCCCCGCAACCTAAACTAGGTAAATTACAACTAGGTGATTTACACCCCACAAAACAACACACACACACACACCACACACAAAACACACACTCACAAAACACATACACCCCAAACGCACACACTCAAAAAACAAACCCACCCACACGCCACACACACACAAAAACCGCACACTCCACACACACACCCCCACAACACACACACAAAAAACACACACAACACACCCACACACAACCCACACACACCACACACACACACAAAAAAATCGAACCATGGTCCCGGACGAGGTGTCAGAGTGGGCGCCTGTGGAAAGGGGGGTTTCCACGGGGGTCAGCCCCTGGGAAACCTGTGCTTTTTTTTGGGAATTTTTTGAACGACATAAGGGAAGGGATAGACTCAGAAGTTCCTTTTTGCAGAAAATGTGAAGTTAATGAGAAAAACCCAAATTTCGGATTTGGGCAGGCAGGACTAAAAAGAGACCTGGCACTACAAGCCTGGCCCCAGCAACTGGCTCCTTGAATTTAACCCTCCCAAATGCAAAGTCATAAAGTTGGGGAAGGGCAAAAAAGACCGCAGACAAATAATTTTTAAATGGCCAAAGACTGCAAACCTCACTAAAGGAAAAAAAGATCGGGGGGGAGTATAAAAACCGAGCATATTTTCCTAAAGGCGCACATCAATCGATAACTGCGCAGCATAGGGGCGCCTGGCAAACTACGGAAAAGCTTTTCCGATCCCTCATAAGGATTCGTTTAAGATTTTTGAATACCATCTACGTCCGGCCCATACTGGAGTATGCAGCACCAGTTTTGGAATCCACACCTATCAAGCACGTCAAGAAATTAGAGAAAGTGAAAAGGGTTTTTTTTCCCAACAAACAATTTCCCAAGCTAGGGGGAAATTGTCCTTTTAAAAAAGGGTTTAAAGGGAAACCGGCCTGACGACACTGGAGGACAGGGGGGTTAGGGGAGACATGATAACGACATATAAAAAAAACTGCGCGGAATAGACGAGGTGGACAAAGACGGATTTTTCCCCTGAGATGGGACACGAAAAAAGGGTCAAAAATTTGGAAGTTGAAGACTCAGATGAATAAAAAAGGGAAATTTTTAGGAAGTTTTCTTCAGTCAAAGATTTAGCCCGGGCTATGGAATGGGCCTAGAAAGTAAAGTAGTGGGGGCAGGAAGCATACATATTTTTAAAAAGGCGATAGATAGAGCTCATGGACGGGAGAGAGAGGACCTAGAAAGGCAATCAGGGGAAGAGGGGGCCGGGAGCTGTAAATCGACCCCTGAAACCCCACAAATAGGTGAGTACAAATAGGTGAGTACACAAAACCCAAAACACACAACGGAGCTATGAATCGACCCCTGAAACCCAAAAAATGGGTTTAGTACAAACAAAACACAAAACACACACCGGGCACATCCCCTGAACCCAAACATCCCCCAAATTAACTGCTGCAGCATAGGGCCCCCTAGCAAACCCCCAGAACAGAAATTCCGACCCTTAAAAAGGAAATTTTCCTTTTCAGGACCCTGTAACCCCGTGATGTTAGGCCCCATTTTGGAGAAAAAAAAAAAAAATCCCGGCCCCCTTTTTTTGGAAAACCCCACCTACCCAAAAGCACGTGAAGAAACTAGAAAAAAGGGGCAAAGGTTTGCAAACAAAAATAGTCCCAGAGCTAAGGGGAAATGCCCCTACGGGGAAAGAGGTTAAGGGAAATCAACCTGAGGGACACGGGAGGACGGGAGAAATGGGGGAACAGAAACGACATACAAAAACTGAGGGAATTGAAAAATTTTGGGAAAAAAGAAAAGGTTTTTTCCAGAGTTTGGACACAGTAAAAAGGGGGGAAAAAGGGTTGGAAGCGAAGCACAAATGAATCCCCAGGGATGTTAGGAAGAAATTTTTTTCCACCCAAACAGAGTAGTCAGTAAGGGGAAATATTTTGGGAAGCAAATGTATTTGGGGGCGGGAAATCCATACTAGCTTTAAAAGCAGGGGATGATAAAGCTACGGCTCAGGGAGAGTGCCCTAGTAGCGATCATGAAGGGGCCCGGGGCCGGGACCCTGGGGAACTGCCCCCGCAACCTCAACGGGGTGAGTAAACAATATTGAACACAACAACATACAAAAACACACACACACACACAACACACACACACACAAAACACACACAAAACAAAACACAGACAACACACTACACCAAACACACACATACACACACACACACACGGGAGCTATGACCCCCCCACCCCCGCAACCAAAATAGGGGATAAAACACACACACACACACCAACACACACACACACAAAACACACACCACACACACACCACACACACTCCACCCCAAAACACACACACATAACACACACACACACACACACACACACACACACAAAACACAACACACACACACACAAAAAACACACCCCACACATAAAACACACACACATCCCAACACACAACACACAACAACAAAACACACACACACACACACACCACACACACACACACACACACACATACACAACACACAATCACACCACCACCCCACCCCAACCACCAACCCCCACACACACACACAAAAACAACACACCACACATACACACCACAGCATATCCAGCCCCAAATTTTGGAACCCAATCGGGGGAATAAGCACACAAGAAATTAGAGAAAGTGAAAAGGGTTTGAAAACGGGGTTTTATTTTCCGGTGGTCAGGGGAAATGTCTTACATAAAATTTTTTGAGGGAAATGGGCCCCTTTACGCACGGGAAGAGAGGAGGGTCAGGGGAGACTTTAATAACGACATAAAAAAATTTGCTGCAAGGAACAATAAGGTGGCCAGAAAACAATATTTCCGGGGAAGGGACACAAAAAGCAAGGGGTCAAAATTTGGGAAATTGAAGACCTAAAACCGCCCCACGGGGATTTGGGGAAAGTATTTCTTCACCCCATAGGTTGTCGGGATGGGGAAAATAGCCTAGCAAGTGTTTTGTAGTGGAGGCGGGAAACCCCATAAAAAGGGGTTTTAAAGCGAGATATGCAAAGCTCAGGGAGAAAGAATAGAAGAGGCCCTAGTAGCATCAGTGAAGGGGCGGGCAAAGGATTTTGAGTATCGTGCCCTGCAACCAGAAAAAAGGTTGGGTAAAACCACCTAGTTTCAATTGACAAGGTTTTTACTTCCCCCAAAAACCAAACTCTTAGGCAAAACAATCCCTCGCTCACTATCAACAAAAAATTTTTTTCCATATATTCTTTTGGGAAAGCCTATAAGGGTCGGAAAAGAGCTTGGGGGGTACAGGGGAAATCATTTTGGGCCGAGAGTAAATTAAAAAAAAATTTAAACCCCCGAAAGGCACTAAGAACGACCAACCCCCCCCTTTAAAAAGACTCACCCCTGTTAAGAACGACTTTTTACGGGGAAAAACCCAAAAAGCTACCAATCCCGGGAAAGACACAAAGGGAAATCCTTAAAAAATGTAAATTAAAGACTCTTAGATTAAAAACCTTTACGGGTCTCTCCATGCCTCCCGGCACAGAGGGGACATACTAGACACCAATTTTTGGCAAAATTTTGACAAGATGTGGCAAGTTAAGCAAGTTGTGGCAGGTTTTTGGCCCAAAATGTGCAAGGTATTGCAAGTTTTGAAAAAGTTTTGGGCAATTGTGGCAAGTTTGTGGGAAATTGGGCAAGTTATGGCAAGTGGTGGGCAAGTTTATGGCCCAAATTTTGACAAGTTATGGCAAGTTATGACAAGTTGTGGCCCCAAATTGTGGCAAATTAAAGGGGTTTGTTTGTGACAAATTTTTGGCAAGTTTTTGAAAAGTAATTAGAAATGGCCTTCTTCCTTTTTTGGGGATTGAGACAAATGAGGCAACATATGGAATCTTTATTGAAAAATGTTTAAAAACCAAAACATCCAAAAAAAGCAGAAAGGTAAGGGGGAGAGGAGTTTGAGGTAATCAGTCCTTCCCAACTGGAATCGAAAGCGTTCATCCATCAAACTTGTAGAAAGGGGGCCGGGTAGGTGGCTTTTTTATACTGTAGTTCCCCATGTCCCCAACCTGCAGCAACAAAGGGATCTTTAAAACAGGGAAATTTTTCATTACTTTCTAACCTTTGAAGAAGACCACTTTGACTAGGGGGAAAGGGTTTCCCCTGTGATCTCGGGCCCTTTTGCTTTTTACTCCCTGACTACAGTATATAAAACCACTTCTTTCCCGGGCCCCATCTTTTACTTTCCCACAAGAAATTTATGGGCTAAAAACATCGGTTTTCCCGGCCCCGAGGGACTATTTTCCCAAACTCCTCCTCTCCTTAAAACCTTTTTGCTTTGTGATGGGAAATGATGAAGCCACGTGGGGCGAAAAAAAGTTTCTTCAATAAAGAAATTTCCCATTGTTTGGGAAAAAAGTGCCTCACTCTCTAACTTGTCGGTTTTTTAAAAACCCTTTATCACATTTTTTCTGTTACAGTTGAGGGGAAAGAAAAGTCAACAGTTGTGCGATACACGGCAAGCTCAGGCAAGTTTTTTTTGGAGGAGGAGGAGGATTTGTGGGAGGGGAAAAAAAATGGAGGAGGAGTAGGAAGCGGAAATTGTTGGAAAGGGAAAAAAGAGAGGATGAAGGGTAAAACAAAGAAAAGAATGAGAAGAAGAAGAAGAAGAAGAAGAAGAAAAAGAAGAAGAAGAAAAAAGAAGAAGAAGAAGAAGAAGAAGAAAAGAAAAAAAGAAGAAGAAGAAAAAAAGGAAAAAGAAGGGAAAAAAAAGAAAAAGAAGAAGAAAAAGAAAGAAGAAGAAGAGGGAACCCTTTACATAGCCCTATCTTTTTTATTTTATAAACCCAAAAATACTTTTTTAAAATTTAGGGTAATAGGGGAGTTTGGTTTTGGGAAGGTAGTAGGGTTTGGGAGACAGCAACTTCCCAGGGGAAAACTACCCCCTCCCCGATGACTGTGAAACAAAAAACCTGTAAATGTTTTGGCCCTGATGGTAGGTTGCTGGTTTCTTTTTTTTGTCCCCATAAAAAACGCTAGATAACAGGGGGTATCTTGCTACTTTCCCACTTACAAATTTGGTCAAAACTTTAGGGCACGCACATGCATATATAAAATATACATACTCTAGGTTTTTCCCCCTTTTTCTAAATACTCCCTTTTTCCTTTTTTTATTTCTTTCTATTGGGCCCCTGGGGGAAATGGAAAGAACCTTTTCCCCTAAGCCATGGGGGTGTCGTAAGAGGCGATTAAAAAAGCTGGGAGCAATGGGCTTTGTAACCCCTTCTTCCTGTAGACCCTTTACTAAAAAAGAGAAGAAGAAAAAAATTTTTAAAACTGGGAAAGCTTAAAAAGTGGGGGTGGATGTTTGTGCGGATGACAAGAAACGATGATTGCTGATGCAAAGAAAGAAAAGAAGTTGGATGTCCTGGCCCTAAGCGAAACCAAAAGCGAAGGGGGTAGGGGAGTTTCAGGGGGAAATAAAATTGGATTTAAAACTGGAGTATCTGAGAGAGAGCAAAGGAAAAGGGGGAGCAGTAAGTTAAATAATCAGTTTTTGGGAAAGGGAAAAGAGAATAAAGAATGTTAAAAAACAAGAAATTAAAGTTTGGGTTAAAATAAAGGGGGATGCGAGAAGTGGGGCATAAAAAGCTGTATGCACCTTTAGAAGAGAGGAATGCCCGAGGAGAGAGAGAGAAGATTTTGGAGATGTTTTAAATGAATGTATAGGAGCCTTTGAACCCCAAATGGGGAAGTAATTGTGGTAGGGGGCCTGTGGGTAAAGTAGGGGAAACTTTTAGAGAGGGTGTGGTTTGGTAAATTGGGTGCCAGGGGTAAAAGAAAAAATTTGGGGGCCCTTTGATTTAACTTTGTATAGAAAAAGGGGGTTTAAATTAGAGGTAATACATATTTTAAGAAAAAAGAGGAAAAAATAAGTATACAAGAATGATGTAAGGGGGGGAAATTTAAAAGTAGTTCGTTGGAAATTTTGTTTTTGGGAATAAAAGACTTTTTGACTAGACTTTAGGGTGTACATGTTTTTAGAGGGGCCCCAGAAAAATCAGATCACTTTCTAGTTGGGACTACACTGAGAGTAAAAGGTAGATGGGGTACAAGGGGAACAGAAGCATCGGGAAGAGAGAAAGGGGAAGGTTTATAAACCCAAAAGAGGGGGCAGTTAGGGTAAGATTAAACAGCTATTGGAGGATAGGATGGGCTTTAAAGAGAGCATAGGCCCAAAGGGGGCGAAAAAGGTATGGGGGGAGGTTTAAAAATGTATGTTTTGAGTGTTCAAACAGAAGTTTTTGGGTTCAGGAAAGTGGGTGCGGGAGGGGGGAAAAAAGGGGATTGGGGGAATGATGATGAAAAGAGTAGTAAGGGAGAAAAAAGCTAGCATATGAAAGTTTTTTTAAAAAAGTAGAATGATGCAAGGAGGGAAAAAGTATAAGGAGAAAAAGAGAGAGGTTAAGAGGGGTGAAGCAAAAGTAAAAAGAGAGCAAATAGAGGGTGGGTGAGATGTTTTTCAACAAAAATTTGTTGAAAATAAGAAAAAAGTTTTGGAGGAGATTAACAAGTTAAGAAAGCCTAGAAAAACAAATGGATTTGTCTTTAAAAAAATAGGAGAGGAGATTTAAATTAAATGGAGGGTTGAGGTTTTGGGGAAAGTGGAGGGAATTTTTTGGGGGGAATTGTTAAATGTTGATGAAAAAAGGGGGAAGCGTGATTTGTGTATGGGACAAGGGGGAAAATAACATTTTTGTGGGAGTGGGAAGAGCCAGTTGTGAGTGGGGGGGAAAGTTCTGGGCAGTAGGTAAATAAAGGGGGTAAGGCGGCCGGGTTTGATGGGATAAAATTTTAGAAATGTTAAAAGCGGGTGGGGATTAGTTTTGGGTGGTTGGTGCAATTTTTTTAATAAATGTATGGAAGAGGGAAAGGTACCTAGGGATTGGCAGAGAGCATGCATGTTCCTTTGTAAAAAGGGCAAAGGGGATAAAAGGAGTGCAAAAATTATAGGGGGATAAGTTCTGAGTTACCTGGAAAGTGTTGGTAATTATTATTAAAAGATTAAAGAGTAAGAGGGAATAGGAAAAGGGATGAACAAGGAGGTTTGGGAAAGGTGGGGGGTGTTGGCCCGGGTGTTTCAGTAAAAACATAAAGTGAAACAGTATTTAGAAAAGGGCTAAAGGGTCTTTGTGGCATTTAGGGATTTGGAAAAGGCGATGCAGGGGGGATAGGGGGGAAATTTTGGGCAGATTTGAAGTGATGGGGTGGAGGTAGGTTACTGAAAGCAGTGAAGATTTTTACGGGATTGGGCTCAAGTTAGAGTAGTAGGGAAAAAGGGAAATTATTTCCCCCGAAAAAATGACCCTTTGACAAGGATGTGTGATTCACCGTGGTTGTTTAATTATTTATAGTGGGGTTTTAAGAGAAGTAAATGCGGGGTCTTTGGGAAGAGGGGTGGAGTTAAAAAATAAAGAATCACACACAAAGTGGGAGTTTACACAGCTGCCTTTGCTGTGACACGTGCTTTGGGGATTCTGAGGAAGTTGCGAGATTGGTGATTGAAATTTTGGTAGGGTGTGCAAAAAGGAAAAAAAAAGGTGGAATACAGGAAAAAGGGAAGGGTTTTGAGGATAAAAAAAGAAGGGAGAAAGATTTTTAAAATCAGAATTTGGGGGGAGGAGTATGGAGGAGGTTAATGTATTCAGATATTTTTGGGAGTGGCTGCAGCGGATGGGTCTATGAAAAATGAGGTGAATCTAGAATTGAGAGGGGAAAAAAGGGGGTGGTGCACTTGGGTCTTTGGGAAAAAAAACTTTGTCTTGGAGGCAAAGGGGGGAAATTGTATGAGAGCATAGTTTTTACCCAACGTTTATATGAGTGGGGAAGCATGGGTAATGAATTTTGGGGAAGCGAGGGAAAAGGGGTGGAGGAGTGGGGGATGTCTGTCTGGGGAAATGTGGGGGTGGGAATATAATGCAGGAATTCTTTATTTTGGGGAATTTTGGGGGAAGTGGGGGATTACCAAAAACTGTTTTTCCGGGGGCCCTGGGAAAGGGTTGTTGAGGTGGTTCGGACATGAAGAGAGAATGGAGCCAAACCCAAAGAATGACTTCAAGAGTGTATCAGTCTGTGTGGAAAGGGAAAGGGGGGGGGTAGGGGTGGGGGCCCAGGAAAGGTTGGAGGAGGGGGGAAAAGGGGGTTTTGTGTGCGAGGGGCTTGGCTTCCAAACAGGTTTGCGTGAGCGTTTTTTGATAGGGTGAATGGAGACAAATGGATTTTAATACTTGACGTGCTGTTGGAGTGTGAGCAAAGTAACATTTATGAAGGGGTTCAGGGAAACCGGCAGGCCGGACTTGAGTCCTGGAGATGGGAAGTACAGTGCCTGCACTCTGAAGGAGGGGTGTTAATGTTGCAGTTTAAAAACTGTAGTGTAAAGCACCCTACTGGCAAGACAGTGATGGAGTGAATGATGGTGAAAGTTTTTCTTTTTCGGGCCACCCTGCCTTGGTGGGAATCCGCCGGTGTGATAATAATAATAATAATAAAAAATTAGTATTTTTTAAAGGTGATTAGGAAAAAATAACAAGATATTTAATGAAAAATTTACATCCATGTTTAACTTTTTTAAGGCCTTGGTACCTGAGTATGGATGATAACTAACACAATACGAACTGTGGGACATCTAGCATTCATTAGGTCTTGTAGTATAATTGTAAATTAACCAGTTTTCTAAATGACCGATCTTTGTGACCATTTTCTGCTCAATGATATTCTCATTTTGTTAGCCAGTAAAGTGTTCTACCAACCAAATGGAAGAGAGGTGAGTGAAGCTGCGGCTGTTTCTGATGCATCACTGGACAGCCATAAGTACATCAACTGGCAGAGCTGATCCTCAAAATTAAGTTTAGGCGCTGAAAATGACCGGAGTCGCTTATGAGAAGCAGCAGTGATATCCTGATCAGTGCTTCTTAGTGACTTAAATTGATAGGAGGCGAATCTGTTTATCATACGAACAATCAGTGTGTAAAACCTACACATTCCAAAAAAAAGAGACTTGCCAGTAAAAGTAAAAAAGCTGAGAAAATGCTTCTGCCGAGAGTAAAGGCGGACTCGCTGGTGTCTACAAATATAAATGTTCCCTGATACATTACTTATTCCCAATAATGTACCGTGATCTACACAGGAGAAGACAACGAACACATTGCATATCATGAACAGCGAAGCAATTTATGATACATTCAAAGTTATAACACTAATAACAAGCTTCAATCACTTTGGTTTGTGTTGTAGCTATAGTGAGTTTTTGAGTTATTATAATGACATGGCATTTTTCACAGAAGAATAAAGCACTGCGACTAAGGTAGTCATGCTATTTTAATGGTTTTGTTTCAGGATGATGGATGATTACAGATTTGTGAATCAATCATCCAACATAGTCCGAAAGCATTTAATACTGACTTGACGTGTTAGCAAACAACCTCGAGAAACAGACAATGCCGATATGAATTTCAACCAGTTCTATTTTAAGCGTATATAAAGTACTCCTAGTCCTTCCCTATCTATTGATACAGTATATGGCACTGAAAAAACTCTCCAGGGAATTCTAGATTAATTACATCAACCAAAGTTAACTGTGACTTGCGATGAAAGGATTGACAATGTAGCTAGAGAAATTCAGCTGATACCCCCAGAGGAGTTCAAAACCAGTGGTTGCTTGAGATGTGTTGGAAAATAGCTGAAAGACTGTGGGACAGAGAGCATGTTTATAGAGAGCTATGTTTTTTTTTTAATAAATGTTGTGGATTCACTTTTGAGTGTGCAACCGATGTAAAACGGACTAAACTTGTAGCTGTTGAAAGAAGAACTTACCAAGTTGAAGTGAGCTGTTTTCAGTCAAGGAGGAAAGCCGACAGTTGGATGAACTCAGACAAATGAGAGGTAAGATTGCAGAGAAGTTCATAACAGGGAGCCTCCTCCTCCTTCTCCTCAAAGAACTCAGGGTCAGTAGTACTGAATTAATGTAATATTTTGACCGGTTTGGAAAGAAAGTGAAATATTCAATAATTGCAACTGTTTTCTACCATCCATGACACACCTGCAAAATCTAAACACA
>NC_069401.1:67945544-67948315 GCF_026875155.1 Cherax quadricarinatus | reverse complement strand
GAACACATAGCGCCTCTGCTTCCTCTCTCGGGACCCAGGAGAGATTTTTATCTGGCCCCATTGCCTTTGAGGTATCTAGCTCACTCAGAAGCCTCTTCACTTCTTCCTCGGTTGTGTGCACTGTGTCCAGCACTTGGTGGTGTGCCTCACCTCTCTGTCTTTCTGGATCCCCTTCTGTCTCCTCTGTGAACACTTCTTTGAATCACTTGTTGAGTTCCTCACATACTTCATAGTCATTTCTTGTTGTCTCTCCTCCTTCCTTCCTTAGCCTGATTACCTGGCCCTTGACTGTTGTTTTCCTCCTGATGTGGCTGTATAACAGTTTTGGGTCAGATTTGGCTCTCGCTGCAATGTCGTTTTCATATTGTCTTTGGGCCTCCCTTCTTATCTGTGCATATTCGCTTCTGGCTCTCCTTATTCTCCTGGGTTCTTTGCCTTCTATATTTCTTCCATTCCCTAGCACACTCGGTTTTTGCCTCCCTGCACCTTTGGGTGAACCATGGGCTCATCCTGGCGTTTTCATTATTCTTATTACCCTTGGGTACAAACCTCTCCTCAGCCTCCTTGCATATTGTTGCTACATATTCCATCATCTCATTAACTGGCTTCCCTGCCAGTTCTCTGTCCCACTGAACCCCATTCAGGAAGTTCTTCATTCCCGTGTAGTCCCCTTTCTTGAAGTTTGGCTTTATTTGTCCTGGCCTTCCTGCTTCCCCCTCCACTTGTAGCTCTACTGTGTATTCGAAGCTTAAAACCGCATGATCGCTGGCCCCAAGTGGTCTTTCATATGTGATGTCCTCGATATCTGCACTACTCAAGGTGAATACTAAGTTCAGTCTTGCTGGTTCATCCTCTCCTCTCTCTCTTGTAGTGTCCCTTACGTGTTGGTACATGAAGTTTTCTAGTTTCACCTCCATCATCTTAGCCCTCCATGTATCTCGGCCCCCATGTGGCTCCAAGTTCTCCCAATTGATCTCCTTGTGGTTAAAGTCACCCATGATCAGGAGCTTTGCCCTGCATGCATGAACTCTTCTGGCCAAATGCAGCCAGTGTGTTAACCATTTGCTTAATTTCTCTCGTCGTACTCTTGCCCTTTGGGCCCCCTGCTGTTCTGTGGTGGGTTTTTACATCACTGCTATTACCACCTTGGGACCTCCAGAGTGAAGCATTCCCGCTATGTAATCACTTTCTACTCCGCTGTCTCCTCTCTCCAGCTCATCAAAATTCCATCGGTTTTTTGATCAGCAATGCCTCTCCTCCACGCCCTCCCCCCCCGTTCCCTCTGTCTTTCCTCAGGATCTGGTATCCCATTGGAGAGATGGCATCTGTTATCATACCTGTAAGCTTGGTTTCTGTGAGAGCTATGATGTCCGGTGATGCCTCTTTGACTCTTTTGTACCACTCCTTCCACTTATTTGTTATTCCATCAGTGTTTGTGTTCGATGCCTTCAGTTTCCTTTCCAACACTGTGGTTTGGGGGGCCTGTAAGGGTGGGAGACCTGGTAGCATACTGTGGGATTCTATAGCTGGGTGTTGGGTGGAAGCTGTGGGTATGGATTGTAGTGTGTGTGTGATGGTGTGATAGGTTGTGGGGTTCTGAGGATAGTTGTGTGTGTGCTTGCCCTTGCTGCTCTGACTGACCTCTGCTGGTTCCATCCTTCTCTCCTTTCCTAGCTCCTTTTGCTTTTTTGTCCTCTCCCTCAGCTGCTGTCGTTCTGCTTGTGTTCTGTCTCTGTCTAGGAACACCCTTTTGTACTCTTCCAAGTGTTTCAACCATGGCTTCTCTTGGAGGATCCTGTTCCACACTGTTTTCGTCCTGAGAATCAGCTTGATCGGTTGGTTTCTCCCCTTCGAGTACCGCCGTATTCTCTGAAAATTTACAATCTCGTCCATCTTTTCTTCACCTATTTCCGTGATGATTTTCTCAATCTCCTTTCTACCTGCCGCCTTTCAGTGTGTGTCCTTTCCTCTTTCTCCTGAAGCCCATGGATAAACACTGATATTGCCCTTTCCTCCTCCCATTGCCTCACCCTCTGTGACTCTGGATCCTGCCTGTATATAGTCATTTTCTCCCTTGATTTTTTCAGTGGCTCTTGATAGCATGGTTGTGCCTCAGCATTCGACCTATCACCATCTCCATCTGCACCCAGCTGTTCATCACTTTCACTCCTTGGCCTTTCTTGGCAGGCTGATATGACATTAGCATAATTCATATCTCCTTCCTTTCTGTTCGGCCTCTCAGCTTCATATGCTGTGTCTTCTCTGGTCACTGCCCCTGTAACTCGCTTCAGCCTATTTATCTCAACTACTAGGACCCTTAACCTGGCTACTGCAGTTTTGACTTGTGCCTCCCAATTCTTTGTCTCCTTTTCCAACCTTTTTTTCAATTTCACAAGGAGCTCTTTCTCCATTTTTTCAGAAAGCTCTCCTAATTTTCTCTCCCACTCTTGTTCCATCCTTTTCCACTGCTCCTCCATCCACTCCTCCCTACCAGAACCATTCTTGTCTGATCCCTGGTTCCTGGGAGTCCCCTCCATTTTTTTTAGTGTGAGAGAGAGAGAGAGAGAGAGAAGGGAAAGGTAGAAAGAGAGAGAGAGAGAGGGAGAGTGAGAAGGGAAAGTGGGAGAGAGAGAGTGAGCGAGAGGGGCAAAGAGAGAGAAGGGAAGGGAAGGAGAGGGGGAGAGTGAGAAGGGAAAATGGGGAAGAGATAGAGGGAGAGATAGAAGGGAAGGTAGAAGGAGAGAGAGAGAGAGAGAGAGAAGGAAAGGTAG
>NC_069401.1:67923044-67938044 GCF_026875155.1 Cherax quadricarinatus | reverse complement strand
TTAACTCAACAGATATTCAAAACTCAGGACATCATGAACACTAGCGTGAAGGGGTTTTTCGTGGCTGATATCCCTTATGTCTGAACTATTCAAGGTTAATATGAGATCCAGCCTTGCTGCAGCATCCTCTCCTCTCTCTCTGGTTGTATCCCTAACATGTTGATGCATGAAGTTCTCCAATACAGTCTCCAACATCTTAGCCCTCCAATTTCTGGTCTCCCATATGGCTCTACGTTTTCCCAGTCAATCTCTTTGTGATTGAAATCCCCCATTATAAGCAATTTTGTCCTACCCATATGAGCCCTCCTGGCCACTTCAGCTAGTGTATCCACCATTGCCCTATTGCGCACATCATACTCTTCTCTTGTTCTCTTGCTGTTAAGTGGTGGGTTATACATCACTGCTATCATCACCTTTGGACCACCAGTCTGAAGTGTTCCTACAATGAAGTCATCTGTTTCCCTTCTTCCCATTCCTCCCATCTCCTCAAAACTCCACTGTTTTTTTTTTATGAGCAATGCTACTCCTCCCCCTCCTCTGTTCTCTCTGTCTTTCCTCATAATCTGATATCCAGGTGGAAAAATTGCATTTGTTATCATCCCTGTAAGTTTTGTCTCTGTTAGTGCTATAATGTCAGGTAATGCATCAGTGATGCGTTCTTGCCACTCTTCACTCTTATTTGTTTATTCCATCTGCATTTGTGTACCATACCTTTAGCTTCCTTTCCATTACTGTATTTTGGGAGTTGGAAGAGAAAGGTGCAGGCTGGGAGGGTGGGAGGCAGGGCACAATATTATGGGAGGCTGCTGTGACTGTGAAATTAGTGCTTAGGGGGGTGGTGGTTATGGAGTGAGGTTTGTTTCTGTTTACTGTGTTTGGTTGATATGTGGTGACAGGGTTTGAGAGTTTTCTATAAGCATTTGTGTTTGATGTTCCCCCAAAGGCTGAGTTTTCCTGTCTGTTGTTGCCTGTCTGTCTCTCTTTTCCTTCCACTGGTTCTGTCTTCCTCTCACTTTCAGTTGTTCCCTTTCCTTTCGTGTTCTGTCTCGAGTGAGGAACAATTTATGATAATCTGGAGAGCCCTTTAACAGTGGTTTCTGTTTTAGTATCCTGTTCCGTACCACATTTGCCTTGAATGTCAATCAGATTGGTCGATTTTTTCCCTCGAATACCCCCAAGTCTGTGAAAATTTCTACCTGAGACATGTCCCTCTCTCCTGTTGTTGCAATGATGTTCTTAATCTCTGTTTTCTCCCAATGCTTTCTTTCATCATAGGTCTGCCCTTCAGCCTCCTGAAGCCCATGAATAATTATTGATCTCTCCCTCTCATCTTCCCATTTCTTTTCCCTCTGTATCTCTGGATCTGATTTAAGCATCTCCTTTGCTGTTTCCCTAATCATCTCCCAGACACCATGATGGCCTGATATTACGGCTGCAAAAGACTGCTTAGATCCATCCAATCCTTCAGCCCCCTCGCTGCCTGCTGATGTTCTCATTTCAGTCATCTTGCTCCTTTCGGACCTAATCTTTAGATCCTGCTTCAGCACATCCATTTCTTTCTCCAATCTCTGTATCTTTGCATTAGCTACTACAGCTCGTGATTCCCACTTCTTGCTCTTTCCAGATATTTGCTCTAACATGTTATTGCAAAGCTCGTTTAACCTTTTCTCCCATTGTTGTTCCATTTTGTTCTTGAGCCGTTCTACCCATTCTTCCTTTTCCGACCAGCCATCATCGGTTCCCTTGTCTTTACGTCCTCCCTTTTGAGAGCCCATTTTGTTTTTATCCTGTTGGGATGTTCTAGCTGCTTCACCTTATAGTAAAAATGTGTGTGTGTGGTGGTGGATTTATGAGCTAATGTGTTTGGTTAGGTTAGGTTTGTGTGCGTGTGTGTGTGTGTGTGTGTGTGTGTGTGTGTGTGTGTGTGTATGTGTGTGTGTGTGTGTGAGTGTGTGTGTGTGTGTGTGTGTGTGTGTGTGTGTGTGTGTGTGTGTGTGTGTGTTTGTGTGTGCCTGTGTGTTTGTTTGTGTGTTTGTGTGTGTGTGTGTGGGTGTGTGTGTGTGTGTGTGTGTGTGTGAGTGTGTGTGGGTGTGTGTGTGTGTGTGTGTGTGTGTGTGTGTTGTGTGTGTGTGTGTGTGTGTGTGGTGTGTTTGTGTGTGTGTGTGTGTGTGTGTGTGTGTGTGTACTCACCTAATTGTACTCACCTAATTGTGGTTGCACGGGTCGAGACTCAGCTCCTGGTCCCGAATTTTCACTGATCGCTACTAGGTCCTCTCCCTCTCTGCTTCCTGAGCTTTGTCATACCTCTTCTTAAAACTCTGTATGTTTCCTGCCTCCACTGCTTCACTTGCTAGGCTATTCCACTTCCTGACGACTATATGACTGAAGAAATACTTCCTAACGTCCCTGTGACTCGTCTGAGTCTTCAGCTTCCAATTGTAACCCCTTGTTTCTGTGTCCCCTCTCTGGAACATCATGTCCCTGTCCACCTTTTCTATTCCCTGCAGTATCTTGTATGTCGTTATCATGTCTCCCCTGACCCTTCTGTCCTCCAGTGTCGTCAGTCCGATTTCCCTCAACCTTTCCTCGCACGACATTTCCCTGAGCTCTGGAACTAGCATTGTTGCAAACCTTTGTACTTTCTCTAACTTCTTCACGTGCTTGACCAGGTGTGGGTTCCAGATTGGTGCTGTATACTCCAGTATGGGCCTAACATACACAGTGTACAGTGTCTTGAACGATTCCTTATTAAGGTATCGGAGCGCTATTCTCAAGTTTGCCAGGCGCCCGTATGCTGCAGCAGTTATTTGGCTGATGTGTGCCTCCGGTTATAGTCACCCCAAGATCTTTCTCCGTGAGTGAGGTCTGTAGTCTTTGTCCACCAAGCCTTTACTCTGTCTGCGGTCTTCTTTGCCCCTCCCCAATCTTCATGACTTTGCATTTGGCAGGGTTGAATTCGAGAAGCCAGTTTCTGGACCACGTGTCCAGCCTGTCCCGGTCTCTTTGCAGTCCTGCCTCATCCTCATCCGATTTAATTCTTCTCATCAGCTTCACATCATTTGCGAATAGGGACACTTCAGAGTCTATTCCTTCCATCATGTCGTTCACATATATCAAAAATAGCACTCGTCCTAGAACTGACCCCTGTGAGACCCCGCTCGTCACAGGCGCCCACTGTGATACCTCTTCACGTACCATGACTCGTTGTTACCTCCCTGTCAGGTATTCCCTGATCCATTGCAGTGCCCTCCATGTTATATGCCCCTGATCCTCCAGCTTCTGCGCTAATCTCTTGTGAGCAACTGTGTCAAAGGCCTTCCTGCAGTCCAGGAAAATGCAATCAACCCACCCCTCTCTCTCGTGTCTTACTTCTGTTACCTTGTCATAAAACTTCAGAAGGTTTGTGACACAGGATTTGCCTTCCATGAACCCATGCTGGTTTTCATTTACAATCTTGTTCCATTCTAGTTGTTCCACCACTCTCCTTCTGATAATCTTCTCCATGACTTTGACTACTATACATGTCAGAGACACAGGTCTGTCGTTTAGTGTCTCATTTCTGTTTCCTTTCTTAAATATGGGGACTACATTTGCTGTCTTCCATTTCTCAGGTAGTTGCCCAGTTTCAAGGGATGTGTTGAAGATTGTGGTTAGGGGCACGCACAGCACCTCTGCTCCTTCTCTAAGGACCCACGGGGAGATGTCCGGTCCCATTGCCTTTGAGGTATCAAGGTCAATTAGCAGCTTCTGCACCTCCTCCTCGGTTGTTCGAATGTCATCCAACACTTGTTGGTATATTCCCTCGTGATGTTCCCTTCTGTGCTGTCTTCCCAGAGCCCTTCCTGTCTCTACTGTAAAAACTTCTTTAAATCTCCAGTTTAGCTCCTCACATACCTCCTGATCATTTATTGTGAGTTCTCCACCTTCTGTCCTCAGTCTGATCACCTGGACTTTGACTGTTGTCTTCCTCCTGATGTGGCTATATAACAGTTTCAGGTCAGTCTTGGCTTTCTTTGCTATGTTATTTTCATACCGTCGCTGGGCCTCCCTCCTTACCTGTGCATACTCGTTCCTGGCTTTGTGACTAATCTCCCTATTTTCATGTGTTCTCTGCCTTCTGTACTTTTTCCATTCTCTATTGCACTTTGTTTTTGCCTCTTTACTCCGTCGGGTAAACCACGGGCTCATTCTGGTCTTCCCATCGTTTCTGTTGCCCTTGGGAATAAACCTTTTCACTACCTCCTTGCATTTTGTTGTTACATATTCCATCATTTCATTTACTGGCTTTCCTGCCAGTTCTCTGTCTACGCAACCTCCTGCAGGAAGTTCCTCAAACTTAAGTAGTCCCCTATTTTATAGTCTGGCTTTTTCCATTCAACTCCTGTTACTCTCTCCCCTTGCAACTCTACTATGCATTCAAAGCACAGAACCACGTGGTCATTACCTCCTAGGGGACTCTCATATGTGATTTCCTCAATGTCTGAACTGCCCAGGGTGAACACAAGGTCCAATCGTGCTGGTTAATCTTCCCCTCTCACTCTGGTAGTGTCCTTAACATGTTGGTGCATGAGGTTTTCCAGCACCACATCCAACGTCTTGGCTCTCCATGTTTCGGGACCCCCATGTGGCTCCAGGTTTTCCCATTAAATTTCCTTGTGGTTGAAATCACCCATAACCAGCAACTTTACTTTGCTGGAGTGAGCTCTTTTTGCCACCTCAGCAAGTGTGTTCACCATTGCTCTGTTGCTCTCCTCATATTCCTCTCTTGGCCTCCTGCAGTTCTGTGGTGGATTATACATCTCTGCAATGACCACCTTGTGCTCCCCAGTTTGAAGTGTACCTACTATGTAGTCCCTTTCCCTGTATCGTCTTTGCCTCCCATTTTCTAGAATTTCCATCAGTTTTTATGAGCAGAGCAACCCCTCGTCCCCCTCTGCCCCTTGTATCTCTCCTCATGATCTAGTGTCCTGGTGGGAAGATTGCATCTGTTTTTGTCTTCATGAGTTTTGTTTCTGTAACTGCTATGATGTCTGGGGACTTCTCATTGATTCTTTCTTGCCATTCCTCATATTTATTCGTTAATCCATCCTCATTTGTGTACCAAACCTTCAACTTCTGTTCTAATACTGTAACTGTGATCCTGGCGGAATACTGGTGGGGGCCTGTGGGGGGTTGCAGTGGAGGTGGAGGAAGAGCTCCCATAGGGGGTTGCTGTAGGGGTAGGGTTTGTGGTGTGGGGGGTGAGAACAGAGGGATCGGTGTGTGATGGTTGGTTTAGATTGTTCAGTTGCCTTTTGGGTGTCGTGGTTGGAGTCCTTCTGCAGGTGTTTCTGGGGGGTGTGCTTGCCTTTCCACCTGTGCCTGGGTTATTCTGCTCTTCTTTGTCATTTCCTCCCATTCCTCCTTTCGTTTTTGCACTCTCTCTCTCAGTATCATCCTTTCCTCCTGTGTTCTGTCTCGATGGAGGTACACACTCTTGAACTCTTGTTTCCTTTCAGCCGAGCTTCCTCCTGAGTTGATTCTGCCTTGAAAATTACTTTAAGAGGCCGTTTCCTTTTCTTTGTGAACCACTCGATTCTCCGAAAATTTGCCACCAGGGTCATGTCTCCCTCGCCTATTACCATCATGATACCTTCAATTGCTTTTTTCTCCTCCTGTTTTCTGTCATCATAAGTTTCCCCTTCAGCTTTGTCTAGCCCATAGACAAAAACTGATCTCTCCCTTTCCACCTCCCACTGTGACTCCCATTGCATCCTCTGAGGTGTTTTAGTTCCTTCCCGTGGAGAGTTCCTTACTTCAGTCCCTTCCCTAACTGTGGCTCCTATGCTCATTGGTTTGTCCTTCCTGCTCACCTGTTCCTGGCCCCTACATAAGTGTCTGGTAAAGTCCCTGCACACGTCCTAGATCCTTCAATGTCTTCCAACCTCTCATGCTGTCTTAGTGTGCTTCATGTCTTTGTTTTGGCCACGTGTGGGTTTGACAGGACCTCTGCATACAGTTTAGCTTCCGGGCTCCCTTCAGACTCTTTGTCTGTGTCTGATGTAAACAATGCTGATGCTACTACTGTATTATCTTTATCTCTAGGCTGTTTCAGATTTCCCAACTCCTCATCTAATCTCTGTATCTTGGCTTCTGCTACTGTGGCATGTTGCTCCCACAGTCTGCACTTTGCTGCTAACCTCTCCTCCATCTTCCTTGCAAGCTCATATAACCTCCTCCCCCAGTCTTCCTCCCTTTTATGAGCTCTGCCTCCCAGTCCTCCCTCCCAGATTAGTCTGCCGGGCCCTTGGCTCTCATCCTAGTTCTAGGTTGCCCCATTGCATCAAAGAAGGAAGGGGGAGAGATGGTTAGGGGGACGGGAATAGATGGTTAGGGGGAGGGGGATGGATGGTTATGGGGGAGGGGGAGGATGGTTATTGGAGTGGGAGAGGTGGTTGGGGGAAGTTGGAGATATGGTTTAGGGGACTCGGTTAAATGGTTTGGGGGAGGGGTTAGAAGGTTTGGGGGAGGGGTGTGTGTGTGTGTGTCTCTCTGTGTGTGTATGTGTGTGTGTGTGTGTGTGTGGTGTGTCTGTGTATGTGTACATGTGTGTGTATGTGAGTGAGCATGTGTGTGTGTGTGTCTGTGTGTGTGCATGTGTGTGTGTGTGTGTGTGTGTGTGTGTGTGTGTGTGTGTGTGTGTGTGTGTGTGTGTGTGTGTGTTTGTGTGTGTGTGTGTGTGTGTGTGTGTGTGTGTGTGTGTGTGTGTGTCTGTGTGTCTGTGTGTCTGTGTGTGAATGTGTGTGTTTGTGTGTGTGTGTCTGTGTGTGAATGTGTGTGTGCTTGCTGCATGTGTGCATGTGTATGTTCGTGTGTGCATGTGTAGGTTCGTGTGTGTGTGTGTGTGTGTGTGTGTGTGTGTGTGTGAGTGTGTGTGTGTGTGTGTGTACTCACCTATTTGTACTCACCTATTTATGGTTGCAGGGGTCGAGTCACAGCTCCTGGCCCCGCCTTTTCGCTGATTGCTACTAGGTCCTCTCTCTCCCTGCCCCATGAGCTTTATCATACCTCGCCTTAAAACTATGTATGGTTCCCGCCTCCACTACTTCACTTTCTAGGCTATTCCACGGCTTGACTACTCTATGACTGAAGAAATACTTCCTAACATCCCTTTGATTCATCTGAGTCTTCAACTTCCAATTGTGACCTCTTGTGTCTGTGTCCCATCTCTGGAACATCCTTTGTCCACCTTGTCTATTCCGCTCAGTATTTTGTATGTCGTTATCATGTCTCCCCTGACCCTCCTGTCCTCCAGTGTCGTCATGCCGATTTCCCTCAACCTTTCTTCATAGGACAATCCCCGTAGCTCTGGATTAGTCTTGTTGCAAACCTTTGCACTTTCTCTAATTTCTTGACGTGGGCTCCAAACTGGTGCTGCATACTCCAGTATGGGCCTGACGTAAATGGTATACAGACTCTTAAACGAATCCTTAATTAGGTATCAGAATGCTATCCATAGGTTTGCCAGGCACCCGTATGCTGCAGCAGTTATCTGATTGATGTGCGCCTCAGGAGATATGCTCGGTGTTATACTCACCCCCAGATCTTTTTCCTTGAGTGAGGTTTGGAGTCTTTGGCCATCTAAACTATTTGTGTCTTCGGTCTTCTTTGCCCTTCCCCAATCTTCATGACTTTGCATTGGCAGGGATAAATTCAAGGAGCCAGTTGCTGGACCAGGCTTGTAGCCTGTCCAGGTCTCTTTGTAGTCCTGCCTGATCCTCATCCGATTTTATTCTTCTCATTACTTCGCATCATCTGCAAACAAGGACACTTCTGAGTCTATCCCTTCCGTTATGTCGTTCACATATACTGACCCTGTGGAACCCGTTTGTCACAGGCGCCCACTCTGACACCTCGTCGCGTACCATGACTCATTGTTGCCTTCCTGTCAGGTATTCTCTGATCCATTGCAGTGCCTTTCCTGTTATGTGTGCCTGATCCTCTAGCTTTTGCAGTAACCTCTTGTGAGGAACTGTGTCAAAGGCCTTCTTGCAGTCCAAAAATATGCAGTCGATCCACCCCTCTCTCTTGTCTTACTTCTGTCACCTTGTCATAAAACTCTAGTAGGTTTGTGACACAGGATTTTCCTTCCCTGAAACCGTGCTGGTTGTCAATTATGCACTTGTTTCTTTTTAGGTGCTCCACCACTCTCTCCTGATGATCTTCCCCATGACCTTGCTTTACTATACACGTTAGTGATACAGGTCTGTAGTTTAGTGCCTCATGTCTGTCTCCCTTTTTAAAAATTGGGACTACATTTGCCATTTTCCATACATCAGGGAGTTGCCCAGTTTCAAATGATGTGTTGAAGATCTTTGTTAATGGCTCACATAATATCTCTGCTCCCTCTTTAAGGACCCTTGGAGAGATGTTGTCTGGTCCCACCGCCTTTGAGGTGTCAAGTTCGCATAGCAGCTTCTTCACCTCCTCCTTGGTTATATGTACCTCATCCAGCACTTGCTGGTGTGCCCCCCTGTTCTGATTTCCTGGAGTTCTACTGGTTTCCACTGTAAATACCTCTTTATATCTTGTGTTGAGCTCCCGACATACCTCTCGGTCGTTTCTTGTGAATTCCCCATCACCCTTCCTCAGTCTGATTACCTGGTCCTTGACTGTTGTTTTTTCCCTGATGTGGCTGTAAACAGCTTCGGGTCAGTCTTTACTTTTGATACTATGTCATTTTCATATTGTCTCTGAGCCTCCCTTCTTACCTGTGCATATTCGTTTCTGGCTCTTCGGCTAATCTCTTTATTTTCCTGAGTTCTCTGTTTTCTGTTCCTTTTCCATTCTCTAGTACACCTTTGTTTTTGCCTCCCTACACCTTTGGGTGAACCCAAGGGGCTCGTTCTGTTCTTCTCATTATTTCTGTTTCCCCTTTGGGGAAAAAACCTCTCCTCTGCCTCCTTGCATTTTGTTGCCACATAGTCCATCATTTCTTGTACTTATTTTCCTGTCAGTTCCCTTTTCCCCCTGAATGTCTTGAAGGAAGTTCCTCATGCCTGAGTAGTTCCTCTTTTGTAGTTAGGTTTTTCCTAGCCTTTTCCTGCTACTCTCTCCACTTGGAGCTCAACTATGGAGTCAAAAACACAGAACCACATGATCACTAGCTCCCAGGGGCCCTTTTATAGTTGATACCCTCTATGTCCGAACTACTCAAGGTGAATACAAGGTCCAGTCTTGCTGGTTCATCCTCTCCTCTCTCTCTGGTAGTGTCTCTAACATGTTGATGCATGAGGTTTTCCAGTACCACATCCATCATCTTGGCTCTCCATGTCTCAGGACCCCCATGGGGCTCAAAGGTTTTCCCAGTCAATCTCCTTGTGATTGAAATCACCCATAACTGGTAACTTTGCTCCCCTATGTGTGCTCTCCTGGCCACCTCGGCTAGTGTGTCGATCATTGCTCTGTTGACTTGATGGATGATGCTCTGTTGCTCTCATATATTCTTCTCTTGGCCTCCTGCAGTTCTGTGGTGGGTTGTACATTACTGCAATTATCAATTTATGTCCCTCAGACTGGATTGTTCCTACAAAGTAGTCCCTTTCGCCCGTGCCATCCATTCCTTCCATTTTCTCAAAACCCCACTGGTTTTTAATGAGCAGTGCAACTCCTCCTCCCCTTTCCTCCCTATGTCTTTCCTGAGGATTTGATATCCGGATGGAAATATTGAATCTGTTATTATTCTGGTGAGTTTTGTTTCTGTGAGTGCTATTATGTCTGGGGATGTCTCCTTGATTCTTTCGTGCCACTCCTCACACTTGTTTGTTATTCCATCTGCATTTGTATACCACACCTTCAACTTCTTTTCTGAGTCTGTGGTCTGGGAGGTGTATTGGGGTTGGGGAAGTGGGAGACCTGGTAAGGAACTATGGGTTGTTGCTGTGGTGGTGGAGTTTGTAATGGGGGGGGGCATTGGATGTGGCATGGGTGTTTTGATTTAGAGTGTTTGGTTGCACTGGGGTTGCCCTGGTTGGGAGGCTTCTATAGGAAGTTGTGAGGGAGGCTGTATTTGATCTTCTTCCTGGATCTGGGATCTCCTGTCTGTCTTCTCAATCTCCTCTCTTTCCTCCTTTCGCCTTTGTTTCCCTCTCTCTCAGTTTCTGCCTTTCTTCTTGTGTTCTGTCACGGTCGAGATACACCTTCCTGTATGTTGGCATGTCCCTTAATCGTGCTTTCTCCTGCAGGATCCTGTTCGGAGTCGCTTCTGCCTTGAAGGTCACTTTCACTGGCTGGGTTCTTTTTTTTACAAACCCCCCTATTCTCTGAAAATTTTCCAGCTGAGTCATGTTGTCTTCTCCTATTGCTTTCATGATTCTTTCAATTGCTTTTTTTCCCCTTGTTTTCTTGCTTCATATGTTTCCCCTTCAACTTCCTGGAGCCCATACACAAAGACTGACCTCACCCTTTCATTCTCCCACTGCATATCCCTGTGTATCCTCTCATTTAATTTGGTTTCCTCCACTGCAGCTTTCCTTTCTTCAGTTTCACTGGCTAATGTACTTGGGCTCAGTGGCCTGTCATTTTCCCTTCTCGGCTTTCCTTAGGCTCTGTTGTTGTCTGTTAGGGCCTCCACATAAAGCTTGGCTCTTTCATTTAATACAGTCTCCTCTGATAGAGCCTCTTCATGCAGTCGTGCTCCTTCTTTCCCTACTTTCCCCTTATTTGTGGAAGAGGTAGCAGTCTCTGTTGTCAATCCCAAAATGTTCTTTGCTTCTTTAGGCTGTTTCAGATTTTTCAGTTCCTCTTCTAAACTCTGTATCCTAGCCTCTGCTGCTTTGACATTCACCTCCTACTTCCTGCTTTCCATATCTATCCTCTCTTCATTTCTCATGTTAATTCTTCTAGTTTATTTTCCCATTCATGATCCCTTTTTATGAGCTCTGATGCCCAATCTTCCTTTGCAACTTCCTCCTCCTGTCCCTTGGTTTTCATGTTGCTCTCTGGCAACCCATTTTTGTTTTATCCTGATTGCCTCAGAGTGGGAAACCTATGTAGTTCTGTGTGTTATGTTAGTAGTGTGTATGTCAGAGTGTGGGGGGAGGGAGGTAGTGAAGGAACTGTGGCTATGTGGGAGAGGAGTGGGGATGCGTGGGGAGGGGTGGGGATGGGGAGGGTGAACGAGTGTGTGTGTGTGTGTGTGTGTGTGTGTGTAATTTTGAGTGAAATTATGTGTGGGATTATTATGTACTGAAAAGTAGGCTTGTGCATTGTAATGTAGAGTCTCAGTGGTCCTTGGCTGCCCACAACTTCTTGTAGCCTGACCCCCAACCTCCTGGGATTTGACCCGCACGTACTTACAGTGTGTGTGTGTGTGTGTGTGTGTGTGTGTGTGTGTGTGTGTGTGTGTGTGTGTGTGTGTGTGTGTGTGTGTGTGTGTGTGTGTGTGTGTGTGTGCGTGTGTGTGTGCGTGTGTGTGTGTGTGTGTGTGTGTGTGTGTGTGTGTGTGTGTGTATGTGTGTGTGTATGTGTGTGTATGTGTGTGTGTGTGTGTGTGTGTACTCACCAAGTTGTACTCACCTAGAAGAGGTTGCAGGGGTCGAGTCCAAGTTCCTGGCCCCGCCTCTTCACTGATCGCTACTAGGTCACTCTCCCTGAACCATGAGCTTTATCATACATCTGATTAAAGCTATGTATGGATCCCGCCTCACTACATCACTTCCCAAACTATTTCACTTCCTGACTACTCTGTGGCTGAAGATATACTTCCTAACATCCCTTTGATTCATCTGTGTCTTTAGCTTCCACTTGTGTCCCTTTGTTGCTGTGTCCAGTCTCTGGAACATCCTGTCTTTGTCCACCTTGTCAATTCCTCTCAGTATTTTGTAAGTCGTTATCATGTCCCCCTTATCTTCCTGTCCTCCAGTGTCGTCAGGTTGATTTCCCTTAACCTCTCCTCATAGGACATACCTCTTAACTCTGGGACTAGTCTTGTTGCAAACCTTTGCACTTTCTCTAGTTTCTTTACATGCTTGGCTAGGTGTGGGTTCCAAACTGGTGCCGCATACTCCAATATGGGCCTAACGTACACGGTGTACAGGGTCCTGAACGATTCCTTATTAAGATGTCGGAATGCTGTTCTGAGGTTTGCCAGGCGCCATGTGCTGCAGCAGTTATTTGGTTGATGTGCGCTTCAGGAGATGTGCCTGGTGTTATACTCACCCCAAGATCTTTTTCCTTGAGTGATGTTTGTAGTCTCTGGCCCCCTAGACTGTACTCCGTCTGCGGTCTTCTTTGCCCTTCTCCAATCCTCATGACTTTGCACTTGGTGGGATTGAACTCCAGGAGCCAGTTGCTGGACCAGGTCTGCAGCCTGTCCAGATCCCTTTGTATTTCTGCCTGGTCTTCGATCGAATGAACTCTTCTCATCAACTTCACATCATCTGCAAACAGGGACACCTCGGAGTTTACTCCTTCCGTCATGTCGTTCACAAATACCAGAAACAGCACTGGTTCTAGGACTGACCGCTGTGGGACCCCGCTGGTCACAGGTGCCCACTCTGACACCTCGCCACGTACCATTACTCGCTGCTGTCTTCCGGACAAGTATTCCCTGATCCACTGCAGAGCCTTCCCTGATATCCCTGCTTGGTCCTCCAGTTTTTGCACTAATCTCTTGTGTGGTACTGTGTCAAACGCCTTCTTGCAGTCCAAGAAAATGCAATCCACCCACCCCTCTCTCTCTTGTCTTACTGTTGTCACCATGTCATAAAACTCCAGTAGGTTTGTGACATAGGATTTCCCGTCTCTGAAACCATGCTGGCTGCTGGTGATGAGATCATTCCTTTCTAGATGTTCCACCATTCTTCTCCTGACAATCTTTTCCATGATTTTGCATGCTATACATGTCAGTGACACTGGTCTGTAGTTTAGTGCTTCATGTCTGTCTACTTTTTTAAAGATTGGGACCACATTTGCTGTCTTCCATGCCTCAGGCAATCTCTCTGTTTAGATAGATGTATTGAATATTGTTGTTAGGGGTACACATAGCCCCTCTGCTCCTCTCTCAGGACCCATGGAGAGATGTTATTCTGGCCCCATTGCCTTTGAGGCATCTAGCTCACTCAGAAGCTCTTCACTTCTTCCTCGGTTGTGTGTACTGTGTCCAGCACATGGTGGTGTGTACCCCACCTCTATGTCTTTCTGGAGCCCTTCTGTCTCTCTGTGAACACTTCTTTGAATCTCTTGTTGAGTTCCTCACATACATCACGGTTATTTCTTGTTGTCTCTCCTCCTTCCTTCCTTAGCCTGATTACCTGGTCCTTGACGGTTGTTTTCTTCCTGATGTGGCTGTATAACAGCTTCGGGTCAGATTTGGCTTTTGCTGCTATGTCGTTTTCATATTGACGTTGGGCCTCCCTTCTTATCTGTGCATATTTGTTTCTGGCTCTACGACTGCTCTCCTTATTCTCCTGGGTCCTTTGAATTCTATATTTCTTCCATTCCCTAGCACACTTTGTTTGTGCCTCCTTGCATCTTTGGGTGAACCATGGGCTCATCCTGGCTTTTTCATTATTTCTGTTACCCTTGGGTACAAACCTCTCCTCAGCCTCCTTGCACATTGTTGCTACATATTCCATCATCTCATTAACTGGCTTCCCTGCCAGTTCTCTGTCTCACTGAACCTCATTCAGGAAGTTCCTCATTCCTGTGTAGTCCCCTTTCCTGTAGTTTGGTTTCATTTGTCCTGGCCTTCCTGCTTCCTCGTCCACTTGTAGCTCTACTGTGTATTCGAAGCTCAAAACCACATGATCGCTGGCCCCAAGGGGTATTTCATATGTGATGTCCTCAATATCTGCACTACTCAAGGTGAATACTAAGTCCAGTCTTGCTGGTTCATCCTCTCCTCTCTCTCTTGTAGTGTCCCTTACGTGTTGGTACATGAAGTTTTCCAGTACCACCTCCATCATTTTAGCCCTCCATGTATCTTGGCCCCCATGTGGCTCCAAGTTCTCCTATTCGATCTCCTTGCGGTTAAAGTCGCCCATGATTAGGAGCTTTGCCCTGCATGCATGAGCTCTTCTGGCCACTGCAGCCAGTGTGTCAACCATCGCTCTATTGTTCTCGTCATACTCTTGCCTTGGCCTCCTGCTGTTCTGTGGTGGGTTATACATCAATGCAATTATCACCTTGGGACCTCCAGAGTGAAGCGTTCCCGCTATGTAATCACTTTCTTCTCCGCTGTCTCCTCTCTCCAGCTCATCAAGATTCCATCGGTGTTTGATCAGCAATGCCACTCCTCCACCCCCCTGTTCCTTCTGTCTTTTCTCAGGATCTGGTATCCCGCTGGAAAGATGGCATCTGTTATCATACCTGTAAGCTTGCTTTCTGTGATCACTATGATGTCTGGTGATGCCTCTTTGACTCTTTCGTGCCACTCCTCCCACTTGTTTGTTATTCCATCAGCATTTGTGTACCATACCTTCAGTTTCCTTTCCAACACTGTGGTTTGGGGGGCCTGTGGGGGTGGGAGACCTGGTAGCATACTGTGGGATTCTATGGTTGGGGGTTTGGTGAAAGCTGTGGGTATGGATTGTAGTGTGTGTTGGGATGGTGTGATAGGTTGTGGGGTTCTGAGGATAGTTGTGTGTGTGCTTGCCCTTGCTGCTCTGTTCTGCTCTGACTGACCTCTACTGGTTCCATCCTTGTCTCCTTTCCTAGCTCCTTTCGATTTTTTGTCCTCTCCCTCAGCTGCTGTCTCTCTGTTTGAGTTCTGTCTTTGTCTAGGAACACCTTCTTGTACTCTTCCGAGCTTTTCAACCGTGGTTTCTCTTGGAGGATCCTGTTCCGCTCTGGTTTTGTCCTGAGAATCAGCTTGATCGGTCGGTTTCTCCCCTTCAAGTATCCCCCTATTCTCTGAAAATTTACAATCTCATCCATGTCTTCTCCCCCTATTTCCGTGATGATTTTCTCAATCTCCTTTCTTTCTTCCTGCCGTCTTTCAGTGTGTGTCCTTTCCTCTCT
>NC_069401.1:67918044-67920544 GCF_026875155.1 Cherax quadricarinatus | reverse complement strand
CTCTATAACTGAAGAAATACTTCCTAACATCCCTTTGAGTCATCTGAGTCTTCAACTTTCAATTGTGACCTCTTGTGTCTGTGTCCCATCTCTGGAACATCCCGTCTTTGTCCACTTCGTCTATTCCGCACAGTATTTTATATGCCGTTATCATGTCTCCCCTGACCCTCCTGTCCTCCAGTGTCGTCAGGCCGATTTCCCTCAACCTTTCTTCATAGGACAATCCCCGTAGCTCTGGGACAAGTCTTGTTGCAAACCTTTGCACTTTCTCTAATTTCTTGACGTGCTTCACTAGGTGTGGATTCCAAACTGGTGCTGCATACTCCAGTATGGGCCTGACGTAGATGGTATACAGAGTCTTAAACGAATCCCTACTGAGGTATCGGAACGCTATCCGTAGGTTTGCCAGGCGCCCGTATGCTGCAGCAGTTATCTGATTGATGTGCGCCTCAAGAGATATGCTCGGTGTTATACTCACCCCCCAGATCTTTTTCCTTGAGTGAGGTTTGCAGTCTTTGGCCATCTAAACTATATTGTGTCTGCGGTATTCTTTGCCCTTCCCCAATCTTCATGACTTTGCATTTGGCAGGGTTAAATTCAAAGAACCAGTTGCTGGACCAGGCTTGTAGCCTGTCCAGGTCTCTTTGTAGTCCTGCCTGATCCTCGTCCGATTTGATTCTTCTCATTAACTTCACATCATCTGCAAACAAGGACACTTCTGAGTCTATCCCTTCCGTTATGTCGTTCACATATACCAAGAACAGAACAGGTCCTAGGACTGACCCCTGTGGAACCCCGCTTGTCACAGGCGCCCACTCTGACACCTCGTCGCGTACCATTACTCGTTGTTGCCTCCCTGTCTGATATTCTCTGATCCATTGCAGTGCCTTTCCTGTTATGTGTGCCTGGTCCTCTAGCTTTTTCAGTAACCTCTTGTGAGGAACTGTGTCAAAGGCCTTCTTGCAGTCCAAAAATATGCAGTCGATCCACCCCTCTCTCTCTTGTCTTACTTCTGTCACCTTGTCATAAAACTCTAGTAGGTTTGTGACACAGGATTTTCCTTCCCTGAAACCGTGCTGGTTGTCAATTATACACTTGGTTCTTTCCAGGTGCCCCACCACTCTCCTCCTGATGATCTTCCCCATGACCTTACATACTATACACGTTAGTGATACAGGTCTGTAGTTTAGTGCCTCATGTCTGTCTCCCTTTTTAAAAATTGGGACTACATTTGCCATTTTCCATACCTCAGGGAGTTGCCCAGTTTCAAATGATGTGTTGAAGATCTTTGTTAATGGCTCACACAATATCTCTGCTCCCTCTTTAAGAACCCATGGAGAGATGTTGTCTGGTCCCACCGCCTTTGAGGTGTCAAGTTCGCATAGCAGCTTCTTCACCTCCTCCTTGGTTATATGTACCTTATCCAGCGCTTGCTGGTGTCCCCCTGTTCTGATTTCTTTGAGTCCTACTGGTTTCCACTGTAAATACCTCTTTAAAGCTTGTGAGCTCCTGACAAACCTCTCGGTCGTTTCTTGTGAATTCCCCATCACCCTTCCTCAGTCTGATTACCTGGTCCTTGACTGTTCTTTTCCTCCTGATGTGGCTGTACAACAGCTTCGGGTCAGTCTTGAGTTTTGATGCTATGTCATTTTCATATTGTCTCTGAGCCTCCCTTATTATCTGTGCATATTCGTTTCTGGCTCTTCGGCTGGTTTCTTTATTTTCCTGAGTTCTCTGTCTTCTGTACCTTTTCCATTCTCTAGTACACCTAGTTTTTGCCTCCCTACACCTTTGGGTGAACCAAGGACTCGTTATGTTCTTCCCATTATTTCTGTTTCCCTTGGGAACAAACCTCTCCTCCGCCTCCTTGCATTTTGTTGCCACACAGTCCATCATTTCTTGTACTGGTTTTCCTGTCAGTTCCCTCTCCCACTGCCTGAGTAGTTCCCCCTTTTGTAGTTTGGTTTTTCCCAGCGTATTCCTGCTACTCTCTCCACTTGGAGCTCAACTATGTAGTCGAAGCACAGAACCACATGATCACTAGCTCCCAGGGGCCTTTCATACATGATACCCTCGATGTCTGAACTACTCATGGTGAATACAAGGTCCAACCTTGCTGGTTCATCCTCTCCTCTCTCTCTGGTAGTGTCTCTAACATGTTGGTTGTGGCATGCAAAGAGTACGTAACCTTTATTCGGCGCATGTACACACCCTCATTTACAGGCTATCTCCCCCAACCAGCGAACCAGGTTGCTAAGAGTTGATGATGGGGCCCCGTCGTTCAACTAGTGACCAGGTTCTAGCCAATAAGAAGATGGTTTTGGCAATCGCAGAGGTTATGTGGGTACCGCTCTCCTGTCTGCCCTTGTCATTCCCATTCTAGAGCTGGTTGAAGCACGGTCTGCTATCTTGTGGCTTCTATTTCTGTTTACTTACCGTGGAGTGCCATATTACTTATCCTGTAAAATAGTGTACATATTGTGTTATAAATTGAAAGGAA
>NC_069401.1:67887802-67912802 GCF_026875155.1 Cherax quadricarinatus | reverse complement strand
AAATCACCCATAACCAGCAACTTTACTTTGCTGGAGTGAGCTCTTTTTGCCACCTCAGCAAGTGTGTTCACCATTGCTCTGTTGCTCTCCTCATATTCCTCTCTTGGCCTCCTGCAGTTCTGTGGTGGATTATACATCTCTGCAATGACCACCTTGTGCTCCCCAGTTTGAAGTGTACCTACTATGTAGTCCCTTTCCCTGTATCGTCTTTGCCTCCCATTTTCTAGAATTTCCATCAGTTTTTATGAGCAGAGCAACCCCTCGTCCCCCTCTGCCCCTTGTATCTCTCCTCATGATCTAGTGTCCTGGTGGGAAGATTGCATCTGTTTTTTGTCTTCATGAGTTTTGTTTTCTGTAACTGCTATGATGTCTGGGGACTTCTCATTGATTCTTTCTTGCCATTCCTCATATTTATTCGTTAATCCATCCTCATTTGTGTACCAAACCTTCAACTTCTGTCTAATACTGTAACTGTGATCCTGGCGGAATACTGGTGGGGGCCTGTGGGGGGTTGCAGTGGAGGTGGAGGAAGAGCTCCCATAGGGGGTTGCTGTAGGGTAGGGTTTGTGGTGTGGGGGGTGAGAACAGAGGGATCGGTGTGTGATGGTTGGTTTAGATTGTTCAGTTGCCTTTTGGGTGTCGTGGTTGGAGTCCTTCTGCAGGTGTTTCTGGGGGGTGTGCTTGCCTTTCCACCTGTGCCTGGGTTATTCTGCTCTTCTTTGTCATTTCCTCCCATTCCCTCCTTTCGTTTTTGCACTCTCTCTCTCAGTATCATCCTTTCCTCCTGTGTTCTGTCTCGATGGAGGTACACACTCTTGAACTCTTGTTTCCTTTCAGCCGAGCTTCCTCCTGAGTTGATTCTGCCTTGAAAATTACTTTAAGAGGCCGTTTCCTTTTCTTTGTGAACCACTCGATTCTCCGAAAATTTGCCACAGGGTCATGTCTCCCTCGCCTATTACCATCATGATACCTTCAATTGCTTTTTTCTCCTCCTGTTTTCTGTCATCATAAGTTTCCCCTTCAGCTTTGTCTAGCCCATAGACAAAAACTGATCTCTCCCTTTCCACCTCCCACTGTGACTCCCATTGCATCCTCTGAGGTGTTTTAGTTCCTTCCCGTGGAGAGTTCCTTACTTCAGTCCCTTCCCTAACTGTGGGCTCCTATGCTCATTGGTTTGTCCTTCCTGCTCACCTGTTCCTGGCCCCTACATAAGTGTCTGGTAAAGTCCCTGCACACGTCCTAGATCCTTCAATGTCTTCCAACCTCTCATGCTGTCTTAGTGTGCTTTCATGTCTTTGTTTTGGCCACGTGTGGGTTTGACAGGACCTCTGCATACAGTTTAGCTTCCGGGCTCCCTTCAGACTCTTTGTCTGTGTCTGATGTAAACAATGCTGATGCTACTACTGTATTATCTTTATCTCTAGGCTGTTTCAGATTTCCCAACTCCTCATCTAATCTCTGTATCTTGGCTTCTGCTACTGTGGCATGTTGCTCCCACAGTCTGCACTTTGCTGCTAACCTCTCCTCCATCTTCCTTGCAAGCTCATATAACCTCCTCCCCCAGTCTTCCTCCCTTTTATGAGCTCTGCCTCCCAGTCCTCCCTCCCAGATTAGTCTGCCGGGCCCTTGGCTCTCATCCTAGTTCTAGGTTGCCCCATTGCATCAAAGAAGGAAGGGGGAGAGATGGTTAGGGGGACGGGAATAGATGGTTAGGGGGAGGGGGATGGATGGTTATGGGGGAGGGGGAGGATGGTTATTGGAGTGGGAGAGGTGGTTGGGGGAAGTTGGAGATATGGTTTAGGGGACTCGGTTAAATGGTTTGGGGGAGGGGGTTAGAAGGTTTGGGGGAGGGGTGTGTGTGTGTGTGTCTCTCTGTGTGTGTATGTGTGTGTGTGTGTGTGTGTGTGTGTCTGTGTATGTGTACATGTGTGTGTATGTGAGTGAGCATGTGTGTGTGTGTGTCTGTGTGTGTGCATGTGTGTGTGGTGTGTGTGTGTGTGTGTGTGTGTGTGTGTGCGTGTGTGTGTGTGTGTGTGTGTGTGTTTGTGTGTGTGTGTGTGTGTGTGTGTGTGTGTGTGTGTGTGTGTGTCTGTGTGTCTGTGTGTCTGTGTGTGAATGTGTGTGTTTGTGTGTGTGTGTCTGTGTGTGAATGTGTGTGTGCTTGCTGCATGTGTGCATGTGTATGTTCGTGTGTGCATGTGTAGGTTCGTGTGTGTGTGTGTGTGTGTGTGTGTGTGTGTGTGTGAGTGTGTGTGTGTGTGTGTGTACTCACCTATTTGTACTCACCTATTTATGGTTGCAGGGGTCGAGTCACAGCTCCTGGCCCCGCCTTTTCGCTGATTGCTACTAGGTCCTCTCTCTCCCTGCCCCATGAGCTTTATCATACCTCGCCTTAAAACTATGTATGGTTCCCGCCTCCACTACTTCACTTTCTAGGCTATTCCACGGCTTGACTACTCTATGACTGAAGAAATACTTCCTAACATCCCTTTGATTCATCTGAGTCTTCAACTTCCAATTGTGACCTCTTGTGTCTGTGTCCCATCTCTGGAACATCCTTTGTCCACCTTGTCTATTCCGCTCAGTATTTTGTATGTCGTTATCATGTCTCCCCTGACCCTCCTGTCCTCCAGTGTCGTCATGCCGATTTCCTCAACCTTTCTTCATAGGACAATCCCCGTAGCTCTGGATTAGTCTTGTTGCAAACCTTTGCACTTTCTCTAATTTCTTGACGTGGGCTCCAAACTGGTGCTGCATACTCCAGTATGGGCCTGACGTAAATGGTATACAGACTCTTAAACGAATCCTTAATTAGGTATCAGAATGCTATCCATAGGTTTGCCAGGCACCCGTATGCTGCAGCAGTTATCTGATTGATGTGCGCCTCAGGAGATATGCTCGGTGTTATACTCACCCCCAGATCTTTTTCCTTGAGTGAGGTTTGGAGTCTTTGGCCATCTAAACTATATTGTGTCTTCGGTCTTCTTTGCCCTTCCCCAATCTTCATGACTTTGCATTTGGCAGGGATAAATTCAAGGAGCCAGTTGCTGGACCAGGCTTGTAGCCTGTCCAGGTCTCTTTGTAGTCCTGCCTGATCCTCATCCGATTTTATTCTTCTCATTACTTCGCATCATCTGCAAACAAGGACACTTCTGAGTCTATCCCTTCCGTTATGTCGTTCACATATACTGACCCCTGTGGAACCCCGTTTGTCACAGGCGCCCACTCTGACACCTCGTCGCGTACCATGACTCATTGTTGCCTTCCTGTCAGGTATTCTCTGATCCATTGCAGTGCCTTTCCTGTTATGTGTGCCTGATCCTCTAGCTTTTGCAGTAACCTCTTGTGAGGAACTGTGTCAAAGGCCTTCTTGCAGTCCAAAAATATGCAGTCGATCCACCCCTCTCTCTCTTGTCTTACTTCTGTCACCTTGTCATAAAACTCTAGTAGGTTTGTGACACAGGATTTTCCTTCCCTGAAACCGTGCTGGTTGTCAATTATGCACTTGTTTCTTTTTAGGTGCTCCACCACTCTCCTCCTGATGATCTTCTCCATGACCTTGCATACTATACACGTTAGTGATACAGGTCTGTAGTTTAGTGCCTCATGTCTGTCTCCCTTTTTAAAAATTGGGACTACATTTGCCATTTTCCATACATCAGGGAGTTGCCCAGTTTCAAATGATGTGTTGAAGATCTTTGTTAATGGCTCACATAATATCTCTGCTCCCTCTTTAAGGACCCTTGGAGAGATGTTGTCTGGTCCCACCGCCTTTGAGGTGTCAAGTTCGCATAGCAGCTTCTTCACCTCCTCCTTGGTTATATGTACCTCATCCAGCACTTGCTGGTGTGCCCCCCTGTTCTGATTTCCTGGAGTTCTACTGGTTTCCACTGTAAATACCTCTTTATATCTTGTGTTGAGCTCCCGACATACCTCTCGGTCGTTTCTTGTGAATTCCCCATCACCCTTCCTCAGTCTGATTACCTGGTCCTTGACTGTTGTTTTCCTCCTGATGTGGCTGTACAACAGCTTCGGGTCAGTCTTTACTTTTGATACTATGTCATTTTCATATTGTCTCTGAGCCTCCCTTCTTACCTGTGCATATTCGTTTCTGGCTCTTCGGCTAATCTCTTTATTTTCCTGAGTTCTCTGTTTTCTGTTCCTTTTCCATTCTCTAGTACACCTAGTTTTTGCCTCCCTACACCTTTGGGTGAACCAAGGACTCGTTCTGTTCTTCTCATTATTTCTGTTTCCCTTGGGAACAAACCTCTCCTCTGCCTCCTTGCATTTTGTTGCCACATAGTCCATCATTTCTTGTACTTATTTTCCTGTCAGTTCCCTCTCCCACTGAATGTCTTGAAGGAAGTTCCTCATGCCTGAGTAGTTCCCTCTTTTGTAGTTAGGTTTTTCCTAGCCTTTTCCTGCTACTCTCTCCACTTGGAGCTCAACTATGGAGTCAAAGCACAGAACCACATGATCACTAGCTCCCAGGGGCCTTTCATAGTTGATACCCTCTATGTCCGAACTACTCAAGGTGAATACAAGGTCCAGTCTTGCTGGTTCATCCTCTCCTCTCTCTCTGGTAGTGTCTCTAACATGTTGATGCATGAGGTTTTCCAGTACCACATCCATCATCTTGGCTCTCCATGTCTCAGGACCCCCATGGGGCTCAAGGTTTTCCCAGTCAATCTCCTTGTGATTGAAATCACCCATAACTGGTAACTTTGCTCCCCCTATGTGTGCTCTCCTGGCCACCTCGGCTAGTGTGTCGATCATTGCTCTGTTGACTTGATGGACTGATGCTCTGTTGCTCTCATCATATTCTTCTCTTGGCCTCCTGCAGTTCTGTGGTGGGTTGTACATTACTGCAATTATCAATTTATGTCCCTCAGACTGGATTGTTCCTACAAAGTAGTCCCTTTCGCCCGTGCCATCCATTCCTTCCATTTTCTCAAAACCCCACTGGTTTTTAATGAGCAGTGCAACTCCTCCTCCCCCTCTCCTCCCTATGTCTTTCCTGAGGATTTGATATCCGGATGGAAATATTGAATCTGTTATTATTCTGGTGAGTTTTGTTTCTGTGAGTGCTATTATGTCTGGGGATGTCTCCTTGATTTTTTTCGTGCCACTCCTCACACTTGTTTGTTATTCCATCTGCATTTGTATACCACACCTTCAACTTCTTTTCTGAGTCTGTGGTCTGGGAGGTGTATTGGGGTTGGGGAAGTGGGAGACCTGGTAAGGAACTATGGGTTGTTGCTGTGGTGGTGGAGTTTGTAATGGGGGGGGGCATTGGATGTGGCATGGGTGTTTTGATTTAGAGTGTTTGGTTGCACTGGGGTTGCCCTGGTTGGGAGGCTTCTATAGGAAGTTGTGAGGGAGGCTGTATTTGATCTTCTTCCTGGATCTGGGATCTCCTGTCTGTCTTCTCAATCTCCTCTCTTTCCTCCTTTCGCCTTTGTACCATCTCTCTCAGTTTCTGCCTTTCTTCTTGTGTTCTGTCACGGTCGAGATACACCTTCCTGTATGTTGGCATGTCCCTTAATCGTGCTTTCTCCTGCAGGATCCTGTTCGGAGTCGCTTCTGCCTTGAAGGTCACTTTCACTGGCTGGGTTCTTTTTTTTACAAACCCCCCTATTCTCTGAAAATTTTCCAGCTGAGTCATGTTGTCTTCTCCTATTGCTTTCATGATTCTTTCAATTGCTTTTTTTCCCCTTGTTTTCTTGCTTTCATATGTTTCCCCTTCAACTTCCTGGAGCCCATACACAAAGACTGACCTCACCCTTTCATTCTCCCACTGCATATCCCTGTGTATCCTCTCATTTAATTTGGTTTCCTCCACTGCAGCTTTCTTTCTTCAGTTTCATGGCTAATGTACTTGGGTCAGTGGCCTGTCATTTTCCCTTCTCGGCTTTTCCTTAGGTTGTTGTTGTCTGTTAGGGCCTCCACATAAGCTTGGCTCTTTCATTTAATACAGTCTCCTCTGATAGAGCCTCTTCATGCAGTCGTGCTCCTTCTTTCCTACTTTCCCTTATTTGTGGAAGAGGTAGCAGTCTCTGTTGTCAATCCCAAAATGTTCTTTGCTTCTTTAGGCTGTTTCAGATTTTTCAGTTCCTTTCTAAACTCTGTATCCTAGCCTCTGCTGCTTTGACATTCACCTCCTACTTCCTGCTTTCCATATCTATCTCTCTTCATTTTCATGTGTTAATTTCTTTAGTTTATTTTCCATTCATGATCCCTTTTTATGAGCTCTGATGCCCAATCTTCCTTTGCAACTTCCTCTCTCTGTCCCTTGGTTTTCATGTTGCTCTTGGCAACCCATTTTTGTTTTATCCTGATTGCCTCAGAGTGGGAAACTATGTAGTTCTGTGTGTTATTTAGTAGTGTGTATGTCAGAGTGTGGGGGGAGGGAGGTAGTGAAGGAACTGTGGCTATGTGGGAGAGGAGTGGGGATGCGTGGGGAGGGGTGGGGATGGGGTGGGTGAACGAGTGTGTGTGTGTGTGTGTGTGTGTGTGTGTAATTTTGAGTGAAATTATGTGTGGGATTATTATGTACTGAAAAGTAGGCTTGTGCATTGTAATGTAGAGTCTCAGTGGTCCTTGGCTGCCCACAACTTCTTGTAGCCTGACCCCCAACCTCCTGGGATTTGACCGCACGTACTTACAGTGTGTGTGTTGTGTGTGTGTGTGTGTGTGTGTGTGTGTGTGTGTGTGTGTGTGTGTGTGTGTGTGTGTGTGTGTGTGTGTGTGTGTGTGTGTGCGTGTGTGTGTGCGTGTGTGTGTGTGTGTGTGTGTGTGTGTGTGTGTTGTGTGTGTATGTGTGTGTGTATGTGTGTGTATGTGTGTGTGTGTGTGTGTGTGTACTCACCAAGTTGTACTCACTAGAAGAGGTTGCAGGGGTTCGAGTCCAGTTCCTGGCCCCGCTCTTCACTGATCGCTACTAGGTCACTCTCCCTGAACCATGAGCTTTATCATACATCTGATTAAAGCTATGTATGGATCCCGCCTCCACTACATCACTTCCCAAACTATTTCACTTCCTGACTACTCTGTGGCTGAAGATATACTTCCTAACATCCCTTTGATTCATCTGTGTCTTTAGCTTCCACTTGTGTCCCTTTGTTGCTGTGTCCAGTCTCTGGAACATCCTGTCTTTGTCCACCTTGTCAATTCCTCTCAGTATTTTGTAAGTCGTTATCATGTCCCCCCTATCTCTCCTGTCCTCCAGTGTCGTCAGGTTGATTTCCCTTAACCTCTCCTCATAGGACATACCTCTTAACTCTGGGACTAGTCTTGTTGCAAACCTTTGCACTTTCTCTAGTTTCTTTACATGCTTGGCTAGGTGTGGGTTCCAAACTGGTGCCGCATACTCCAATATGGGCCTAACGTACACGGTGTACAGGGTCCTGAACGATTCCTTATTAAGATGTCGGAATGCTGTTCTGAGGTTTGCCAGGCGCCCATGTGCTGCAGCAGTTATTTGGTTGATGTGCGCTTCAGGAGATGTGCCTGGTGTTATACTCACCCCAAGATCTTTTTCCTTGAGTGATGTTGTAGTCTCTGGCCCCCTAGACTGTACTCCGTCTGCGGTCTTCTTTGCCCTTCTCCAATCCTCATGACTTTGCACTTGGTGGGATTGAACTCCAGGAGCCAGTTGCTGGACCAGGTCTGCAGCCTGTCCAGATCCCTTTGTATTTCTGCCTGGTCTTCGATCGAATGAACTCTTCTCATCAACTTCACATTCATCTGCAAACAGGGACACCTCGAGTTTACTCTTCCGTCATGTCGTTCACAAATACCAGAAACAGCACTGGTTCTAGGACTGACCGCTGTGGGACCCCGCTGGTCACAGGTGCCCACTCTGACACCTCGCCACGTACCATTACTCGCTGCTGTCTTCCGGACAAGTATTCCCTGATCCACTGCAGAGCCTTCCCTGATATCCCTGCTTGGTCCTCCAGTTTTTGCACTAATCTCTTGTGTGGTACTGTGTCAAACGCCTTCTTGCAGTCCAAGAAAATGCAATCCACCCACCCCTCTCTCTCTTGTCTTACTGTTGTCACCATGTCATAAAACTCCAGTAGGTTTGTGACATAGGATTTCCCGTCTCTGAAACCATGCTGGCTGCTGGTGATGAGATCATTCCTTTCTAGATGTTCCACCATTCTTCTCCTGACAATCTTTTCCATGATTTTGCATGCTATACATGTCAGTGACACTGGTCTGTAGTTTAGTGCTTCATGTCTGTCTACTTTTTTAAAGATTGGGACCACATTTGCTGTCTTCCATGCCTCAGGCAATCTCTCTGTTTAGATAGATGTATTGAATATTGTTGTTAGGGGTACACATAGCCCCTCTGCTCCCTCTCTCAGGACCCATGGAGAGATGTTATCTGGCCCCATTGCCTTTGAGGCATCTAGCTCACTCAGAAGCCTCTTCACTTCTTCCTCGGTTGTGTGTACTGTGTCCAGCACATGGTGGTGTACCCCACCTCTATGTCTTTCTGGAGCCCCTTCTGTCTCCTCTGTGAACACTTCTTTGAATCTCTTGTTGAGTTCCTCACATACATCACGGTTATTTCTTGTTGTCTCTCCTCCTTCCTTCCTTAGCCTGATTACCTGGTCCTTGACGGTTGTTTTCTTCCTGATGTGGCTGTATAACAGCTTCGGGTCAGATTTGGCTTTTGCTGCTATGTCGTTTTCATATTGACGTTGGGCCTCCCTTCTTATCTGTGCATATTTGTTTCTGGCTCTACGACTGCTCTCCTTATTCTCCTGGGTCCTTTGAATTCTATATTTCTTCCATTCCCTAGCACACTTTGTTTGTGCCTCCTTGCATCTTTGGGTGAACCATGGGCTCATCCTGGCTTTTTCATTATTTCTGTTACCCTTGGGTACAAACCTCTCCTCAGCCTCCTTGCACATTGTTGCTACATATTCCATCATCTCATTAACTGGCTTCCTGCAGTTCTCTGTCTCACTGAACCTCATTCAGGAAGTTCCTCATTCTGTGTAGTCCCCTTTCCTGTAGTTTGGTTTCATTTGTCCTGGCCTTCCTGCTTCTCGTCCACTTGTAGCTCTACTGTGTATTCGAAGCTCAAAACCACATGATCGCTGGCCCCAAGGGGTATTTCATATGTGATGTCCTCAATATCTGCACTACTCAAGGTGAATACTAAGTCCAGTCTTGCTGGTTCATCCTCTCCTCTCTCTCTTGTAGTGTCCCTTACGTGTTGGTACATGAAGTTTTCCAGTACCACCTCCATCATTTTAGCCCTCCATGTATCTTGGCCCCCATGTGGCTCAAGTTCTCCTATTCGATTCCTTGCGGTTAAAGTCGCCCATGATTAGGAGCTTTGCCCTGCATGCATGAGCTCTTCTGGCCACTGCAGCCAGTGTGTCAACCATCGCTCTATTGTTCTCGTCATACTCTTGCCTTGGCCTCCTGCTGTTCTGTGGTGGGTTTACATCAATGCAATTATCACCTTGGGACCTCCAGAGTGAAGCGTTCCCGCTATGTAATCACTTTCTTCTCCGCTGTCTCCTCTCTCCAGCTCATCAAGATTCCATCGGTGTTTGATCAGCAATGCCACTCCTCCACCCCCCCTGTTCCTTCTGTCTTTTCTCAGGATCTGGTATCCCGCTGGAAAGATGGCATCTGTTATCATACCTGTAAGCTTGCTTTCTGTGATCACTATGATGTCTGGTGATGCCTCTTTGACTCTTTCGTGCCACTCCTCCCACTTGTTTGTTATTCCATCAGCATTTGTGTACCATACCTTCAGTTTCCTTTCCAACACTGTGGTTTGGGGGGCCTGTGGGGGTGGGAGACCTGGTAGCATACTGTGGGATTCTATGGTTGGGGGTTTGGTGAAAGCTGTGGGTATGGATTGTAGTGTGTGTTGGGATGGTGTGATAGGTTGTGGGGTTCTGAGGATAGTTGTGTGTGTGCTTGCCCTTGCTGCTCTGTTCTGCTCTGACTGACTCTACTGGTTCCATCCTTGTCTCCTTTCCTAGCTCCTTTCGATTTTTTGTCTCTCCCTCAGCTGCTGTCTCTCTGTTGAGGTTCTGTCTTTGTCTAGGAACACCTTCTTGTACTCTTCCGAGCTTTTCAACCGTGGTTTCTCTTGGAGGATCTGTTCCGCTCTGGTTTTGTCCTGAGAATCAGCTGATCGGTCGGTTTCTCCCCTTCAAGTATCCCCTATTCTCTGAAAATTTACAATCTCATCCATGTCTTCTCCCCCTATTTCCGTGATGATTTTCTCAATCTCTTTCTTTCTTCCTGCCGTCTTTCAGTGTGTGTCCTTTCCTCTCTCTCCCGAAGCCCATGGATTATCACTGATTTTGCACTTTCCTCCTCCCATTGGCTCTCCCTCTGTGACTCTGGTTCCTGTCTGTATTCTCATTTTCTCCCTTGATTTTTCCAGTGGCTCTTGGTAGTATGGTTGTGCCTCAGCATTCGACCTATCTCCCTCTCCATCTGCACCCATCTGCTCTTCCCTTCCACTCCTGGCCCTTCTTTGCAGGCTGATATGACCTTAGCATAAATATATCTCCTTCCTTCCTGTTCAGCCTCTCAGCTTCGTATTGTGTGTCTTCTCTGGTCACTACCCCTGAGACTTGCTTCAGCCTGTTTACCTCAAATTCTAGGACCTTTACCTGGCTACTGTAGTTTCGACTTGTGCCTCCCAATTCTTCGTCTCCTTCTCCAACTTCTTTTCCCATTTCACAGAGAGCTCTTTCTCCATTTTTTCAGAAAGCTCTCCTAATTTTCTCTCCCTTTCTTGCTCTGTCCTTTTCCACTGTTCCTCCATCCATTCCTCCCTACAGTACCATTGTCATCTGATCCCTGATTTCCTGCGAGTCCCAACCATTTTTTTTTCTTTTTTTAGTGAAAGTGAGAGAGAAAGAAAAAAAGAAAAATGGTGAGAGAGTGAGAGAGAGGGAGAAAAAGAGAGAAGGGGAGCCTAGAAGGAGGGGAAAAGAAGGGAAAAATGGGGAGAAAGTGAGAGAGAGGGAAAAGGTAAGAGAGAGGGGGAGGAGGTGACAAGGGAAGAGAGAGAGAGAGAAAAGAAGAGGGACGGAGAGAGAGGGAGAGGGAGAGAGAGAGAGTAAGAGAGAGTGAGAGGAAGAGAGAGGAGAGGAGAGGGAGAGAGATTGGGGGAAAAGGGTCACTTCACGGGAAGGTGTGAAATCCTGTATCTGTGTGTTTGTGTGTCTGTATGTGTGTGTGTGTGTGTGTGTATGTGTGTGTGTGTATGTGTGTATGTGTGTGAGTGTGTGTGTGCTACAGCTATTCAAGTGCCTAACAGCAGAGCTGTTCTCACCTAGTGTGTGTGCATATGTTTATGTAAGCAGTCCTTATTTCCCACGTATGTACTACATATGTATTGCATCTGTACCGATCTCTTGGTTCCCACTGTACTGTCTTATGCATTTAAAATTACGTTCAAAAATAAATACTCTAGGCTTGCCTATATGCCGCTACCTCTAAATTCTATTAAATGCCTGTAAATGCTGCTTATTCTAGTTCTGATAGCTCGAGGAGAGTGACCCTCAATTCCAGTTAGAGACAGGTACTATTGACCCCATGAAACTCAAACTAGGTGAATATTTACTTGCGACTGGCAGTGGAGTACGTTGCGGGTCTGTCCTGTCCCAGAAGTTGAAGAAGTTTTTATGCTTTTCGGTAATTTTTCCACTAACTTCCTGTATGCACTATAGTCTCTAGCTCTTCTAATTTTTTCACTCACTCACTGTATTTACTGACACATCTATACATATCTCTTTTCTCCCTGGTCTTGAGTCGCACTTATTTTCCCCAAATACCCCACTGCTCATTATGGCAACACTATTTAGGCTTGACACAACCGTTCACTCTTCCAACGACCCCCACTAAACACTCAGCCACTATTCCTTTGTTTTCTTTTCTGTTTATCACTTATCTTTCCTTTCTTCGGGTCTTAAGTGATTATATGCACTCTTATGCGTGCACACGCCTATATCCCCCCACTCTATTCCTTATGGCCCAGTCAGAAATTACCACCAAAACACGAGCTCAAACCGCGTGACTCCTACACGAGTGTGAGTGTGTGTGTGTGTGTGTGTGTGTGTGTATTAGTGTGTATGTGCATGTATGTGCGGTCTGTATGTGTGTGTGTGAGTGTGTGCATGTGTGTGTGTGTGTGTTGTGTGTGTGTGTGTGTGTGTGTGTGTGTGTGGGGTGTTGTGTGTGTATGTGTGTGTGTATGTGTGTGTGTGTGCATGTGTGTGTGTATATATGTGTGTGTGTATATATGTGTGTGTGTATGTGCGTGCGTGTGGGGTGTGTGGTGTGTGTGTGTGTGTGTGTGTGCGGTTTTGTGTGTGTGTGTGTGTGGTGTGTGTGTGTGTGTGGGGTGTGTATTTACCCAGTTTTGTTACCATTTTTGCCTAGTACAGGTGTGTGTGTGTGTGTATGTGTGTATGAGGGGAGATACTGTTAATTACATACCAGTAATTCTGGGTTATAAAAGGCGGAATTGTACTGGGTCTAAAGCTTCTATGAGTGCCTGCCCCTTTTATGTGTGTGTGAGGGGGGATGGTTAGGGGGGGTAGGTGGTGTTTGTGTGTGTGTGTGTGTGTGTACTCACCTATTTGTACTCACCTATTTGTGGTTGCAGGGGTCGAGTCACAGCTCCTGGCCCCGCCTCTTCGTGATTGTACTAGGTCCTCTCTCTCCCTGCCCCATGAGCTCTATCATACCTCGCCTTAAAACTAAAGTTTTGGTTCCTGCCCCCACTACATCACTTTCTAGGCTATTCCAAGGCCTGACTACTCTATAACTGAAGAAATACTTCCTAACATCCCTTTGAGTCATCTGAGTCTTCAACTTTCAATTGTGACCTCTTGTGTCTGTGTCCCCTCTCTGGAACATCCCCTCTTTGTCCACTTGTCTATTCCCCCACAGTATTTTTATATGCCGTTATCATGTCTCCCCTGACCCTCCTGTCCTCCAGTGTCGTCAGGCGATTTCCTCAACCTTTCTTCATAGGACAATCCCCCTAGCTCTGGGACAAGTCTTGTTGCAAACCTTTGCACTTTCTCTAATTTCTTGACGTGCTTCACTAGGTTGGATTCCAAATGTGTGCATACCAGTATGGGCCTGACGTGATGGTTTTACAGGTCTTAAACGAATCCCTACTGGGGTATCGGAACGCTTCCGAGGTTTGCCAGGCCCCCTTTATGTGCGCGGGTTATCTGATGATTGCGCCTCAAGGGGAAAATCTCGGGGTTAATCACCCCGATCTTTTTCCTTTTAGGAGGTTGCAGTCTTTGGCCATCTAAAACTTTTTGTGTCTGCGGTATTCTTTGCCCCTTTTCCCCCAAACTTCATGTTTGCATTTGGCAGGGTTTTTAAAATTTAAAAAACCAGTTTTTTGGGGCCCGGTTGTTAGGGCCCGTCCCGGTTTTTTTTGTGTCTGGGTGATCCTCGTCGATTTGATTTTCTTTTTTTAACTTCACATCATTTCCCCAAAAAAGGACACTTTTGAGTTTTATTTCCCCTTCCCTTTTGTCGTTCAATATACCAAAAACAGAACAGGTCCTAGGATGGGGCCCCTGTGGAAACCCCCCTTGTTTACAGGCGCCCCTCTGAACCCCGGTTTTTTTTGCGTTTTCCTTTTCTCCTTTTTGCCTCCCTGTTGAAAATTTCCTGTCCCTTGCAGTGCCTTTCCCGTTATGTGTGCCTGGTCCCCTAGCTTTTTCAGGGAACCTCTTGTGAGGAACTGTGGCAAAAAGGGCCTTTTTTGGGAGTCCAAAAAAATGCAGTCGATCCCCCCTCTCTCTCTTGTCATTCTGTCACCTTGTCAAAAAAACTCTAGTAGGTTTTTGACACCCGGGGTTTTCCTTCCTGAAACCGTTTGGTTGTCCCAATTTTAAAACCTTTTTTGGTTTTTTCCAGGTGCCCCACCCCCTCTCCCCTGATGACTTCCCCATGCCTTACAAAACTATTTTTTTTTCACGTTTTGTGATTCAGGTCGGGGTTTTGTGCCCCAGGGCTGTCTCCCCTTTTTTAAAAATTTGGGGCTTTCATTTCCATTTTTTTCCCTCCCTTTAGGGAGTTGCCCGTTTTAAAAGATGTTTTTGAAGATCTTTGTTAAAAGGTCACAAATATCTTGTCCCTCTTTAAAAACCCCCATGGAGAGTGTTGCTGGTCCCACCCCCTTTGGGGGTGTCAAGTTCGCATAGCAGCTTCTTCCCCTCCTCCTTGGTTTTTTCCCCTTATCCAGCGCTTCGGGTGTCCCCCGTTTGTTTTCTTTGAGCCCTACGGTTTCCCTGTAAATACCTCTTTAAAGCTTGTGGTCCTGACAAACCTCTCGGTCGTTCTTGTGAATTCCCCTTCACCCTTCCTCATCTGATTCCCGGGTTTTTTCGTTTTTTCCCCTGATGTGGCTGTAAAACACTTGGGTCATTTTGAGTTTTGATGTATTATTTTCATTTGTCTTGAGCCCCCTTATTATCTGTGCATATTCGTTTCTGGCTCTTCGGTGGTTTTTTTTTTTTCCCGATTCTCTGTCTTCTGTCCCTTTTTCCATTCTCTATCACTAGTTTTTGCCCCCCTACCCCTTTGGGGTGAACCAGGGCTGTTTTGTTTTTTCCCTTATTTCTTTTTCCCTTTGGGAAAAAACCCTCTCCCCCGCCCCCTTGCATTTTGTTGCCACACAGCCATCATTTCTTGTACTGGTTTTCTGTCATTTCCCCCTTCCCCCACTGCCTGAGTATTTCCCCCCCTTTTGTATTTTGGTTTTTTCCAGGTTTTCCTGCTACTCCCCCCTTTGGGAGCTCAACTATGTAGTCAAGCACAAAAAACCCATATCATGCCCCCGGGGGCCCTTTTCATACTGATCCCCTCGATGTCTGAACTATCATGGTAATAAAAGGTCCAACCTTGCTGGTTCCCCTCTCCCCTCTCGGGGTAGTGTCTCTAACATGTTTTGTGGCATGCAAAGAGTACGTAAACCTTTTATTCGGCGCATGTACACACCCTCATTTCGGCTATCTCCCCAACCCCAAACCCGGGTTCCCTAAGAGTTGATTGGGGCCCCGTCGTTAAACTAGTGCCCGGGTTCAGCCAATAAGAAGTGGTTTTGGCAATCGCAGGGGTTATGTGGGTCCCGCTTCCTGTCTGCCCTTGTTTTTCCCATTCTGAGTGGTTGAAGCCGGTCTGCTATTTTGGGGCTTTATTTCGTTTTCTTACCGTGGGGCACTTACTTATCACTGTACATAGTGTACATTTTTGCTTTTTAAAAATTTGGTGAAGGAAAATATAAGTCAAAATTTTTTTCTACTGTGTTTATTTGCTCCCTTTACACCCGGGGTAACGGGCCCTTTTGGGAAACCCGGGGTTGTAATTGGGTCCCCTGTCCGGGGTTTGGGCTGGACTTAGAGAAAGGTTGAGCTTAGGGTGAAGCTCGTAGCAGGAAATTTCAGCGCTGTCTGGCATTGCTTTAAAAAATTTGCGTGTCGTTGTTACTAGCCTGTTCGGTGTGGAGAATTTTTCAGTCACTTTGCTTTTATGCGTTTTCTGCAATCGTATGTGCATAGCTAAGCGGTTCTGAAATTAAAACGGTTACGTTGGGGTATTCTGCAACGTATTGCATAGCGAATAATTATCCCACCTAGACGAGTCCAGACGTCGGTGTCGGCTTATTTTAAAACCTACCTAAATTGCCCTACAGCGTTGTTGGCAAATTGCCGTTCCTTTGGCATTACAAAAAAAAAACGCACCTCAAGCTGCGAAACTGCGTTCATATTGCTGACAAACTTAAGAAAAGAATGGACACAGACTCCTCCCTTTACGGGAGTGGGGAAAAAAAAACTACTATGTTCTCGCAGGGGGAAAGATGTACCCTACGGAGCAAAATGGTCGTATAGTGCGTGGGTTGTTCGGTAAATCGCGTCGTGGCACTTGAGTGGAAAAAATCAATCTGAGCAAATGGGGAAAACAGGAGCATTCGGGGGAAGAATTTGATGGGGAAAGAAAAGGAGGCAGTTTTGCTTCTGTAAAAAATTTTTTAGTTTACAGAAAGCAGTACAGTTTTTCCCCGCTTCAATGAGGCCGAACCAAGAAATTTTTTCGAAAGCTTCGAAAACGGCTCGAGCCTTGAGGGGGCCGGGAACAGCTTTGGGCATCGTTGGTTCATCGCATTTTTGGGTAAGCCAAAAATTTCACGTCAGTTTTAAAAATGACGTTAATTTTTCTTTTATCAAGTAGAAGACCCAGTGTTGGGAGCTATAGTGTATCCCAGCAAAATCCCCGCAAGAGTTTCAAATTGGGCAGACGAAGCTTGGTCAATCCTAGTCGATTTGTGAGACAGCAAACCAAAGCTTTTTCCAGTGGTTAAAGAAATGGTGTCTTCATTTGAGGGCTGGTGCAGTTATTCTGATTGAAAACCCTGTGGAGTCTGTGGGGACCAGGGGTTCGAGTCTTTCTGCGGGATCGTGACTTAACCACTGCTTGGAGGCCCAGGTTGGTGATACCTTCGAAACTAACCGTCCTTGTCCGAGCGGGTCCCGTCTCCTTTTCACGCCGGGGCATCAGCAGATTGTAAACCTTGGAAATGAAGTCCCACCCGGAGGGAACTCTACGTCACCCAACCAAGTCCCCTGGTGAGCCACGCTTCTCAAATAGGCCACCTGCGGAAGGTAAACTCTCATTGCATTCGACAACAGTACCCAAGAGACACCAGCCAAAACGACCCCCATTTGCAAGTCAACGGGGAGTAAAGGGCACCCTTCGTCTGCTTTCATGTGCAATAAAGTAGGTCACATCAGTTCAACTCCCCCCATAAACCCCAAAAACCCCATTGGGAAAATCTCTAATATCCTGTAACATGCCCCCTAGAGAAGTAGAAAAAGGTTGGCCCCTTATTGAAAAAGTTTTATTCCCTTCAGGAAAATTGAAAAAAAACAAGGGAAAAGATTTTTAGAGATACGGGAGCTATTGTACTTGTAAGAGAGGGAAATATTACCCCTTTTGAGAATACTTTTTTGAATTCCTCTTTTTTATTGGAACTTTTGGGGGGGAGTTATATTCTTTTCCTTTGCTTTAAAATTTATGTACAGTGAAAATATTACCTGGGTATTAAACTGTGGGTGCCCAAAAAGGATCCCCATGAAAGACCCTTTTATTACTGGGTAATAACATTCTACTGTTTTTCGTGTCCTAAACCCCAAAAAGATTAATTCTCTCGGTGTTGGCCTAACTCGGGCAACATCCAAGGGTTGTCTGGAGGAAACGTTGACCTATCCTTGGGACGACTCCGATCTGGGGAATACCCACGTTGTTTTACGGGCCACCGGCCGGAGCCTCGAAAATCAAGGAAAAACCCCCCGATAAACCCCTTCCTTTTCCCCGGGTTGCAGGATTGCCGTGTCCGTTTCCTGCCGGGGGTGCCCTTCGGGGGGGAAACAACGAAAGGACCCTTCTTTAAATTCGCTTTTGAGGACCATGGGAAAACCCTTTTTGGGTCATCCGGTCAAGTATGAAGTTAAAAAACGATTTTTGATCTGCACGGACGGGTAAGGAGATAGAGGGACGGCAATTTTTTTAAAAAGGTGTGGTTCCAAAAAAGTATAGCCCAAATTTTAAAATTAGCCAAAATTCGTCATTGGGAGGTCACTTGGAAATTAAAAAAACCTTTTTATAAAATCCAAAGAATTTTAAATTGGGCCCAAAATTTAAAAGAAAGTGTGAAGAATCAATTAGGTTTGCCGGAATGCAGCAATTTGGAAAACCGGGACATTCCATAAACCCTCCCACCTCTCCAACCTATACCTTGATGGAGAACCTTTTTGCAGTTTTAAAATTAAAGATTGGTAGGTCCAACTTAGGTCAAAATTAAAAAACAAAATTTTTATTTAAGATATGGAAAAAGAAACCCCAGATTTCCTAAAAGCAATTCCCATCTATTATTATATAAAGCTTTCTAAAAGCTTTAAAAAAATTCATTTTTGTTTTGGCATTCCTAAAATATTAAAAGTGATCAAGATACTACTTCCTCCCAAAAGCATTTAGGGAAAAATTAAACTAGGTTGGGATAATCCACAATTATCCACTGCTATCACCCTCAGCCCCAAGGGCCTTGGAAAGTTTCCACCAGACATTAAAAAAAAAATGATGAAAGTTTTTTCATGCATTCCCCAAGGGGTGGGAGAATCACTCCCTTTTTTGCTGTTCTCAGTACGAGAAACGGTGCAAAGTCTACGGGTTGTCCTTTTGAGTGATCTTTGGGGACAATGTACGAGGGCCCCTTTGGGGGGCCAAAGAAGGATGGATGGGAGAAAAACGTTTTTAACACTTACAATCCGTCTTTAAGGTTTCAGGTGGCAGTCAGTTAGCCAAAGGGTAACCTAAAGACACTCAAACAAGATGAAAAGGAGACAGAAGTGCACATTCCGCTCCTTTCCCTAGGAGACAAAGGGTTGGTGCAGGAACCTTACCTGGCCACCCTTGAAAGCTAGATTTACGGGACCCATGCAGATTGTAAATAGATTTTTGTGTAAAATTTGTGGGAGCCCCATTGATAAGACCTCAAAAACTAAAACTTACCACATTAATCAGTTAAAGTACTTCCTACACCTAAAGTCCCCGTAATGACTCTGTCCTTACCCCTGAGGGCACTCGACTCTTTGCACTCTCTCTGAAATTAATATTAAACTTTCAAATTTTGTCCCCCCTCAAGGATCCTAGCCCTTTAATGGAGAGATTTTCTGAAAGCAAGCAACAAATTTAACTGAGCTTTACACATATCCCCAAAATTTTTTGGATGGCGAAAAAATGTAGTTTTGGTTTTCCCGATGTAGATGTGAGAAACTTTAAAACCCAAATTTAAAAATCTCCCCCCACAGAGTAATCCTGAAAAGCAAAGGTACTTCAGCAGGAAGTAGAATTTTTGTTAAAGCATGGTTTAGTGGGGAGTGTCTAGTCCATGGGCTTCCCGTGTCCTTGTGAAGAAGGCTGTGGGGGGTTTCGTAGTGTACAATACCGTAAGGTGAAAGAGGTCACAATTACAGTGCTTACCCTCTTCCTCGTCTGGATGACGTAATTTATTTTTGGTAAGGCGACTTTTTTGTCAAATTAGATCTCCTTAAAGGCTACTATCAGGTACCTTTGACAGATAAGGCGAAGGAAATCTCGCCTTCGTAATTCCAGGGGGACATTATCAATACACATTACACCCCTTTGGAATGAAAAATTCCCCCCCTTCATTCCGAAACTTTTTTTTCCCTCGGCTATTAAAAGGCTTGAAGGGGGGCAGCGTCCCGATGATATTGTTGTGGTGTCTGATCTTGGGTCAAACCACTTAGACTTAAAGGGTCTGTTTGGGACCCTTTAAGGGTTTTCCCCTTTAACAGTTTAAATTTTTCTAAAATCTTCCTTTGGCCCGGCCCCTGTCATTTTTTAGGCCATGAAAATAGGTAGTGGGAAATTCAAAAAAACTTTTCTAAAGTTCTTTTATTAAAGATTATCCAGTTCCCCATGATAGGAAAATTCTTCACGTTTCCTAGGGATGATGGATTTTTCAGAAATTCGTAGAAATTTTCTGTATTGTAGCCCCCCTTACCTCTTTCCCGTCATAAAGTTCCCTTTTAAATTGACTCAGACTGTAACACTGCTTTTTTAAAAAAGCAAAAAAAATTTTGTGCATGCACCCCTTCTCGTCTCGATTCTCCAAACCTTTTTCATTACCGTTGATGCTTGTGGTTGGGGTTTTGGGGAGACTATTACAAATCGGGAACAAGGGGTTTCGCCCGAGCATATTTTTCAGCCCCAAATTCCCGCCACTCAGAGGGCTTACTCTACCATTGAAAAAGAAGCCCCCCGGCTGGTACTGGCTTTGGAGCTTTCGATGTTTGTGGGCCAACATCCCCAGGTGGGCAGTCTACATGATCCAATCCCCTTTGTATATCTCCAAGCCATGAAAACCACAACACAAGGCTTTTGCGCTGGACGCTAAGGCTGCAGCCCCACAATTTTTATTTAAAATATTGCCACAAAGAAAATTGTTGGCAGACTCTTTTCAGAGTCTAATAATATTTTATTTGGTTAGGATGTTATTTGTGGTAACCCCTTTCATGCTCTTTTTTTTATCCCCTGGTGTGGGGTTTTTTTAGGAGGGGATGCGGGCTACCGTCCGCCGTATCTTGGCCTATGCTAGCCTGTTTTACTGCTGTCTCACTCTAAGTTTTTGGGGTTTGGGTTTTGGGCACAAAAAAAGCTGAGCTTATCTAAAAAGGGTTTGGGTGGTGGAGAGGAAAGGCGGTCCCATTATTTTGGCCATGGCGGCACGGTTACCACGGGAGGTGGCAGCCCAATCCTGAGCCCTTTCGGGGTGGGGGTGTGGCAGCAAAGAGTACGTAACCTTTTTTCGGGCATTACACACCCTCTTTTTCAGGCTATCTCCCCCAAAAAGCGAACCAGGTTGCTAAGAGTTGATGAGGGGCCCCCTCGTTCAAAGGACCCGGTTTTAGCCAATAAGTGATGGTTTTGGGAATCGCAGAGGTTAGTGGGTACGCTCTCCTGTCTGCCCTTGTCATTCCCTTTTTAAAAGTGGTTGAAGCACGGGTTTCTGTTTGTGGTTCTATTTTGCTTTTCTTTCCGTGGAGTGCACTTACTTATCCCGTACATAGTGACATATTGTGTTTTAAAATTTGGGGAAGGAAAAATAAATCTAAAAATTTTTCTATGTGTTTTTTTGCTCCCATTACACCCGGGGGAACAGGGCCATTGTAACCCGGGTTGTAATATTTGGTGCATGAGGTTTTCCCGCACCAAAGTCCAACATCCCGGCTCTCCCTGTTTCGGGGCCCCCTGTGGCTCCAGGTTTTCCCAGCAATCTCCCTGTGGTTAAAACCCCCCTAACCAGCAATTTGCTCTTTCTGGAGTGAGTATTCTTGCCACCTCAGCAAGTGTGTCCACCATTTCTCTGTTTCCTCTTCAATTCCTCTCTTGGCCTCCCGCAGTTCTGTGGGGGATTTTCTCACGAAGACCACTTTTGTTCCCCGACTGAATGTACCTTATGTGCTCTTTCTCCCCCTCTCATCTTTTCCCTTTCCTTTTTCAATTTCCTCTGTTTTTTCGGAAGCAACCCCCCTCCCCCCCGCCCTTTATCTTTCCTATGATCTGTTTTCCTGGTGGGAAAATTGGATCTGTTATTTGTTGTGGTGTGTGTGTGTGGTTGTGTGGGTGGGGGTGTGTGTGTGTGTGATTGTGTGAGTGTGTGTGTGTGTGTGTACTCACCTAGTTTTACTCACCCAGTTGAGGTTGGCGGGGGTCGAGTCCGAGCTCCGGGCCCCCACCACTTCATGATCTCTACTGGGGCCCACTCTCCCTGAGCCGTGAGCTTTATCATCCCTTCTGCTTAAAGCTATGTATGGATCCTGCTTCCACTACATCGTTTCCCCAAACTATTCCACTACTGACTACTCTGTGGCTGAAGAAATTACTTCCTAACATCCCTTTTGATTCATCTGTGTCTTCAGCTTCCAACTGTGCCCCCTTGTTACTGTGTCCAATCTTGGAACATCCTGTCTTTGTCCACCTTGTCAATTCCCTCTCAGTATTTTGTATGTCGTTATCATGTCCCCCTATCTCTCCTGTCCTCCAGTGTCGTCAGGTTGTTTTCCCCTTTAAACCCTTTCTCCTCGTTAGGACATACCTCTTAGCTCTGGGACTAGTCTTGTTGCAAACCTTTGCACTTTCTCTAGTTTCTTCACTTTGCTTGGCTAGGTGTGGGTTCCAAACTGGTGCCGCATACTCCAATATGGGCCTAACTTTACACGGTGTACAGGGTCTGACTGATTCCTTATTAAGATGTCGGAATGCTGTTCTGAGGTTTGCTAGGCCCCCCATATGCTGCAGCAGTTATTTGGTTGATGTGCGCTTCAGGAGATGTGCCTGGTGTTATACTCACCCCAAGATCTTTTTCTTTGAGTGAGGTTTGTAGTCTCTGGCCCCTAGACTGTACTCCCTCTGCGGTCTTCTTTGCCCGTCCCCAATCTTCATGACTTTCCACTTGGTGGGATTGAAAATCCAGGAGCCAATTGCTGGGGCCAGGTCTGCAGCCCGTCCAGATCCCTTTGTAGTTCTGCCTGGTCTTCGATCGAGTGAATTCTTCTCATCAACTTCACGTCATCGCAAACAGGGACACCTCAGAGTTTTATTCCTTCCGTCATGTCGTTCACAAATACCAGAAACAGCACTGGTCCTAGGACTGACCTGTGGGACCCCGCTGGTCACAGGTGCCCACTCTGACACCTGCACGTACCATGACTCGCTGCTGTCTTCCTGACAAGTATTCCCTGATCCATTGTAGTGGGGCCCTTCCCTGTTATCCCTGCTTGGTCCTCCAGTTTTTGCACCAATCTCTTGTCTGGAACTGTGTCAAAACGCCTTCTTGCAGTCCAAGAAAATGCAATCCACCCACCCGTCTCTCTCTTGTCTCACTGCTGTCACCATGTCATAGAAACTCCCGTATGTTTGTGACACAGGATTTCCCGTCCCTGAAACCATGTTGGCTGCTGTTGATAATCGTTCCTTTCTGGGTGTTCCACCTTTTCTCCTGATAATTTTCCATGATTTTGCATACTATATTTTGTCAGCGACACTGGTCTGTGTTTAATTTTCATGTCTGTCCCCTTTTTTTAAAAGGGTTTGGGACTCATTTGCGCTTCCTGCCTCGGGAAATCCCCCTGTTTCGATAGAGTATTAAAATTTTGTTGTTAGGGGACCATAGCGCCTCGCCCCCTCTCTCAATACCCAGGGGGAGATGTTATCGGGCCCCCTTTCCCTTTGAGGAATCTAGCTCACTCAGAACCCTCTTCACTTTTTCCCTCGGTTGTGTGCACTGTGTCCAGACTTGGGGGTGTGCCCTCCCTTTGTCTTTTGGAGTCCCCTGTCTCCTCGTGAACACTTTGAATCTTTGTTGGTTCTTACATATTTCAGGGTCTTTTCTTTTGCTCTCCTCCTAACTTCCTTAGCCTGATTACCTGGCCCTTGACTGTTGTTTTCCTCCTGATGTGGCTGTACAACAGTTTTTGGGTCAGATTGGCTTTCGTGCATGTATTTTTATTTGTCTTTGGGCCCCCCCAACTGGCAATTCTTTCTCTTACACCCCCCATTCCCCCCGGGTCCTTGCCCTTATTTCCCCCCTCCCTTGTTTTCCCCCCCCTTTTAAACTGGCTTTTTCCCGGCTTTTTCATTTTCCTGTTCCCTTGGGTAACAAACCTCCCCCTCAGCCTCCTTGCATTTTGTTGCTCATTTCCATCATCTCTTAATGGCTTCCCCGCCAGTTCTCTGTCCACTGAACCCCGTTCAGGTGTTCTCATTTCCCGTGTGACCCCTTTTTGTATTTGGCTTCATTCGTCTGGGCCCCTTTCCGTTCTCCCTCCCCTTGTAGCTTACTGGTATTGAAACTTAAAACCCCCGGTCATGGCCCCAAGGGGGCTTTTTTATGGATGTCCTCGATTCTGACTACTCAAGTGAACTAAGTCCAGCCTTGTGGCTCTCCCTTTCCCCCTTTTCTCTTGTAGTGTCCTTACGTGTTGGCACATAAAGTTTTCAGTACCCCCTCCATCTTCTTAGCCCTCCCTTATCTTTGGGCCCCCATGGGGTCAAGTTCCCCAATTGATCTCCTTGTGGGTTAAAATCACCATGATCAGGGGCTTTGCCTGCATGCATGAGTTTCTGTCCACTCTACCTGTGTAACCATCGCTCTATTGCTCTCGTCGTACTCTTTCCTTGGCCTCTGTGTTCTGTGGTGGGTTTTATCACACTGCTATTCCCACCTTGGGACCTCCAAGTAAAGGGTTTTTCCCGCTATGAACACTTTCTTTTTCGCTGTCCCCTCTCTCCACTCATAAAATTCCAGCTTTTTTTGATCAGCAACGCCACCCCTCCCCCCCCCCTGTTCCTCTTTCTTTCCCGGGATTTGGTATCCCGTTGGAAAGAGGGATCTGTTATAAAACCTGAAGTTGGTTTTGGAGAGCTAGAGTCCGGTGATGCTTCTTGACTTTTTCATGCCACCTCCCATTTATTTTTTTTTCCATCGCGTTTGTGTACCAACCTTCGTTTCCTTTCAACCTGGGGTTTTGGGGGGGCCCTGTGAGGGGGGGAAACCTTGTGGCATACTTGGGGATTCTAAAATGGGTGTTGGGGGGGGCTGGGGGAAAATGGATTGTAGTGTGTTTTGGGATGGGTGATGGGTTGTATGGTTCTGAGAATTTTTTTTGTGTGTGCTTCCCTTTGCTTTTCTGTTTCTGCTCTGACTGACCTCTGTGGTTCCATCCTTGTCCTTTTCCTAGTCCCTTTTGCTTTTTGTCCCCTTCCCTCAGCTGCTGTCGTTCTGATTTTGTTTGTTTTGTCTAGGAACACCCCTTTGGGACTCTTGAGTATTTCAATCGTGGTTTCTTTGGAGGGTCCCCTTCCGACTGTTTCCGTCCTGAGAATCAGTTGATTTGGCGGTTTCCCCCTTTGAGTACCCCCCTATTCTCTGAAAATTTACAATCTCGTCCATCTCCTTTACCTATTTCCCTGATGTTTTCTCAATCTCCTTTTTTCTTCCTGCTGCCCTTTAGGGTGTCCCTTTTTTCTCTCTCCGAAGCCCCGGATAAACATGATTTTGCCCCTTTTTCCTCCCCTTGCCTCACCCTCTGTGACTCTGGTCCCGCCTGTAGTGGGCCATTTCTCCTTTATTTTTCCCGTGGCTCTTGATAGCCTGGTTGTGCCCAGCATTCGACCCATACCCTCTCCACTGTAAACCCGTGTTTTCCTTTCACCTTTTCCCCTGGAGGGAAGCCCTAGCATAATTTATAATTCCTTCCCTTCCTGTTCGGCCTGCGCTTCTAGCTGTGTCTTCTCTTTTTTTACTGCTCCTGAACTCGCTTCGCCTATTTATCTTAACTTTAGGCCCCTTTTCTTTGGGTACTAGTTTAGACTTGTGCCCCCCCAATTTTTTGTT
>NC_069401.1:67851986-67887302 GCF_026875155.1 Cherax quadricarinatus | reverse complement strand
CCACAAAGAAAGGGCTGGGGGGTGTTAGGTCTCCCCAGCTGAGCCACAGCAATGCTGGGGATGGCGTTAGGTCTCCACAGCTGAACCACAGCAAGGCTGGGGTAGGCGGTAGGTCTCCCCAGCTGAACCACAGCAAGGCTGGGGACGGCGATAGGTCTCACCAGCTGAACCACAGCAAGGCTGGGGACGGCGGTAGGTCTCCCCTGTTATTGCTATTCTTACTGCTGAACAGCGGTTTAGTGCCGATGAAGGTAGCGTAGGTAGCAATGATACGGCCGTGGACTAGATTGGCTTTAATCGGGTAGGAGTGAGTACACAACGGGCAGTGTGAGGGAGTGACCGCAAGCCAGTCCGTGGAGGGGGAGTACTTGTGTACGTCAAGTCGGTCGAGGCAGGAGTGAGAGAGGGTGGTCTGTGTTTCCCACCGACCTAGGTAGGCCTACAGAGGGCAGCACTGAATGCCGCGAAATATGAACTAGTCAGAGCAGACGGCTAGGCTGTGTGCCCTGACAGTACAGGCTGTCAACATTTGCTCGGCCACGCACCTTGCGTCGTCCAGACGCAACAATACTGGTGGGCCCGTAGGTATAAAGGAATTACACTAGCTACCCCAGAGAGGGAAAGGCTTTCGCTCACTAGTAAATAAAAAATGGACAAAAAAATGCAACAGGCAAAAAAAAAACTCTCCCATCCAGGGGATGAGAAAACTGGTTTGCCGGCGCTGTTTCATCAAGTAGAGAGCCCGGAGACGTCAGCACTGGAACTAAAATCTTCTATATACAGGTTGTCCGCAGGGCTGAACATCAGTTGACCACTCGTCTACTAACGTTGTTGCACGCTCACATCTGCAAACAATGACTGACAGTAGCATTTCCTAAGGTGTGACATGTAACTCAGAGGGCAGCACTGCCCTGACCGTAATACAGGCTTTTTTACTTTAGTTATAAAACACTGGTGCACATACGTACAATAATACTATATCCATGGGATTCATTACACTCTGGGTACCCTTCTAAAAGTATTTACATAATTACATGATGTTGTCCACCCTGACTCTATTATCGACTAGCTATACAATGTGTGTGCATTTATACCCATTTCCGCAAGCAAACAATTAGCATAACTAGCGTAGGAGTCAGACAAGTCAGTAGGTACGTCAATGTCACAGAAATGTACTGTTGTCCTGGGTCGCAGGCCATAAGTATGGAGCCTTACTGGGCCGTCTTCCGTACCAGTAGTAGTGGGAGAAGGGATAGACGGTTTGTCCCTAACATTAGTCTGATCGTGGCGTTGCAACGCACGCACCTCCAGCTCTGCTTCGGCCTGCATATGGTCCACATACTTCATGTGATCAAGGTGGGCTTCCTTGATAGTTCCCGTAGCAATCTCCCTCACCTCGAACTTATTGCCACGGAGCTGTCGTAGGACACGGTAAGGACCCACAAACTTTGGGACAAGTTTGTGCATACCTGGGGTCTGCACTGGGTTGAGCAACATAACTTTGCAACCTGGTTCCACTTTGCTTTCCTTGGCGCGGGCATTGCGCTCAGACGTGAACCTATCAGTAGCTTTCATAAGGTTCTCTCGTACCCGCTGGAAGACAAGCTGCGTTGTCCTCATCTTTACTACACTGGGGTTATCAGTATCGTAAGTAGGTCTAGGTGGAGTACAAAACAGAATTTCATATGGTAAGCGCTTGTCATAACCATACTAAGCAAAATGAGGTGTCTCACCGATCGAGCTGTTGAGGGAGGAATTTAATGTACACTGAACATCTGGGATAGCCTCATCCCATGTAGTACAACTTGGGTTAACGGTTACTCTGAGCACCTCCAGGACTTTGCGATTTGTACGTTCAGCAAGACCATTACTCGCAGGGTGGCGTGGAGCTACTGGCGCTTGATGAATGTTGAATCTGGAGCAAAGATCCTGCATTATGCCATTTATAAACTCAGATCCATTGTCTGACAGAAGGACACGTGGGCAAGTATGACGAAGAACAACATGCTCATGGAAAGCACTAGCGACCGTTTCCGCGGTTTTATCAGGGATGGGTACTAATTCACTGTACCGCGTCAAGTTATCTACCATTACAAGCAGGTGCTTATTTCCCTTCTCCGAGGTCGAGAAGTTCGTCAACAGGTCGACAGAAGTTCTCTCCCAGGGCTCCTTTGTAATGGGATACTTTAGAATGGGGTTAGGACCTGTAATGGTACCCTTGTGCTGTAGGCAGACAACACACTGGTGTACATGCTTGGCAATGTCCGATGCCATCTTAGGCCAGAAATATTTCATTCGTGCCTGTTTGATACTGCGGTCCTTCCCGGGGTGCGCTACACCTGGGACATTGTGGATCAACCTAAGAGTAGCTGGTATCATGGACTCTGGTATCACCAGTTGGTATACGGTTCTGCCGGGGTCCACCAGCTGTGCAACACGGCACAGTACTCCTTGGTTGACCACTAAATCCTTCAGTGGAACGGGAGACTTGACCTGTAAGCCAACGTCCTCCTTGGTAAGGAAACGAAGGACTGGAGACCACACAGGGTCCTGTCGTTGGGCTCTCTCGAGATCCTCAACAGAGAACGAATTGCCGACACTCACGAATGCTATATGTCTCGACAGGGCATCAGCTACAACATTTTGCTTACCTGGGACATAGCAAATTTCAGGGTTGTAGTCATTGAACGTGAGCGACCACCGAGCATGCTTTCCCGAGAGGTTCTTATTTGCAAAAAAGGCCAATAAGGGTAAATGATCTGTATAAATCTTGATAGGATAATGATAGATGATATCCCGAAAATGACTCAGGGCCCATACAATGGCTAAAGCTTCTAGCTCTGTCACTGAATAATTGACTTCCGCTTTAGTAAGAACACGGCTAGCATAGGCAATAGGCTGTTGCTTCCCATTAGATTCCTGTGACAAGACTGCACCGATGCCAACTTTGCTGGCATCAGTCGTCAAGGTAAATGCCTTGGTGAAATCAGGGAATCTAAGGGTTGGGGCTGATGCGTGTTCACGCTGGCTGAGGCACCATTGCTGGCACCAGCAGAATCTGGGCTAACGGCATGGCCACTGCGTGTCTTAGTCATGACGTCAATTGTTCAAATGCAAGTAGGTCACGAAGAGGGTAAACAGGTCAGAGCAAGAAATGGTATGCACTGGCTACAATTCAAAACAGAGTCAAAGAGAACTCAGCACCACAGTACTAGGTAAACTGCTTAGTGATAGAAATAATTTGAGCAAAACAACAATAAAAAGGGAAATAGTGATACACTCTGAACACAAAATAAGAGATGTATGCAAGTGAATGTACTACAGGGAAGTGCACAAAATGAAGCTAAGGATAGTCAATAATTTCACCAGGAATCTGGCAACAAAATTTATGAAAAGGAGTTGAACTGTAAACACTGGTAGCAAAAATTGCACAAAATTAAAATAAATCAGGTACTACACAACACTAAACTGTGCTGCAAGCACAGTTTAAAAAGATTGCGGGTGCTAGCAGTTGCAAATTGAAACGCAAAAAAAAAAGGGTAATTCACTTGCACAAGGGAAGTTGGCACAGAAAAGATATCAGAGTATGGAATAGTGCCAAAAATCACAGAAAAAAAAATACACTGTGTCCAGAATTGCTATATTGCACACAAAATAAAATTAAAAAAAAAATTCAAAAATTTTAAATTCAAAAATTTTCCCAAGGTTAAGGGTGTTACCCGGGTGTACATGGAAAAAAAAGAAAAAATTTGCAAATTAAGGTAAAATTTAATTAATTCAAAAGGAAATTTTTGGGTTTAATTAATGGAAAATTAACCCGGGTTCCCAAAATCCCACTCAATGACTTGGGTATAAAAAATTAAAAAATTTGCAATCCCTAGGTAATTTTTCACTGAAAACTTAAAATATAGTAAGCAAATAAAGGGGGAAAACCAGAAGAAAAGTTTAATGGGCAGGCACAGATTGAAATCACTGCGGGTTTAGTTTTAAATTTAAAAATACTTAAGTACTTGAAGTTTTAATTTAAAAAAAAAGGAAAAAAACCCCAAAACAAAAAAAACAGTGAAAGGGTTTTGTCAACAATCTGGGGCAACTTGCAGGTGCAACTAACAAAATAACAGCACACGGGAAAATTACTTAAAAACTGTATGGAGGGTAAATTGTTTAATGGTTAACACTGAACAATTTAAATCAAAAACTGGGGTTTGGAAAAAGCAAATAAAATAGGGAAATTTAAAATGTAGGAGTGCAAAAAAAATTTACAAAATTTAAGAAGCTGTAGGTAAGGGGAAAAACTGTGCATTTATACACGAACTTTTTTTACGGGAAGTAGGGTTTTTCAGTAACTAACTGTTTTGGGTGCAGGAAGTTAAATAATTAAACAAAATATTAGGAAAAGTAGTAAGTCATGTTTACTTAACTTTGAGGGGCAGTGGCGAAGGTAGGTCCCTGGAACTTTCAGTGATGCTCAAATTTAACACTACACGCCTCTTTAGCATTTTTATACTGCTTTTGGGGCTTAAATTTCCCTTTAAAAAATTTTTTATCAGAAAGGACTTGGGAAAAACGGGAAAGGAACCGGGGTTAACTTGTGGAGGTATAAAATTGAAAAAACGGGATACCCAGCGTGAACCCCAGCTGGTTTTGGTTTTTTACACTGGCAAGCGTGCCCTGGGCGCGCGGGATACTGCGGGTTTTCAGACCCCGGAGAACAAAACATTTACGCACTATCAAAACGTGAAAAAAAACAACCAAAGTGAAACTTTAAACCCTGGGACGGGGAATTTTTCCTTAACAAATCACTGGGGAAAACAGAACTGGGGGATAATGGGAAAAAAAAACAGAAGGGGAAGGGAAAAAAAAAAAAAAATTAAACGGGCCCCCCCAAAAAAAAAAAAATTTTCACGGGGGGGGAAAAGATATTAGACCCCTGGTAGTTGTAGAACATGTGATTCACGAGCTGCTGTAAAAACGCTAAAACTTTGCTGGCTTAGGGGCTAAGCCAATGGGTTCCCACTGGTTAAGCCAGGTAGAAAATTTTTGGAGGGGAAAAATTTGGGAAAAAAAACACACATGGACGGGGGAGATGGACGTCCCTTTTTCGTAGCAGAGAAGGCTTTTAGAAGAGGGGGTGGGGTGTTTTCACGTGATTAGGGTTTAAAAAACCCAGACTGCCCCGTGGTCAGGGTGGAGCCCCCACGAAAACCGAACACTAAAAAGGCCTCACCCCTATTTTGTAGCTGAAAAAGGGGGGTAGGGGCGCTTTTAGGAGGGAAAAGGGGAATGGGCTGACGAGTGTTGAAAGGGTGTTTGGGAGGGTGGGTAGGTTTTAAAACGGGGACTGCTAAGGCGGAGTGACGCCGTGAGCCTATGTCCAGATTTTGTGGGAAAAAACGGACGAAGATCTATCTCAGGGGCCCGTCAAGACGCTGGGAAATAACAGATAACTTTTTAGGGGCCCCAGGTGCGTTGGGTGACCCACGGAAAATGTTTGACTGGCGTCGCCGATGGTGTTGCCCCTTCACCCCGAAGGGTCCAATGCCCGCTTTAAATCCGCTGTCCCCCCTGTTATTTGCTGTTTTTTAATGTAAAAGCGGTTTAGTGCCCCATTAAGGTAAACGTAGGTAGCAATGTTAAAGGCCGTGGACTAGATTGGGTTTAATTGCGTTGGAGTGAGTACACAACGGGCCCGTGGGGAGGGAGTGACCGCAAGCCATCCGTTGGGGGGGGGAAACCCGTGGGGTATCAGTTTGGTCGGTCGAGGGGGTGAGAGCGGGGGGGGTCCCGTGCTTCCCCCCGGGCCTAGGTGGCCTACCCAAGGGGAGCACGAACGCCCCGAAATAAAGAAATACCCGAGCAAAACGGCTAGGCTGTGTGCCTGACAGTACAGGCTGTCTAAAATAAAATAAAATTTTATATATATTAAAATATTTAAAAAATTTTATATTATATTATAAATATATTTTATATAATATATAAATTTATGTATGTATATATGGAAAAAATTTATATTATTAAAATTTTTAATATATTATAATAATTTTAAAAATTTTTTTATATATTATATATATTTATATATATATTTTATTTATTTTTTTATATATTTATTTATATATTATTATATAAAATAAAAATATATAAAATATATATATATATTATATATATATATTTATATGTATATATGGATTTTAAAATTTTTAATTTTAAAAATATAATAATATATTTAATTTTATATATATATTAAAAATATAAAAATATATATTAGAAAATTTAAATTTTATATTATATATAAAAATGTATACATATATTATATGTAATATATATATATATATATATATGTTATTATATAATATATAGGGGTAAATATTTTATATATATTATATATATTTTATATTATATTTATATATATATTTTATATATATATATATATATTTTTATATAAATTTATATATATATATATATTTATATATATATATTTATATATATATATATATATATTTTTTAAAAAAATTTTTATATATTTTATTATATATGTATAATTTTTAAAGTATATATTTTAATTTTTTATATATATTTTATATTTTTATATATATATATAATATATAGATATATTATATTAAAAATTTTTATAATTATATATATATTTTATACATTTTATATTAAGTAAATGCTAGCAAGGGAAATCACTTAAAATTAAGTAGTTTCAGAAATTTTCTCTTCTACATGTAAAAACTTTTTGTTTTCATTAATGTTAATTAAAAAAATAAAAAATTTTGTACCAAAAGAACCTTAGAAAACGTACCTAACCTTATTATAACAAGCGTAATTAAATTTAGCCTAATCCAACTAAATACGATTTAATTTAATAATTAAGAAACACAATTAAATACATATTTCCCCTTAGGTTAAGATATATATATATATAATTATATATATATATATATATATATATATATATATATATATATATATATATATATATATATAATATATATATATATATATATATATATATATATATATACATATATATTATTTTTGTTATTAACACATCGGCCGATTCCCACCAAGGCAGGGTGGCCCGAAAAAGAAAAACTTTCATCATCATTTACTGCATCAGTCTTTCCAGAGGGGTGCTTTACGCTACAGTTATAAAACTGGAACATTAACACCCCTCCTTCAGAGTGTAGACACTGTACTTCCCATCTCCAGAACTCAAGTCCGGCCTGCCGATTTCCCTGGATCCCTTCATAAATGTTACTTTGCTCTTACTCTAACAGCACTTCAAGTATTAAAAACCATTCGTCTCCATTCACTCCTATCAAATACGATCACGCACGCTTGCTAGAAGTCCAAGCCCCTCGCACACAAAACCTCCTCTACCCCCTCCCTCCAACCCTTTCTAGGCTGACCCCTACCCCGCCTTCCCTCCACTACAGATTTATACACTCTCGAAGTCATTCTGTTTCGTTCCATTCTCTCTCCATGTCCGAACCACCTCAACAACCCCTCCTGAGGTCTCTGGACAATAGTTTTGTTGAAAATAAATGGTATAAAATACCGACCCAATGGAAACATAAACACATATGCAGTTTAATGTGATCCTTTATTGACAACGTTTCGCCCACACAGTGGGCTTTCTCAAGTCACACACAGATCTACCTGGGGTGGAAGGTACGGGAGTATTTAAAGTCAGGTTCAGAATGTTGAGGTCAGGTGGAGAAAGCTGCATCTGATGATCTACCGGGTGGGGTTATAGAGTCTTGGGTAGCTTGGCAGGGGTATTGGACAAGTTGTGAGTAGGCCTTCTGCAGTGTTCTATGTTCTTATGTGGGATAGCAATTATGAAGTTTTTTGGCGAGCGGTTCAGCTATGTTATAGAAGCCGTTGTTCTGGTTGAAATTGTTGGTTATAAAGATAAGCGATGATTCCAGGATTCTTCGGTATTGAGTGTTGTCTTCTGTGGCGATAAGTCTTGAGTTTCTGTAGTTAATTAAATTGTTGTGTGAATTGCGATGTTATACACAGGCATTCCTTGTATCGTAAGTCCTGCTTGCGTATTGGTGTTCTGAAATACGTGTTTGGAGGTCTCTTGATGTTTCGCCCACGTATAATTTGTTGCAGTCATTACAAGGGATTATGTATACCCCTGCAGAGGATGGAAGCTTGTCCTGTCTACTACTGGTGATGTTCTTGATGGTCGTGGTTGTGGAGGTTGATACTTGGAATGATGTATTGGAAAAGATGTTGGAAACATGTTTGGCAATGGAGTTGGTGGGGAGGACTATGTATCTCTTCTCGGCAGTGTCTTCTCTGGGTGTGTTGAAGATGTTTAATGCCCGCCGTCTGCAGTCTCTGATGAAGTGACGAGGATAGTGGAGTTTAGAAAATACTTGTTCAATTATAGTGCTCTCTTCCTCAAGGAACTCATTGCTGCAGATTCTGAGTGCGAGCAGGAAGAAGGCTATAATTACACCACGTTTAGTTTTGGTGTCGTGGTGAGAGTAGAAGTGGAGAAGATCGTTTTGGTTGGTTGGTTTTCGATAGACTTTAAAACGAAGTTCATGGTCAGCTTTGCAGAGAAGAACATCAAGGAAAGGAAGAGTGTTGTCGACTTCTTCTTCAAGTGTGAACTGGATTGAGGGCTCGACCTGGTTGAGCTTGTCTTGGAGAGCTTGAACGTTGAAGCGTCTGGGAGTTATGAGGAGAATATCGTCAGCATAACGGAGCCAGGTGACAGTCGAAGGAATAATGGTGTAGAAACGCTCGGCTTCCAGATGTTCCATGTATAATTTCGCCAGGACGGCACTGAGTGGCGAGCCCATGGGTAGTCCAAAAGTCTGTTGAAAGAGATGATTTTCGAAAGAGAAACACGTAAAGCCGACACATAGTTCAACGAGGTCGATGAAATCGCTGGTTGGAATAGGAAGATCAAGTGAATCGTCAATTTTTCTGTGCAGGAGATCGATGGCTTGTGTAGTAGGTACTTTGGTGAATAGGGAAGTTACGTCAAGGCTGGAGAGTTTCTTGTTCCTGATGTTGATGTTGCGAATGCGATTGAGAAGATCACCCGAGTTTTTGAGATGTGCTGGACTGATAGTGCCCAAGAGTTTGGAGAGGTGTTTTGCGAGAATTCCTGAGAGTTGGTGGGGAGCATTGCCTATTCCCGAAGATATGGGCCTCAATGGGATACCAGGCTTGTGAGGTTTTGGTAGGCCGTACATTCTGGTAGGTCTGGGGTTGCTGGGTATGGTGTGCAGAAGTTTCTTCCCTTGTTCTGAGTTCTTCAGAATGCGGCGAGTCTTTTGAAGAAAAGTTTTAGTAAGGTTGTCCACTTGGTTAGTTGTGAGAGATTTATAGGTATCTTGGTCATTAAGTAGATTGAGCATTTTGTTCCTGTAGTCGTCAGTGTTCATGATAACAACACCACATCCTTTATCAGCGGTGGTGACCCTGATGGTCGTGTCTTCCGCTAAACCTTTAAGTGCAATGATGTAACGTCGAGGTATGACTGGGGAGCTGCATGTAGAGATGGCTGCTGAGATGATGCCTTGAAGAAAACCTTTTTGGAAGTTGGAGTCATTGTGTCTGTAGTTTTTGGCGATGAAATTGAGGTCTTGTTTTGGTTTCGTAATTCCTGTTGCGAATTTGAGGCCTAAGCTGAGGGCTTCGGTTTCTGTGGTTGATAGTGGACCTAAACTTTTCCAATGACAATTATCGCAGAGAGTTTGTAGTTTTCTAGCAAGTCTGATCTTCTGTTGAGCATTTGCTGTGGTAACTCTGTTGCGAATGATTTCGGCGGTGCGTCTGTTCATGTTACCCCTAAGTGCTGTGCCTAGTGTTCTGGATTGGAGAAAAGCTTCCCTTGTAGCATTGTTTAAGTCATCTGCACACTCTTCAAGGTAGGTCTGAGCTGTAGCGGAGAAAGGAGGTTTGATGTTGGCAATTTGAGGAGGAGTAGATCTTGGTAAGACCATTTCTTGGATGCAGTCACGAAGAAAATTGTGTCTGTTGCGAAGAGAGTAAGCTTTTAGAAGGAGGTCCAGGTATTCTCTGTGTGAAGGATCCATTTCTACTGCAGTGTTTGACACGATGAAAATAAATGGTGTAAAATACCGACACAATGGAAACATAAACACATATGCAGTTTAATGTGATGCTTTATTGACAGCGTTTCGCCCACACAGTGGGCTTTTTCAAGTCACACACAGATCTACCTGGGGTGGAAGGTACGGAAGGTACCTTCCACCCAGGTAGATCTGTGTGACTTGAAAAAGCCCACTGTGTGGGCGAAACGTTGTCAATAAAGGATCACATTAAACTGCATATGTGTTTATGTTTCCACAATAGCTTTGTTAATCCCACACCTTCTCCTAATTTCCAAACTACGAATTCTCTACATTATATTCACACCACCCATTTCCCTCAGGAATGACATCTCCACTGCCTCCAGCCTTCTCCTCGTTGCAACATTGTCACCCATGCTTCACAACCATACAAGAGTGTTGGTACAACTATACTCTCATACATTCCCTTCTTTGCTTCGCAGACAAAGTTCTTTGTCTCCACAGACTCCTGAGTGCACCACTCACCCTTTTACCCTCATCAATTCTGTGATTTACCTCCTCCTTCATAGACCCATCTGCTGACACGTTCACTCCTAAATATATGAATACATTCACCACCTAATCTTTTTGTAATCCTCATTCTTATATTCACTTGTAATTTTCTTCTCTTACATACCCTACCAAATTGATCCACCAACCTCTACAACTTCTCTTCAGAATCTCCCAAAAGTACAGTTTCATCAGCAAAGAGCAACTGTGACAACTCCCACTTTGTGTTTGTTTCTTTATTTTTTAACTTCACACCTTTTGCCAAGACCCTCGCATTCACTTCTCTTACAACCCTATCTATAAATATATTGACGAACCTTGGTGCCATCACACATCCTTGTCTAAGGTCTACTTTTTCTGGGAAATAATTTCCCTCTCTCCTACATACTCTAACCTGAGTCTCACTATCCTTGTAAAAAGTCTTCACTGTTTTCAGTAACCTACCTCCTATACCATACACCTACAACATCTGCCACATTGCCCTTCTGTCTACTTTATTAAATGCCTTTTCCAAATGCATATATGCCACAAAAATGTCTTTACACTTATCTAAATACTGTTCACCTATATGTTTCACTGTAAACACTTGGTCTACACACTCCCTAACGTTCCTAAAGCCTCCTTGTTCATCTGCTATCCTACTCTCCGTCCTATTCTTAATTCTTCCAAAAATAACTCTACCATACCCTTTACCAGGAATGCTCAACAGACATATTCCCCTCTAGTTTTTGCACTCTTTTTTTTATCCTATTTGTTTTTATATAAAGGAACTATGCATGCTCTCTGCCAATCCCTAGGTACCTTACCCTCTTCCATTCATTTATTAATAATAGCACCAACCACTCCAATACTATATCCCCACATGCTTTAACAGTTTCTATCTTTATCCCATCAATCCCAGCTGCCTTACCCCCTTTCATTCTACCCACTGCCTCATGAACTTCCCCCACACTCACAACTGGTTCATCCTCACTTCTACGAGATGTTATTCCTCCTTGCCCTATACACGAAATCACAGCTTCCCTATCTTCATCAACATTTTTACAATTCCTCAAAATATTCCCTCCATCTTCCCGATACCTCTAACTCTCCATTTAATAACTCTCCTCTCCTATTTTTAACTGTCAAATCCATGTGTTCCCTAGCCTTCCTCAATTTGTTAATCTCACTCCAAAACTTTTTCTTATTTCCAACAAAATTTGTTGATAACATCTCACCCACTCTCTCATTTGCTCTCTTTTTACATTGCTTCACCACTCTCTTAACCTCTCTCTTTTTCTCCATATACTCTTCCCTCCTTGCATCACTTCTAATTTGTAAAAACCTCTCGTTTGCTAACTTTTTCTCCCTTACTACTCTCTTTACATCATCATTCCGCCAATCGCTCTTCTTCCTTCCCGCACCCACTTTCCTGTAACCACAAACTTCTGCTGAACACTCTAACACTACATTTTTAAACCTACCCCATACATCTCCGACCCCATTACCTATACTCTCACTAGAACATCTATCCTCCAATAGTTGTTTATATCTTACCTTAACTGCCTCCTCTTTTAGTTTATACACCTTCACCTCTCTATTGCTTGCTGCTTCTATTTTTCTTGTATTCCGTTTACCTTTTACCCTCACTGTAGCTACAACTAGAAAGTGATCTGATATATCTGTGGCCCCTCTATAAACATGAACATCCTGAAGTCTACTCAACATTCTTTTATCTACCAATACATAGTCCAACAAACTACTGTCATTACGCCCTACATCATATCTTGTATACTTATTTATCCTCTTTTTTCTTAAAATACGTATTACTTATAACTAAACCCCTTTCTATACACAGTTCAATCAAAGGGCTCCCATTATCATTTACACCTGGCACCCCAAACTTGGCTAACACACCCTCTCTACATGTTTCTCCGACTTTAGCATTTTGGTCTCCTACCACAATTATTCTCTCACTTGGTTCAAAGGTTCCCATACATTCGCTTAACATCTCCCAAAATCTCTCTGTCTCCTCTACACTCCTCTCTTTTCCAGGTGCATAGACGCTTATTATGACCCACTTTTCACACCCGACTCTTATTTTGATCCACATAATCCTTGAATTTACACATTTACATTCTGTCTTCTCCTTTCATAATTGGCCCTTCAACATTATTGCTACCCCTTCCTTAGCTCTAACTCTCTCAGATACTTAATCCCATTTATTTCTCCCCACTGAAACTCGCCTACCCCCTTCAGCTTTGTTTCACTTAGAGTCAGGAGAAGGGGTTACTAGCCCATTGCTCCCGGCTCTTTAGTCGCCTCATACGGCACGCATGGCCTTCGAAGGAAAGATTCTTTTCCACTTCCCCATGGACAATAGAGAGAGAAAAGAACAAGAACAAGAGCTATTAAGAAAAAGAAGAAAAACCCTAGATATGTGTATGTATATATATGCATGTGCATGCCTGTGTAATGTGACCTAAGTATAAGTAGAAGTAGCAAGATAAACCTGTTATCCAGCGTGTTTGTGAAACAGAAAAAAGACACCAGCAACCCTAGCAATATGTAAAACAGTTACAGGTTTCTATTTCACAGTCATCTGGCAGGACGGTAATACCTCCCTGGGTGGTTGCTATCTACCAACCTACTACTCATATACATTATTTTCATGTTTTTATTAACACATCGGCCGTTTCCCACCAAGGCAGGGTGGTCCGGAAAAGAAAAACTTTCATCAACATTCATTCCATTACTGTCCTACCAGAAGCATGGCTACACTTCAATTATAAAAAATGCAACATTGACACTCCTTCTTCAGAGTGCTGGCACTGTACTTCCCATCTCCAGGAATCAAGTCCAGCCTGCCGGTTTCCCTGAATCCCTTCATAAATGCTACCTTGCTCACACTCCAACAGCAAGTAGGTCCTAAAAACCATTTGTCTTCATTCTCTCCTATCTAACACACTCACGCACGCTTGCTGGAAAGCCAAGCCCCTCAAGCACAAACCTTCCTTTACCCCCTCCCTCCAACCATTCCTAGGCCGACCTTTCCCCCGCCTTCCCTTAATTACAGATTTATACACTCTCGAAGTCATTCTATTTCGTTCCATCCTGTCTACATGTCCGAACGATCTCTATAACCCCTCCTCAGCTCTCTGGATAATAGTTTTGGTGATCCCATACCTCCTAGTCTCCAAACTACGGATTCACTGCACTCATTGCCTTCAGACATGACATCTCCACTGCCTCCAGCCTTCTCCTTGTTGCAGCATTCACAACCCATGTCTCACACCCATGCAAGAGCGTTGGTATGACTATACTCTCATACCTTCCCCTCTTTGTTACCATGGAAAAAGTTCTTTTTCTTCGCTCACCTTTTCCCTTTCATCAATTCAATGATTCACCTCATCTTTCATGGACCCAACTGCTGACACGTCCACTCCTAAATTTCTGAGGAGGTGAGCGTTCACCTCCTCCATGCTCTCTCCCTCCAATCTGTTATCCAATGTTTAGTCATCTATTTTTTTTGTTAACCTCATCACGTTACTTTTTCGTATATTTACTTTAAATTTTCTTCTTTTACATACCCTACCAATCTCATCCACCAAGCTCTGCAATTTCTCTTCAGAATCTCCCAGAAGCACAGTGTCATCAGCAAAGACCAACTTATTTATTTATTTCAACACAACGGCCGTATCCCACCGAGCCGCGGTGGCTCAAAAGGAAAAAGGAAAGTTTCTCCTTTTACATTTAGTAATATATACATGAGAAGGGGTTACTAGCCCCTTGCTCCCGGCATTTTAGTTGCCTCTTACAACATGCATGGCTTACGGAGGAAGAATTCTGTTCCATTTCCACATGGAGGTAAGAGGAAATAAACAAGAACAAGAACTAGTAAGAAAATAGAAGGAAACCCAGAGGGGTGTGTATATATATGCTTGTATATGTATGTGTAGTGTGACCTAAGTGTAAATAGAAGTAGCAAGACGCACCTGAAACCTTGCATGTTTATGAGACAGAAAAATGGACACCAGCAATACTACCATCATGTAAAACAATTACAGGCTTTCGTTTTACACTCACTTGGCAGGACGGTAGTATCTCCCTGGGTGGTTCCTGTCTACCAACCTACTACCTACAATATATATATATATATATATATATATATATATATATATATATATATATATATATATATATATATATATATATATATATATATATATATATATATATATATATATATATATATATACATACATACTCGAGTGTGTTTCTACGATACACTGGTATCAGTCAAGTTTGTATTAGAAAACTCTTGACTCACAAAACCGAATTAATACGACTGCAATGTCTGCCCTGGGTTTGAACCCTTCCCGTTCTGTGGTATAATTTAAATACTCGGATGAATAGTTGGTTAATAGGGCTTGGAACTTATGAAGGGCCATTAGAGGAATGATTCGTCGGTTGTTCGAATCCCACACATTCTGTGAGTTTCGTATTTGACATTTTTTAGAAGTGATTTAATTCTAATTATATTTGAGAGAACGGAATGAAATTGAAGAATAATATCACTCTCGTGGAATGGGAGCGAAAGCAATTAGTGAAAATTTAAGGAAAAAACTGAGATCTGGATATTTCCCCAATTGTTAGAACCTTCATCTGCTGAAGATGGTCTCTGACTGAGACAGAATTATTTTTTTTTTAACAGTGCGATTCCTGTCTCACATTTCCTCGATTAGCCTTCATGACGCTGATCAGCGAACCAATACCTGAAAACTAAACTTAAATAAATAAAGGGTATATTCAAGCGAGCATAGTGTATGCACAAGTAAAAAAAGTATAAACATGTGAACAAAGTTTATACACACGTGAACAAGGTTATGCGCACGTGAACAAGGATATACACACGAGAGTAAAGATTATACTCACGTGAACAAAGTTTAAACACACATGAACAAAGTTTATTCACAGTTGAACAAACTTTATACACACGTGAACAAAGTTGATTCACACGTGAACAAAGTTTATAAACACCTGAACAAAGTGTAAACACACGTGTACAAGGACCCATGCCTGGAAAATAGATCGACGGAGTATCTCAGAACCTGCAAAATAATTTTTTAGATTATGTAAACATTATCGCTGAAGTGTCATAATTATACACGAGGATGTGTGCCGGGTAGCCAGGAGAAGACCTCGCTCACCTGATCAAGAGCTGTCATCACTTGACATCCCCGCGTTGCAGGGAACCTTCTCCACCACCACCCTCACCACAAACATGACAGCCCCACGTTGCAGGGAACCTGCTCCACCACCACCATCACAACCAACATTACAGCCCCACGTTGCAAAGAACCTTCCCCAACAACACCATTACCATCAACATGACAGCCCCACGTTGCAAGGAACCTGCCCCAACGCCACCATCGCCACCACCATGAGAGCCCCACGTTGCAGGGAACATTCCCCACCACCACCATCACCACTACTATGACAGGCCTACGTTGCAGGGAACCTTCCCCACCACCAACATCACCATCAACATGATAGCCCCACGCTGCAGGGAACCTTCCCCACCACCACCATCATGACAGCTACACGTTGCAGGGAACCTTCCCCAAAAACCACGATCACTACCAAAATGACAGCACCGCGTTGCAGGGAACCTGCCCCAGCACCACCATTACCACCAACATTACAGCCGCACGTTGCAGGGAACCTGCCCCACCACAACCGTCACAACCAACATTACAGCCCCACGTTGCAGGGAACCATTACCACCAACACCATCACCATCAACATAACAGCCCCAAGTTGCAGGGAACCTTCCCACACCACCACCATCTCCACCACCATGAGAGCCCAACGTTGCTGGGAACCTTCCCCACCACCACCATCACCACCACCATGACAGCTCCACGTTGCAGGGAACCTTCCCCACCATCAACATGAGAGCCACACGTTGCAGGGAACCTTCCCCACCACCATAAATAAAAACATGACAGCCCTGCGTTGCAGGGAACCTTCCCCACCACCATCATCACTACCAACATGACAGTCCCACATTGCAGGGAACCTTACACACCACCACCATCACCACCAACATGACAGCCAAACTTTGCAAGGAACCTTCCCGACCACCACCATCACTACCAACATGACAGCCCCACGTTTCAGGGAACCTTCTCCACTCCAACATCACCACCACCATGAGAGCCCCACGTTGCAGGGAACCTTCCTCACCACCACCATCACCATCAACATGACAGCACCACGTTTCAAGGAACCTTCCCCACAACCACCATCACTACCAACATGAGAGACACTCGTTGCAGGGAACCTTCCCCATCACCATCACTACCAACATTACAGCTCCACGTTGCGGGGAACCTTCCCCACCACCACAATCACTACAAACATGACAGCCCCACGTTGCAGGGAACCTTCCCCACCACCATCAATACCAACATTACAGCCCCACGTTGCAGGGAACCTTCCCCACCACCACAATCACCACCAACATGTCAGCCCCACGTTGCAGGAAACCTTCCCCACCGCCACCATCAATACCAACATGACAGCCTCGCGTCGCAGGGAACCTTCCCCACTACCCCATCACTACCAACATGAGAGCCACACTTTGCAGGGAACCTGCCCCATCACCACCATCACTACCAACATTACAGCCCCACGTTGTACTGAACCTTCCCCATCACCACCATCAGTACCAACATGAGAGCCCCACGTTGCAAGGAACCTTCCCCGCACACTAAATCACCACCTACATGACAGCCCCACGTTGCAGGGAACTTTCCGCACCTCCACAATCACCACCGTCATGACAGTCCCACGTTTAGGTGAACCTTCCCCATCACCACCATCAATGCCAACATGACAGACACGCGTTGCAGGGAACCTTCCCCACCCCCATCATCACGAAAAATATAACAGCCCCACGTTGCAGGGCACTTTCCCCAACACCACCACCATCACTACCAAAATGACAGAACAACGTTTCAGGGAACCTTCCTCACCACCACCATCACCATCAACATGACAGCCCCTCGTTGCAGGAAACCCTCTCCATCACAATCACTACCAACGTTACAGCCCCACATTGCAGGAAACCTTCCCCACTACCACCAGCACTACCAACATTGCTGCCCCACGTTGCAGGGAACCTTCCCCAACACCATCAATACCAACATGAAAGCAACGCATTGCAGGGAACCTTCCCCACCACCACCATCACTACCAACATGACAGCCACACGTTGCAGGGAACATTCCCCACAACCATCACTGCAAACATTACACCCCCACGTTGCAGGGAACCTTCCCCACCACCACCATCACCACTACTATGACAGCCTTACGTTGCAGGGAACCTTCCATACCACCAACATCACCATCAACATGACAGCCCCACGTTGCAGGGAACCTTCCCCACCACCATCAATACCAACATGACAGCCCCGCATTGCAGGGAACCTTCCCCACCACCATCATCACCACCAACATGAGAGCCTCACGTTGCAGGGAAGCTTCCGCACCACCACCACCATCACTACCAAAATGACAGCATCACGTTGCAGGGAACCTCCCCCAACACCACCATCACCACCAACAATACAGCCGCACGTTGCAGGGAACCTGCCCCACCACCACCTTCACAACCAACATTACAGCCCCACGTTGCAGGGAACCTTCCCCACCACCAGAATCACCACCACCATGACAGCTCCACATTGCTGGGAACCTTCCCCACCACCAACATCACCATTAACATGAGAGCCCCAAGTTGCAGGGAACCTTCACCACCACCATAAATACAAACATGACAGCCTTGCGTTGGAGGGAACCTTAACCACCACCAGCATCACCACCAACATAACAGCCAAACGTTGCAGGGAACCTTCCCGACCACCACCACCACTACCAACATGACAGCGTTACGTTGCAGAGAACCTTCAAAACCGCCACCATCACCACCACCATGGCAACCCTACGTTGCAGGGAGAATTCCCCACCACCAACATCACCACCACCCTGACAGCTCCAAGTTGCAGGGAACTTTCCCCATCACCAACATCATGACAGATCCATGTTGCAGGGAACCATACACACTACCATCATCAATACCATCATGAGAGGCCCGCGTTGCAGGAAACCTTCCCCACCACCATCATCACCACCAACATGACTGACCTTCGTTGCAGGGAACCTTCCCCACCCCATCATCGCCACCAACATGATAGCTCCACGTTGCAGGGAACCTTCCCCACCACCACCACCATCACTACCAAAATGACATTCCCACGTTGCAGAGAACCTTTACACCAACACAGTCACCATCAACATGACAGCCCGACGTTGCAGGGAACCTTCCCCACCACCACCATCACCACCACCATGACAGCCCCTCGTTCCAGGGAACCTTCCTCACCATCAACATCACCGCCAACATGACAGCCCTACGTTGCAGGAAACCTTCCCCTCTAGCACCATCACTACCAACATGACAGCCCCACGTTGCAGGGAACCTTCCCCACCACCACCATCAATGCCAACATGACAGCCCCGCGTTGCAGGGAACCTTCCCCACCACAATCATCACCAAAAACATGAGAGCCCCACGTTGCAGGGAACCTTCCCAATCACCACCATCACTAACAACATGACAGCCCCATGTTGCAAGGAACCTTCCCCACCACGACCATCACCATCAACATGACAGCCCCACGTTGCAGGAAACCTTCCCCACAACCACCATCACTACCAACATGACAGACACACATTGCAGGGAACCTTCCCCACCACCATCACTACCAACATTACAGCCCCACGTTGAAGGGAACCTTCCCCACCACCACAATCACTACCATCATGTCAGCCCCATGTTGCAGGGATCCTTCCCCACTGCCACCATCAATACAAGCATGACAACCCCGCGTTGCATGGGAAGCTTCCCCACAACCCTATCACTACCAACATGAGAGCCCCACGTTGCAGGGAACCTGCCCCACCACCACCATCACTACCAACATTATAGCACCACGTTGTACTGAACCTTCCCCACCACCACCATCAGTACAAACATGAGAGCCCCACGTTGCAGGGAACCTTCCCCACCACTACCATCACTATCAACATGACAGCCCCACGTTGCAGGGAACTTTCCTCACCACCACCATGACAGTCCCACGTTTAGGTGAACCTACCAACCACCACCATCAATGCCAACATGACAGCTCCGCGTTGCAGGGAACCTTCCCCACTCACATCATCACCACCAATATGATAGCCCAACGTTGCAGGGTACTTTCCCCACCACCACCACCATCACTTCCAAAATGACAGCCCAACGTTCAAGGGAACCTTCCTCACCATCACAATCACCATCAACATGACAGCCCCACGTTGCAGGGAACCTTCCCAACAACCATCACTAAAAACATTACAGCCAAACTTTGCAGGGAACCTTCCCCACCACCATGAATACCAACATGACAGCAACACATTGCAGGGAACCTTCCCCACCACAACCATCACTACCAACATGACAGCTCCACGTTGCAGGGAACCTTCCTCACCACCACCATCACTACCAACATTACAGCTCAAAGTTGAAGGGAACCTTACCCACCACCTCCATCACTACCAACATGACAGCCCCACGTTGCAGTGAACCTTCCCCACGACCATCACTGCCAATATTACAGCACCACGTTGCAGGGAACCTTCCCCAGCACCACCATCACCACCAACATTATAGCCGCACGTTGCAGGGAACCTGCCCCACCACCACCATCACAAGGAACATTACAGCCCCACGTTGTAGGAAACCATCCCCAACAACACTATAACCATCAACATGACAGCAGGGATCCTTCTCCACCACCACCATCACTACCACCATGACAGCTCCACGTTGCAGGGAACCTTCCCCTCCACCATAAATTCAAACATGACAGCCAAACGGTGCAGGGAACCTTCCCGACCACCACCATCACTACCAACATGACAGCGCCACGTTGCAGGGAGCCTTCCCCACCGCCACCATCACCACCACAATGAGTGCCCCACGTTGCAGGGAAAATTCCCCACCAAAACATCACCACCACCATTACAACTCCACGTTGCAGGGAACCTTCCCCACCACCAACATCACCATCAACATGACAGCCCAACGTTGCACGGAACCTTCCCTACAACCATCAATACCAACATGACGGCCAAGCGTTGCAGGGAACCTTCCCCACAATTATCATCATTACCAACATTACAGTCCCACGTTGCAGGGAACCTTCCCCACCACCACCATCACCACCAACATGACAGCCCACGTTGCAGGGAACTTTCCCGACCACCTCCATCATGACAGCTCCACGTTGCAGGGAACCTTCTCCACCACCACCACCAATACCAACGTGACAGCCCCGCGTTGCAGGGAACCTTCCCCACCACCATCATCACCACCAACATGAGAGCCTAACGTTGCAAGGAACCTTCAACACAATAACCACCATTACTACCAAAACGACAGCCCCACGTTGCAGATAACCTTCCCCACAACCACCATCACCACCACCATGAGAGCCCCACGTTGCAGGGAACCTTCCCCACCACGAAGATCACCATCAGCATCAAAGACCCACATTGCAGGGAACCTTCCCCACCACCATCAATTCCAACATGACAGCCCTGCGATGCAGGAATCTTCCACACCACCTTCATAACTACCAACTTGACAGTCCCACGTTGCAGGGAACCTTCCCCACCACCACCAACATGACAGCCCCACGTTGCAGGGAACTTTCACGACCACCACAATCACTACCAACATGACAGCTCCACGTTACAGGGAACTTTCCCCACCACCACTATAATGACAGCTCCACGTTGCAGGGAACCCACCCCACCACTAACATCACCATCAACATGACAGCCCCACGTTGCAGGGAACCTTCCCCATATCCACCAATACCAACATGACAGCCCTGCGTTGCAGGGAACCTTCCCCACCAACATCATCACTACCAACATAACAGTCCTACGTTGCAGGGAACCTTCCCCACCACCACCATCACCACCAACATGACAGCCCCACGTTGCAGGGAACTTTCCCGACCACCACAATCACTACCAACATGACAGCTCCACGTTGCAGGGAACCTACCCCAATACTAACATCACCATCAACATGAGAGCCCCATGTTGCAGGGAACTTTCCCCATATCTATCAATACCAACATGACAGCCGTGCGTTGCAGGGAACCTTCCCAACCAACATCATCACTACCAACATGACAGTCCCACGTTGCAGGGAAGCTTCCCCATCTCCACTATCACCACCAACATGACAGCCCCACGTGGCAGGGAACCTTCCCGACCACCATCATCACTGCCAACATGACAGCCCCACTTTGCAGGGAACTTTCTCCATCACCACCATCATGACAGCTCCACGTTGCAGGGAATCTTCCCCACCACCACCTTCAGTACCAACATGAGAGCCCCGCGTTGCAGGGAACCTTCCCCACCACCATCATCACCACCAACATGACAGCCCTTCGTTGCAGGGAACATTTCCAACAACCGTCATCGCCACCAACATGAGAGCCCCTCCTTGCAGGGAACCTTCCCAACCACCACCACCACCATCACTACCAAAATGACAGCCACAAGTTTCAGGGAACTTTTCCCACCACCACGATCACGACAGCTCCACGTTGCAGGGAACCCACCACACCACTAACATCACCATTAACATGACAGCCTCACGTTGCAGGGAACCGTCCCCATATCCATCAATACCAACATGACAGCCCTGCGTTGCAGGGAACATTTCCCGCCAACATCATCACAACCAACATGACAGTCCGACGTTGCAGGGAACTTTCCCTACCACCACGATCACTACCATCATGACAGCTCCACATTGCAGGGAACCTACCCCACTACTAACATCACCATCAACATGACAGCCCCACGTTTCATGGAACCTTCGCCATATCTATCAATACCAACATGACAGCCCTGCGTTGCAGGGAACCTTCCCCACCAACATCCTCACTACCAACATGACAGCCCCACGTTGCAGGGAACTTTTCCCATCACCACCATCATGACAGCTCCTCATTGCAGGGAACTTTCCCCACCATCACCACCACCATGACAGCCCCTCGTTGCAGGGAACCTTCCTCACAACCTACATCACAACCAATATGACAGCCCCACGTTGCAGGAAACCTTCCACACCACCACAATCACTACCAACATGACGGCCCCACGTTGTAGGGAACTTTCCCCACTACCACTATCACCACTATTATGACAGCACCACGTTGCAGGGAACCTTCCCCATCACCACTATCACTACCAACATGAGAGCCCCACGTTGCATGGAACCTTCCCCATCACCACTATCACTACCAACATTACAGCCCCACGTTGCAGGGAACCTTTCCCACCACCACCATCACTACCAACATGACGGCCCCACGTTGTAGGGAACTTTTCCCACTACCACTATCACCACTATCATGACAGCACCACGTTGCAGGGAACCTTCCCCACCAACATCACTACTAACACTACAGCCCCACGTTGCAAAGAACATTCCCCACCACCACCATCACCACCAACATGTCAGCTCCACGTTGCAGGGAACCTTCCCCACCGCCACCATCAATACCAACATGACAGCCCAGGGTTGCAGGGAACCCTCTCTACCACAATCTTCACTACCAACATGAGAGCTCCACGTTGCAGGGAACTGTGCCCACCACTACCATCACCACCAACATGACAGCCCCACGTTGCAGGTAACCTTTCCCCCACCATCATCACTACCAACATGACAGCCCTACGTTGCAGGGAACATTCCCCACCACCACCATCACCACCACCACCATCATGACAGTCCCGCGTATAGGTGAACTTTCCACACCACCACCATGAATGCCAGCATGACAGCCACGCGTTGCAGGGAACTTTCCCCTCCACCACCTGGAGTTTACCTGGAGAGAGTTCCGGGGGTCAACGCCCCCGCGGCCCGGTCTGTGACCAGGCCTCCTTAGGTCAGTGTCCCAGGATGCGACCCACACCAGTCGACTAACACCCAGGTACCCATTTTACTGATGGGGAACATAGACAACAGGTGGAAAGAAACACGTCCAATGGTTCTACTCTGGCTGGGAATCTAACCCAAGCCCTCACCGTGCGAAGCGAGAGCGTTAACCACCAGGCCACCAGAGCCACCATCACTTCAAAATGACAGCCCAACGTTTCAGGGAACATTCCTCACCACCACCATCACCATCAACATGACAGCCCCTCGTTGCAGGGAACCTTCCCCACAACCATCACTACCAACATTACAGCCCCACGTTGCAGGGAACCTTCCCCACAACCACCAGCACTACCAACATTACAGCCCCACCTTGCAGGGAACCTTCCTCACCACCATCAATACCAACATGACAGATACGCATTGCTGGGAACCTTCCCCACAACCACCATCACTACCACCATGACAGCCCCACGTTGCAGGGAACCGTCCTCACCACAACCATCACTACCAACATTACAGCCCCAAGTTGAAGGGAACCTTCCCCAGCAAAACCATCACTACGAGCATGACACCCCCACGTTGCAGGAAACCTTCCCCACCACCGTCACTACCAACATTACAGCCCCACGTTGCTGGGAACCTTCCCCCGACCATAACTACCAACATTTCAGCACAACGTTGTAGGGAACCTTCCCCACCACCACCATCACCACCAACATGACAGCCTCACGTTGCAGGGAACCTTCCCCTCCACCACCATCAATACCAACATGACAGCCCTGCGTTGCAGGGAACCTTCCCCACCACCACCATCACCACCAACATTACAGACCAACGTTGCAGGGAACCTTCCCCACAACCATCAATACCAATATGACAGCAACGCATTGCACGTAACCTTCCCCACCACAACCATCACTACCAATATTACAGCTCCAAGTTGAAGGGAACCTTACCCACCACTACCATCACTACCAACATAACAGCCCCACGTTGCAGCGAACCTTCCCCACGACCATCACTGCCAATATTACATCACCACGTTGCAGGGAACCTTCCCCACCACAACCATCACTACCAATATTACAGCTCCAAGTTGAAGGGAACCTTACCCACCACTACCATCACTACCAACATGACAGCCCCACGTTGCAGCGAACCTTCCCCACGACGATCACTGCCAATATTACTTCACCACGTTGAAGGGAACCTTCCCCACGACCGTCACTACCAACATTACAGCCCCACGTTGCAGGGAACCTTCCCCACCACCAACATCACCATCAAGATTACAGCCTCACGCTGCATGGAATCTTCCCCACCACCATCAATACCAACATGACAGCCCCGCGTTGCAGGGAACTTTCCCGTCCACCACCATCGCTACCAACATGACAGCACCACGTTGCAGGGAACTTTCCCCATCATCACCATCATGACAGCTCCGCGTTGCAGGGAACCTTCCCCACCACCACCATCTATACCAACATGAGAGCCCCGCTTTGCAGGAAACCTTCCCCACCACCATCATCACCACCAGCATGAAAGCCCTTCGATGCAGGGAAACTTCCCCACCACCATCATCGCCACCTACATGAGATCCCCTCGTTGCAGGGAACCTTACCCATCACCATCATCGCCACCAACATGAGAGCCCCACGTTGCAGGGAACCTTCCCCACCACCATCACCATCACTACCAAAATGACAGCCCCACGTTGCAGGGAACCTTCCCCACCATCACCATCACCACCACCATGACAGCCTCACGTTGCAGGGAACCTTCACCACCACCACCATCACTACGAACATGAGATCCCTACGTTGCAGGGAACCTTCCCCACCACTACCATCCCCACCAACATGACAGCCCCACGTTGCAGGAAACCTTCCCCACCACAACCATCACTACCAACATAACAGCCCGACGTTGTAGGGAACTTTCCCCACTACCACTATCACCACTATCATGAAAGCCCCACGTTGCAGGGAATTTTCCCCACCACCCCCATCATTGCCAACACGACAGCCCAGGGTTGCAAAGAACCTTCCCCACCACCATCATCACCACAAACATGAGAGCCCCACGTTGCAGGTAACCTTCCCTCCACCACCATCACTACCAACATGACAGCCCCACGTTGCACAGAACATTCCACACCACCACCATCATGACAGTCCCGCGTTTAGGTGAACCTTCCCCACCACCACCATCAATGCCAGCATGACAGCCCCGCGTTGCAGGGAACCTTCCCCACCCCCATCATCACCACCAACATGACAGCCCCACGTTGCAGGTAACCTTCCCCCCAACACCATCACTACCAAAATTACAGCGCCACGTTGCAAGGAACCTTCCCCACCACCACCAACACTACCAACATTACAGCCCCCCTTTGCAGGGAACCTTCCTCACCACCATCAATACCAACATGACAGATACGCATTGCTGGGAACCTTCCCCACAACCACCATCACTACCAACATGACAGCCCCACGTTGCAGGGAACCGTCCTCACCACAACCATCACTACCAACATTACAGCCCCAAGTTGAAAGGAACCTTTCCCACCAAAACCATGAGTACCAGCATGACAGCCCCATGTTGCAGGGAACCTTCCCCACCACCGTCTCTACCAACATTACAGCCCCACGTTGCAGGGAATCTTGCCCCGACCATAACTACCAACATTACAGCACAACGATGCAGGGAACCTTCCCCACTACTACAATCACCACCAACATGAGAGCCCCACGTTGCAGGGAACCTTCCCCACCTCCACCATTACTACCAACATGACAGCCCCACGTTGCAGGGAACCTTCCCCACTACCACCATCAATACCAAAATGACAGCACCACGTTGCAGGGAACCTTTGCCACCACCACTATAACTACCAACATTAGAGCCACACGTTGCAGGGAACCTTCCTCCTCACCACCATGACTACCTACACTACAGCATCACGTTGCAGGGAACCTTCCCCACCACCACAAACATGACAGCCAAACTTTAGAGGGAACCTGCTCCACCACAGCCATCACTACTAACATTACAGCCCCACGTTGCAGGGAGCCTTCCCCGCCACCACCGTCACCACCAACATGACAGCCCAACGTTGCAGGGAACCTGTCCCATCACCACCATCACTACCAACATTACAGCCCCACGTTGCAGGGAACCTTCCCCACAACCACCATCACCACTAACATGACAGCCCCACGCTGCAGGGAACCTTCCCGACAACCACAATCACTACCAGCATGAGAGCCCCATTTTGCAGGGAACTTTCCCCACCACCACCACCATCATGACAGCTCCACGTTGCAGGGAACCTTCCCAACCATCACCATCAATACCAACATGACAGCTCCGCGTTGCAGGGGACCTTCCCCACCACCATCGTCACCACCAACATCACAGTCCTTCGCTGCAGGGAACCTTCCCCACCAACACCCTCAACATCAACATGACAGCCCCACGTTGCAGGAAACCTTCTCCACCACCACCATCACCACCACCATGACAGCCCCACGTTGCAGGGAACTTAAATCACCACCAACATCACCATCAACATTACAACCCCACGTTGCAGGGAACCTTCCCGACCACCAACATCACTACCAAAATGAGAGCCCGACGTTGCAGGGAACTTTCCCCACCACTACCATCACCACCAACGTGACAGCCCCACGTTGCAGGAAACTTTCCCCACCACCACCATCACTAACAACATGACAACCCCACGTTGCAGGGATCTTTCCCCACCACCACCATCACCACCATGATGAGAGCCCTACGTTGCAGGGAACCTTCCCCACCAATTCATCAATGCCAACATGACAGCCCCGCGTTGCAGGGAACCTTCCCCACCACCATCATCCCTACAAATATGAGAATCCCACGTTGCAGGGAGCCTTCCCAACCACCACCATATCTACCAACATGACAGCCCCACGTTGCAGAGAACCTTCCCCACCACGACCATCACCACCACAATGACAGCCCCACGTTGCAGGGAACCTTCCCCGCCACCCCCATCGCTACCAACATTACAGCCCCATGTTGTGGGGAAAATTCCCTTCCACAACCATCAGTTACAACATGAGAGCCCCACGTTGCAGGGAACCTTCCCCACCACTACCATCACCACCAATATGACAGCGCCACGTTGCAGGTAACCTTCCCCCCACCATTATCACTACCAACATGACAGTTCCACGTTGCAGGGAACCTTCCCCACCACCACTATCAAAGCCAACATGACGGCCCCGCGTTTCAGGGACCCTTCCCCACCACCACCATCACCGTCAACATGACAGCCCCACGTTGCAGGGAACCTTCCCCACCACCATCACTACAAACATTACAGCTTCAAGTTGCAGGGAACCTTCCCCACCCCCACCAGCACTAACAAAATTACAGCCCCACGTTGCAGGGAACCTTCCCCACCACCATCACTACAAACATTACAGCTTCAAGTTGCAGGGAACCTTCCCCACCCCCACCAGCACTACCAAAATTACAGCACCGCGTTGCAGGGAACCTTCCCCACCACTACCATCTCTAGCAACATGGCAGCCCCACGTTGCAAGGAACCTTCTCAACCACCACCATCACTACCAACATGACAGCCACACGTTGCAGGGAACCTTCTCCACCACCACCACCACATCCACCATCACTACCAAAATGACAGCCTCACGTTGCAGGGAACCTTCCCCACCGCCACCATCACCACCAACATGACAGCCCCACGTTGCAGGAAACCTTCCCCACCACCACCATCAATACCAACATGACAGCAGCACGTTGCAGGGAACCTTCGCCACCACCACCATCACCACCAACATGACAGCCCAACGTTGCAGGGAACCTTCCCCACCACCACGATCACTAGCAACACGTTGCAGGGAACCTTCCTCACCACCACCATCACTACCTGCACTACAGCATCACGTTGCAGGGAACCTTCCCCACCACCACCAACATGACAGCCGAACGTTACAGGGAACCTGCCCCACCACTGCCATCACTACAAACATTACAGCCCCACGTTGCAGGGAACCTTCCCCACCACCATCAGTACCAACATGACAGCCCCGCGTTGCAGGGATCCTTCCCCACGACCACCATCACTACCAATATGACAGCCCCACGTTGCAGGGAACCTGCACCACCACCACCATCACTACCAACAATACAGCCCCACGTTGCAGGGAATCTTCCCTGCCACCATCATCACTACCAACATAACAGGCTCCCGGTTCAGAGAACCTTACCCACCACCACCATCACTACCGATATGATAGCCCCGCGTTGCAGGGAACCTTCCCCACCACCATCATTACCACCATGACAGCCCCACTTTGCAGTGAACCTTCCCCCCCCCCCACCACGATCACTACCAACATGAAAGCCCCACGTTGCAGGGAACTTTCTCCACCACCACTATCACCACCATCATGACAGTCCCACGTTTAGGGGAACCTTCCCCACCACCACCATCAAAACCAACATGACACCCCCACGTTGCAGGGAACCTAACCCCCACCACCATTCCTAGCATCATGACAGCCCCACGTTGCAGGGAACCTTCCCCGCCACCACCATCAAAGCCAACATTACAGCCCCGCGTTTCAGGGAACCTTCCCCACCACCACCATCACCGTCAACATGATAGCCCCACGTTGCACGGAACCTTCCCCACCACCATCACTACCAACATTACAGCTCCAAGTTGCAGGGAACCTTCGCCACCCCCACCAGCACTACCAAAATTACAACTCCACGTTGCAGGGAACCTTCCCGACCACCATCAATGCCAACATGACAGCACCGCGTTGCAGGGTACCTTCCCCACCACTACCATCACTACCAACATGGCAGCCCCACGTTGCAGGGAACCTTCCTCACCACCACCATCACTACCAACATTACAGCCCCACGTTGCAGGGAATCTTCCCCACGACCATCACTACCAACATTACAGCACCACGTTGCAGGGAACCTTCCACACCACCACAATCACCACCAACATGACAGCCCCACGTTGCAAGAAACCTTCCCCACCACCAGCATCATTATCAGCATGACAGCCCCACGTTGCAGGGGAACCCTTCCCCACACCCCATCACCTCCCAAAAATACAGCCCACGTTGCAGGGAACCCCCACCACCATCAAACCAAAATTTCAGCCCCCGTTTCAGGGAACCTTCCCCACCACCACAATAACCCAACATGAAGCCCCCGTGCAGGAACCTTCCCCACCCCATCCTACCAAAATTCAGCCCAGTTGCAGGAACCTTCGCCACCCCCACCCCTACCAAATTACAACTCCACGTTCAGGAACCTTCCCACCACCATCATCCAACTTACAGCACCCGTTGCAGTACCTCCCCACTACCATCACTACCACAAGGCACCCACGTTGCAAAAAACCTCCCCAAACCCCCACATCATTATCAGCATGACAGCCCCACGTTGCAGGGAACCTTCCCCACCCCCCACCTCACCCAACATGACACCCCACTTTGCGGAACCTTCCCCCACCCCCATCACTACCAAATACAGCCCCACGATTGCAGGACCTTCCCCCCCACAATACCAACCCCGACAGCCCTGCTTGCAGGGAACCTTCCCCCCACTACCATCTCTAAACTACATGGCCCCACGTTGCGGAACCTTCCTCGCCACCACCTTCCCACCACATTACAGCCCCACGTTTGCAGGGAACCTTCCCCACCCATCCCCAACTTAAGCCCCGTTTGCATTGAACCTTCCCCACCACCCCATCACCACCAACCATTACACCCCACTTGCAAGGAAACCCTTTCCCCCACACCACATTCACATGAGCCCCACGTTCAGGAACCTGCTCCACCATCACCGTCACTACCAATATTACAGCCCACTTTGCAGGAACCTTCCCCACCACCACCATCACTACCAACATGACAGCCCACGTTTGCGGAACCTTCCCCACCACCACTTCACCACCACACGACAGCCCCATGTTCAGGAACCTCCCCCCACCACCCTCACCACCACATACGCCCCACGTTGCAGGAACCTTCCTCACCACCAACACCCCAACATGCAGCCCCACTTTGCCGGAACCCTTTCCCACCACCCACCACATACACCCCGTTTGCAGAGAACCTTCCCCCCACAAACCCTCCTACCAACATTTCAGCCCCACCTTCAGAACCTTCCCCCAAACCCCAACATGACTGCCCCACGTTGCAGGACCTCCCCCCACCACCATCACTACCACATAAGCCCAGTTGCAGGAACCTTTCCCCACCCCCCATCACCACCATTCATACTCCCACGTTAGGGAACCTTCCCCACCACCACCCTCAAAGCCAACTGACAGCCCCACGTTCAGGACCTTCTCCCCACCACCACCATCACCCCCACAAGCCAGCCCCACGTTGCCTGAACCTTCCTCACCCCCATCCTCAACTTCACCCCACTTGCTCTTCCCCCCTACTCCACAAAACGCCCCTTAAACCCCCCCCCCCCTCCCCCCTCCCCCCTTTCAGGGAAAATTCCCCCCACCCCCCCCGCTCCCCCACGTTCAAAATTCCCCCCCCTCCCCCCCTTTCCCCCCTTCTAAACCCTTTCCCCCCCCCACCACCATACCTCCCCCCCTTCAAACCTTCCCCCCCCTGCCCCCAAACCACCCCTTTTCAAACCTTCCCCCCCCCTCCTCCCTTGCCCCCTTCAAACCTCCCCACCCCCCCCCCCTCCCCCCCGTTGCGGCCCCCCCCCCCAACCTCCTCCCACCCCCTTCAGGAACCTTCCCCCCCCAATTCCCCCTCACCCTTCAGAACCTTCCCCACCACACCCTCTTACACATGGCAGCCCCACGTTGCAGGGAACCTTCCTCCCCCCACCTTCCTACCAACATTACAGCCCCCCTTGCAGGGAAACCCTTTCCCCACACCTCACTACCAACATTAAAGCCCACGTTTTCAATTAACCCTTCCCCCCACCACCACAATCACCACCAAACATACGCCCACCTTTCGGGAACCTTCCCCACCACCACCCATTACGCATGAAGCCCCACGTTTCAGGGAACCTCCCCACCCCCTCACTACCAAAAATTTTCAGCCCCACTTTTCAGGGAAAAAACCTTCCCCCCACCACCATCAAAACCCCCATGACAGCCCCCGTTTTTAGGGGGAAACCTTTCCCCCCCACCACTGTCCCCCCCCAAAAGCAGCCCCCCTGTTGCAGGGGGAAACCCCCCGCCACCACCCTACCACATTTACGGGCCCCCCGTTGCAGGGAACCTTCCCCCACCACCATCACCACCAAAATAAGCCCACTTGCAGGGGAACCCCCCCCCACCACCACCAACATGACAGCCCCCGTTGAGGAACCTCCCCCCCCCCAACCATCATACCCCATTACAGCCCCACCTTGCGGGAAATTCCCCTAACACCAAAAAGAAGCCCCACTTTCGGGGCCCCCCCCCCACCACCCCACACCAACATGAAAGCCCACGTTGCGGGGAAATTTTCCCCCCCACCACCTTCCCCCACCACAGACAGCCCAGTTTGGGGGAAACCCCCCCCACCACCCTCAAAGCCAAAATGCGCCCCACTTGCAGGGAACCTTTTCCCCCCCAAACCCCCACCATCACCACCACCCGACAGCCCCCCTTGCGGAACCTTTCCCACCACCAAACCACCCGAAAAAGCCCCACTTGCAGGAACCCCCTCCCCCAACCCTTACTTTCCCCCATTTAAAAACCCCCAAAAAAAGCCCCACGTTGAGGAACCTTCCCCCCCAAACCACCATCAACCAACAACAGCCCCGTTTTCAGGAACCCTTCCCCACCACCACCCCCCCAACATGAAGCCCCCCCTTTAGGAACCTTCCCCACCCCCCATCAACCCCAAAATTTACAGCCCCAGTTGCAGGGGAAACCCTTTCCCCCCCCCACCACCCCCTACCAAATTACAACCCACGTTGCGGGAACCTTCCCACCACCAAACCAACACGACAGTCCCATTTGCAGGGAACCTGGCCCGCCACCATCATCACTACCTACATACGGCCCCACGTTGCAGGAACCTTCCCCACCACCACCATCACCACCAACATGACAGCCCCCCCGTTTCAGGGAAAAACCCTTTCCCCACCACCACCAACATGCAGCCCCCCGTTTCAGAGAACCTTTCCCCCCCAAACCATCATACCAAAAAGACGCCCCCTTGCAGGGGAAACCTTCCCCCAAACCCCCAACATGACTGCCCACGTTGCAGGGGAACCCACCCCACCAACACCATCACTACCAGCTTACGCCACCTTGCAGGGGCCTTCCCCACCCCCACCCTCACTACCTGCATACAGCATCACTTGCAGGGAACCTTCCCCCCGCCACCAAAAAGACAGCCAAACGTTACAGGGGACCTACCCCACCACCGCCGTCACTACTGACATTACAGCCCCACGTTGCAGGGAACGTTCCCCACCACCATCACCACCAACATGACAGCCCAACGTTGCAGGGAACCTGCCCCACCACCACCATCACTACCAACATTACAGCCCGACGTTGCAGGGAACCTTCCCTGCCACCACCATCACTACCAACATAACAGCCCCCCGTTGCAGGGAACCTTCCCCACCACCACCATCACTACCGATATGACAGCCCCGCGTTGCAGCGAACCTTCCCCACGACCATCATTGATACCATGACAGCCCCTCGTTGCAGTGAACCTTTCCCCCCACCACGATCACTACCAACATGACAGCCCCACCTTGCAGGGAACTTTCCCTACCACCACCATCACCACCATCATGACAGTCACACGTTTACTGGAACCTTCCCCACCACCACCATCAAAGCCAACTTGACAGCCCCACGTTGCAGGGAACCTTCCTCACCACCACCATCACTACCAACATGAGAGCCCCACCTTGCAGGGAACCTGCCCCACCACCACCATCACTACCAACATTACAGCCACACGTTGCAGGGAACCTTCCTCACCACCACCATCACTACCTAATTTACAGCCCCACGTTGCAGGGAACCTTCCTCACCACCACTAACATGACAGCCTCACGTTACAGGGAACCTGCCCCACCACCACCATCATAACCAACATTACAGCCCCACGTTGCAGGGAACCTTCCCCACCGCCATCACTGCCAACATTACAGCCCCCCGTTGCAGGGAACCTTCCCCACCACCACCAGCACTACCAACATTACAACCCCACGTTGCAAGGAACATTCCCCACCACCATCAATGCCAACATGACAGCACCGCGTTGCAGGGAATCTTCCCCACCACCACCATCACTACCAACATGACAGCCCCACGTTGCATGGAACCTTCCCCACCACCACCACCATCACTACCAATATGACAGCCCCACGTTGCAGGGAACCTTCCCCACGACCATCACTACCAACATTATAGCACCAAGTTGCAGTGAACCTTCCCCACCACCTCCATCAGTACCAACATGACAGCCCCGCGTTGCATGGAACCTTCCTCACCTCCACCACCACTACCAACATGACAGCTCCACGTTGCCGGGAACCTTCCCCACTACCATCAACATGACAGCCCCACGTTGGGGGGAACCTGCCCCACCACCACCATCACTACCAGCATTACAGCCACACGTTGCAGGGAACCTTCCCCACCACCACCAACATGACAGCCCCACTTTACAGGGAACCTGTCCCACCACCACCATCTCTACCAACATTACAACCCCAAGTTGCAAGGAACCTTCCCCAGCACCATCACTACCAACATGACAGCCCCACGTTGCAGGGAGCCTTCCCCACAACCACGAACATGACAGCCCCACGTTGCAGGGAACCTGCCCCACCACCACCATCACAATCAACATTACAGCCCTACGTTGCACTGAACCTCCCTTGCCACCACCATCACTACCAACATAACAGCCCCGCGTTGCAGGGAACCTTCCCCACCACCACCATCACTACTGATATGATAGCCCCGCGTTGCAGGGAACCTTCCCCACCACCATCATTACCACCATAACAGCCCCACGTTGCAGTAAACCTGCCCCACCACGACTTCACTACCAACATTACAGCCTGCTGCAACTAACCCATCTCTTTGGGAAGGACCTACTTCCACTGGGGAATCCCGCCTACCAGTGACTTTGCCCTCGTCTGCTGCCCGTCCCTATCCACTGACGCCTATATAACCGCCAGTCTTTTTGTCTTTGCTCCTGATTCTCCTCCACCACGATGCTGTGAACACTAACTCCAAGGCCGAGGGACTGATTACCTCATCTTTTGTATATAGTTCTACTGTCTTCCTATTATGTCCTAGAATCTGTATTGATAAAGCCACTGGATGGCGAAACGTCTACAATAAAGATATCCAGATGTTGCACATGTGTCTTAACTTTCATATTGTCGGTATTTTATACCTTTCATGCATTGATCTTGTTGAGAAGGGCCTGGATATTGAGACGTTTCGGATAGAAAACCAATACATCATCAACGTATCTTAGCCAGGTAACGGTGTTGGGAATGAGGGTGCTGAATTTCTGTCTCCAGGTTTTCCATGAAGAGGTTAGCAAGCACAGCACTGAGCGGGCTGCCTATTGCCATCCCAAAGCAC
>NC_069401.1:67789486-67846986 GCF_026875155.1 Cherax quadricarinatus | reverse complement strand
CTGCTTCCTGTCTGTGAGCCATGATTCGATCCACGAGAGCACCCTTCCCCCAATGCCTTGAGCTGCTACTTTCTTCAACAGTCTTTGGTGAGGAACTCTATCAAATGCCTTACTAAAATCTAAGTAAATAATATCAAATTCTTTATCGTGGTCAACAGCCTCAAAAGCTTTACTGAAGAAAGTTAATAAATTAGTTAGACAGGACCGGCCTCTTGTGAATCCATGCTGAGTATCTTTAATCAAGCTATGCTTATCGAGATGGCTTCTTATAATTTGAGCTATAATTGACTCTAGTAATTTGCCTACAATTGAGGTCAGGCTTATTGGGCGGTAATTTGACGGTAACGACTTGTCCCCTGTTTTAAAAATAGGAATTACATTAGCCATCTTCCACATATCAGACACTGTCCCACTCAAATCCAACCCCTCCCACTCATGTACTTATCCAGTGGTGACGTGTACTTAGCTCAGTGGTGACGTGTACTTAGCTCAGTGAAGACCTGTTTGTGTGCTCTTGAGTGGTGACCTGTACTTTGAGTGCTGACCTGTACTTAACTCTGTGAAGAAGTGTCTTGTTGTTAGGTAAGACACATATGCAACAGTTAGGTATCTTTATTTCGAAACGTTTCGCCTACACAGTAGGCTTCTTCAGTCGAGTACAGAAAGGTTGATAGAAGCAGAAGATACTTGAAGACGATGTAATCAGTCCATCACCCTTAAAGTTTTGAGGTGGTCAGTCCCTCAGTCTGGAGAAGAGCATTGTTCCGTTGTTTCAGACAACGGAACAATGCTCTTCTCCAGACTGAGGGACTGACCACCTCAAAACTTTAAGGGTGATGGACTGATTACATCGTCTTCAAGTATCTTCTGCTTCTATCAACCTTTCTGTACTCGACTGAAGAAGCCTACTGTGTAGGCGAAACGTTTCGAAATAAAGATACCTAACTGTTGCATATGTGTCTTACCTAACAATCTGTCGGTATTTCATACCATTTTAATGTTCATTCTGTCAGACACTGCAACACAAGGGTATCTTGGTACAGACCACTTCGACAACCTCTACTGGTGAGAACGGCTGGGTTTGAGAAGGACCTGCCCTCCCAAAGCAACCTACGTCTCACCTCCTGGCACTATATAAAGGCCTCATTCTGTCACTCCGCTGACAGGTACCTTCTAAGACAGGTACCATTCTCTGACCCACGTTCGCCTTAGCTTTTTTGGGTTAAGACATGACTCAGTTCTGCACTCCTCTCTAGCTCTAAACGTCGCAAGTCCCTTACTCCCAGCTCACCCCACCGGAGTCCCAACAGAAGAACCAGAATTTCTCTTTTCAATATCTGTCCCACGATCGCCTTTGCTGCTGGGTTAAGCCCTGGCTCTATTTCTACGACTAAGAACACTCCTCTCCAGCACTATTCTTCGTCTGTCCCGTCTTCCCCGCTCATCCCATTTGGGATCTTACCTGAACTTTCGTTCGTTCGTTCACTTCAACTTCATATTGTTTCAGACAACGGAACAATGCTCTTCTCCAGACTGAGGGACTGACCACCTCAAAACTTTAAGGGTGATGGACTGATTACATCGTCTTCAAGTATCTTCTGCTTCTATCAACCTTTCTGTACTCGTGTTGTTAGGTAAGACACGTATGCAACAGTTAGGTATCTTTATTTTGAAACGTTTCGCCTACACAGTAGGCTTCTTCAGTCGAGTACAGAAAAGTTGATAGAAGCAGAAGATACTTGAAGACGATGTAATCAGTCCATCACCCTTACATCGTCTTCAAGTATCTTCTGCTTCTATCAACTTTTCTGTACTCGACTGAAGAAGCCTACTGTGTAGGCGAAACGTTTCAAAATAAAGATACCTAACTGTTGCATACGTGTCTTACCTAACAATCTGTCGGTATTTTATACCATTTTAATGTTCTTTCTGTACTCGACTGAAGAAGCCTACTGTGTAGGCGAAACGTTTCGAAATAAAGATACCTAACTGTTGCATATGTGTCTTACCTAACAATCTGTCGGTATTTCATACCATTTTAATGTTCAAGAAGTGTCTTGTTTGCTCCCCTGGACTGAACCAAGATGCCCTCCATCGAGCAACTTTACCAGCAACTTAAGGAAGAATTGAGGGCAGCGAAGATGGAGATACGGCGATTGACCGAGGAAAACAAGAGGATTCGTAGTAGTCCTCCTGTTTCGAGTCCTTAGGTCAAGAAGGGATCGTGGTCAGTGGTTGGACAGCAGGGGACGACGAAGTTGACGATCAAGAAGACGAATGGAAAGCCAGAAACGATGAAGAAGAAAAAGACTGCTGTGGAAACTCCCGTGGAAACCTCCAACGCATTCTCGGTGCTACCCGACGAATGTGAGTCTACTACTGGGATCGTCACGACGAACGAAAAACAAGGAAGGTAAGAATATTGTTGTTGTTGGGATAGCCAGGTTAGATACATGATAGGGCATTCTGCTTGAAGGACAGGAGTAGGAGACAAAGGGTATGCTTCCTGGAGCTGGGATGGAGGACATTGTTAGCCGCTTGACAACATCATGAACGGTAATGGGATCAATCCTATTATTTGCCTCAGTGCTGGAGGCAATGATGTAGGCAAGCGTAGAAGTGAGGATTTAGTTAGAAAGTTCAGGACAGCTATAGACATGATTAGGAAGAAGGGGGGGCGCCCTGTTATATGTGGCATTTTGCCAAGAAGAGGTGTTGGTAATGAATGGTTGTCCAGAGCAATTGGTATTAATTGTTGGCTGGATAAACACTGTAAGGATAATGCAGTACCATTCATTGACAACTGGGACAACTTCTATGGCCGAAATGACATGTATGCCAGGGATGGGGTTCACTTATCCAGGGCAGGTGTGGGTTTTCTTGCTAACTCAGTTGAGGGGGTTGTTAGGACTTTAAACTAGGATTAGTTAGAGGTATGGGTTTTGAAATGATTAATAATGAATATGGATATATTGACTTATGCTCTGATATTAAGAATCTTAATAGTAACTGTCATGGAGTAACTCTGGGTAATGATAATTTCAGAAATTGTGTAAAAACAAAGATGAATAGGAAAAATGTGCAGAAGAAAAAACATATGATGGTATTTTATGCTAACAGTCGAAGTGCAAGAAATAAAATTAATGAACTACGTTTGGTAGCATGTGCTGGAACTTTGATATCATTGCATTAACTGAAACGTGGTATGATTTAAAGAGTCGGGATATGACTGCTGAGTGTAATATTCAGGGTTTTAAGTTATTCAATGTGGATAGATGTAATGGGAAGGGGGGAGGAGTTGCATTGTATGTTCGAGAAAATATTAATTGTTGCATAAAAAAGGTATAAAAATAGATGGAGCAGTAACAGAGTCTGTTTGGGTAGAGTTCGTGGAGGGTCAAGAAAAACTAATTCTAGGTGAAATATACCGACCTCCAGGCTTGGATCACGATAGAGGGAGACTTCTTTGGGACGAAATGTTAGGGCTTCTGGACACAGTAACGTAGTCATAGTAGGGGACTTTAACTTTAGCCAAATTGACTGGAATTCTTTGACAGGTAATCTAGAGTCCAGTGACTTCATGGAAACAGTTCAGGACTGTTTTCTGAAACAGAGTGTAACTGAAAACCCAAACCCGGGGTAATAATTTGCTAGACCTAGTCTTGTCAAATAAGGAAACACTCGTGAATAATCTGGAGATCACTGAAGAGCTTTTGGGGCAAGTGATCACAAATCCATCACCTTTAGCATTAATTGGGAATGCAAGAATAATGATAATACAGTAAAAATCCCCGATTTTCGTTTTGCCGATTATAATGGACTTAGGGAACATCTGTCTAATCTTGATTGGGGTTATCTAGCTAATGATTTTATTGACGATAATCATACTTATGAATATGAAGGGATCTGCTTTTATGATTGTTTTCTAATAATGTACACAGTGCCCAGAGTATATACATTCCCCAGAGAGAAATTAGGTCTAATAATAACGATCCCAAATGGGTTAACGGGAGGCTAAAGCATCTATTGGGGGAGAAAAGGGGAATTTATAGGCGCATCAGAAGAGGAGAGGTTAACCTTACTGACCAATATGTTCAGCTTAAAAGAGAAGTAAAAAAGGCGATTAGAAAGGCTAAACGTGACTATGAAATTAGAGTTGCTAATGAATCAAAGACTAATCCAAAGGGGTTCTTTCAAGTGTATAGGACGAAGGTGAAGGAAAAAGTAGGACCTCTGAAATCTGGGAATGGACAGCTGACGGATAATGAACTGAAATGTGTTCCTTATTTAATGACTATTTTTGTCAGTTTTTACACAGGAAGATGTAAATGAGATTCCAGTAATTAACAATTATTTAGTTCCTGATGAATTTAAGTTAACTAATATTACTGTCACGAGGGACATGGTTATTAAACAGATAGACAAACTGAAACAAAATAAGTCCCCGGGACCCGATGAGTTGTTTTCAAGGGTACTTAAGGAATGCAAGATGGAGCTTAGTCAGCCATTAACGAGTGTATTCAATGCGTCCAACCTTACCAGTGTTGTGCCAGAGATGTGGAAGATGGCTAATGTGGTTCCTATATTCAAATCAGGGGATAAGTCCACTCCTTCAAATTACCGTCCAATAAGCCTGACATCTATAGTGGGCAAGTTATTAGAATCAATTATAGCTGACATTATCAGAAGTCACCTTGAAGAGCATAACTTGATAAATGAATCTCAGCATGGATTTACGAGAGGTCGTTTCCTGCCTGACAAACTTACTGACGTTTCTTCAATAAAACCCTTTTTGAGGCAGTTGACAGTGATAAGGAATATGATTTTGTTTTTTTGGATTTTAGTAAAGCCTTCGACAGAGTTACCTCACAAGAGACTCTTAAGAAAAGTGGCAGCTCATGGTATAGGAGGTAAAGTTCTAGCATGGATTGAGGCATGGCTTACCAATAGAAAGCAGAGAGTTACCTTTAAATTTTGGAGTGAAATCTGAATGGGGATTAGCCCACTAGTGGCTTTTCCACAAGGATCAGTTTTGGGCCCTCTCTTGTTCATAATTTACATTAATGACCTTGATGAAGGGATTACTAGTGACATGAGTAAGTTTGCTGATGAAAACAAAAGATAGGCCGTATAATTCACTCTGAGGAGGATATCAATGAACTCCAGACGATTTGAACAAATAATGTCTTGGTCTGAGAAATGGCAGATGAAGTTTTTAAAGTGGATAAGTGTAAGGTACTTGCCCTTGGTAAAAGAAAATAACCCGAAGCTATAATCTAGGTGAAGTAGAGCTTGGCATACAGAATGTGAAAAAGACTTGGAGCATGGTAAGCAGAAATCTAAAGCCAAGACAGCAGTGCCTCAGTGTGCGCAACAAGGCCAACAGATTACTTGGATTTATCTCAAGAAGTATAAGTAACAGAAGTCCAAAAGTTATTTTGCAGCTCTATACATCACTAGTGAGGCCCTCATTTAGATTATGCTGCTCAGTTTTTGGTCCCCTTACTACAGGATGGACCATAGACTCTTTTAGAGAACATACAGAGAAGAATGACTAAAATGATTTACTGTGTAAGGAACCTCCCATATGGAAGATAGACTTAAAGCCTTAAATCTACACTCTCTGGAGAGGCGTAGAATGAGGGGAGATATCATTGAAGTGTATAAGTGGATGACGGGCATAAACAAGGGAGACATTAAAAAAAGTACTGGGGGTGTCGAACCAGGTAAGAACCAGGAATAATGGATTTAAGTTGGATAAATTTAGATTTAGAAAGGACATAGGTAAGTACTGGTTTTCTAACAGAGTTGTAGATGCGTGGAACAGTCTTCCCAGTGGGGTGATAGAGGCTAGGACCTTGGGTAGCTTTAAGAAGAGACTGGACAAATATATGAGCGGGAGGGGCTGGGTTTGATTGGTGTTGGGGGGTGCGGGAGTTGTTTCTTGAGTAGCTTTAGGTAGATGTCGTTTTGATAAGGACCTGCCTCGTATGGGCCAGTAGGCCTTCTGCAGTGTTCCTACATTCTTATGTTCTTATGTTCTAAATTTGAAACTACCGTGGAAACTTCCAACTCATTCTCGGTGCTACCTGACGAATGTGAGTGTTCTGCTGGGAATGCCACAACGAGCACCAAAGAAGCATTTGCAGACGTGAGTAAGACATCCCTAGAAACCCCAACGAAGACCATCGAGAACGTCTTGACGAATTCTACAAGTGGTGTAAAGCTACCTGGCGAATGTGAGTCGACTACTCGGAGCATCACGATGGACGACGCCAAGGAAGGTAAAAACATTGTTGTTGTTGGGGATAGCCAGATTAGGTACATGGATAGGGGATTCTGCTTGAAGGATAGGAGTAGGAGGCAGAGAGTGTGTTTTCCTGGGGCTGGATGAAGGATATTGTTAGCCGTCTGGATGAAAATCATGAGAGGAATGGGAGCAATCCTATTATCTGTCTCAGTGCTGGAGGCAACGATGTTGGCAGACGTAGGAGTGAGGACCTGATTAGCAGGTATAGGTCAGCAATAGAGATAATTAGGGTGGGAAACCTGTCATATGTGGCATTTTACCAAGGAGAGGAGTTGGAAATGAATGGTTGTCCAGAGCAATTGGTGTCAATTGCTGGCTGGACAAGTACTGTAAGGAAAATGCGGTAACATTCATTGACAACTGGGACCTCTTCTATGGCAGAAATGACATGTATGCCAGGGATGGGGTTCACTTATCTAGGTGTGGGGTGGGAGCACTGGCCAACGCAGTGGATGGAGCTGTTAGGTCTTTAAACTAGGAATAGTTAGTGGTATGGGTTTTGGCGGGAAAACTGTGAAGTCGCAGGGTAGTAACATGAGTACTAGGAGAGCTAGTAATAGGCAAAATGAGGTGGATATTGGAAAGCCAGTGGCACTAATTGACAAGGACAGTAATAAGTTTAGTGGAATAACAGAAAGGAGCAGGAAGGGTAAAGAGAGTGGAGGGTCATTAAAAATTTATTACACAAATAGTCGCAGTGCTAGGAATAAGATGGACGAGTTGAGACTAGTTGCTAGTGCAGGTAACATAGATGTATTTGCCATTACTGAGACGTGGATTAATTCAAAAAGTCGGGACATGCCTGCAGAATGTCACATTCAGGGTTTTAAATTGTTCCAAGTAGACAGAAGTATCGGGAAGGGGGGTGGGGTGGCATTGTATGTCCGAGATCACTTGAACTGTTGCATAAAAACGGGTATTAAGTCTGAAGTAACACATACAGAGTCTGTTTGGATAGAATTTTCAGAGGGGCATGAAAAATTAATTTTAGGTGTGATATACCGTCCCCCAAATTTAGATAGGGACCATGGGAGACTACTATGGGAGGAAATTGTTAGGGCCACAAGGCACGATAATGCAGTAATTCTAGGAGACTTTAACTTTAGTCATATTGATTGGAATTTCTTGACTGGGAATTTAGAATCATACGATTTCTTAGAAGTAGTTCAGGATTGTTTTTTGAAGCAGTTTGTGACAGAACCTACAAGGGGAAATAACCTGCTTGACTTAGTTCTGGCAAACAATGAATCCCTTGTTAATAATTTAGAAGTTTCAGAGGAACTGGGTGCTAGCGACCACAAATCAATTACATTTAGAATTGAATGGAAGTATGATAGTAGGGATAACTCAGTAACAGTCCCAGATTTTCGCTTAGCAGATTACGATGGGCTTAGAGAACACTTATCATCTGTTGACTGGGGTAACGAAGAGAGCTATCAATATGACAGTTTTCTGAACACAATACATGCTGAGGAAATGGTATGGTGATACCGACAAGATGTGGAAAAAGACACTTATGTACAGTTCAGGACATTTATTAAAGGAAACGTTTCGCCACGAGTGGCTTCTTCAGTCCTAATACAGAGAAAACTGAGAAAACACACATATATATAGTGGTGGGAGTCAGGTGAGGTGAAGCGTGGGTAGAGGTGGTAGTAGTAGTAGTAGTAATGGAACTAAGGAGGTGAGGTTAGAGAGGGACCTGCTGGCATCAAGTAACACCAGTTCCCAGGATGGGTAATATCCTCTTGCTTATAATTTGAAATACCTGTAACTACCGTATTTCTGCTTTATATGTTACTTGACAGAAATTATGCACTCAATGCATCTTTCTGCCGTCTTAAGTCGTCTTCTTAAAAACTAGTTGCTTCATGAATTTCTGGTTCCAACATCGTCTCTATTTGAACACATGCATTTTGCGGTCATCATTCTGCAGCATTTTGTGTTCTGCATCACTAATGTCCAAGTTCATGCTTTTCCCCTACATATACTTGCACACCCCCCACATGGTATATGTAGATTCCTGCACTTGTGCCAGAATCATGCTTGGTTTTGTATCAGTCCAGGCCCTGAGAACTGTATGCAAGGGTCTAAAGAATGTACAGAGGAGCCTTACCCACCTTGGCTAATCTATTCAACATTCACTACAAACTGCATGGTGCCAGAAATGAAATGCAAATTGGATACTATTTTCAAAACAGTGACAGGTCCTTAAAGGCCTCTCAAACTTCCAGTCTCCTATGCCAAGCTACCCAAGTTTAGACTCTACAACCCAACTCGTACTCATCAGATGCAGCATTCTTCACCGAACCTCACCGGACTATAAATACTCGCGTTCCTTCCACCCCAGATTCTGTTTTGACTGAAATAAAGCCACTGTGTGGTGCGAAACGTAGTCAATAAAGGACACATTATACGCATTGTGTTATAATTGCCACAGGTCCTTAGCTTCGAACTATAGACCAATAAGCCTAACCTCCATAGTGGGAAAATTTATGGAATCAATAATTGCCGAGGCAGTTCGTAGCCACCTTGAAAAGCATAAATTAATCAACGAATCTCAGCATGGTTTTACAAAGGGACGTTCCTGCCTTACGAATTTATTAACTTTTTCACTAAGTATTGAGGAGGTAGATCATGGTAACGAATATGATATTGTGTATATGACTTCAGTAAGGCTTTTGACAGGGTCCCACATCAGAGACTATTGAGGAAAATTAAAGCACATGAATAGGAGAGAAATTTTTTCCTGGATAGAGGCATGGTTGACAAATAGGCAGCAGAGAGTTTGCATAAATGGGGAGAAATCAGAGTGGGGAAGCGTCACGAGCGGTGTTCCACAGGGGTCCGTGTTGGGCCCCCTGCTGTTCACAATCTACATAAACGACATAGATGAGGGCATAAAGAGCGACATCGGCAAGTTTTGCCGATGACACCAAAATAGGCCGTCGAATTCATTCTGACGAGGACATTCGAGCACTCCAGGAAGATTTGAATAGACTGATGCAGTGGTCGGAGAAGTGGCAGATGCAGTTTAATATAGACAAAATGCAAAGTTCTAAATGTTGGACAGGACAATAACCATGCCACATATAACTAAATAATGTAGATCTTAATATTACGGATTGCGAAAAAGATTTAGGAGTTCTGGTTAGCAGTAATCTGAAACCAAGACAACAGTGCATAAGTGTTCGCAATAAAGCTAATAGAATCCTTGGCTTCATATCAAGAAGCATAAATAATAGGAGTCCTCAGGTTGTTCTCAACTCTATACATCCTTGGTTAGGCCTCATTTAGATTATGCTGCACAGTTTTGGTCACCGTATTACAGAATGGATATAAATTCTCTGGAAAATGTACAAAGGAGGATGACAAAGATGATCCCATGTATCAGAAACCTTCCCTATGAGGATAGACTAAAGGCCCTGAAACTGCACTCTCTAGAAAGACGTAGAATTAGGGGGATATGATTGAGGTTTATAAGTGGAAGACAGGAATAAATAAAGGGGATGTAAAATAGTGTGCTGATAATATCTAGCCTAGACAGGACTCGCAGCAATGGTTTTAAGTTGGAAAAATTCAGATTCAGGAGGGATATAGAAAGTACTGGTTTGTAATAGAGTTGTGGATGAGTGGAACAAACTCCCAAGTACCGTTATAGAGGCCAGAACGTTGTGTAGCTTTAAAAATAGGTTGGATAAATACATGAGTAGATGTGGGTGGGTGTGAGTTAGACCTGATAGCTTGTGCTAACGGGTCGGTTGCCGTGTTCCTCCCTTGAGTCAATGTGACCTGACCTGACTAGGTTGGGTGCATTGGCTTAAGCCGGTAGGGACTTGGACCTGCCTCGCATGGGCCAGTAGGCCTTCTGCAGTGTTCCTTCGTTCTTATGTTCTTATGTTCTTATATTTTAGCCAGTTTTCTGTCAAACATTTTTGAAACATTAGTGGCAACGTTGCTGACCGGTAAAACGATGTAACTTGGAGGCTTTTCTTCAATTTGATAGGTGTTAGTCTTGCTGAGGATACGTGTTGCACGTTTCCTGCAGTCACGTATGAAGTGTAGGGGAAAGTGTAGTGAACTAAAAGAGTTGGTGATGTATGTACATTCTTCTTCGAGGAACTGCGGACTGGAAATTCTGTAGGCTCTCAGAAAGAAGCCAATAACTACCCCTCTTTTAGTTCTTGTGTCATGGTGAGAGAAGAAATGTAGAAGATCATTCTTGTAGGTAGGCTTCCGGTAGACTTTAAAAGAAAGTTTGCTTTCCCCTGTGCGTAAGAGAACGTCGAGAAAAGGTAACTGGTTGTCCTTCTCCTCCTCTAGAGTAAATTTAATAGTAGGTTCCAGAAGAAGCCACTCGTGGCGAAACGTTTCCTTTAATAAATGTCCTGAACTGTACATAAGTGTCTTTTTCCACACAATACATGCTGCTCAAAGAACGTTTATCCCATATAAAGAAATTAGATCAAATAGAAATTACCCAAAATGGATGAATAATAGGCTGAAATATCTACTAGGGCATAAGAAAGGAATTTATAGGCGTATCAAAAGAGGCGAGGGTCATCTTATGAATCAGTATATTGACATTAAGAGGGACATTAAAATGGGGATAAGAAAAGCTAAAAGGGACTATGAAATTAAAGTTGCTAGGGATTCTAAAACTAACCCAAAAAGTTTTTTCCAGGTATATAGAACAAAAGTCAGAGATAAGATAGGTCCCCTTAAAAATAACTATGGGCATCTTACTGACAAAGAGAATGAAATGTGCTCGATTTTAAATAATTATTTTCTCTCGGTTTTTACACAGGAAGACACTAATAATATTCCGGTAATTAATTTTTATAGTGGATCAGAAGATAAATTATGTAACATCACAGTCACTAGTGAAATGGTTGTGAAGCAGATAGACCGACTGAAGCAAAATAAGTCACCGGGTCCTGATGAGGTTTTTTCAAGGGTTCTTAAGGAATGCAAAATGGAGGTCTGTGAACCATTAACTAATATTTTTAATTTATCTCTTCAAACAGGTGTAGTGTCTGATATGTGGAAGATGGCTAATGTAATTCCTATTTTTAAAACAGGGGACAAGTCATTACGGTCAAATTACCGCCCAATAAGCCTGACCTCAATTGTAGGCAAGTTGCTAGAGTCAATTATAGCTGAGGTTATAGAAGCCATCTCGATAAGCATAGCTTGATTAATGAACTCAGCATGGATTCACAAGAGGCCGGTCTTGTATAACTAATTTATTAACTTTCTTCAGTAAAGCTTTTGAGGCTGTTGACCACGATAAAGAATTTGATATTGTTTACTTAGATTTTAGTAAGGCATTTGATAGAGTTCCGCACCAAAGACTGTTGAAGAAAGTAGCAGCTCATGGCATTGGGGGAAGGGTGCTCTCGTGGATCGAGTCATGGCTCACAGACAGGAAGCAGAGAGTGTCCATAAATGGGGTTAATCCGAGTGGGGATCAGCAACAAGTGGCGTTCCACAGGGATCAGTCTTGGCCCGTTGTTGTTTATAATATATATCAATGATCTTGATGAAGGAATTGCTAGTGATATGAGCAAATTCGCCGATGACACGAAGATAGGTAGGATAATTGATTCAAACGTAGATGTTAGGGAACTTCAGGAGGATTTAGACAAACTCTACTCTTGGTCAGAAAAGTGGCAGATGCAGTTTCAATGTAGATAAATGCAAGGTTCTGAAGCTCGGGAGTGTCCATAACCCTAGCACTTATAAGTTAAATAATGTAGAACTTAGCCATACAGATTGCGAAAAGGACTTGGGGGTTATGGTAAGCAGCAACCTTAAACCAAGACAGCAATGCCTAAGCGTACGTAATAAGGCAAATAGATTACTGGGATTTATATCAAGAAGTGTAAGCAACAGAAGTCCAGAGGTCATACTGCAGCTTTATACATCATTAGTAAGGCCTCACCTAGATTATGCAGCTCAATTCTGGTCTCCATACTACAGAATGGACACAAATTCGTTAGAAAACATTCAGCGTAGGATGACTAAATTAATACATAGCATTAGAAATCTTCCTTATGAAGAAAGATTGAAGACTCTTAAGTTACATTCACTTGTTAGACGAAGAATGAGGGGAGACCTGATCGAAGTGTATAAGTGGAAGATAGGTATTAATAAAGGGGATATTAACAAGGTCTTGAGGATATCTCTCCAAGAGAGAACCCGCAGTAATGGATTTAAATTAGATAAGTTTAGATTTAGAAAGGACATAGGAAAGTATTGGTTTGGAAATAGGGTAGTTGATGAGTGGAACAGTCTACCTAGTTGGGTTATTGAGGCTAGGACTTTGGGTAGTTTCAAATTTAGGTTGCATAAGTACATGAGTGGGAGGGGTTGGATTTGAGAGGGACTTGCACATCGGAGCTTGTTTCTTGGGTGGTATTGAAAATTGGGTTTGTCAAATGTTTGTTAGTGGGATGAATTGTAAAGAACCTGCCTAGTATGGGCCAACAGGCCTGCTGCAGTGTTCCTCCTTTCTTATGTTCTTATGTTCTTATGTTCATCATAGGTAGAGGTTGTTTTGATAAGGACCTGCCTCGCATGGGCCAGTAGGCCTTCTACAGTGTTCCTCCATTCTTATGTTCTTATGACATTCCTCAAGTCACGTGCGTCACATCTCACTCTCCGCCTATATATATAATGTCTTTCTACCTCTGTATGTTAGAAGTGATCAAGGTCCCAGGACCGAAACGTTTTCTAATAAATATGTTATAGTGTTTGCTTACGTGTCTATCTAAACCAACTGAAGAAAGTTAATAAATTAGTTAGACAAGACCGGCCTCTTGTGAATCCATGCTGAGTATCATTAATCAAGCTATGCTTATCGAGATGACTTCTTATAATCTCAGCTATAATTGACTCTAGTAATTTGCCTACAATTGAGGTCAGGCTTATTGGGCGGTAATTTGACGGTAACGACTTGTCCCCTGTTTTAAAAATAGGAATTACATTAGCCATCTTCCACATATCAGACACTACACCTGATGAACATCAAAATGGTATACAATACCGACAGGTTGTTAGGTAAGACACATATGCAACAGTTAGACAACTTTATTCCGAAACGTTTCGCCTACACAGTAGGCTTCTTCAGTCGAATACAGAAAGTAGGCAGGAACAGTAGAGATGTGAAGACGATGTAATCAGTCCATCACCCTTGTAGTCGTAGAATTTGAGGTTGTCAGTCCCTCGGCCTGGAGAAGTTCAGTTCCATAGTCAGGAACTATCAGATAGTTCCTGACTATGGAACTGAACTTCTCCAGGCCGAGGGACTGACAACCTCAAATTCTACGACTACAAGGGTGATGGACTGATTACATCGTCTTCACATCTCTACTGTTCCTGCCTACTTTCTGTATTCGACTGAAGAAGCCTACTGTGTAGGCGAAACGTTTCGGAATAAAGTTGTCTAACTGTTGCATATGTGTCTTACCTAACAGACACTACACCTGTTTGAAGAGATAAATTAAAAATATTAGTTAATGGTTCACAGAGTTCCATTTTGCATTCCTTGAGAACCCTTGAAAAAACCTCATCAGGACCCGGTGACTTATTTTGCTTCAGTCGGTCTATCTGCTTCACAACCATTTCACTAGTGACTGTGATGTTGCATAATTTATCTTCTTCTGGCCCACTATAAAAATTAATTACTGGAATATTATTAGTGTCTTTCTGTGTAAAAACCGAGAGAAAATAATTTTTTAAAATCGAGCACATTTCATTCTCTTTGTCAGTAAGATGCCCATAGTTATTTTTAAGGGGGCCTATCTTATTTCTGACTTTTGTTCTATATACCTGGAAAAAACTTTTTTGGTTTGTTTTAGAATCCCTAGCAACTTTAATTTCATAGTCCCTTTTAGCTTTTCTTATCCCCTTTTTAATGTCCCTCTTAATGTCAATATACTGATTCATAAGATGACCCTCACGTCTTTTGATACGCCTATAAATTCCTTTCTTATGCCCTAGTAGATATTTCAGCCTATTATTCATCCATTTTGGGTAATTTCTATTTGATCTAATTTCTTTATATGGGATAAACGTTCTTTGAGCCTCATGTATAGTGTACAGAAAACTGTCGTATTGATAGCTCTCTTCGTTACCTCAGTCAACAGATGATAAGTGTACTAAAAGCCCATCATAATCTGCTAAGCGAAAATCTGGGACTGTTACTGAGTTATCCCTACTATCATAATTCCATTCAATGCTAAATGTAATTGATTTGTGGTCGCTAGCACCCAGTTCCTCTGAAACTTCTAAATTATTAACAAGGGATTCATTGTTTGACAGAACTAAGTCAAGCAGGTTATTACCCCTTGTAGGTTCTGTCACAAACTGCTTCAAAAAACAATCCTGAACTACTTCTAAGAAGTCGTTTGATTCTAAATTCCCAGTCAAGAAATTCCAATCAATATGACTAAAGTTAAAGTCTCCTAGAATTACTACACTATCGTGCCTCGTGGCCCTAACAATTTCCTCCCATAGTAGTCTTCCCTTGTCTCTATATAAGTTTGGGGGACGGTATATCACAGCTAAAATTAATTTTTTATGCCCCTCTGAAAATTCTATCCAAACAGACTCTGTATGTGTTACTTCGGACTTAATACCCGTTTTTATGCAACAGTTCAAGCGATCTCGGACATACAGTGCCACCCCACCCCCCTTCCCGACACTTCTATCTACTTGGAACAATTTAAAACCCTGAATGTGACATTACGCAGGCATGTCCCGACTTTTTGAATTAAACCACGTCTCAGTTAAGGCAAATACATCAATGTTACCTGCACTAGCAACTAGTCTCAACTTGTCCATCTTATTCCTAGCACTGCGTCTATTTGTGTAATATATATTTAAAGATCCTCCTCTCTCTTTACCCTTCCTGCTCCTTTCTGTTATTCCACTAAACCTTATACTGTTCTTGTCAATTAGTGCCACTGGCTTTCCAATATCGACCTCATTTTGCCTATTACTAGCTCTCCTAGTACTCATATTACTACACTGCGACTCCACTGTTTTCCCGCCAAAACCCACACCACTAACTATTCCTAGTTTAAAGACCTAACAGCTCCCTCCACTGCGTTGGCCAGTGCTCCCACCCCACACCTAGATAAGTGAACCCCATCCCTGGCATACATGTCATTTCTGCCATAGAAGAGGTCCCAGTTGTCAATGAATGTTACTGCATTTTCCTTACAGTATTTGTCCAGCCAGCAATTGACACCAATTGCTCTGGACAACCATTCATTTCCAACTCCTCTCCTTGGCAAAATGCCACATATGACAGGTTTCCCACCCTTCCTCCTAATTATCTCTATTGCTGACCTATACCTGCTAATCAGGTCCTCACTCCTACGTCTGCCAACATCGTTGCCTCCAGCACTGAGACAGATAATAGGATTGCTCCCATTACCTCTCATGATGTCATCCAGACAGCTAACAATATCCTTCATTCCAGTCCCAGGAAAACACACTCTCTGCCTCCTACTCCTGTCCTTCAAGCAGAATGCCCTATCCATGTACCTAATCTGGCTATCCCCGACAACAACAATGTTTTTACCTTCCTTGGCGTCGTCCATCGTGATGCTCCGAGTAGTCGACTCACATTCGTCAGGTGGCATTACACCACTTGTGGAATTCGTCAAGACGTTCTCGATGGTCTTCGTTGGGGTTTCTAGGGATGTCTCACTCACGTCTGCCAATGTTTCCTTGGTGCTCGTTGTGGCATTCCCAGTAGAACACTCACATTCGTCAGGTAGCATCGTGAATGGGTTGGAAGTTTCCACGGTAGTCTTCTGGTTTCTCGTTGTTTCTGCCTCTCCAACCGTTTTCTTGATCTTCAGCTTGGTTCCATGTTGCCCGGCCACTGACCAAGCTCCCCTCTTAACCTGGGGACTCACAACAGGAGGATTACTACGAATCCTCTTGTTCTCCTCCGTTAATCGCCGTATCTCCAGCTTAGCAACTCTGAGCTCTTCTTTCAGCTGCTGGTAAAGTTGCTCAAGAGAGGGCATCCTGGTTCAAATTCACAGAGAGCACACAAACAGGTCTTCACAGAGCTAAGTACACGTCACCACGTCACACATCTCTATCTTAGCGCGCGCTCAGTGAAGGGAATTTTGATGTTTAATACTTGAATCCCTGACCGGATTTGTCCATAGCTTTCACAAAGTTTTTCACGAGTCCCAGTTTCATGTGTAGTAGTGATAGCAAAATTTGGTTTGGCTCAATGAGAGGTGGATGTTGAACATTTTTCATCGCAGGTTCCAATAACTGACGAGGTGACCTCATATGCATATCAGTGAATATTTATTATAAGTTTAAGAAGTGTTTGGCTAAGAAAATCATCTACCTTTCACCTCAAAATATAAACTTGTACATCACAACCACCTTCTATGACTGCTGGAACAATAATGAAGGTCAGTGAGACTGTGAGTGTGGTAAGAAACAACCATCTTCCAGGACTGCTAGAGCAATAATGAAGGTCAGTGAGACTGTGAGTGTGGTAAGAAACAACCATCTTCTATGACTGCTGGAACAATAATGAAGGTCAGTGAGACTGTGAGTGTGGTAAGAAACAACCATCTTCTTTGACTGCTGGAACAATAATGAAAGTCAGTGAGACTGTGAGTGTGGTAAGAAACATCCACCTTCTATGATTTCTGGAACAATAATGAAGGTCAGTGTGACTGTGAGTGTGGTAAGAAACAACCACGTTCTATGACTGCTGGAACAATAATGAAGGTCTGTGAGTCTGTGAGTGTGGTAAGAAACAACCATCTTCTATGATTTCTGGAACAATAATGATGGTCAGTGTGACTGTGAGTGTGGTAAGAAACAACCACGTTCTATGACTGCTGGAACAATAATGAAGGTCAGTGAGTCTGTGAGTGTGGTAAGAAACAACCATCTTCTATGATTTCTGGAACAATATTGAAGGTCAGTGAGACTGTGAGTGTGGTAAGAAACAACCATCTTCTATGACTGCTGGAACAATAATGAAAGTCAGTGAGACTGAGAGTGTGGTAAGAAACAGCCATCTTCTATGACTGCTGGAACAATAATGAAGGTCAGTGAGTCTGTGAGTGTGGTAAGAAACAACCATCTTCTATGACTGCTGGAACAATAATGAAGGTCAGTGTGTCTGTGAGTGTGGTAAGAAACAACCACCTTCTATGACTGCTGGAACAATAATGAAGGTCAGTGTGTCTGTGAGTGTGGTAAGAAACAACCACCTTCTATGACTGCTGGAACAATAATGAAGGTCAGTGTGACTGTGAGTGTAGTAAGAAACAACCACCTTCTATGACTGCTGGAACAATAATGAAGGTCAGTGTGACTTTGAGTGTAGTAAGAAACACACTGCCAGAAGCCTGTTGGAACCTGTTGTGACACGTAGGTGTATATTGAAAAGTAGAGCTAACAAACAATTTTAACCATGATATTCTATTATCAGTGACCTAAAATTACTTGGCAATTGCTACTCTGGTCTCGGAAGCAGTTTGGTTGTTGACCAGTTTTACCAGACATCTAGAAGATAATAAAGGTTTTCTGAATAATAAAGAGATAACATTATTATGAATTTAAATAATTAATATCTATCACATACAGAGTGAGGAAGGAGTTAATACGGAATAAAGTCTCATAAACAAATAAAGAGAGTGAGAATTATCTCAGAATAACGACACATTTTCAGAAAGCGTAAGTCCATCCTCAGAAATCTGATCAATATGTAGGAGAGGTTCAGGTAAATATGACAGGAAATAGACAGACGGGACGAGAGCATGTTTCTTGATAGTAAGAAAGCTTTTTGACACGAAACCCCAACAGCGGTCTAGCGACAAAGCCTCTTGGTTAGGTAAGATTCGTTAGGGAACAGCAGATATGTTTTCGAGCCCTGGGTTTAGTCTTATGACGACCCTTAGCTGGAGCTTTCGGCCATCTCACCGAGGTTTTCCACTGGCTTACCCGTCCACCCCTTTTCAAAAATGAAGAAAAAACGCAACATGCCAAGAACATCAAAGGACTAGATGAAGGGATAACTGAGCAAAAGAGAACAGAGAGCTCGGAGGTCGCGCTGAATACGAAAATGATGACCAAGACTCATGTTGCCAGAACAAGATTTGATTGGGACAAAGTTTCGCTCACCTTAGAGCAAAATATCGCCACAATAAACTCTTGCTCAGCTACATGTATCTCCGTCTTCAGATACCAGAATCTTGATGAGAGATCATGTGTCAGACTGGAGGAACAGCGCCAGTGTAGCACCACAAATTTGAGTTCTGAAATCCCTTTTATTCCTGTCAAATACATTAATTTATTGATCTAGAATCTTGTATGTAAATGTTTGCAAGCTATTCTAAACTCGCAAGAAGAACTTAAACAGACGAGGAAGGCAGTAACCTGCACGTCACCCAGGCTACAGGAATGGTTAGAAAAATTAGCTGTTCGAAGTCAACTATCACATGATGCCAACAAGAGCCGAAAAACATGGAGTGTGACAATTAAGTGAGTGTGCAGCAACCGAACGAGCGAAAGTGGAGTAATGAACGAGCGCTCAGCTAGGGACCGTATGTGCAAACGGCAGAACGCACGTACCGCTAGCGAAATACCGGACTTAAGCGCATGAGCAAGAAAGCGTGCAACAAGTGCAACATCCTCGCATAAACAAACGAACGAACTAACGAAAGAACGAACAAGAGCGAACAAAAAGACCAGGCAAAACAAACTACAGTGACAGACTGACCACTTCATCCTTCTCAACCAGCTCCTCCATATCCTGAACCACCACCTCCTCCTCCTCCACCTTAACCACCTCCTCCATATCCTCACCACCTCCAACCTCTTTCTTAATCATTACCACCTCGTCCTCCTCCTTCTTCTCCTCTTCCTCCTCCTCCCTGCGACACCGAACAGCACCCTCCTGAAGGGAGACTGACGAAGGCTACAGAAGTCTATCGGGCGAAGGTAATGAATGCAGATTAGGCCACCACGCCGTCAAATTGGCACGGCAAGGCGGCGAATCCCACGCCAATTTTATTTGCATCTCATTTGGGCGTCTAGGAAGAAGAGACGGAGAGGAGAAGGTAAGGGAAAAAGCTAGCAGCGAGGGGAAGCACCGAGATGGTGGGAACATGGATGGGAAGAAGTGAGATCACAGGTGCTAGTCTTGAGGGAACCTTTGAGAGGGACAGAGGGAAGGATAGGGCAAGAATAAGGGCAAAAATTGTGGTGGAGATGAGGGGGAATAATTGAGTAGGGATAAGAGGAAAGAATGGATAGAGACAGGGGGAAATATTTAATAGGGATTAGAGGAAAGATTGGGGTTGGGCAGAGGAGAAATGTTGGGTAGGATTGAGAGGGAAGACTAGGTAGGGATAGCTGGAAAGATTGGGAAGGGATGGAAGGGGAGAGATTGGGTGAGGGAGGATTGGGAAGGGATGGTGATAGATTGGGAATGGATTGGGAAGGTGTGGAAATGGATTGGAAAGGGATGGAGATATATTGCTTAGGGACGGGAAGGGATGGGGATGGACTGGGAAATAATAAACATGAATTGGGAAGAATGGGAAAATGAGGGAAATGAATTGGAAATGGATTGGAAAAGATTCCATAGAGATGAGAATGGATTGAGAAGGAATGGAAGGAGCTGGGGTGAATTGGGAATAAATACAGATAAAGATGAATTGGGTTAGGATAGATACGGACCGGGAAGTAATGGGGAGGAACGGATAGTGAGTGAGAAGTTAGGTATACACGTCGACAGATTTAGCGCTTTTCATCAAAAATAACAATAATAATAATAATAATAATAATAATAATAATAATAATAATAATACTAATAATAATAATAATAATAATAATAATAAGAATAAGAATAAGAATAAGAAGAAGAAGAAGAAGAAGAGGAAGAAGAAGAAGAAGAAGCAGAAGAAGAAGAAGAAGAAGGAGAAGACGAAGAAGAAGAAGAAGAAGAAGAAGAATATTCCATTTACACAATTATCTGGTGTCATCTCGGTTTTCCTCTTCTCTTCCTCCTTGCCCTATACATAACTACCACCCTAGAGATCCTGTTGCTCCTTGCCCTATACATAACTACCACCCTAGAGATCCTGTTGCTCCTTGCCATATACATAACTACCACCCTAGAGATCCTGTTGCTCCTTGCCCTATACATAACTACCACCCTAGAGATGGTGTTGCTCCTTGCCCTATACATAACTACCACCCTAGAGATCCTGTTGCTCCTTGCCCTATACATAACTACCACCCTAGAGATCCTGTTGCTCCTTGCCCTATACATAACTACCACCCTAGAGATCCTGTTGCTCCTTGCCCTATACATAACTACCACCCTAGAGATCCTGTTGCTCCTTGCCCTATACATAACTACCACCCTAGAGATCCTGTTGCTCCTTGACCTATACATAACTACCACCCTAGAGATCCTGTTGCTCCTTGCCCTATACATAACTACCACCCTAGAGATCCTGTTGCTCCTTGCCCTATACATAACTACCACCTAGAGATCCTGTTGCTCCTTGCCCTATACATAACTAACACCCTAGAGATCCTGTTGCTCCTTGCCCTATACATAACTACCACCCTAGAGATCCTGTTGCTCCTTGCCCTATACATAACTACCACCCTAGAGATCCTGTTGCTCCTTGCCCTATACATAACTACCACCCTAGAGATCCTGTTGCTCCTTGCCCTATACATAACTACCACCCTAGAGATCCTGTTGCTCCTTGCCCTATACATAACTACCACCCTAGAGATCCTGTTGCTCCTTGACCTATACATAACTACCACCCTAGAGATCCTGTTGCTCCTTGCCCTATACATAACTACAACCCTAGAGATCCTGTTGCTCCTTGCCCTATACATAACTACCACCCTAGAGATCCTGTTGCTCCTTGCCTATACATAACTACCACCCTAGAGATCCTGTTGCTCCTTGCCCTATACATAACTACCACCATAGAGATCCTGTTGCTCCTTGCCCTATACATAACTACCACCCTAGAGATCCTGTTGCTCCTTGCCCTATACATAACTACCACCCTAGAGATCCTGTTGCTCCTTGCCCTATACATAACTACCACCCTAGACATCCTGTTGCTCCTTGCCCTATACATAATTACCACCTTAGAGATCATGTTGCCCCTTGCCCTATACATAACTACCACCCTAGAGATCCTGTTGCTCCTTGCCCTATACATAACTACCACCCTAGAGATCCTGTTGCTCCTTGCCCTATACATAACTACCACCCTAGAGATCCTGTTGCTCTTTGCCCTATAAATATCACCCTAGAGATCCTGTTTTCCCTTGCCCTATACATAAATACCACCCTAGAGATCCTGTTGCTTATTTCCCTGTATAACTACCACCCTAGAGATCCTGTTGCTCCTTTCCCTATACATAAGTACCACCCTAGAGATCCTGTTGCTCCTTGCCCAATTCATAACTACCACCCTAGAGATCCTGTTGCTCCTTGCCCTATACATAGCTACCACCATAGAGATCCTGTTGTTCCTTTCCCTATACATAAGTACCACCCTAGAGATACTGTTGCTCCTTGCCGAAAACATAACTACCACCCTAGAGATCCTGTTGCTCCTCGCCCTATACATTACTACCACCCTAGAGATCTTGTTGCTCCTTTCCCTATATGTAACTACCACCCTTGAGATCCTGTTGCTCCTTTACCTATACATAACTACCACCCTAGAGTTCTTGTTGCTTCTTGCCCTATACATAAATACCACCCTAGTGATCATGTTGCTCCGTGCCCTATACATAACTACCACCCTAGAGATCCTGTTGCTCCTTGCGCTATACTTAACTACCAACCTAGAGATCCTGTTGCTCCTTGCCCTATACATAACTACCACCCAAGAGATCCTGTTGCTCCCTGCCCTATATAACTACCAACCTAGAGATCCTGTTGCTCCTTGCTCTATACATAACTACCACCCTAGAGATCCTGTTAGTCCTTGCCCTATACATAACTACCACCCTAGAGATCCTGTTGCTCCTTACCCTATACATAACTACCACCCTAGAGATCTTGTTGCTCCTTACCATATACATAACTACCACCATAGAGATCCTGTTGGTCCTTGCCCTACACATAACTACCACCCTAGAGATCCTGTTGCTCTTTGACCAATACATAACTACCACCCTAGAGTTACTGTTGCTCCTTGCACACAACATAACTACCACCCTTGAGATCCTGTTGCTCCTTTCCCTATACATAACTACCACCCTAGAGATCCCATTGCTCCTTGACCTATACATAACTACCACCCTGGAGATCCTGTTGCTCCTTTCCCTATACATAACTACCACCCTAGAGATCCCGTTGCTCCTTGACCTATACATAACTACCTCCCTGGAGATCCTGTTGCTTCTTTCCCTATACATAACTACCACCCAATAGTTCATGTTGCTTCTTGTCCTATACATAACTACCACCCTAGAGATCCTGTTGCTCCTTTCCCTATACATAACTACCACTCTAGAGATCCTGTTGCTCCGTGCCCTATACATAACTACCATCCTAAAGATCCTGTTGCTTCTTGCCCAATACATAACTACCACCCTAGAGATCCTGTTGCTCCTTCCCCTGTACATAACTATCACCCTAGAGATCCTGTTGCACCTTGCCCTATACATAACTAGCACCCTAGAGATTTTGTTGATCCTTGCTCTATACATAACTACCACCCTAGAGATCCTGTTTGTCCTTGCCCTATACATAACTACCACCCTAGAGATCCTGTTGCTCCTTGACCTATACATAACTACCACTCAAGAGTTCTTGTTGCTTCTTGCCCTATACATAACTACCACCCTAGAGATCCTGTTGTTCCTTGCCCTGTACATAACTACCACCCTAGAGATCCTGTTGCTCCTTGCCCTATACATAACTAGCACCCTAGAGAGTTTGTTGATCCTTGCTCTATACATAACTACCACCCTAGAGATCCTGTTTGTCCTTGCCCTATACATAACTACCACCCTAGAGATCCTGTTGCTCCTTGCCCTATACATAACTACCACCCTAGAGATCCTGTTGCTCCTTGCCCTATACATAACTACCATCCTAGAGATCCTGTTGCTCCTTGCCCTATACATAATTACCACCCTAGAGATCCTGTTGCTCCTTGCCCTCTACATAACTAGCACCCTAGAGATCTTGTTGATCCTTGCTCTATACATAACTACCACCCTAGAGATCCTGTTGCTCCTTACCTATAAATAACTACCACTCCAGAGATCCTTTTATCTCCTTGCCCTATACATAACTTCCACCCTAGAGATCCTGTTGCTTCTTGCATTATACATAACTACCACCCTAGAGATCCTGTTGCTCCTTGCCCTATACATAACTACCACCCTAGAGATCCTGTTGCTCCTTGCCCTATACATAACTACCATCCTAGAGATCCTGTTGCTCCTTGCCCTATACATAACTACCACCCTAGAGATCCTGTTGCTCCTTGCCCTCTACATAACTAGCACCCTAGAGATCTTGTTGATCCTTGCTCTATACATAACTACCACCCTAGAGATCCTGTTGCTCCTTACCCTATACATAACTACCACTCCAGAGATCCTTTTATCTCCTTGCCTTACACGTAACTACCACGCTAGAGATCCTGTTACTCCTTGCCCTATATGCAACTGCCACCCTAGAGATCCTGTTGCTCCTTGCCCTATACATAACTACCACTTTAGAGATCCTGTTGCTCATTTCCCTATACATAACTACCACCCTAGAGATCCTGTTGTTTCTTGCCCTATACATAGCTACCACCCTAGAGATCCTGTTGCTCCTTGCCCTATACATAACTATCACCCTGGAGATCCTGTTGTCCCTTGCCCTATACATAACTACCACCCTAGAGATCCTGTTGCTCCTTGCCCTATACATAACTACCACCCTAGAGATCTTGTTGCTCTTTACCCTATACGTAACTACCACCCTAGAGATCCAGTTGCTCCTTGCCCTATACATAACTACCACCCTAGAGATCCTGTTGCTTTTTGCCCTATACATAACTATCACCCAAGAAATCCTGTTGTCCCTTGCCCTATACATAACTACCACCCTAGAGATCCTGTTGCTCCTTGCCTTATGCATAACTACCACCCTAGAGATCCTGTTGCTCCTTGCCGTATTTATAGCTACCACCCTAGAGATCCTGTTGCTCCTTGCCCCATACATAACTACCACCCTAGAGATCCTGTTGCTCCTTGCCCTATACATAACTACCACCCTAGAGATCCTGTTGCTCCTTGCCCTATACATAACTACCACCCTAGAGATCCTGTTGCTCCTTGCCCTATACATAACTACCACCCTAGAGATCCTGTTGCTCCTTGCCCTATACATAACTACCACCCTAGAGATCCTGTTGCTCCTTGCCCTATACATAACTACCACCCTAGAGATCCTGTTGCTCCTTGCCCTATACATAACTACCACCCTAGAGATCCTGTTGCTCCTTGCCCTATACATAACTACCACCCTAGAGATCCTGTTGCTCCTTGACCTATACATAACTACCACCCTAGAGATCCTGTTGCTCCTTGCCCTATACATAACTACCACCCTAGAGATCCTGTTGCTCCTTGCCCTATACATAACTACCACCCTAGAGATCCTGTTGCTTCTTGCCCTATACATAACTACCACCCTAGAGATCCTGTTGCTCCTTGCCCTATACATAACTACCACCATAGAGATCCTGTTGCTCCTTGCCCTATACATAACTACCACCCTAGAGATCCTGTTGCTCCTTGCCCTATACATAACTACCACCCTAGAGATCCTGTTGCTCCTTGCCCTATACATAACTACCACCCTAGACATCCTGTTGCTCTTTTCCCTATACATAATTACCACCTTAGAGATCATGTTGCCCCTTGCCCTATACATAACTACCACCCTAGAGATCCTGTTGCTCCTTGCCCTATACATAACTACCACCCTAGAGATCCTGTTGCTCCTTGCCCTATACATAACTACCACCCTAGAGATCCTGTTGCTCTTTGCCCTATAAATATCACCCTAGAGATCCTGTTTTCCCTTGCCCTATACATAAATACCACCCTAGAGATCCTGTTGCTTATTTCCCTGTATAACTACCACCCTAGAGATCCTGTTGCTCCTTTCCCTATACATAAGTACCACCCTAGAGATCCTGTTGCTCCTTGCCCAATTCATAACTACCACCCTAGAGATCCTGTTGCTCCTTGCCCTATACATAGCTACACCTAGAGATCCTGTTGTTCCTTCCTCTATACATAAGTACCACCCTAGAGATACTGTTGCTCCTTGCCGAAAACATAACTACCACCCCAGAGATCCTGTTGCTCCTCGCCCTATACATTACTACCACCCTAGAGATCTTGTTGCTCCTTTCCCTATATGTAACTACCACCCTTGAGATCCTGTTGCTCCTTTACCTATACATAACTACCACCCTAGAGTTCTTGTTGCTTCTTGCCCTATACATAAATACCACCCTAGTGATCATGTTGCTCCGTGCCCTATACATAACTACCACCCCTAGAGATCCTGTTGCTCCTTGCGCTATACTTAACTACCAACCTAGAGGATCCTGTTGCTCCTTGCCCTATACATAACTACCACCCAAGAGATCCTGTTGCTCCCTGCCCTATATAACTACCAACCTAGAGATCCTGTTGCTCCTTGCTCTATACATAACTACCCACCTAGAGATCCTGTTAGTCCCTTGCCCTATACATAACTACCACCCTAGAGATCCTGTTGCTCCTTACCCTATACATAACTACCACCCTAGAGATCTTGTTGCTCCTTACCATATACATAACTACCACCATAGAGATCCTGTTGGTCCTTGCCCTACACAAACTACCACCTAGAGATCCTGTTGCTCTTTGACCAATACATAACTACCACCCTAGAGTTACTGTTGCTCCTTGCCACAACATAACTACCACCCTTGAGATCCTGTTGCTCCTTCCCTATACATAACTACCACCCTAGAGATCCCATTGCTCCTTGACCTATACATAACTACCACCCTGGAGATCCTGTTGCTCCTTTCCCTATACATAACTACCACCCTAGAGATCCCGTTGCTCCTTGACCTATACATAACTACCTCCCTGGAGATCCTGTTGCTTCTTTCCCTATACATAACTACCACCCAATAGTTCATGTTGCTTCTTGTCCTATACATAACTACCACCCTAGAGATCCTGTTGCACCTTTCCCTATACATAACTACCACTCTAGAGATCCTGTTGCTCCGTGCCCTATACATAACTACCATCCTAAAGATCCTGTTGCTTCTTGCCCAATACATAACTACCACCCTAGAGATCCTGTTGCTCCTTCCCCTGTACATAACTATCACCCTAGAGATCCTGTTGCACCTTGCCCTATACATAACTAGCACCCTAGAGATTTTGTTGATCCTTGCTCTATACATAACTACCACCCTAGAGATCCTGTTTGTCCTTGCCCTATACATAACTACCACCCTAGAGATCCTGTTGCTCCTTGACCTATACATAACTACCACTCAAGAGTTCTTGTTGCTTCTTGCCCTATACATAACTACCACCCTAGAGATCCTGTTGTTCCTTGCCCTGTACATAACTACCACCCTAGAGATCCTGTTGCTCCTTGCCCTATACATAACTAGCACCCTAGAGAGTTTGTTGATCCTTGCTCTATACATAACTACCACCCTAGAGATCCTGTTTGTCCTTGCCCTATACATAACTACCACCCTAGAGATCCTGTTGCTCCTTGCCCTATACATAACTACCACCCTAGAGATCCTGTTGCTCCTTGCCCTATACATAACTACCATCCTAGAGATCCTGTTGCTCCTTGCCCTATACATAATTACCACCCTAGAGATCCTGTTGCTCCTTGCCCTCTACATAACTAGCACCCTAGAGATCTTGTTGATCCTTGCTCTATACATAACTACCACCCTAGAGATCCTGTTGCTCCTTACCCTATACATAACTACCACTCCAGAGATCCTTTTATCTCCTTGCCCTATACATAACTTCCACCCTAGAGATCCTGTTGCTTCTTGCATTATACATAACTACCACCCTAGAGATCCTGTTGCTCCTTGCCCTATACATAACTACCACCCTAGAGATCCTGTTGCTCCTTGCCCTATACATAACTACCATCCTAGAGATCCTGTTGCTCCTTGCCCTATACATAACTACCACCCTAGAGATCCTGTTGCTCCTTGCCCTCTACATAACTAGCACCCTAGAGATCTTGTTGATCCTTGCTCTATACATAACTACCACCCTAGAGATCCTGTGCTCCTTACCCTATACATAACTACCACTCCAGAGATCCTTTTATCTCCTTGCCTTATACGTAACTACCACGCTAGAGATCCTGTTACTCCTTGCCCTATATGCAACTGCCACCCTAGAGATCCTGTTGCTCCTTGCCCTATACATAACTACCACTTTAGAGATCCTGTTGCTCATTTCCCTATACATAACTACCACCCTAGAGATCCTGTTGTTTCTTGCCCTATACATAGCTACCACCCTAGAGATCCTGTTGCTCCTTGCCCTATACATAACTATCACCCTGGAGATCCTGTTGTCCCTTGCCCTATACATAACTACCACCCTAGAGATCCTGTTGCTCCTTGCCCTATACATAACTACCACCCTAGAGATCTTGTTGCTCTTTACCCTATACGTAACTACCACCCTAGAGATCCAGTTGCTCCTTGCCCTATACATAACTACCACCCTAGAGATCCTGTTGCTTTTTGCCCTATACATAACTATCACCCAAGAATCCTGTTGTCCCTTGCCCTATACATAACTACCAAACCCCAGAGATCCTGTTGCTCCTTGCCCTTTTGCATAACATACCACCCTAGAGATCCTGTTGCTCCTTGCCGTATTTATAGCTACCACCCTAGAGATCCTGTTGCTCCTTGCCCATACATAACTACCACCCTAGAGATCCGTTGCTCCTTGCCCCCAACCCTAAAAATACCACCCTAGAGATCCTGTTGCTCCTTGCCCTATACATAACTACCACCCTAGAGATCCTGTTGCCTTTTCCCTTTCCCTATACATAACTACCACCCTAGAGATCCTTTTGCTCCTTGGCCCTATACATAACTACCACCCTAGAGATCCTGTTGCTCCTTGCCCTATACATAACTACCACCCTAGAGATCCTGTTGCTCCTTGCCCATACATAACTACCACCCAAGAGATCCTGTTGCTCCTTGCCCCATACATAACTACCACCCTAGAGATCCTGTTGCCCTTTACCTATACATAACTACCACCCTAGAGACCTGTTGCTCCTTTCCCTATACAAAACTACCACCCTAGAGATCCTTTTTGCATCCTTGCCCTATACATAACTACCACCCTAGAGATCCTGTTGCTCCTTGCCCTATACATAACACCACCCAAAAATCCTGTTGCCCTTGCCTATACATAACTACCACCATAAGATCCTGTTGCTCCTTGCCTATACATAACTACCACCCTAGAGATCCTGTTGCTCCTTGCCCTATACATAACTACCACCCTAGAGATCCTGTTGCTCCTTGCCCTATACATAACTAACCACCCAGACATCCTGTTGCTTCCTTGCCCTATACATAATTACCACCTTTGAGATCAGTTGCCCCTTGCCCTATACATAACTACCACCCTAGAGATCCTGTTTGCTCCTTGCCCTATACATAAATACCACCCTAGAGATCCTGTTGCTCCTTGCCCTATACATAACACCACCCTAGAGATCCTTTTGCTCTTTGCCCTATAAATATCACCCTAGAGATCCTGTTTCCCTTGCCCTATACATAATACCACCCTAGAGATCCTGTTGCTTATTTTCCTTATAACTACCACCCTAGAGATCCTGTTGCTCCTTTCCCTATACATAAGTACCACCCTAGAGATCCTTTGCCTCCTTGCCCAATTCATAACTACCACCCTAGAGATCCTGTTGCTCCTTGCCCTATACATAGCTACCACCATAGAGATCCTGTTTTTTCCTTTCTCTATACATAAGTACCACCCTAGAGATACGTTGCTCCTTTTCCGAAACATAACTACCACCCTAGAGATCCTGTTGCTCCTCGGCCACTATACATTACTACCACCCTAGAGATCTTGTTGCTCCTTTCCCTAATTACTACCACCCTTGAGATCCTGTTGCTCCTTTACCTAAACATAACTACCACCCTAGAGTTCTTGTTGCTTCTTGCCCTATACATAACTACCACCCTAGAATCCCGTTGCTCCTGGGCCCCATACATAACTACCCCTGGGGATCTTTTGGTCCTTGCCCTATACATAACTACACCTAGAGATCTGTTGTCTTTTCCTATACAAAAACTACCACCCTAGAGTTTCCCTTTTGCTCCTTCCCAAACATAACTACCACCCAGAGATCCTTTTTCCTTCCCATACATAACTACCACCCTAGAGATCCTGTTTTCTCCTTGCCCTATACATAATTTCCACCCTAGAGACCTGTTGTCCTTTCCTATACAAACTACCACCTAGAGTTCTGTTGCTCTTTCCCCTTTTCATAAAACCACCCTAGTATCCCGTTGCCCGTGCCCTATACATAACTACCCCCTAGAGATCCTGTTGCTCCTTGCCCTATACATAACTACCACCCTAGAGATCCTGTTTCTCTTTGCCCTATACATAACTACCACCCTAGAGATCCTGTTGCTCCTTGCCCTATACATAAGTACCACCCTAGAGATCCTGTTGTTCCTTGCTCTATACATAACTACCACCCTAGAGATCCTGATGCTCCATGCTCTATACATAACTACCACCCTATAGGTCGTGTTGCTCCTTGCCCTATACATAACTACCACTCTGGAGATCCTGTTTATCCTTGCCCTATATATATTTACAACCCTAGAGTTCCTTTTGTTCCTTGTTCCATACATTTCTAACGTCTTGAGTTCCTGTTGCTGCTTGCCCTATACATAACTACCTCACTAGAGATCCTGTTGCTCCTTGCTCTATACATAGCTACCACCCTAGAGATCCTGTTGCTCCTTGCTCTATACATAACTACCACCCTAGAGATCCTGTTTGCCCTTGCCCTATTCATAACTACAACCCTAGAGTTCCTGTTGTTCCTTGTTCCGTACATTACTACCGCCCTAGAGTTCCTGTTTCTCCTGGTTCCATACATAACTACCGCCCTAGAGTTCCTGTTGCTCGTTGTTCCATACGTAACTACCGCCCTAGAGTTCCTGTTGCTCCTTGTTCCGTACATAGCTACCGCCCTAGAGTTCCTGTTGCTCCTTGTACCATTCAATATTACCGCCCTAGTGTTCCTCTACCCCTGTAATTAATTTAGCACTGACTACCATCGTACAGTATTTAAAATTCAAGGAATCATTTTCTGGCCAAGAAGATTCAATTCTCAGCCTCCACAGCATCAGTTATATCCTGAGATGACGACGATGGTACGATGGAGTCGATGGATGATGGAGAAGGAGGAGAAGGGGGAGGAGGTAGAGAAGAAGAAGTAGAAGAAGGACAACAAAAACAATAAGAACAGAAGGAGGGCAATAATAAAATAAGAGCAACAAAAGAAGAAGCAATAGCAGTAGAGGAAAAGAACAACAACAACAATAAGAAAAAACAATAACGAAAAAAGTACTAAAGGAGGAGAAGGATGAGGAGGATGAGGAAGAGGAGAGCAAATCCACAATAAACTGTAGTATACACACTCACCAGCATTACTCTCCCACCAACTACACCCCCCACCCCCTCCTTTCCCCCAACACTACCAACCCCACACCAACAACTCACGACTAACCCCACACCACCAACCCAACACCATCATCCCACAACCAACTCCACCAGCCAACCGTACACCACCACTCCACACCATACCCCCACCAACCCCACACCACCAACCTACCCCAAAACTCCCCCACCTACCCCACACCACCAACCCCACGCCACCAACCCAACCCACCAAACCCCACGCCACCAACCCAACCCACCAACCCCACCCATAAACTCCACCCACCTCCCCCACACCACCAACCCTAACCACCAACCCAACCCACCAACCTCACACCACAATTCCATCCCCAACCCCACACCAACAACCTCACACCAACCCCACACAACCAACCAAAAACCACCAACCACATCCCCAAAACCACACCACCAACCCCACACCAACAACCCCACACCGACCCCATTCCACCAACCCCACACCACCAACCCCGCACCAAAAACCCAACACGAACCCAACACCAACAACCTTACACCACCATCTCCACCCAAACAAATAGTTCACATTGTGAGATAATGTGTCAAGGTTTATTCACGCCTCCTGGTCACCTGGCATTTTTTCCCAGCATTTGTGTTAGAATTTAATTGAATTTTTCCAGTGGCTACACCACCCAGACGAGGCTCCACTCCATGTAAATATCTACAATAGAACTCCATTGACGAGACTCATTCAATAATCTAAACATTTTTTCCCCCAGATTTAGGTACATCAGCGGAAAATGTTGTCATTTATTAATTTATTCTCGGTACATTTGACTCTGCTGAATGTTGGTGATGATATTGAGGCACAAATTTCATACTTGTGTCAACGAGTTTTTTGGGGGGAATGGAACGAAGGAAGAGACAGGAATGAATAATGCAGGAAGTAGGTTAATAGCTGTGAAAGACTGGACTGCTGAAGACTAGTGGGTTGAATTGCTGTGTGTACGTGTGTGTGTATTCACCTCGTTGTGGTTGCAGGGGTCGAGTCATAGCTCCTGGCCCCGAGACGTGTGTGTGTTTGTGTGTGTTTTGGGGTGTGTGTGTGTGTTGTGTGTGTGTGTGTGTGTGTGTGTGTGTGTGCGTGTGTGGGGTGGTGTGTGTGTGTGTGTGTGTGTCTGTCTGTCTGTGTGTGCGCGAGTGTGTAAATCTTGCGATTTTGGCTTAAATAGCAACACCCCTCTTGCCGAATAAGGCAAGTGAAAATTTGAGCATGCAATAATTTCGCAAAAATCATTCTGAACCTAATGAAAAAAATATATTTCGTTGTGTTTGTTTATTATTAAATTATTGTAAATTTATCTGAAATATATTCCGTTGGTTTAGGCTAAATTAAATTGCTATTGTTATAATAAGGTTAGGTAAGTTTTCTAAAGTTCTTTTGGTACAAAACTATTAATTTTTACATTAACATTAATGAAATAATTATATCTTTAAACGTATAAGAGAAAATTTTTGAAACTACTTAATTTTAAATAAGTTCTTGCTGATTGACCAATTTTACCTATTCACCACGACATATATACGAATACATACACATACACTCAAGCGCAGGCTAAAATGAAGGTGAGTGACAGGTAAGATATTTTCCAGGTATCTCATTAGCACGGTCTGGTATATTTAGGAAGAGCCGCTTTGAATATTTCCCCGAATCATCAGTTTTATAGGGGGACAGAGGAATGGTACGGTAGAGGAGAAAGAACAGGAGTGAGGCAGAGAAGAGAAGATTGGAAGACCAGCAGTTGCAGAGGAAGGAAAAATTGATAGGTGAGTGCAGTGCCGGAATGGAAGTGACAGTGCTGTCCAAGTTATATTTGATTAGGTTTGATAATGTTAATTTTTCACCAGTGAACAAACCTTAGCCATTTATACAATAGTGTCAATAATTCTGGTAACACATGAAGGCGCGAGAATGAAGCGCGAACAGAAATCTGCAGGTTCTCTTGGTAGAATAAGAAATGTGAGAAACTTTACTTAACATTTAAGTATCTAAGTCACTTTACTATCTTAAGACAAAGCAAAGAAAAAAAATGAGGCTGAACATTTTCATCTTCCGAATGAAGCTATCTTGTTAATGGTGAATAACTCACGTGTGCAACACACTTTGGTACCTTCATTGCGAGACGTTTTCTCGCCAGGCTTTATAGAGTTAATATACATGAGAACAGAGCCTTTTATAAAAGGTCTTCTTCCCATCTCTCTATGTTAGACTGATAAAGCCTCTGGTGGGCGATCCGTCTCTTAGTAAAGATACCCATTTGTCGCTTAGGTCTCTTATTCATCAACTTGTTGGTAAGAGAAGCTTCTGATCTAAAGAGATCTTCGTGTCTTACACTAGGATAGCATCATCACAATATCTCCGCTTTCAAGCTCTGAGTTTTACCTTTCATACAGCCCCGTCATTGTCTCATGTCTTCATGTGTTTCTCTCTGTAAGATATTAAAACATACTGATCGCAGACATGACATTCTCGTTGCCTCCAGCCTTCTTGCTGTAACATTCAAAGACAATAATTCTCACGCAGAGGCATTAACACCACTGCCCTTTGATTTATTTTGAATCTGTGACATGCATATTAATTTCATTATTTTCATATTTATCTTAATACTACTGCAATTGTATTACTCCTCATCTGTCCTGCTGTTTAATTGTCATGTCATCTTCTTACTGTTAGTCTAGCAAGAATTATGGCAGGCAATCACAGCACGATTACATCTTAAGTACCAGTTTTGGGAACTGGCAAGCCAAAGAAGTGTAAAAATCAACATTTTTACTTCATAAAGAATGTACTGTGCAAAATCATAGTTTTGTACACAACTTGAAACTACCATAGCAACAGTATATGTGATATATAAGCTGCCTTCTTTATTCGCAGCTGGTTGTAGCCCAGTGGTGAGAGTCACGCCTCTCACCACTGGGGTCCCGGGTTCGAGACCCGGACGAACTAGTAAAAAAAAAAAAACTGTAGGCCAGTGGTGAGAGGCGTCACTCTCACTACTGGTGTCCGGGATACGAGAACCGACGAACTACTAAAAACAAAACTGTAGCCAGTTGGTGAGTGTCGTGCCTCTCACCACTGGGGTCCGGGGTACGAGAACCGGACGAACTACTAAAAAAAAAAAAAGTCTCGAAGTCTGTGCAGAATGTTCTCCAGTGTTCTTCCATCGTTATGCAGTGGCATTTAAAACTCATCTTAATACAATTTTTGCAATAACCAGAAAGGAGCGATCAAATGCATCAACTTCGTGAAAACAGGTGTTCAGATCTTTCTCCGTACCCAGCAACTTTGTAAAGACTTGGATTCACATCATGAAACTTTGCCTTTTTACTCAAAAAAATAGAGCGCTAGCTTTCTCAGAGGATTACTGTAGATCGAGTGTTTGATCTTTACTTACAACGTATGACCATGTACAAGTACATCACTTGGGTATCAGCAGTGAAGATACCTATGAGCTGCACATGTATCTTATTCGTCAGCTTGTCGGTACTGTGTAGATAAATTAGACACATGTGCAACTCTTGGGTATCTTTATTGAGGAAACGTTTCGCCACACAGTGGCTTCATTAGTTCATACAAAGGAAAATAGTGAAGAACAGGAGGAGTTTTAGGTAATCAGTCCCTCAGCCTTAAGTCGACGTAGTCAGTCCATCAATCTTGAAAAGAAAACAGCATATCTGCAGAGAAGTAGCTTATATACCGTAGGCAGGAGAGGTACAACATTCATCTACAATCCTGTCTGACACAGCAACTTCATCGGATCTTAATACTTGGGAATTCTTCACTTGCCTAACCCTTGGGCACGACCTACTTCCACATTGGTCAAATGTTACACCACCTACGACTGCTGCACCTCTCCTGCCTACGGTATATAAGCTACTTCTCCGCACATATGCTGTATTCTTTTCAAGATTGATGGACTGACCACATCGACTCAAGACTGAGGGACTGATTACCTCAAACTCCTGTTTTTCACCATTCTCCTTCGTTGAAGATTGAGACACTTATGCAGCATATGGGAATCTTTATTCAGGAAACGTTTCGCCACACAGTGGCTTCATCAGTCCAATACAAAGAGGAAGGCGTAAGGAGAGTAGGAGAATGAGGTAATCAGTCCCTCAACCTGGAGTCGATGTGTTCAGTCCATCAATCTTGTAGAATGTACAGCATAGGGCCGTAGACGTGGCTTATATACTGTAGTGAGGTGACGTGAAGCAGATGGAGGCGGGGTCATAGTGGTACCATCCACTAGTCGAAGTAGGTCTTCGTCCAAAGGTTGAACAAGTATTGAAGAATTCTTTGTAACAAGACCCCATGATGCTGCCGTGTCTGACAGTTGTGATGAATGGTTTGAAAAACCGACAAGTTGAAGATTGAGACACTTATGCAGCATATGGGAATCTTTATTCCCATATGCTGCATAAGTGTCTCAATCTTCAACTTGTCGGTTTTTCAAACCATTCATCACATTCTCCTTCGTATGGACTGATGAAGCCACTGTGTGGCGAAACGTTTCCTCAATAAAGATACCCAAGTGTTGCACATGTGTCTAGTTTATCAACGTGTCGGTTCTCTGAACCATTCATCAACGGTACTGTGTAACATCAATAACATAATAAAAGTAAAAACGACCTCGTGAATTATTTCAATGATTTATTTGTTGGAGCCAAGTTTTGCATACCTGGCAAAGTACAACAGCGCTTCACTTCACTTATTCTCTTCATGACAACCTAGAGAACTGACAAAGGAAAGTTAATTCAAGAAATTTAGTTTATTCGAAAATATTTCAATTGTTCTTGATAAGTCTGATGAAAAGCGTCCTCTTCATCCGACTTACAAAACCGACAACAATAAACACCTGATACCATTGGCAAGCAAACTGAAAACATATTTCCAAGAATTTTAAGAATAAGAAATGAAATTAGAGAGACACTGTTTCTCTGACTCTCTTAATGTTGCTACATCTCCCGGAAAGGTTCAAGTATTCTGCTTTTACATCAGTCGCATCCTAAAGTCAGTGAGATGGGACTACGAGTCCTTTGGCCCTTTCTAACAGCAGATTTTTGAGTCAGACGTTTTCCCTCAACCACAGATAGAGAATAAAAGCGAGTACCGAGTAGACGTGGACTCGGATGTGCAATGAGCTGTGTGCCTGACACAGCAACTGATTGAAGGAGACAATTTCATACTTCGCGTGGAAATATTTTTTCCAGTCTTAATGAATTTTGTTTCAAGTTTTTGAAACTAGTCAAGTAACAAACCACAGTTATAAGTAATATAAATATACAGGTCAATAAATTTTTGTCAATAATAAAAATTAGTGAATGATTTTTTTGTATGTTCGGATCATAGCAATTTAGTTATTATCGTGAATCGTTATTATTCACAAACGTTAAGAGAGATTTACGGTGTGTGATTTTAAAAATTCCTCAAGGAAGGTATAGAGTTAAAATGTATGAAAATTACTGATCTAGATAGAGCGAAACGTTGTGCCAGTAAAATCATCTTTTGGAGTCTATGTTTTATTTTCCAACTCATTGCGTCTTCAGCACAGCAATGCGATCATCCTTCCCCTCTCTTTCATCGTGTTTACATACGTGCAGTTCCATATTCCAAACCATCCTGCACATGCATTCCTTTTCACACCTCGCATACAGCTGTCAAAACAACATGTTCCTTCGTATGATCTCCCCTCGCTGGTGTGTGTCTGAGGCATCTTCTCCCCTCACATGTATGCTCTTGAAGCATCTTCTCCCCTTACATGCACGTTTTTGAAGTATCACCTTCCCACACACGAACGTCCATGAAGAATTATTTATCTTCATCTACACAAGTAACAACACTTCCTTGCATGGTGTTCTGCCTTCTGCACACTCACTTTGAATTCCTCTCTTTCTCTCGTCTCTGTGTTTTCTCTCCTCTTCCTCTCGTCTACTTGATCCACACGTAGCTCGATCGAAAGACACAAGAAATGATATTCACCGTAAGTTGTTGATGAAAAAGAGGTGTTAGAAATGCTTGTTATATGCAATTCCGTGTTAGAAGGGAAAGCATGTGACAAATAGGAAGTTGAAAGGGTTAGAACGTGCTATTTAAAATACTATAATGATGAGCATACGTTCCCTCATTGTTTAAGAAAGTTGAAATACGCCAGGTAGTTTCAGAAGAATTAAAAAGCACTACGAGGTGACTTTTAACATTTAAAATAAATGAGAATAAGATAAGAGAAATGAAAGGGTTAAATATGCCAGTAAGATACTAAGGAAAATCATCCAAGTGTTGCGTATGCCTCTGATTTAAAAGAGACTATGATAAACTATTGAAGTCTCTTGGAGACTCAGTGCAAGAAGCTCCCGATACTATTAAAAGTTTCGTATCTCTGTTAGATGACGGATGACCGAGTCTGCACCGGTCCTGATGGCATTAAATAAGGGGTGCTACAGAGCAAATTTCTTCTCACGTATAGCCATATGTTTGTGCAGCCGCGACATCTGCTCAGTAGTTCAAGGTGATGTAGAGGTCTGTGGAACACATGTTCAAGACAGATGAGGCACTATGTCAAGAGGTCGTGCGGAGGTATATGCTGAAGTGTGAGGAAATGTGTCGGAAATGTGCTGAAATGCATATGCATTGAATTGTGGAAATATATGTCGATAATATGTAAAACGTTTGACATGTGCTTAGATATCAGGAAATGCGTTGTGAGGCGTTAAAAATACACAAAATGGTGGGAAATAATTGCGACATGTGCAGAAGTGTCTCGTTCGCACAATTTACAGCACTGAGGGAAAATGAAAGAAAACTAGAGACACAAAGATAAAAGAAAAAAATTATAATCTTCATCGTGGCTATTTATCAATGAACAATGAAAAAAGAACACCGCGCCTGTCTAGACAGCGTAGGTAAACAAAATTAGAAGGAATGATACTCTCTGCTTACCCTTCACTCTCGAAGATCACTCTTCACTCTCCAAGATCACTCTTCACTCTCCCAGACCACTCTTCACTCTCCAAGATCACTCTTCACTCTCCCAGACCACTCTTCACTCTCCAAGATCACTCTTCACTCTCCCAGACCACTCTTCATTCTCCAAGATCACTCTTCACTCTCCCAGACCACTCTTCACTCTCCAAGATCACTCTTCACTCTTCCAGACCACTCTTCACTCTCCCAGGCACTCTTCACTCTCCCAGACCACTCTTCACTCTCCAAGACCATTCTTCACTCTCCAAGATCACTCTTCACTCTCCAAGACCACTCTTCACTCTCCAAGACCACTCTTCACTCTCCAAGACCACTCTTCACTCTCCAAGACCACTCTTCACTCTCCAAGACCACTCTTCACTCTCCAAGATCACTTTTCACTCTTCCAGACCACTCTTCACTCTCCCAGACCACTCTTCATTCTCCCTGACCACTCTTAACTCTCCCAGACCATTCTTAACTCTCCCAGACCACTCTTCACTTTCTCAGACAACTCTTCACTTTCCAAGAGCACTCTTCACTCTCCCAGACCACTCTTCACTCTCCCAGAACACTTTTCACTCTCGCAGACCACTCTTCAACCTCCAAGACCACTCTTCACTCTCCAGAGCACTCTTCACTCTCCAAGAGCACTCTTCACTCTCCCAGACCACTCTTCACTCTACCAGACCACTCTTCATTCTCCCAGACCACCTTTCACTCTCCAAGAGCGCTCTTCACTCTCCCAGACCACTCTTCACTCTCCCAGACCACTTTTCACTCTCTCAGAACACTCTTAACCCTCCCAGACCACTCTTCACTCTCCCAGACCACTCTTCACTCTCCCAGAACACTTTTCACTCTCTCAGAACACTCTTAACCCTCCCAGACCACTCTTCACTCTCCCAGACCACTCTTCACTCTCCCAGAACACTTTTCACTCTCTCAGAACACTCTTAACCCTCCCAGACCACTCTTCACTCTCCCAGACCACTCTTCATTCTCCCAGACCACCTTTCACTCTCCAAGAGCGCTCTTCACTCTCCCAGACCACTCTTCACTCTCCCAGACCACTTTTCACTCTCTCAGAACACTCTTAACCCTCCCAGACCACTCTTCACTCTCCCAGACCACTCTTCACTCTCCACGAGTACTGTTCACTGTCCCAGACCATTCTTCAGTCTCAAACACCATTCTTTACTCCTCCAGAACACTCTTCACTTTCCCACACCACCCTTCAATCTCCAAGAGCATTCTTAACTCTCACAGATCACTCTTCGCTCTCCCAGACTACTCTTCACTCTCCCTGACCACTCTTTACTCCTACAGACCACTCTTCACTCTCACAGACCAAACTTCACTCTTCCAGATCTCTTCACTGTCCCAGACCACTCTTCACTCTCTCAGACCACTCTTCACTCTCACAGATCACTTTTTACTCTCCAAGACCACTCTTCACTCTCCCAGAGCACTCTTCACTCTTCCAGACCACTCTTCACTCTCCCAGACCAATCTTCACTCTCCCAGACCATCCTTCACTCTCCCAGTCGACTCTTCACTCTCTTAGACGATTCTTCACTCTCCAAGACCACTCTGCACTCTCACTGACCAATCCTCACTCTCAAAGACCAATCATCACTCTCCCAGATCAATTTTCAATTTCTCAGACACTCTTCACTCTCCCAGACCACTCTTCACTCTCTTAGATCAATCGTCACTCTCCCAGACCATCCTTCACTCTCCCTGTCGACTCTTCACTCTCTTAGACGATTCTTCACTCTCCAAGACCACTCTGCACTCTCACTGACCAATCCTCACTCTCAAAGACCAATCATCACTCTCCCAGATCAATTTTCAATTTCTCAGACACTTTTCACTCTCCCAGACCACTCTTCACTCTCCCAGACCACTCTTCACTCTCCAAGAGCACTCTTCACTTCTCCAGAGCACTGTTCGTTCTCCGAGACCACTTTTCACTCTTCCAGACCACTCTTCACACTCCCCGACCGTTCTTTACTCTCCCAGACCAATCTTCACTCTCTCAGACTACTCTTCACTCTCTCAGGCCATCCTTCATTCTCGCAGACCACCTATCACTCTCCCAGTCAACTCTTCACTCTCGCAGACCACTCTTCACTCTCCCAGACCGATTTTCACTCTCCCACGCCACTCTTTAGTCTCCTAGACCAATCTTTGCTCTCCTAGACCGTTCTTCACTTTACCAGACCAATCTTTGCTCTCCCAGAACACTCTTCACTCTCCGAGACTAATCTTCACTCTTCCAGAACACTCTCCACTCTCCCAGACCAATCTTCACTCTCCCAGAACACTTTTCACTCTTCCAGACCACTCTCTGCTCTGTAAGACCGCTCTTCACTCTCCCAGACCACTCTTCATCGCTGCCAGACCAGTCTTTGCTCTGCCTGACCGCTCTTCACTCTCCCGGACCACTTTTCACTCTGCCAGATCACCCATCACTCTCCCAGACCACTTGTTCCTCTCCCAGACTACTCTTCACTCTTCCAGAGCACTTGTCTCTTTGCCAGACCTGTTTTTACTCTGCCAGACCCCTTTTCACTCTCCCAGACCACTCTTCAATTTCTCAAACCACTCTTCACTCTCCCAGAACGTCCTTCTTTTTCCAAGATCATCTTTCACTCTTCCAGACGATTCTTCACTCTCCGAGACCACTCTTCACTCTGCCAGACCAGTCTTTACTATGCCACAGCTCTTTTTCCTCTCCAAAACCACTATTCACTCTCCCAGACCATCCTTCAGTCTCCCAGACCAACATTCACTCTCCCAGACCAATTGTTACTCTTCAATCTGCCAGACCGCTCATTCTCCTATACCAATCTTCCCTCTCCCAGAACACTCTTAACTCTCCCAGACAACTCTTCACTCTGCCATACCAGTCTTTGCTCTGCTTGACCGTTCTTCACTTTCACAGACCACCCATCACTCTCTCAGACCGCTGTTTACTCTCGCAAACCACTCTTCACTCTCCTAGACCATTTTTCACTCTGCCAGACCAGTCTTTGCTTTGCCACACCAGTCTTCACTCTCCCAGACCACTCTTCACTCTGCCAGAACACTCGTTACTCTGCTGGAGTACTGAAATACTGGTGTGCTGGACTACTGGTGTACTGGACTACTGGTGTACTGGAATACTGGAGAACTCGAATACTGGTTTACTTGGAGTTTACCTGGAGAGGGTTTCAGGGGTTAACGCCCCCGCGGCTCGGTCTGAGAAAAGGCCTCATGGTGGATCAGGGTCTGATCACCCAGGCTATTACTGCTGGCCGCACGCAAGCTGACGTACGAACCACAGCCCGGTTGGTCAGGTATTGACTTTAGGTACCTCTCCAGTGCCTTCTTAAAGACAACCGGGGGTCTATTGGTTATCCCCTTTATGTATGCTCTGAGGCAGTTAAACAGTTTTGGGCCCCGGACACTTCTTATGTTGTCTCTCAAAGTACTCGTGGGGCCCCTGTTTTTCATCGGTGGGTGTCTTTTGCTTTCATAAGGAGTGATTTTCGTGTGCAGGTTTGGTACCAATCCCTCCAAGGCATTTCAAGTGTATATTATCATGTATTTCTCTAACCTGCATTCCAGGGAATACAGATCAAGGACCTTCAACTTCCCAGTAATTTAGGTGCCTTATCGTACTTATTTGTGCCGTGAAAGTTCTTTGTATACTCTCCAGGATTGCAATGTCGCCAGCCTTGAAGGGGACCGCTGGTGTACAGCAATATTCCAGCCTAGAGAGCACAAGGGATTTGAAGAGAATCATCATGGGCTTGGCATCCCTAGTTTTGAAGGTTCTCATTATCCATCCTATCATTTTCCTAGCTGATGAGGTAGAAACATTGTTGTGGTCTTTGAAGGCGAGATCCTCTGACATTATCACTCCCAGGTCCTTCACATTACTTTTCCACTCTATTGTCGTATACCCTGTTACATTTTTAAATTCCTCAAGTTTCCCATATCTGAGTAGTTGAAATTTCTCCTCGTTGAACTTCATATTGTTTTGCGTGGCCCATTCGAAGATTTGGTTGATGTCCATTTGGAGTCTCGCGGTTTCTTCGATGGAGGTCACTGCTATGGTAATCCGGGTATCATCCGCAAAGGAAGACACGGAGCTATGGATTACATCTCTGTCTATGTCAGAAATGAGGATGAGGAGCAGAATGGGAGCGAGTACTGTGCCTTGTGGAACAGAGCTTTTTACCGTGGCTGACTGGGACTTTACTCTGTTAACTATTACTCTTTGTGTTCTATTTGTCAGGAAGTTATAGATTCAACTACCAACTTTTCCTGTTATTCCTTTATCACGCATTGTGTATGCTATTACACCATGGTCACACTTATCAAAAGCTTTTGCAAAGTCTGTGTATACTACATCTGTATTTTGTTTATCCTCTACAGCATCCAGGACCTTGTCATAGTGGTCCAGTAGCTGGGACAGGCAGGAGCGACCTGCTCTGAACCCGTGTTGCCCTGATGGGCATCTAGGTGGATGGGGATCTTGCTTCTAGGAACCCGCTCAAAGATTTTTATGATATTGGATGTTAGTACAATCGGTCTGATGTTCTTTGCATTTGCTTTACTGCCACCTTTTTGGAGTGGGGTTATGTCTGCTGTTTTTAGTGTGTGTGGGATAACCCCTGTGTCCATGCTCCCTCTCCATAAAATGCTGAAGGCACGCGATAGGAGCGTCTTGCAGTTCTTGATGAACATGGAATTCCATGAGTCTGGGCCTGGGGCAGAGTGCCTCTTCAAAGTCTTGTGAAGTTTGGATAATATCCGAGATTTTTTAGATGACCAGATTTTGGGTTTCGTTCATAAAGAATTTATTTGGATTGTAGACCCTTAGTCTGGGCAGCGGTTCGCTGAACTCTGAGTCATATTGGGACTTTAGTATCTCAATAATTTTTTGGCTGTCATCTGAGTATGTCCCATCCCGCCTAAGTAGGGGCCCAATACTGGATGTTGTTTTTCCTTAGATTTGGCATAAGAGAAGTATTTTTTTTTCAGTTTCCTTTATGGTTTTTAGTTCTTCCTGTGATTCTTGTCTCCTGTAAGATTCTTTCAGCATAAGTTCGATATTTGCAGTTTCACTGACTAGTGCCTCCCATCGTATTTCAGATATATTGGCCCCATTCAGCAGCTCTGTGACTCTTCTCCTTCGTCTGTATAGGAAGCGTCTCTCTCTTTCTAGTTTACATCTTTTCTTTCTTTTTCTTAATGGAATGTGTCTTGAGCAGATCTCAAAAACCAAAAAATTCACTTTTTCAAGGCAAATGTTTGGATCCATGTTGTTTAGGAAATCTTCTCAGCATGTTTCATTTAGGACATGGTTTACTTGATCCCATTGTATGTTTTGGTTATTGAAATTGAATTTCATGAAGAGATCTTCATGACTGCTCACATTTTGCTGGTCAGGAGCCCTGTGCATACATGTCTGTACCTCTATTATGTTGTGATCTGAGTGTATCGTCTTTGATGCGGTTATATTCCGCATCAGATCGTCGTTGTTAGTCAAGATGAGGTCCAGCGTATTTTCCATTCTTATTTGCTGGTTTAAGGTGAATTTGGTGCAGAGATTGAATAGTTCGTGTGTGTGTGTGAATTTTCATCTGAGCTGCCTCCTGGGGTGATCTCTGCTGAAACATTGTTTGCTATACTCCTCCATTTTAGTTGTCTCAAGTTGAAATCTCCCAGTAGTAAGATGTTTGGGGCAGGAGTTGGGAGATTTTCCAGTGATCAATTTTCACAAGCTGCTCCTGGAACTGCTGGGAAGTTGCATCTGGAGGCTTGTATACCACCACAATGACAAGGTTTTGGTTGTCAATCTTTACCGCCAAAACTTCAACTACATCATTTGAGGTGTTCAGTAGTTCTGTGCAAATGAGCGACTCTGACGTACAGACCAACCCCTCCTTGTTGCCTATTTAGTCTGTCGCATCAGTATAGGTTATAACCTGGTATCCATATTTCGTTGTTATAATGATACTTTATGTGGGTCTCTGTGAATGCTTCAAACATTTAGTTTGACTCCGTGAGCAGTCGCTTGATGTAAGGAATTTTGTTGTTTTTTGACGGCTTCTGATCCTGTATGTTTACAAAGACAAATGTCATTATATTGGTGGAAGGAATTCAGGGGAGTTTTATTTGCTGGCTCTAATATCTGTTGTTCTGAAGTAGACGCCAATGTCCGTGCCTCTGCTCCAGAAATGTTTTCAGTTGGTGTAGATTATTATCATTTCTTGCCAGTCTTTTTTCCTTCCTGGCCTTAAAAAACCCTCTGTCCCTGGAAAGATTGTTCCCTTCTTTTATTTCCCATAGCCTGGCTGGTCTGTGTCTTCTTGTCCCCTTTAGGTGATGTGCCTGGCAGTATGCGTTGCAGCATTTTCTTTCATAAGAACATTGTTGTTTATAATATATATCAATGATCTTGATGAGGGAATTACTAGTGATATGAGCAAATTCGCCGATGACACAAAGATAGGTAGGATAATTGATTCAAACTTAGATGTTATGGAACTTCAGGAGGATTTAAACAAACTTTATTCTTGGTCAGAAAAGTGGCAGATGCAGTTCAATGTAGATAAATGCAAGGTTCTGAAGCTTGGGAGTGCCCATAACCCTAGTACTTATAAGTTAAATGATGTAGAACTTAGCCATACTGATTGCGAAAAGGACTTGGGGTTTATGGTGAGCAGCAACCTTAAACCAAGACAGCAATGCCTAAGCGTACGTAATAAGGCAAATAGATTACTGGGACTTATATCAAGAAGTGTAAGCAACAGAAGTCCAGAGGACATACTGCAGCTTTATACATCATTAGTAAGGCCTCACCTAGATTATGCAGCTCAATTCTGGTCTCCATATTACAGAATGGACATAAATTCGTTAGAAAACATTCAGCGTAGGATGACTAAATTAACACATAGCATTAGAAATCTTCCTTATGGAGAAAGATTGAAGACTCTTAAGTTACATTCACTTGTTAGACGAAGAATGAGGGGAGACCTGATCGAAGTGTATAAGTGGAAGATAGGTATTAATAAAGGGGATATTAACAAGGTCTTGAGGATATCTCTCCAAGAGAGAACCCGCAGTAATGGATTTAAATTAGATAAGTTTAGATTTAGAAATGACATAGGAAAGTATTGGTTTGGAAATAGGGTAGTTGATGAGTGGAACAGTCTACCTAGTTGGGTTATTGAGGCTGGGACTTTGGGTAGTTTCAAATTTAGGTTGGATAAGTACATGAGTGGGAGGGGTTGGATTTGAGTGGGACTTTCACATCAGAGCTTATTTCTTGGGTGGCATTAAAAATTGGGTTGGGCAAATGTTTTGTTAGTGGGATGAATTGTAAAGGACCTGCCTAGTATGGGCCAACAGGCCTCCTGCAGTGTTCCTCCTTTCTTATGTTCTTATGTTCATTGATCACAGAAATTGCAAGCAATCCAGGCCTGTTTTCGTCCCTTACCCTTTCTGCATATTACACAGATCTTCACGATAGAGGCCTCTTCAAGGGATGCTCCTTGGCGTGGTGAAGAGGCTCTTGGTCTGAGGAATTAGACCTGTTGGTCTTCTTCCTCAGACCGAACCTAATTACCCCCCAATCCCCCCTCCCTTATCCCATCCTCCCATTTTCTTTTCTTCCTCCTCCTCCTCCTCCTCACCCCTCTCTATTACCCTTCCTCTTTTTTTTCCCCACAGGCACGCTAGTTCCTAGGTAGGGGAAAGGGTACTGGGGTCCATCCCCTTCCGTTGAGGTTCTTGGCGGTGGTGTAGTTTGCCGTGGAATCTGGATCGCCTGGGGATGTCCCAATCCCTCTCTGGTCTCCCGGGGAGTGGCTTTGGGTATCTTTCGGGCTACGGGTGTATCTCTGGAGGCTGCCTTTCGGATTCCGGGGGTGGTGGCCAAAGGAGGTATCCTTTGTGGCTGATATCCGGCCGCCCTCTCTTTTGTCCACCAAGGTAGCTCGGCAGATGTGAGGTTGCTATCCCGGATTGCTGGTTTACTGGCATGATGGGTAGAGTATGGAACGGGTTCCATGCTGCATCTGCACTACTTGCGGAGCTGAGGTCCTCTTGGGCGCGGAGGGAGATTTCGGGCCCTCTCATTCCTCCCAGGAACTATCCCTCCCCGGTCCCCCCTTTTTTTATTCTTTTTTTTATTTTTATTTTCTTTTTTTCTTTCTTTTTTTTTCTTAAAAACAAAATGAAAGAAGTAACCTAACCATGGAAGCCCTAGTCCATGAACCTGCTACCCCCGGACCCCTTCTTGATACCGCACCCCGTTCTGACCCCGCCTCGTCTTTGGACCACTCTTTGGGCACTCCTAATGCCTCTGTACCTCTTGCCAGTGCTGTTTCCTCACCCGCTTCAGGTACTGAGGTCTCGACTGACCCCTTCGATTTATCTGACCTCCGCTCTCCTTTGAGTATGCTTCCGGCCTCTCCCTCTACGGTGCGGCAATTTTCGAATCGCCGGCCCATTCCACGTAGGATCAACTCTGGTCCCACTCCTAAACGCCAACGACAATTACCTGCTGATGATACTTCTCCACCTTCTCGTTCTTCTCAAAAAGATCGACGAGTCCTGCACTCCCTTTCCACGCTCAGTTTCAGAATGCACAATGGACTAAATTCTTCACTTTATGACCGACTTCCTCTATTGCCAATCTTTCCGACCATAGTATTGGCAAGGCACTCCTACGCCATGTTGGTAAAGATATTTCTTTTCATGCTCTTAAGAGCGGTATGTGCATCATCACTGTACAGAATGTTACCCAAGCTCATGATCTTTCTCTTCTTTCCTATATCGATACTGTTCCTGTCACTATTGAAAAACATCATTCCCTCAATTCTTGTAGTGGTACCGTCATTCTGCCCCATACCATAGTTCAACAAAATTTCCAGACATGTGGCAATGACTTTCTTGAACAGCTGGAACTCCAAGATCTCCCAATCCTCAAGGTAGACACTCATGTTCTTCCTGCCCGCAGGCGGAGACGATACCCTAGCAATGTGGCTCGTGTAACTTCTGACAGCCGTGAACTCCCATCCTCAGTTTATGTAGCAGGACATCGGTTACAAGTTCGAAAGGTGATCCCTACACCACAACAGTGTAGAAATTGCTGGCGATTTGGCCATCCAGCAAAATATTGCAGATCTATAGTCGAATGCCCAGTCTGTGGTGCCGATGACCATTCTAATACGTCTTGCAATCGACCTCCCTCTTGCCTTAATTGTCATGAGGCTCACCCTTCGTACTCTCGACGTTGCCAGGTCTACTCAAATGAGCGGGAAATCCGTTACCTCAAAGAGGCAGAAGGTCTCCCTTATGCCATGGCAGTTTCTCATCTCCGCCTCCAAGGGAGACTACCTCGTGTTTCTTATTCCCGTGTTTCAAAACGTCTCCCCACCCGGGGTCCCATCTTCTGCAGCCCCTCTGTGGTTACCTCCCATGTCACCCCTGTATCAAAATTTTTTTGGTCCGGGCTCAGAGCCCCTATTCAACGCCTCAGTTTTTCTCGTTTTTCGTGTTCTCCCTCACAAGCCTCGGTATCGACGAGATCTTAGGGACACCTCCCCCAACGTCCCTCTACTTTCAGAAGAAAAAAACCCGGGTTTTTTAAAAACCCCTCCCCCCTTCTTCCCCACCCCCTCTTTTTTCCTTTCCTGTCTCTGTCCCGGGTTCTTCCCCTCTCACTGGCTCTGTTACAAGTTAGGGGGTTCACCCCCTCCTGTACGTCCTTCCTCCCCCTGTTCCCCCCCAAGTTTTTCCTTTTCTCCCCACCCCCGGGTTTTGCCTCTTCTCCCCCCTTTCCCCGCTTCTTCTCCAGTTCCCTCCCCCCTTTCGCCCCCCCCCCTCCCTTGGTACAGCCCATTACGTTCCAATCCTTCTCATCCCCCCCTACCCCCCAAATTTGTCCCATACGCCTCTAAATTCCAAAACACTTGAAGCAATCTCTGAATATATTGCAGGGGCCCAAAAAAACCATCAATGGACAGATCCCCCCTTGCCTTCTCTCTCCTCTCCTCCATCTCGAAACCCCTTTCTTGCAGCGCCCGTTCCTTCGCTGCTTAACGTTTTCCGCTGCCTATTGTGGACTTTTCAACCCCTCTAGTCCATGGGAAACCTTAAACCTGCTGTTTTCGGGTATTTTAAACGTTGCCAATCAGCCATTTACGTGAATATACTTTTGGCCTCGGGGGTAATCGGGGTGAGCTTCAATGTTACTCTCCCATTTTTCCCTTTTGGGTTGTTTGCTTACAAAACCCAAAAATTACACTCTGCTGTTATCTATCTTACTCAGGCTTAATTTATTGTATTCTTCAGATCCTTTTCCTGATGGGCCCTTTAAATAAAGTGCCCTTCTTCTACGCACTGATATTCCGTACCATCAGCTATTTGTTGTACTTTGCTGCATTAAAGCAGCCCGTATCCACTTGCTAGGGGGTAACACTTGTTCTTTTTATCTCTCTCCTTCTCGGCCATTATCGTTCGGTATTTCCTTTCTTGCTTCGCTTACCCCACGGTTCTTTACTTGGCATCTTTAAAGCCCATCATTTCCTCTGGGGGGGGGGGGGGGGGTGTCTCACTGTGATTCCCGTGGGTTCATTAGAGCTTTTCTTTTCTACCCCCCCCCTCCATGTTTCAAATAAGGGTTTCACCCCATTTTGATCCTCTCTCTTGCATCGATCTCTCAGTTGCTCTTCCTCCCCCGCATTAAAACTTCACCTGGTCTATTCTCCCGGGTTTACATGCAGCAAACATTTTCCCCAAAAAAAAATTCTTACTTCCCCTTCTATTCACCCCTCTTCGTATCCCACGCTGGGAATTTGATCAGGCAAATTTGGCCTTTACTCACAACTAACTGTTTTTTGTGAGGTTTCCCCTTTGTCCTCCATTGATGAGCTTTTACACCTCTTCTCGTCCTCCGTTTTAACCGCAGCTTCTCATTCTATACCCCAAACTTCGGGCAGGCATTCCCAGAAATGCGTGCCTTGGTGGTCTCCTGCTTGTGCTCGTGCAGTACGTTTGAAACGCGCTGCGTGGGGCAGGTACCGGTACAATAGAACCACGGAGAGACTTCTTGATTTTAAGCAGAAGCGTGCGATCGCTCACCGTGTCATCCGTGACGCTAAACGCACTTGCTGGCGAGATTATGTCTCCACCATCACCTCTGCTTCCTCTATGTGTGCGGTCTGGAAAAAAGTACGAAAACTGAGTGGTAAATATTCTCCTGACCCGGCTCCTGTTCTGCGGGTTGCCGGTGTTGATATAGCAAACCCACTAGATGTTGCCAATGAAATTGGCAATCATCTGGTCCATATTTCTCAGAGGCTCCATCTATGCCCCTCGTTTCTTTCCTCAAAGTCTGCCAGAGAGTCAGCACCCTTGGACTTTTCTTCTCTCAGAGAAGAACAGTATAATGTGCCTTTTACACTTCAAGAACTGAAGGCAACACTCTCAGCTTGCCGATCATCGGCAGCTGGGCCCGACGACATTCATATTCGTATGCTACAACATTTACATCAGTCAGCCCTTGCAGTCTTATTACGCCTTTTCAATCTTATTTGGTCACAAGGAGTTCTTCCACAGCTGTGGAAATCTGCCATTGTTCTACCTTTCTGCAAACCGGGTACTCCGGGACATGAGGTCTCCCACTATCGTCCCATTGCTCTTACCAGTGCACTTTGCAAAGTGATGAAACGCCTGGTAAATAGACGTTTAGTGTGGTATTTAGAGACACACAACAGTCTCTCCACTCGTCAATATGGCTTTCGTAAGGGCCGTTCTATCATAGACCCCTTACTACGCTTGGATATGTATGTTCGTAATGCCTTTGCGAATAACCACTCAGTTATTGCCATATTTTTTGACCTTGAGAAGGCATATGACACAACTTGGAGGTATAATATTTTGGCCCAAGCCCACTCCTTAGGCCTCTGAGGCAATCTACCATCCTTCCTTAAGAACTTTTTAACTGACAGACATTTCCGTGTTCGGGTTAATAATGTTCTCTTCCCGGACTTTATCCAAGCTTTATCCACTTTTTCTCCTTGCTATAAATGATTTGGCCTCTAGTATTCCATCAAATATTTGGTCATCATTCTATGTTGATGGCTTCACTATTGCCTGTGCAGGCGCTGACTGTCACCTCATTACAGTTTCTCTCCAGCGTGTTTCCAATTGGGCCACCACACATGGGTTTAAATTTTCCAGTACCAAAACTCACAAAATTACTTTCACTAGACGCTCTGTCATCTCCGATCATCCTTTGTACCTCTATGGCTCCCGTATCCCTGAACGTGATACAGTCAGGTTTCTGGGCCTCCTCTTTGACCGTAGGTTATCCTGGAAACCTCACACTACCTCTCTGAAGGCAACTTGTCACAGCCGACTGAACCTTCTTAAAACCCTTGCTCATCTTTCATGGGGAGCTGATCGTCGAACTCCCCTTCGCCTACATCCCACCCTCATTTTATCGAAACTTGATTATGGTGACCAGATCTATTTAGCTGCCTCTCCTGCTACTCTCTTCCCCTGTTGAGAGCCTCTATGCAGAACCGAACGTTCCATCCTTATCCGATCGCCGTGATGCCCATTGCCTTCGCTACTATGTACGCTCTCATGATCTCCGCAATCCTTCCATTTATAGAATGGTCACTGATATTAGTGGACATTCTTTATTTGTTCGCCGCCCCTGTTTGCTCCGTCCCTTCTCTCTTTGCCTACATTCGCTCTTGTCTTTTCTTCAATTACCACCTTTCTATGTTCATGTAGCATCTCACTTTTCTCTACCCCCCTGGGAAGCTCCAGCTGTTCGAGTCTGTTCTTTCTTTCTCCCTTGCTCGAAAGCCCAACTGTCTACGGTCGCTTCCCGCTCTCTTTTTCTTGACCACTTCCACTCTCATTCTCATGCCATTGCAGTGCACACAGATGGCTCTAAGTCTTTTGACGGCGTAGGATTCGCAGCAGTGTTTCCAGACAGCTTCGTACGAGGGCATTTACTATCTTCGGCTAGTATTTTTACTGCTGAGTTGTATGCCATTCTTGCAGCACTTATCCGTATTTCATATATGCCTGTGTCATCATTTGTGGTTGTCTCAGACTCCCTTAGTGCTTTACAGGCTATACAGAAATTTGATACACCTCACCCCTTAGTCCTCCGTATCTAACTTTGGCTACGCCGCATCTTTACCAAGCATAAAGATATTGTTTTTTGTTGGGTCCCTGTTCATGTTGACGTACAGGGCAATGAACAGGCAGACACTGCTGCGCGGTCAGCAGTACATGACCTGCCAGTTTCATATAGAGGTATTCCATTTACGGACTATTTTGCTGCAATAGCTACCCACCTTCACACTCGTTGGCAACAACGTTGGTCTGCTGTGCTCGGTAACAAACTTCAATCTATTAAACCGAGTATAGGTTACTGGCCGTCTTCTTGTCACCAGTGTCGAGGTTGGGAGACTACTCTCTCCCGTCTTCGCATTGGCCATACTCGTCTTACTCATGGATATCTCATAGATAGGCGTCCTGCTCCTCTCTGTGAGAACTGTCAGGTTCCATTATCAGTCAGCCACATTCTGTTATACTGCCCACTTTATCAACGAGCACTCAGAATTTACCTCCGTCGTCGTCTTTGCTCTGCTGCTCTCTCTTTACCTTCCCTTCTCGCTGATGGACCCACCTTTCATCCGGACTCTCTCATTGACTTTTTGACAACAACTGACTTACTTCACAAACTCTGATACCTTCAGCCCTTTCTACCTCAATCTCTTGCTACCCTCTACCCCTGCACTATCCGTAACCTACTGATCATCCCTCGCCCCTTCTGCCGCCCAATACCCTCGCTTCCTTCCCTACCCTGCAGCACTGTATAGCCCTTGTGGCTTAGCGCTTCTTTTTGATTATAATAATAATAATTCACGATAGAGATCGCCTTACAATATTTGTCAACTCTCCTAGCTAGCTAGTGTATAATTCCTCGAAGTGTTTATTTTTTTTTTTTTGTAACAGTTCTTCGGATTTCGTTTTATTTCCAACGAAACCTTTTCAGTCCACCCGAATCCGGGTAAATCTGGACGAATCCGGTTAGTGGCTCACTGTATATTTTTACTAATAATCACCTTAACAATAGATCTGTCTATCTGTGTTGTATCTATTTATTGTAGTTACTGCTTGAGTGTTCGATGAGGGCGCATAAAGCCCCATCAGAGGATACCGTGTTATCAACGAATCCGTTTGAATCCGGTCATTGGATGAATCCGGGCAAATCCGGATTAGTGGATCACTGGGTGGTTTTGGACTAGTTCATGAAAAGGACTACTGGAAAAATATTAAACAGAGTAATATGTATTCAGTTTGATACAGAAAGTATAACTTGCGTGTTTGGGCGCCTGTGGCTTCTGTAGATGAAGATTACTGGAGGAATATTTGATTTTCGGTGTGTATATTGTGACCGCTGCTACCTACAGGTTTAGTGTATTACCACAAACTGTATATTTCACTCCATCACAATAAGTACTAACAATTATATACTTTTGATCATATTTCTACAAAACTTTACACTTTTCGTATTTCCTCGAGATTTTGCACCTCTTCGTATTTCAGCAGGAATGTTTTACTCCCTGTTATCACTAATTATAAGTCAGGTACACTAGGTGACCTGCGTGGAGGTTCTGCCGACTGCTGGCTAGTGTTTACAACATGAACGTGCCACTTTAGGCCTAACACTTAAGTTTTAAATTTTACCTTTTCATTTATTATATATATACTAGGGTACCACTGTGGTATTCACTATAACACTATGTATACACGCTATTATCAGGGAGACTGTCTTTCCTCTGACAAAAAAGTTCTAATATTATTGTCACCGGCAAGTTAGGACTAAACTTCCCCTCTCAGAGCATGGCTCTACTTTGTTATTGTACACTGACTCTCCTTTTTTGACTCAGTAGATATTTTCTGCTAGATTAGTACTGGTGCACTGGAATACTTGAGTACTGGGATACTGGTGTATTGGAAAACTGTGTACTGGAATACTGGTGTACTGGAATACTTGTGTACTTAAATCCTTGAGTACTGGAATACTGGTGTACTGGACTACTGGTGTACTGGAATACTTGAGTGTTGGATTACTTGAATATTGGAATACTGGTGTACTGGAATAATGGCGTACTGGAATAATGATGCACTGGACTACTGGTGTATTGAAATACTGGTGTACCGGACTACTGGTGTACTGGAATACTTGTGTACTTAAATCCTTGAGTACTGGAATACTGGTGTACTGGACTATTGGTGTACTGGAATACTGGGTTACTGGGTTACTGGAGTACTATAGTACTGGAATTCTGGAATACCGGAGACTTTAAACAGTGAGACAGATTGGCAGACAGTCAGAAAAACGACCAGGCTGATGAAAAGACTTACAGAAAAACAGATACAGACAGGCAGAAACAGTCTGACAGACACAGACAGACAGAAAGAGACTGATAGACACAGACAGGAACAAACTGACATACACAGACAGAATTCCAAACTGGTGGAAAAAACTAGGCAGTTAGACAAAGACAGAGAGACGCACTAGCAACTAAAAGTTCTCAGCACAAAGGCATACACAACTTTTATTAAACTGTCCATCAAGTTAAAAAAATAGTTAACGATCAATCGTGTATCCATTAAGAGAGAAGGAGAGAGAGAGAGAGAGAGAGAGAGAGAGAGAGAGAGAGAGAGAGAGAGAGAGAGAGAGAGAGAGAGAGAGAGAGAGAGAGAGAGAGAGAGAGAGAGAGAGAGAGAGAGAGAGAGAGAGAGAGAGAGAGAGAGCTACGGGCTTTGAAGTCCATACCGATGCTATCTGCTAAGTAGATCTGTCTACTTATATATAGACTAAGGACTACGGTGTATTATCGACGTGTATGAGTCAGGGATAGAACAGCAGAAGGCACGAATTCACTGCTCTGAATTTTACTTCACGATTTTTTAAAGAAAGAAATTAGCTTATTCCTTTCACAGAGAAACAAATAAGGATTGGTGTCCTTGGTTGTTCAGTGATTTTGCAGCATCTGTTATAATGTACAGAACCTTATATCTGAATCCCTTCACAAAACCTTCCTATATTGGAAACATGTCTGAAGCATTTGTTTTATGCATAGCAAATTTTTCATTTATCTTCACCTAAGAGATCAAACGTAGAGTTTTATGCCACAAGACGGGCAGCCAACAATAGCTTTACTCCATTGGTGCTTATTCACTCGTCACTTAAACCAGTCTCTTTGAGGAACATGTTCTCAAAGAAAACAGATGTTTGAGAAATCATATCAAATGAGCAGCTGATATTTTTTCTCACATATGACTCCAGGCTCACTCAGCGTCAACCAACCGAGGTAAGGTGGCACGAAACAATGTATCATCTGTGTGAAAGACAAAGAATATGAGCTGAGGTAAGGCAGCAAGAGACAAACTATCATTTGGGAAAAAGTCAGCTGCAAGAGAAAGATGAAATATTTTGGCTAAGACGAGACAAGTGGGAGATCAAAGATTACACTTGACTCTCCTTAACCCCCTCCTTCGCCACCACCTAGCAAAACATGCAGCCCGTGTTAATTTACTTCTGAATTATGCTTGGAGAAAAAGTAATTAAAAATATGTTAAGAGTCTATTAGTTGTATTTGATTTACTGTTGAAGAGCGACATACTGAAATGCGGAAAGCTGGGTCCGTAGAGTTCTTGCAATATTCTGGACACTCTTGATCACGTTTTTCGCTTGTACTGCTGCTGCCTACTTCTACTACTGGTACTACTGCTACTACTATTACTACTACTACTACTACTACTACTGCTACTACTACTACTACTATTACTACTACTACTAATAATAACATTATTATTATTATTATTATTATTATTATTATTATTATGATTATTATTATTATTATTATTGCTATTATTATTATTATTATTATTATTATTATTATTATTATTATTATTATTATTATTATTATTATTATTATTATTATTATTATTATTATTATTATTATTTTCATTATTATTATTATTATTACTACTACTACTACTACTCAATAACAAAAAAGGTACAATACCGTGACTGGAACAATACATAGAAAATCCGCACATAGAAGAGAGGAGCTTGCGACGACGTTTCGGTCCAAGTCGGACCGTAACGTCGTCGTAAGCTCCTCTCTTCTATGTGCGGGTTATTTGTGTACTACTACTACTAGTAATGAAATTTTTGTGACTGTAACCACTGTTTTAATTCCGTAATGTGGATGTAATTCATAAACTAATCTGTTGACCCTAAACATTTGTTTTTCAAAAGCCATAATAGTGTAATAGTTTATAAATAAAGATCTTGTAACTTTCAGCATTATGTATATTGATGTTATATATATATATTTTCAGTATTTAATAAAACCTCCTGTAGGCGAAACCTCGCAATAAGTTTTTCTAACTAATTTTAATAAAAAGTAAAAAGAAATATCAATTGAAAACGAGGCACAGAAATAATATGAGGATATAAAGTTTGGCTGGAGCTCTGAAGTGTTACGGTAAGAGGTTTAGGAAAGTGAATATAGGAAGTCTCGGCTGTATATTATAGCTGAGACTTGCTTATCTATGGCTCAGAGGTTCACTGCTACGGTATAGCGAGCCTCTGATTTACGAATGGGGGCGTACATGTCTCCTGTTATCCAGGGAATATTTTACCAATACTTATCTGACTAAATCCCGTATCAGAAAACACCTGTTCCTCTTCTTGATGGACAAAGCATCTTCGCTAACCTCTGCCTCAACTTCAAGTTTCATTACTAACTAACCAAGTCCTTAATGATTGGTTGCTCATGTTCTCCAGTGACCAAGTGTTCGGCAGTTCGAGCCTTTACTTGACTCGTCGTGTTACCGACGTACAGCTACTTAGAGTAAGTGATGGTTGGTTGGTAAATAAAGATTAAATCCTATCAACTGCATGAGGGTCATTAATGCTGTGTGTTACCTCTTCGCCACTTGTCAAGATTATTATAATTCCTTAGGTAAAGATTAAACTCTCTGCATATAAATACATTGAGAGACATCCACATTACGGTGTATTTGTCGTGGATTCTTACCAGCAGTGCACTTATATACGTATACTAGAGATGAATGAACAATAACAGGGACTGACTCCCTAACCTAATAAATTATTTATAATGTAAATTACTTCTTGATGATGCTTGGTGAGCAACTTGGGTCCAATTTCTTAAGTAATAAATTTCCAGCATTTTTAAAACTCCAGGATCTTACATCTCACAGTCTATAAGAGTAAAACAGATATAGAAGCTTCCTGTAAACACATTACGATGCTCTTTGGAAATTTAAATAACATAGTAGAAATCAGAGAATCATTGGTAAATCTCCTGAAACAATTTGAGAAAAGTTCATCGTTCATATCATCCAGTTTTCTATAATTACAATTCGATACTAAATTGCACAGACGGAGACTAACTACCCTCGTGTTAATGAGCTCTTCATTCTGCTGTAATTACCTGGTAGCCGAGGCTAATGAGGTCGCTGGGTGATGTAAGGCAGGAGACTGGTGGCAGTGGAGGTCGAGCTACTGGGTTCTCCTCCGCCGACCTGATCTGGATCTGCAGTGTGGATTTTCCTGTCTGTGTATGGATTCACCCGACTATCGTGAGGATTCACCCGTCTCTATTGTGAATGCGCCTGTCTATCCTGTGGATTCACCTTTCAACTGTGTGCATTCACCGTCTGTAATGGGATTTCACCGTTTGAAAAGTGGATTCATGATTGGATTCATCATCTACTGTAAAATAAGACAAGGTAAGTGAGGGGACAAGCTTTCATCTGATAATGTGTCGCTCCATACAAGTCTTTATCAAAAGTGAAACGTGTCACGATGAAACCTCACCATGTGTCACTATCTCCCTCACTGCTCTGCACTGCTGTACCCAGCGTCTACTATATCGTCTTCTTACTTCAACACAGTTTCCTTTACATGCACATGCTTCTTACCATCTTAAAAAAGCTTTTCTTTGGGGAGTGTTCACCTTCCATCTGACTTCCAATGTGCTGGTCTCTGTCCTTTCATTTCTTTTTTTTACTCTGGAGGCCCGTTTCTTCTGCATTTCAGGCCCCTCATTTGAAGAACAAGTGCACACTGGAACAGGATTCCCAGACAAATGAAGAATACTACCATGCATTTGTGCATGATAAAAATCAACAAATTGCTTTCATAACAAATAAAAGATGGTTTTCAAAATATCCCCAATTTGAGGATAATTTCGACCTCATGATAGC
>NC_069401.1:67766986-67784486 GCF_026875155.1 Cherax quadricarinatus | reverse complement strand
GCAGGAGGAAAGAGGAGTGATTGGTGGAATGATGAAGTAAAGGGTGTGATAAAAGAGAAAAAGGTAGCTTACGAGAGGTTTTTTACAAAGCAGAAGTGTTATAAGAAGAGCAGTGTATATGGAGAGTAAAAGAAAGGTGAAGAGAGTGGTGAGAGAGTGCAAAAGGAGAGCAGATGATAGAGTGGGAGAGGCACTGTCAAGAAATTTTAATGAAAATAAGAAAAAAATTGGAGTGAGTTAAACAAGTTAAGAAAGCCTAGGGAAAGTATGGATTTGTCCGTTAAAAACAGAGTAGGGGAGTTAGTAGATGGGGAGAGGGAGGTATTAGGTAGATGGCGAGAATATTTTGAGGAACTTTTAAATGTTGAGGACGAAAGGGAGGCGGTAATTTCATGCACTGGCCAGGGAGGTATACCATCTTTTAGGAGTGAAGAAGAGCAGAATGTAAGTGTGGTGGAGGTACGTGAGGCATTACGTAGAATGAAAGGGGGTAAAGCAGCTGGAACTGATGGGATCATGACAGAAATGTTAAAAGCAGGGGGGATATAGTGTTGGAGTGGTTGGTACTTTTGTTTAATAAATGTATGAAAGAGGGGAAGATACCTAGGGATTGGCGGAGAGCATGTATAGTCCCTTTATATAAAGGGAAAGGGGACAAAAGAGATTGTAAAAATTATAGAGGAATAAGTTTACTGATATACCAGGAAAAGTATACGGTAGAGTTATAATTGAAAGAATTAGAGGTAAGACAGAATGTAGAATTGCGGATGAGCAAGGAGGCTTCAGAGTGGGTAGGGGATGTGTAGATCAAGTGTTTACATTGAAGCATATATGTGAACAGTATTTAGATAAAGGTAGGGAAGTTTTTATTGCATTTATGGATTTAGAAAAGGCATATGATAGAGTGGATAGAGGAGCAATGTGGCAGATGTTGCAAGTTTATGGAATAGGTGGTAAGTTACTAAATGCTGTAAAGAGCTTTTATGAGGATAGTGAGGCTCAGGTTAGGGTGTGTAGAAGAGAGGGAGAATACTTCCCGGTAAAAGTAGGTCTTAGACAGGGATGTGTAATGTCACCATGGTTGTTTAATATATTTATAGATGGGGTTGTAAAAGAAGTAAATACTAGGGTGTTCGGGAGAGGGGTGGATTAAATTATGGGGAATCAAATTCAAAAATGGGAATTGACACAGTTGCTTTTTGCTGATAATACTGTGCTTATGGGAGATTCTAAAGAAAAATTGCAAAGGTTAGTGGATGAGTTTGACAATGTGTGTAAAGGTAGAAAGTTGAAAGTGAACATAGAAAAGAGTAAGGTGATGAGGGTATCAAATGATTTAAATAAAGAAAAATTGGATATCAAATTGGGGAGGAGGAGTATGGAAGAAGTGAATGTTTTCAGATACTTGGGAGTTGACGTGTCGGCGGATGGATTTATGAAGGATGAGGTTAATCATAGAATTGATGAGGGAAAAAAGGTGAGTGGTGCGTTGAGGTATATGTGGAGTCAAAAAACGTTATCTATGGAGGCAAAGAAGGGAATGTATGAAAGTATAGTAGTACCAACACTCTTATATGGATGTGAAGCTTGGGTGGTAAATGCAGCAGCGAGGAGACGGTTGGAGGCAGTGGAGATGTCCTGTCTAAGGGCAATGTGTGGTGTAAATATTATGCAGAAAATTCAGAGTGTGGAAATTAGGAGAAGGTGTGGAGTTAATAAAAGCATTAGTCAGCGGGCAGAAGAGGGGTTGTTGAGGTGGTTTGGTCATTTAGAGAGAATGGATCAAAGTAGAATGACATGGAAAGCATATAAATCAATAGGGGAAGGAAAGAGGGGTAGGGGTCGTCCTCGAAAGGGATGGAAAGAGGGGGTAAAGGAGGTTTTGTGGGCGAGGGGCTTGGACTTCCAACAAGCGTGCATGAGCGTGTTAGATAGGAGTGAATGGAGACGAATGGTACTTGGGACCTGACGATCTGTTGGAGTGTGAGCAGGGTAATATTTAGTGAAGGGATTCAGGGAAACCGGTTATTTTCTTATAGTCGGACTTGAGTCCTGGAAATGGGAAGTACAATGCCTGCACTTTAAGGGAGGGGTTTGGGATATTGGCAGTTTGGAGGGATATGTTGTGTATCTTTATACGTATATGCTTCTAAACTGTTGTATTCTGAGCACCTCTGCAAAGGCAGTGATAATGTGTGAGTGTGGTGAAAGTGTTGAATGATGATGAAAGTATTTTCTTTTTGGGGATTTTCTTTTTTTTTGGGTCACCCTGCCCCGGTGGGAGACGACCAACTTGTTGAATATATATATATATATATATATATATATATATATATATATATATATATATATATATATATATATATATATAATATATATATATATATATATAATACATCCATCCTACATCATTATCGAGATAGTTGAGACTTGATAATAGTCCTGGACGGACCGAAAATTCTCTCAAGGTTTGAGTTAATTTCATAATATTTTACCGCATGATTGAAAAGAGAAGGAAGATTATGTTCTACATTCGTTTATCATCAAGGACAATCAATGCAGTCAACGCTCAACATTATTTGCACGAGCAGTCTCGACTACCGTCACAGTGGTAAGTCTTACACGCAATAACTCTAAAGTAACTCAAGGTACACCCAGTCACGCATTATAAGAATCATCATAAGAGTAGTGTGACAGTACCATGCTAGACAACAGTAGTGTGACACTACCATGCTAGACAACAGTAGTGTGACACTACCATGCTAGACAACAGTAGTGTGACACTACCATGCTAGACACCAGTAGTGTGACACTACCATGCTGGACAACTGTAGTGACATTACCATGACAGACAACAGTAGTGTGACACTACCATGCTAGACAACTGTAGTGACATTACCATGATAGACAACAGTAGTGTGTCAATATTATGCTACAGAACGATAGTGTGACACTACCATGCTAGGCAATAGTAGTGTGACACTACAATGCTAGATAACAGTAGTGTGACACTACCATGCTAGACAACTGTAGTGACATTACCATGAGAGACAACAGTAGTGTGACACTACCATGCTAGACAACAGTAGTGTGACACTACCATGCTAGACAACAGTAGTGTGACACTACCATGCTAGACAACTGTAGTGACATTACCATGATAGACAATAGTAGTGTGACACTACCATGCTAGACAACTGCAGTAACACTACCATGCTAGACAACTGTAGTGACATTATCATGATAGACAACGGTAGTGTGACACTACAATGTTAGGCAATATTAGTGTGACACTACCATGCTAGACAAGAGTAGTGTGACATTACAATGCTAGACAACTGTAGTGACATTACCATGATAGACAACAGTAGTGTGTCAACATTATGCTACAGAACGGTAGTGTGACACAACCATGCTAGGCAAAAGTAGTGTGACACTACCATGCTAGGCAAAAGTTGTGTGACACTACCATGCTAGACAACATAAGTGTTACACTACCAAGCTAGGCAATAATAGTGTGACACTACCGTGCTAGACAACAACAGTGTGATACTACCATGCTAGACAATAGTAGTGTGACACTACTATGCTAGACTACAGTAAAGTGACACTACCATATGCTAGACAAAGGTACTGTGACAATACCATGCTAGACAACAGCAGTGTGGCACTACCATGCTAGACAACAGCAGTGTGGCACTACCATGCTAGACAAAGGTAATGTGGCACTACCATGCTAGACAATAGTAGTGTGACACTACCATGCTAGACAATAGTAGTGTGACACTACCATGCTAGACTACAGTAGTGGGACACTACTATGCTAGACAAAGGTAATGTTGCACTACCATGCTAGACAACAGCAGTGTGGCACTACCATGCTAGACAAAGGTAATGTGGCACTACCATGCTAGACAACAGCAGTGTGGCACTACCATGCTAGACAAAGGTAATGTGGCACTACCATGCTAGACAACAGCAGTGTGGCACTACCATGCTAGACAACAGTAGTGATAAAGGACCATGCTAGACAACAGTAGAGTTACAGAACCATGCTAGACTACAGCAGTGTTACAGGACCATGCTAGACAACACTAGTGTTAAATGACCATGCTAGACAGCAATAGTGTTACAGAATCATGCTAGACAACACTAGCGTTAAAGGACCATGCAAGACTACAGTAGTGTTACCGGACCATTCCAGACAACAATAGTGTTACAGGACCATGCTAGACATCAGTAGTGTTACAGGGCCATGCTAGAAAACAGTAGTGTTACAGGACCATGCTAGACAGCAGTAGTGTTACAGGACCATGCTAGACAACAGTAGTGTTACAGGACCATGCTAGACAACAGTAGTGTTACAGGACTATGCTAGACAACAGTAGTGTTACAGGACCATTCTAGATATCAGTAGTGTTACAGGACCATGCTAGACAGCAGTAGTGTTACAGGACCATGCTAGACAATAATAGTGTGACACTACCATGCTAGACTACAGCAGTGTGGCACTACCATGCTAGACAAAGGTAATGTGGCACTACCATGCTAGACAACAGCAGTGTGGCACTACCATGCTAGACAACAGCAGTGATAAAGGACCATGCTAGATATCAGTAGTGTTACAGGACCATGCTAGACAACGCTAGTGTTAAAGGACCATGCTAGACAACAATAGTGTTACAGGACCATGCTAGACAACACTAGTGTTACAGGACCATGCTACACAACAATAGTGTTACAGAATCATGCTAGACTACACCAGTGTTAAAGGACCACGCTAGACAGCAGTAGTATTACAGGACCATGCTAGACAACACTAGTGTTACAGGACCATGCTACACAACAATAGTGTTACAGAATCATGCTAGACTACACTAGTGTTAAAGGACCATGCTAGACTACAGTAGTGTTACCGGACCATTGTAGACAACAGTAGTGTTACAGGACCATGCTAGACAACAGTAGTGTTACAGAACCATTCTTGACGACAGTAGTGTTACAGGAACATGATAGACAACAGTAGTGTTACAGGACCATTCTAGACATCAGTAGTGTTACAGGACCATGCTAGACAACAGTAGTGTTACAGGACCATGCTAGACAACAGTAGTGTTACAGGACCATGCTAGACAACAGTAGTGTTACAGGACCATGCTATGCAACAGTAGTGTTACAGGACCATGCTAGACAACAGTAGTGTTGCAGGACCATTCTAGACATCAGTAGTGTTTCAAGACCATGATAGACAGCAGTAATGTTACAGGACCATGCTAGATAGCAGTAGTGTTACAGGACCATGCTAGACAACAGAAGTGTTACAGGACCATGCTATACAACAGTAGTGTTACAGGACCATGCTAGACAACAGTAGTGTTGCAGGACCTTTCTAGACATCAGTAGTGTTACAGGACCATGATAGACAGCAGTAATGTTACAGGACCAAGCTAGACAGCAGTAATGTTACAAGACCATGCTAGACAACAGAAGAGCTGCAGGACCATGCGAGACAACAGTAGTATTACAAGACCATGCTAGACAACAATAGTGTTACAGAATCATGCTAGACAACACTAGTATTAAAGGACCATGCTAGACTACAGTAGTGTTACCGGACCATTCTAGACAACAGTAGTGTTACAGAACCATGCTAGACAACAGTAGTGTTACAGGACCATTTTTGTCGACAGTAGTGTTACAGGACCATGCTAGACAACACTATTGTTACAGGCCCATTCTAGACATCAGTAGTGTTACAGGACCATGCTAGACAACAGTAGTGTTACAGGACCATGCTAGACAGCAGTAGTTTTACAGGACCATGCTAGACAACAGTAGTGTTACAGGACCATGCTAGACAACAGTAGTGTTACAGGACCATGCTAGACAACAATAGTGTGACACTACCATGCTAGACAATAGTAGTGTGACACTACCATGCTAGACTACAGTAGTGGGACACTACTATGCTAGACAAAGGTAATGTGGCAATACCATGCTAGACAACAGCAGTGTGGCACTACCATGCTAGACAAAGGTTATGTGGCACTACCATGCTAGACAACAGCAGTGTGGCACTACCATGCTAGACAAAGGTAATGTGGCACTACCATGCTAGACAACAGCAGTGTGGCACTACCATGCTAGACAACAGTAGTGATAAAGGACCATGCTAGATGTCAGTAGTGTTACAGGACCATGCTAGACAACACTAGTGTTAAATAGCCATGCTAGACTATAATAGTGTTACAGGACCATGCTAGACAACAAAGTGTTACAGGACCATGCTAGATAACAATAGTGTTACAGGACCATGCTAGACAACAATAGTGTTACAGAATCATGCTAGACAACAATAGTGTTAAAGGACCATGCTAGACTATAGTAGTGTTACCGGGCCATTGTAGACAACAGTAGTGTTACAGGACCATGCTAGACAACAGTAGTGTTACAGAACCATTCTTGACGACAGTAGTGTTACAGGACCATTCTAGACATCAGTAGTGTTACAGGACCATTCTAGCTCAGTAGTACAGACATGTGAATCTGTGTTACAGGACCATGCTAGACATCAGTAGTGTTACAGGACCATGCTAGACAGCAGTAGTGTTACAGGACCATGCTAGACAGCAGTAGTGTTACAGGACCATGCTAGACAACAGTAGTGTTACAGGACCATGCTATACAACAGTAGTGTTACAGACCATGCTACAACAGTAGTGTTACAAGACCATTCCAGACATCAGTAGTGTTACAGGACCATGCTAGACAGCAGCAGTGTTACAGGACCATGCTAGACAACAGAAGTGCTACAGGAGCCATGCTAGACAACAGAAGTGTTTCAGGACCATGCTAGACAACAATAGTGTTACAAGACCATGGTAAACAATAGTAATGTTACAGAACCATGCTAGACAGCAGTAGTGTTACAGGACAATGCTAGATAACAGTAGTGTTACTGGACCATGCTAGACAACAGTAGTGTTACAGGACCATGCTAGACAACAGTAGTGTTACAGACCATGGAAACAGTAGTATTACAGACAATGCTAGTAAATTAGTGTACATGGACCATGCTAGACACAGTAGTGTTACAGGACCATGCTAGACAACAGTAGTGTTACAGGATCATGCTAGACAACAGTAGTATTACAGGACCGTGCTAGATAACAGTAGTGTTACTGGACCATGCTAGACAACAGTAGCGTTACAGGACCATGCTAGACAAGCATAGAGTGAATGACCATGCTAGCAATAGTAGTGTAACTGGACCATGCTAGACTACAGTAGTGTTAGAGCACCATGGTAGACAACAGCGTGTTACGGACCATGCTAGACAACAGTAGTGTGATACCATGCTAGGCAACAGTAGTGATGGCCACCATGCTAGACAACAGAGTGTTACAGGACCATGCAAGACAACAGTAGTGTTACAGGACATGCTAGACAACAGTATTTTACAGTACCATGCTAGACAACAGTAGTGTTACAGACCATGCTAGACAACAGTAGTGTAATGGACCAAGCTAGAAACAATAGTGTGCCTACCATGACTAGACAATTGTAGTGTGCACTACATGTAGACAAGGTTAAATGTGGCACTCCATGCTAGACAACAGCAGTGTTGCACTACCATGCTAGACAACATAGTGATAAAGGACCATGCTAGATAATCAGTAGTGTTACAAGACCATGCTAGACAACAATAGTGTTACAGGACCATGCTAGACAACGTAGTGTCAAAGGACCATGCTAGACATAAAGTGTTACGGACCATGCTAGACAACATAGTGTTACAGGACCATGTAAACAATAGTATAGTTACAGAACCATGCTAGACAGCAGTAGTGTTACAGGACCATGCTAGACAACAGTAGTACTACTGGACCATGTAGACAACAGTAGGTATAACTACATGCTAGACATCAGTAGTGTTTCAGGACCATGCTAGACAACAGTAGTGTTACAGGACCATGGTAAACATCAGTAGTGTTACAGGAACCATGCTAGACAGCAGTAGTATTACAGGACCATGCTAGACAACAGTAGTGTTTCAGGACCATGCTAGACAACATAGTGTTACAGGACCATGGTAAACAAAGTAGTGTTACAGACCATTCTAGACAGCAGTAGTGTTACAGGACCATGCTAGACACAGCAGTATACAGGACAATGTAGATACAGTAGGCTACTGCCATACTAACAACAGTAGTGCTTACAGACCATGCTAGACAACAGTAGTATTACAGGACAATGCTAGATAACAGTAGTGTTACAGGACCATGGTAAACAATCAGTAATGTTACAAGACCATGCTAGACACAGTAGTGTTAATGGACATGCTAGACAACAGTAGTATTACAGGACCATGCTAGAAACAGTAGTGTTACTGGACCATGCTAGACAACAGTAGTGTTACAGGAACATGCAGACAACAGTAGTTACGGACATGCTAGAAAACAGTTAGTGTTATTGGATCATGCTAGACAACAGTAGTAGTTACAGGACCATGCTAGAAACAGTAGTGTTACATGGACCATGCTAGACAACAGTAGTGTTACAGGACCATGCTAGACAACAGTAGTGTTACTGGACCATGCTAGACAACAGTAGTCGTTTCAGGATCATGCTAGACAACAGTAGTATTAGCAGGACCATGCTAGAAACAGTAGTGTTACTGGACCATGCTAGACAACAGTAGTGTTACAGGACCATGCTAGACAACAGTAGTGTTACTGGACCATGCTAGACAACAGTAGTGTTAGAAGACCATGCTAGCAACAGTAGTGTATGAGACCATGCTAGCAACAGTATTGTTACAGGACCATGCAAGACAACAGTAGTGTTAGAAGACCATGCTAGACAACAGTAGTGTTAGATGACCATGCTAGACAACAGTAGTGTTAGATGACCATGCTAGACAACAGTAGTGTTACAGGATCATGCTAGACAACAGTAGTGTTAGATGACCATGCTAGGCAACAGTAGTGTTACAGGACCATGCTAGACAACAGTAGTGTTACAGAACCATGCTAGACAGCAGTAGTGTTACAGGACCATGCTAGACAACAGTAGTATTACAGGACCATGCCTAGACAACAGTAGTGTTACAGGACCATGCTAGACAACAGTAGTTTATAGGACAATGCTAGATAACAGTAGTGTTACGAACCATGCTAGACAACAGTAGTGTTACAGGACCATGCTAGACAACAGTAGTTTAAGGACCAATGCTAGATAACAGTAGTGTTACAGGACCATGCTAGACAACAGTAGTGTTACAGGACCATGCTAGACACAGTAGTGTTAGATGACCATGCTAGCAACAGTAGTGTTACTGGACCATGCTAGACAACAGTAAGTGTTAGAGGACCATGCTAACAACAGTAGTGTTGCAGTGACCATGCTAGACAACAGTAGTGTTGTATGACCATGATAGCAACAAGTAGTGTACTGGACCATGCTAGACAACAGTAGTGTTACAGGACCATGCTAGACAACAGTAGTGTTACAGGACCATGGTAGACAACAGTAGTGTTACAGTACCATGCTAAACAACAGTAGTGTTACATGACCATGGTAGACAACAGTAGTGTTCCTGGACCATGCTTGACAACAGTAGTATTACATGACCATGCTAGACAACAGTAGTGTTACAGAACCATGCTTTACAACAGTAGTGTTACAGGACCTTTCTAGACAACAGTAGTGTTCCTGGACCATGCTTGACAACAGTAGTATTACATGACCTTGCTAGACAACAGTTGTGTTACAGGACCATGCTTGACAACAGTAGTGTTACAGGACCATGCTAGACAACATAAGTGTTACAGGACCATGCTAGACAACAGTAGTGTTACAGGACCATGCTAGACATCAGTAGTGTTACAGGACCATGGTAGACAACAGTAGTGTTACAGAACCATGTAGACACAGTAGTATTACAGGACCATGCTAGACAACACTTGTGTTACAGGACCATGTCTAGCAACAATAGTGTTAAGGAATCATGCTAGACAACATAGTGTTAAAGGACCATGCTAGACTACAGTAGTGTTACGGACCATGCTAGACAACAGTAGTGTTACAGGACTATGCTAGACAACAGTAGTGCTACAGGACCATTTTGGCTGCAGACTGCCATTGAGTCAATACACAGTGGCCTACGTACAAAATATTACACTACTACTCTACGACATTACTACTAATTGGACTACAATTACTATCTACTAACAAATTACTACTTACTATTTCTGCATGCTAACACACTACATTTTACATACTACTACATTAGTACACTACTAAGGATTACTATAGAAAATAACAATAATGGTAGATAATATTAATACATAATAATTCATAATAATAATAATGATAACCAATTAATAAAATATAATAATGTAATAAAATAATAATAAATAATAGACATAATAATAGTAATAATAATAACCATAATAATAAAATAATATTATTAAAATAGCATATAATAATAATATATTATAATAATATAATTAATAATAATAAATAATAATTATACAGAACATATAAGATAATAATAATAATAATAATAATAAAGACATGTAATATAATAATATAATATAAAATCATAGCTAACAAAAAATAGTGATAATAGAATAAGCTAATATAATATATAGTGCATTCTCCCAATTATAAGACAACACTAGTGTTGAGCGGACCATGACTAGACAAATTAGTGTACAGAACCATTCTTGACGATCAGTATACGACCATTCTAACATCAGTAGTGTTACAGACCATTCTAGACATCGATAGTGTTACAGGACCATGCTAGACATCTGTAGTGTTACAGGACCATGCTAGACAACAGTAGTGTTAAGGGCCATGCTAGACAGCAGTATGTTACAGGACCATGCTAACCCGCAGTAGTGTTACAGGACCATGCTAGACAACAGTAGTGTTACAGGACCATGCTAGACAACAGTAGTGTTACAGGACCATGCTAGACAACAGTAGTGTTACAGGACCATTCTAGACATCAGTAGTGTTACAGGACCATGCTAGACAGCAGTAGTGTTACAGGACCATGCTACACAACAGAAGTGCTACAGGAGCATGCTAGACAACAGTAGTATTGCAGGACCATGCTAGACAACAATAGTGTTACAGGACCATGGTAAACAATAGTAATGTTACAGAACCATGCTAGACAGCAGTAGTGTTACAGGACAATGCTAGATAACAGTAGTGTTACTGGACCATGCTAGACAACAGTAGTGTTACAGGACCATGCTAGACAACAGTAGTGTTACAGGACCATGCAAGACAACAGTAGTATTACAGGACAATGCTAGATAACATTAGTGTTACTGGACCATGCTAGACAACAGTAGTGTTACAGGACCATGCTAGACAACAGTAGTGTTACAGGATCATGCTAGACAACAGTAGTATTACAGGACCGTGCTAGATAACAGTAGTGTTACTGGACCATGCTAGACAACAGTAGCGTTACAGGACCATGCTAGACAGCAGTAGAGTTAGATGACCATGCTAGGCAACAGTAGTGTTACTGGACCATGCTAGACAACAGTAGTGTTAGAGGACCATGGTAGACAACAGCAGTGTTACAGGACCATGCTAGACAACAGTAGTGTTAGATGACCATGCTAGGCAACAGTAGTGCTACTGGACCATGCTAGACAACAGTAGTGTTACAGGACCATGCAAGACAACAGTAGTGTTACAGGACCATGCTAGACAACAGTAGTTTTACAGTACCATGCTAGACAACAGTAGTGTTACAGGACCATGCTAGACAACAGTAGTGTTACTGGACCAAGCTAGACAACAATAGTGTGACACTACCATGCTAGACAATTGTAGTGTGGCACTACCATGCTAGACAAAGGTAATGTGGCACTACCATGCTAGACAACAGCAGTGTGGCACTACCATGCTAGACAACAGTAGTGATAAAGGACCATGCTAGATATCAGTAGTGTTACAAGACCATGCTAGACAACAGTAGTGTTACAGGACCATGCTAGACAACGGTAGTGTCAAAGGACCATGCTAGACAACAATAGTGTTACAGGACCATGCTAGACAACACTAGTGTTACAGGACCATGGTAAACAATAGTATAGTTACAGAACCATGCTAGACAGCAGTAGTGTTACAGGACCATGCTAGACAACAGTAGTACTACTGGACCATGCTAGACAACAGTAGTATTACACTACCATGCTAGACAACAGTAGTGTTTCAGGACCATGCTAGACAACAATAGTGTTACAGGACCATGGTAAACAATAGTAGTGTTACAGAACCATGCTAGACAGCAGTAGTATTACAGGACCATGCTAGACAACAGTAGTGTTTCAGGACCATGCTAGACAACAATAGTGTTACAGGACCATGGTAAACAATAGTAGTGTTACAGAACCATGCTAGACAGCAGTAGTATTACAGGACCATGCTAGACAACAGCAGTATTACAGGACAATGCTAGATAACAGTAGTGTTACTGGACCATACTAGACAACAGTAGTGTTACACGACCATGCTAGACAACAGTAGTATTACAGGACAATGCTAGATAACAGTAGTGTTACTGGACCATGCTAGACAACAGTAGTGTTACAAGACCATGCTAGACAACAGTAGTGTTATTGGATCATGCTAGACAACAGTAGTATTACAGGACCATGCTAGATAACAGTAGTGTTACTGGACCATGCTAGACAACAGTAGTGTTACAGGACCATGCTAGACAACAGTAGTGTTACTGGACCATGCTAGAAAACAGTAGTGTTATTGGATCATGCTAGACAACAGTAGTATTACAGGACCATGCTAGATAACAGTAGTGTTACTGGACCATGCTAGACAACAGTAGTGTTACAGGACCATGCTAGACAACAGTAGTGTTACTGGACCATGCTAGACAACAGTAGTGTTATAGGATCATGCTAGACAACAGTAGTATTACAGGACCATGCTAGATAACAGTAGTGTTACTGGACCCGTAGACAACAGTAGTGTTACAGGACCATGCTAGACAACAGTAGTGTTACTGGACCATGCTAGACAACAGTAGTGTTAGAAGACCATGCTAGACAACAGTAGTGTTAGATGACCATGCTAGGCAACAGTAGTGTTACAGGACCATGCTAGACAACAGTAGTGTTAGAAGACCATGCTAGACAACAGTAGTGTTAGATGACCATGCTAGACAACAGTAGTGTTAGATGACCATGCTAGACAACAGTAGTGTTACAGGATCATGCTAGACAACAGTAGTGTTAGATGACCATGCTAGGCAACAGTAGTGTTACAGGACCATGCTAGACAACAGTAGTGTTACAGAACCATGCTAGACAGCAGTAGTGTTACAGGACCATGCTAGACAACAGTAGTATTACAGGACCATGCTAGACAACAGTAGTGTTACAGGACCATGCTAGACAACAGTAGTATTATAGGACAATGCTAGATAACAGTAGTGTTACTGAACCATGCTAGACAACAGTAGTGTTACACGACCATGCTAGACAACAGTAGTATTATAGGACAATGCTAGATAACAGTAGTGTTACTGGACCATGCTAGACAACAGTAGTGTTACAGGACCATGCTAGACAACAGTAGTGTTAGATGACCATGCTAGGCAACAGTAGTGTTACTGGACCATGCTAGACAACAGTAATGTTAGAGGACCATGCTAGACAACAGTAGTGTTACAGGATCATGCTAGACAACAGTAGTGTTAGATGACCATGATAGGCAACAGTAGTGCTACTGGACCATGCTAGACAACAGTAGTGTTACAGGACCATGCTAGACAACAGTAGTGTTACAGGACCATGGTAGACAACAGTAGTGTTACAGTACCATGCTAAACAACAGTAGTGTTACATGACCATGGTAGACAACAGTAGTGTTCCTGGACCATGCTTGACAACAGTAGTATTACATGACCATGCTAGACAACAGTAGTGTTACAGAACCATGCTTTACAACAGTAGTGTTACAGGACCTTTCTAGACAACAGTAGTGTTCCTGGACCATGCTTGACAACAGTAGTATTACATGACCTTGCTAGACAACAGTTGTGTTACAGGACCATGCTTGACAACAGTAGTGTTACAGGACCATGCTAGACAACATAAGTGTTACAGGACCATGCTAGACAACAGTAGTGTTACAGGACCATGCTAGACATCAGTAGTGTTACAGGACCATGGTAGACAACAGTAGTGTTACAGAACCATGCTAGACAACAGTAGTATTACAGGACCATGCTAGACAACACTTGTGTTACAGGACCATGCTAGGCAACAATAGTGTTAGAGAATCATGCTAGACAACACTAGTGTTAAAGGACCATGCTAGACTACAGTAGTGTTACCGGACCATTCTAGACAACAGTAGTGTTACAGGACTATGCTAGACAACAGTAGTGCTACAGGACCATTCTTGGCTGCAGACTGCCTATTGAGCTCAAATAACAGTAGAGCCTCTCGTACTAGAAATACTACTACTACTACTACTACCACAATTACTACTAATTCTACTACAAATATTACTACTACTACTACTACCACAATTACTACTACTATTTCTGCTGCTACTACTACGACTACTATTATTACTATACTACTACTATTATTACTACTACTAATGCTACTACTACTAAAAATAACAATAATGGTAATAATATTAATAATAATAATTAATAATAATAATAATAATAATAATAATAATAATAATAATAATAATGATAATAATAATAATAATAATAATAATAATATAATAATAATAATAATAATAAATAATAATAATAATAATAATATAATAATAATTAATAATAATTAATAATAATAATAATAATATATAATAATAATAATAATAATAATAATAATAATAATAATAATAATAATAATAATAATAATAATAATAATAATAATAATAATAATAATAATAATAATAATATAATAATAATAATAATAATAATAATAATAATAAATAATAATAATAATAATAATAATAATAATAATATATAATAATAATACTAATGCAATTTCTCCCACAATTAATAACGAGCAGATGCTACTATCTGTTCGTTGACGCTGGTGAGTTAATTAATTTAATAATTTAGTGTCTTGATACTGTTGAGAGTTAACGTATACCTTCTAATATATTATTAAGGCATGAAATCATGATAATTCCTGCCAATACGTATATGATGTTCTTTGCCTATGGCCGAGAAATCACAACATTGGTGAGTTTCTACCTAGACTCAATGGTCTAATACCTTCCATTAAGTTTACTACAGGACATGAAACAAACAACACTTTGCCTTTCCTAGATATTTTAATCCATCGTATTGATAGAAAATTCAAATTTACAGTTTATGGGAAGTCCACCAATATGTCGTCATACATTCACTACTATTCCATCATGAAACTAGGGCAAAGAGGAGTGTGTTCCTCTCAATGTCCTGAGAGCCTTGCGCATCTGCAGTCCTGAGTACTTAGAGGACGAAATCAGCAAGATATTCGACAGCTACAAAACTGAGATGTTCTAGGGATTTTGTTGAGAAGGTACTAATGTAAGCAAGAAAGACTTTCTACAGGAATGAACCTAAGGATATGATGGCGAGGAAAAATGTATGAGTTCAACCATACTATGAGAATCTGGTTTGCCTGCGTGAAGCATTAAAAAAGATCAATATAAACCTTCCTTTCAAAAAATACGGGGACAGTGAAACAAAGCTGATTAAAAACACACCCTCCAGCCGGCTGGACGCCCATACTTATCTTGGGTTTAGCTCCGTGTTAAAGTACTGGTTATTCTGATACACAGTTCGCAGGTTCGAATCCTTCTGTGGACGTAGAGACAATGCTTGTAAATAATTTCGCCTGTTTGCGAATTGTTAAGCATCTCAAATCTCTCTCGTTGTCCACTGCATGTGGCAGGATTCGATGAAATAACTTTCAAAACGAGCTTGGTGCCCGGGGGTATGAGGAAACATTCTCTGGCTCCAGCTGGAAGCCCATTATGATCTTGGGTCTAGCTCCGTGGTAAAGAACTGGTTACTCTGATAGAGAGTTTACAGGTTTACAGTCTAAGAAATAAGATAGATGAGCTAAAATTAATTGCAAGTGTAGGTAATATAGATATTATTGGTATAACAGAGACCTGGTTCAACCTGAAAGATAGAGAAATGGCTTCTGAATGCAACATACAGGATTATAAACTATTCCACACTGATAGGGTCAACAGGAAGGTTGGTGGTGTGGCGATGTATGTCAGAGAAAATTTAAATTGTTGTCTTAGACATGATATCAGATTAGAAACATCGAGCACAGAATCGGTTTGGCTACAGTTTCTCGAGAGACGTGACAAGTTAATTGTGGGTGTGATTTATAGGCCCCCAAACCTTGATAGGGAGGGCAGTAAGCTGTTATGGGACGAAATTCATAAGCCATCTAGACATAAAAATGTTGTGATAATGGGAGATTTTAATTTAGACAAATTAATTGGAACAATATGACAGGAAATCTTGAGTCTAGTGACTTTCTTGATACGGTTCAGGATTGCTTTTTAGAACAGGTTGTGACAGAACCAACTAGAGGAAACAATCTGCTTGACTTGGTTCTTGCCAACAAAGATTCACTAATTAATAATCTTGAGGTTAATGGTGAGCTTGGGGAAAGCGATCACAAATCACTTAGTTTCAATATATCATGGAATTACACAGATAACTGCAATCAAATCTCTGTCCCAGATTTTCGCTTGGCCGACTTCATGGGACTGAAAAATTACTTGGGTGGGCTAAATTGGGATGTCCTGACTATGGGTCAGGTAGGTGATCTTTGTTGCCAATATGACGTTTTTCAGAGCATAGTACTAGCTGCCCAGACAACTTTTATTCCGAGTAGGGAAATTAGATCTAACAAAAATGATCCCAAATGGATGAACAATATATTAAAACATCTCACTGGTCAAAAGAGAGGCATATATAGGCTTATCAAAAGAGGGGATGGGCAGTTAAGAAATCAATATATTCAATTAAAGAGAGAAATAAAAAAAGGAATAAGAAAAGCAATAAGGGATTATGAAGCTAAGGTCGCAAGGGATTCAAAGACTAACCCAAAAGGGTTCTTTCAGGTATACAGAAGTAAGATTAGGGACAAGATTGGCCCACTTAAGAGTAACTCTGGTAAGATCACTGACAGTGATAAGAATATGTGTGAAATTCTAAATACCTACTTCCTCTCAGTTTTCACCCAGGAAAATACTAGCGATATTCCTGAAATAATAGATTATGTAGAACAGGATAATAATAAACTATGTACGATTGTGGTAACTAGTGACATGGTCCTCAGACAAATAGAGAAACTAAAACCTAACAAATCCCCAGGTTCTGATGAACTGTTTTCAAGGGTGTTAAAGGAATGTAAAGAGGAACTTAGCATACCTTTGGCTAGTCTTTTTAACATGTCACTACAAA
>NC_069401.1:67754486-67761986 GCF_026875155.1 Cherax quadricarinatus | reverse complement strand
GCTGTAAGCCTTCTCCCTGAAAGCTGGCTTGTCCAGTGTGGGTAGATTGGTATAGCACTGCGTACCTTGTCCTAAGGTTCGAAGGTTCGAGTCTCCTTCAGCCAGAGATCAGTTTATATTTATATATATATATATATATAATATATATATATATATATATATATATTTTTATATATATAATATATATATATATATATTATATTTTATATATATTTTATATATATATATATTTTTTATATATTATATATAATATGTCGTGCCGAATATGTAAAACTGGTCAATTAGCAAGAACTCATTTAAAATTAAGCCCCTTTCTAAAATTTTCTCTTATACGTTTAAAGATATATTTTTTTTCGTTATTTTTGATGTAAAAATTTATAATTTTGCACCAAAAGGAACTTAGAAAACTTACCTAACCTTATTATAGAAAGAGCAATTTATTTTAGCCTAACTCAACTAAATATATTTTGATTTGTTTACAATAATTTAATACAAAACAAACACAGTGAAATATATTTTTTCGTTAGGTTCAGAATGATTTTGGCGATATTATTGCTACACAAATTTTCACTTGTCTTACATGGCAAGATGAGCGTTGCTATTTAAGCCAAGATCCCAAGTTTGCCTATTCGGCACGACATATATATATATATATTAATATATAATATATATATATATATATATATATATATATATATATATATATATATAAAATATAACAGTGGGTCATAATAAGAGTGTATGCACCTGGAGAAGAGACGAGTGTAGAGGAGAGAGAGAGATTTCGGGAGATGTTAAGCGAATGTATAGGAACCTTTGAACCAAGTGAGAGAGTAATTGTGGTAGGCAACCTAAATGCTAAAGGAGAAACATTTAGAGATGGAATGGTAAGTAAGTTTGGGGTGCCAGGTGTAAATGGTAGTGGGAGCCCTTTGATTGAACTTTGTATAGAAAGGAGTTTAGTTATAAGTAATATATATTTTAATAAAAAGAGGATAAATAAGTATACAAGATATGATGTAGGGCGTAATGACAGTAGTTAGTTGGACTACGTATTGGTAGATAAAAGACTGTTGAGTAAACTTCAGGATGTACATGTTTTTAGAGGGGCCACAGATATATCAGATCACTTTCTAGTTGTAGCTACAATGAGAGTAAATGGTAGATGGGATACAAGGAAAATAGAAGCAGCAAGTAAGAGAGAGGTGAAGGTGTATAAACTAAAAGAGGAGGTAGTTAGTGTAAGATATAAAGAACTGTTGGAGGATAGATGGGCTAGCGAGAGTATAGGCAATGGGGTCGAATATGCATGGGGTAGGTTTAAAAATGTAGTGATATGGTGTTCAGCAGAAGTTTGTAGTTACAGGAAAGTAGGTGCGGGAGGGAAGAAGAGCGATTGGTGGAATGATGATGTGAAGAGAAATAGTAAGGGAGAAAAAGTTAGCATACGAGAGGTTTTCATAAAGTAGAAGTGATGCAAGGAGGGAAGAGTATATGGAGAGAAAAAGAGATGTTAAGAGAGTGGTGAAGCAATGTAAAAAGAGAGCAAATGAGAGAGTGGGTGAGATGTTATCAACAAATTTTGTTGAAAATAAGAAAAAGTTTTGGAGTGAGATTAATAAGTTGATAAAGCCTAGGGAACAAATGGATTTGACAGTTAAGAGGAGAGGAGAGTTTTTAAATGAACAGTTAGAGGTATCGGGAAGATGGGTGGAATATTTTGATGAATTTTTAAATGTTGATGAAGATAGGGAAGCTGTGATTTCGTGTATAGGGCAAAAAGGAATAACATCTTGTAGGAGTGAGGAAGAGCCAGTTGTGAGTGTGGGGAAGTTCGTGAGGCAGTAGGTAGAATGAAAGGGGGTAAGGCAGCCGGGATTGATGGGATAAAGATAGAAATGTTAAAAGCAGAAGCGGATATAGTTTTGGAATGGTTGGTACTATTATTTTATAAATGTATGGAAGAGGGTATGGTACCTAGGGATTGGCAGAGGGCATGCATTTTTCCTTTGTATAAAGGCAAAGAAGATACAAGAGAGTGTAAAAATTATAGGGGAATAAGTCTGTTAAGCATACCTGGTAAACTGTACGGTAGAGTTATTATTGAAAGAATAAAGAGAAAGACAGAGAGTAGGAAAGGTAGGGGATGTGTAGACCAGGTATTTTTTCAATTCAATTAAATTCAGTTCAAGTTTATTCTCTATAATGGTTACAATGTGGGGTTTACAGGTTTTGGGTATTGTGTGGTTTACATGTTATAAAATACTAATTACAGAGGGGGCCACTAGGACACCTAGCATGGCTAGGCATTTCGAGCAGACTTTGATTAATTCTTAACATTAAATCCTTATAGATTATGGTATTAAGGCTAAGTGACTACATTATAATATGTGAGCTTAGCAGTGTGAATGCTTTTGTTCTGGCACAATGCAAGGTGTCTGTATTTGAGTATCATAGGCAAACTTATGGCTAGTTAGGATTTATTATTTTAAGATTAAGATTAGTATTTCTGGGTTTATATTCAGTGGGTGAGTGTAATTTTGAACCACCAGGTGGTTATCATGTAGTTAGTTGTCGGGGTGGATCAGGGAGATAAGATGTTTTCTAACTGTAGTTTTGAAAGTGATGAATGTGTCTGCAGTTCTAGAGTTTTCAGGTAGGGTGTTCCAGATTTTAGGTCCTTTGAAATACATTGAATTTTTGTAAAGGTTTAGTCGAACACGGGGAATGTCATAGTGTTATGTCTGGTGTTATGTCTGTGGATCCTGTCACAACTATAAAGAAAGCGTTTTAGGTCAAGGTTAATATTGGAATTTAAGGTCCTGTAGATATAGATTGCACAGTAGTAAGTGTGGATGTTCTGAACAGGGAGTAAGTTTAGATCTATGAAGAGTGGGGGGGGGGGGTGTTGCCAGGGATGGGATTTAGTGATTATTCTTACTGCGGCTTTTTGTTGGGTTATTATTGGCTTTAGGTGTGTTGCTGCAGTTGAACCCCAAGCACAGATAGCATAGGTGAGGTATGGATATATAAGTGAATGATATAGTGTGAGAAGGGCAGTTTGTGGTACGTAGTATCGTATCTTGGAGAGGATCCACACCGTTTTGGATAATTTTTTTGTTATGTGTTGGATATGGGTGCTGAAATTTAGGTTTTTGTCGAGGTATAGGCCAAGGAATTTGCCCTCATTATGTCTGGCAATTAGAGCGTTGTCGATCTTAATGTTAAGTTGCGCAACACCTGCTCTTCTACCAAACATAATATAGTAGGTTTTGCCAGTGTTAAGTGTAAGTTTATTGGCTGCCATCCAAGTCGATATTTTGAGCAGCTCCTCGTTAACAACGGTGTTGAGGGTGGCAAGATTAGGGTGGGAGATGACATAAGTCGTGTCGTCAGCAAAGAGAATGGGTGGAAGATCATTGATGTAAATGAGGAAGAGCAGGGGTCCAAGGACACTTCCCTGCGGAACTCCAGTATCAAGTGGCCGTATTGATGAGGCTGTGTCTTTATTGGTGACATACTGATACCTATTAGTAAGGTAGGATTTGAAATATCTAAGAGCATGGCCTCTTATACCATAGTGGTCAAGTTTGTGGAGTAGGATGCCGTGGTCTACTGTGTCAAACGCTTTCCTTAGGTCAATAAAAATTCCTAGCGGATATTCCTTATTTACAGTGAAACATATTGGTTAACAGTATTTAGATAAGGGTAAATAGGTTTTTTGGCATTTATGGATTTAGAAAAGGCATATGACAAGGAGGATAGGGGGCAATGTGGCAGATGTTGCAGGTATATGGTATTGGAGGTAGGTTACTGAAAGCAGTGAAGAGTTTTTACGAGGATAGTGAGGCTAAGGTTAGAGTATGTAGGAGAGAGGGAGATTATTTCCCAGTAAAAGTAGATCTTAGACAAGGATGTGTGATGTCACCGTGGTTGTTCAATATATTTATAGATGGGGTTGTAAGAGAAGTGAATGCGAGGGTCTTGGCAAGAGGCGTGAAGTTAAAAGATAATGAATCAAACACAAAGTGGGAGTTGTCACAGTTTTTCTTTGCTGATGACACTGTGCTTTTGGGAGATTCTGAAGAGAAGTTACAGAGGATGGTGGATGAATTTGGTAGGGTAAATAAAAGAAGAAAATTAAAAGTGACTACAGGAAAGAGTAAGGTTATGAGGACAACAAAAAGATTAGGTGACGAAAGACTGGATATCAGATTGGAGGGAGAGAGTATGGAGGAGGTGAATGTATTTAGATATTTAGGAGTGGACGTGTCAGCAGATGCGTCTTTGAAGGATGAGGTGAATCACAGTATTGATGAGGGGAAAAGGGTGAGTGGTGCACTTAGGAGTCTATGGAGGCAAAGAACTTTGCCCGTAGAAGCAAAATGGGGAATGCTTGAGAGTATAGTTGTACCAACACTCTTATATGGGTGTGAAGCATGGGTGAGGAATGTTGCAACGAGGAGAAGGTTGGAGGCAGTGGAGATGTTATGTCTGAGTGCAATGCGTGATGTGAATATAATGCAGAGAATTCGTAGATCGGAAATTAGGAGAAGGTGTGGGATTACCAAAGCTATTATCCAGAGGGCTGAGGAAGGGTTGTTGAAGTGGTTCGGACATGTAGAGAGAACGGAACGAAACAAAATGACTTCGAGAGTGTATAAATCTGTAGTGGAGGGAAGGGGAGGTAGAGGACGGCCTAGGAAGGGTTGCAGGGAGGGGGTAAAGGAGGTTTTGTGTGCCAGGGGCTTGGATTTCCATCAAGCGTGCATGAGCGTATTTGATAGGGGTGAATGGAGACAAATGAGTTTTAATACTTGACGTGCTGTTGGAGTGTGAGCAAAGTAACATTTATGAAGGGATTCAGGGAAACAGGCAGGCCGGACTTGAGTCCTGGAGATGGGAAGTACAGTGCTTGCACTCTGAAGGAGAGGTGTTAATGTTGCAGGTTCATAACTGTAGTGTAAAGCACCCTTCTGGCAAGACAGTGATGGAGTGAATGATGATGAAAGTTTTTCTTTTAGCCACCCTGCCTTGGTGGGAATCGGCCGATGTATTAAAAATATATATATATATATATATATATAAAATATATTTTATATATATATATATATTTATATTAATATAATATATATAATATATATATATATTATATATATATTCATGTATGTACGTATGTATGTATGCATGTATGTGTGCATGTATAGGGAGGTACCACCTCTGGAACTGTGCTGGGGACCCTCATTTTCAGAAAAAAGAATACACTTGCTTCAGGAAAAACTTGCTTCAGTTAGCTGTTTGAACATTGTTTTCGCCTCCCACTCCCTATATGCTATATTCTTTGTGAACTTTATTTAAAGAAAATACATTGACAAAATACATTTACAAAATACATTGACAAAAATACAATAGAGAGTAGAACAACATAGCTGATATCTCAGAGCTACATCTCGAATACTTCGTCCAGCTCCCCGGCAGTGGGCCGCGTGCCCAGAATGCTACAGGCATTTTCACTCTGGATCGCAACACTGAGTCTCTGAAAGAGGAAGGTGGCCCCTCTGTGAGCCTTCATTTCCATGATGAGTTTTTCACCCAGCTCTTCGAGGAACTTTAGAGAGCACTTGCTCCATGCTCCAGGGCTCTCCGACCCTATTGAGATGAAGCTATAGCAAGGGGGAAGGTCTTCATATTTACGGGTCCTCTGGGTCTTCCTGTGTGTGGAAGCTCCACCCCATTCAGGCACGGAGTATGGGAAATAGGTGTCTGCCATTGCGGCGGCACAGTTGTAGTCCCTGGCAATCTGCTTACCATCCTTCCAGGGTAGCATATTAACTCCATCAGGACGCTTTTGACTTCTGTCAGACCTAAGTGCTTGGGTTTCCCCTTGAGCTGGGCAAAGGGCTGTGGCGAGGCTTCTCTATATAATGTCGTTGACCTCCTCATGTCTAGCATACTTCCCTTCTGATGTGTGACACACGAGACCATGAAGTCCGAGTTGATCAGCCGTCGCCCTGGCGCAAATGCGCCTATTTTCGGTGAGGATGGGGGCGGCTAGGCGAAGAGCAGCACCAGTCCGAATGGCCTGTGGGTCGAGTCGATTGCGCAGAGAGAAATTGGGAACAGCTAGAAGGAAATCTCTTGAGTGTGGTGCCTTCACCCCTAGAAGACGAGCTGTGTTCTTTCCTGAAGCATTGGTGAGCATTGTGTTAGCGATTCTCTCCAAGATCGGTTTGTCCGAGTGGGACTGTTTGTGCTCTTTGGGAGGAGCTGGTCTACTGGAGGAGTCAGCAAGGGTGTCACACCACACGGCGCTTCAATGAACTTGGGGTCTTGAGCTCCTACCGCAGGTCTGGTCCAGCAACTGGCTGCTGGAGTTCATCCCCACCAAGTGCAAAGTCATGAAGATTGGGGAAGGGCAAAGAAAACTACAGACGGAGTACAGTCTAGGAAGTCAGAGACTGCAAACATCATTCAAGGACCTAAGAACAGCATTCCGACATCTTAATAAGGAATCGTTCAGGACCCTGTACACTGGGTACGTTAGGCCCATATTGGAGTATGCAGCACCAGTTTGGAACCCACACCTAGCCAAGCATGTAAGGAAAGTAGAGAAAGTGCAGAGGACTACAGCAACACTAGTCCCAGAGCTAAGGGGTATCTCCTACGAGGAGAGGTTAAGGGAAATCAACCTAACGACAATGGAAGACAGGAGAGATAGGGGGGATATGAAAACGAAATAAAATACTGAGAGGAATCGACAAGGTGAACAGAGACAGAATGTTCCAGAGATGGGACACAGGAACAAAGGGTCACAGTTGGAAGTTGAAGACTCAGATGAATCACATTGATATTAGGAAGTATTTCTTCAGTCACAGAGCTGTCAGGAAGTGGAATAATCTGGGAAGTGATGTAGTGAGGCAGGATCCATACATAGCTATAAGAAGAGGTATGTTAAAGCTCATGGAGAAGGAAGAGAGACCTAGTAACAACCAGTGAAGAGGCGGGGCCAGGAGCTGTGATTCGACCCCTGCAACCACTACTGAGTATATATATATTATATATATATACATATATATACTCAGGACTTAATTTTAAATGAGATTTTGTTAATTGACCAATTTTACCTATTCTGTGGAGAAATTTTCTCCAGGAGGGGGTATCAGCCCCTTTCAGCCCTTTTCAACCCCTTTCAGCCTTGAGGGGCCCAGCCCTCTCAGAAGGGGCAAATATCTTGTTTACTGCTACAACGAGTAATTGATCGCAGATGCAGTACGAGTATGCGACGTGGTCAAGCGACCGCCGCTCCTTGCAGTCCAATGTGGCAGAGTGTATTTTAATAAGAGACAGGACATCTCTTACCTTAGCAGGACAATTAAGGAAAATCTTGCTCCCACTTTATTACCATAGTAAAGATAGTGGACATTGTTGTCTATGCTTAAGACAGCAAGATTTAAATTTGCTTTGCCCAAGGAGGAAGGGGAAGGGAAGCAAAGGTATATG
>NC_069401.1:67738584-67753986 GCF_026875155.1 Cherax quadricarinatus | reverse complement strand
TAAAAAACCCAGTACTTACCTATGTCCTTTTTAAATCTAAATTTATCCAACTTAAATCCATTATTTCTGGTTCTTACCTGGTGCTGAATTCAGCACCCTCATTCCCAACACTGTTACCTGGCTAAGATACGTTGATGATATATTGGTTTTCTATCCGAGACGTCTCAATATCCAGGCCCTGCTCAACAAGATCAATGCAATAAAGTTGGTAGAATTACCGACAATATGTAAAGAAAAGGACACAAGTGCAACTAATGTGACTTTTATTGTGGCAACGTTTCGCTCTCCAGCTCTTCAGATCATTAATTCTCCACGCATCAACACCACTCCCAACAAAGTTATAATTCTTCCCAACAACCAGGTTGCACTGAACGTCTCAAAAGTACTTTCACAAGCTAACACCATAGTCGCCATCGCTTCTAGCACTTCAATAAAGGATCTAACCAGGACAAAATCCAAGCACCACGAACCAGTCAATGCAGGAGTTTACACTATACCCTGTGGAGGCTGTGACAAGATTTACGTAGGTGAAACAGCAAGAAACCTCGACACCCACCTCAATGAACACATTTACGCATGTAGGAACGATAATTTGAACAACGCCTGTGTACAACACCGAAATTCCACCAATCATCTCATGAAATACAGAGACGCCCAATTAGTGATCAAAGAAACTAATTTCCGCAGACGCAAGTGCCTCGAATCAGCACTGATCGCTGTTTCAAATACAATTAAACAAAACAACGGCAGCTTCACCATCTCCGAAGTCTTAGCAAGAATCCTCCTGAAAACAGTAAACCCTGCCATCACATAGTCTCTCCTGTTATACTACACAAAGCACATTACAGAGAGTGAACACTGAAACAACCTGCCTTTTTCCAGTCTATATTTGTCCAACCTATTTTTATGTTACCCAAGTAATAGCTTTTATAACCTTTTACTCATGTACGAATTAATTGCTCTACCATATTGTATTACTATTGTCACTACTACTACTACTACCACTAGTGAACATCGAAATGGTACCTCACTAGTATTGCACCTCACTCTGAGCCTTTATATACCCTCTGTGTCCATGTATTGTTTGTAATGGCTTGATAAAGCTCCTGGAGAGCGAAACGTTGCCACAATAAAATGTCACATGAGTTGCACTTGTGTCCTTTTACTTCTCTTCAAAGTGTATAGTAAACCTACCAACAAGGACGATCTTATACACTTTTATTCACACCAAGACACCCGCACAAAGAGACGAGTTCTCATTGGCTTCTTCTTGAGAGCTCTTCGCATCTCCAGCCCTTGTTTACTAGAAGAAGAATGCACTTACATAACACAAGCCTTTGCACGTCTTCAGTTTCCATCTTTCTTCATCCGAGATTGCAGACTCAAGGCACAAGCTATCCTCAACAAACCGCCCATGGAACAGCCCCCTAAGCAGTTCATAGTACTCCCATGTGGTGATGTTGCCACGAATACTCGCCGGGCACTTGCTATGAGTAACAACAACGTTTCCACCATAAACACATCATCTATCAAAGACCTCACTACGAAACGCAGCCCCACAGCTCTAACTTCTACAGCAGGCGTCTACACTATCCCTTGTGGGTTCTGTCCCAAGAAATATGAGACAGGCAGAGATCTTGCAGTCCGCCTGAATGAGCATCGAAATGCCTCTAACAGAGACGATGTAAGGTACGCCTGTTTCCTCCACAGAGACTACATGGGGCATTTGATGAACTGGAATGAGGCACAACTCATTCTCACAGAACCAGACCTCAGACGCCGACGGTGCCTAGAAGCCTCACTAATCGCCGTCACCGACACTATAGAACGCAACACTGGAAACTACAAAATTTCAAAAACATTGTCATACATGATACTTAAGCACCACCAACCCAACAACACAGGAGTCACATGATTTCATCGTCTACCCGTTCTCATCATAGGTAGACGTTGTTTTGATAAGGACCTGCCTCGCATGGGCCAGTAGGCCTTCTGCAGTGTTCCTCCATTCAGTGGTCAGTCTTCACGTGAGGTCACAGACCCTGAGCTGCTTTGGGGATTAGCATGGACGGTTACAAAGCATGGCTTGCTTCTGCAGTGTTTTAAAAATTGAGGTTGGAGAGTTGAAGGAGGAGGTCTTGCTTCTCCAGGAGGAGATTAGGAGGCTGAAGGTCCACCTCAATGGGTCTGGGAGAGAGTGTGAGGTGGCTGGAGTTGTGGGGAATGAGGCTTCTAGCAGTGAGGTGCAGTCTGTCTCTCGCTGTGAGGAGGCTGTAGGTGGGGAGGTAGCAACGGCTACCAGCAGTGAGGTGCAGTCCAGCACCTGCTACAAGTGGCGAGTGGTAACCAATAATGGGAGGAGAATCAGAATAAGGAAAGTTAAGAGTGAAGATCTGAAGGTAGGAAATCGCTTCTCTGTTCTTCAGGATGAATGTACTTCAGTGGCCAGTGAAGGTAAGGGTACTACTGCCCCTGCTAACAGAGGTAAGCGCATTCTTGTGGTTGGTGACTCTCAGGTAAAATATATTGACCGTGCTTTTTGTAATAGGAATAAGAAAGTTAAGACACATGTGCAACATCTGGATATCTTTATTGTAGACGTTTCGCCATCCAGTGGCTTTATCAATACAGATTCTAGGACATAATAGGAAGACAGTAGAACTATATACAAAAGATAATCAGTCCCTCAGCCTTGGAGTTAGTGTTCACAGCATCGTGGTGGAGGAGAATCTGGAGCAAAGGCAAGAAGACTGGCGGTTATATAGGCGTCAGTGGATAGGGACGGGCAGCAGACGAGGGCATAGTCACTGGTGGGCGGGATTCCCCAGTGGAAGTAGGTCCTTCCCAAAGAGATGGGATAGTTGCAGCAGCCGTGAAGAAGGTCTTGTAGATGTCCTCTGAACCAACATAATGGAATTTTGGGTTCAGAGGACATCTACAAGACCTTCTTCACGGCTGCTGCAACTACCCATCTCTTTGGGAAGGACCTATTTCCCACTGGGGAATCCCGCCTACCAGTAAATTGCCCTCGTGTGCTGCCCGTCCCTATCCACTGACGCCTATATAACCGCCAGTCTTCTTGCCTTTGCTCCAGATTCTCCTCCACCACGATGCTGTGAACACTAACTCCAAGGCTGAGGGACTGATTACCTCATCTTTTGTATATGGTTCTACTGTCTTCCTATTATGTCCTAGAATCTGTATTGATAAAGCCACTGGATGGCGAAACGTCTACAATAAAGATATCCAGATGTTGCACATGTGTCTTAACTTTCATATTGTCGGTATGTTATACCTTTCTTGCACAGGAATAAGAAGATGAGAGATAGAGTGTGCTTCCCTGGAGCTGGTGTTGGGGACATAGTTAACAGGCTGGATAATATCATGTCAGGTAATGGGAACAAGCCCATTATTTGTCTCAGTGCTGGTGGAAATGATATTGGGAAGAGTAGGAGAGAAGAGCTGCTAGGTAAGTACAAGTCAGCTATAGATTTCATTAAGTCTAAGGGAGGGGTCCCAATCATATGTAGGATCTTGCCTAGAAGGGGATAGGGAAAAAGAATGGTTGTCTAGGGCAATTGGTGTAAAATTGCTGGCTAGACAGATACTGCAAGGAACTTGCAATCCATTCATTGACAACTGGAACAACTTTTATGGCAAAAAATGATATGTTGCAAGGGATGGGGTACATCTCTCTGGGCTGGGGCGGTAGCACTTGCAAACTCAAATTTAGAAGGCCATTGGTGAAATTTCCTATGATTTTAAACTGATAGAAGATAGAGGTATGGGGGTGTGTGGAAAACAAGCAGGTTGCAACACTAGGGTTGGGGATCAGTAAATGTATAAAGGCTTCAGCATGAAGTTATAAATAAAAAACAATAGATCAGGTCAGCAAACAATGGGGAAAAGCAGAGGACAGCAAGGGACTAGCTCCCTTAAGGTTTACTATAAATAAAAAGCAGAAGTGTAAGAAATAAAATAGATGAGCTAAGATTAATTGCAAGTGCAGGAAACATAGATATTATTGCTATAACAGAGACCTGGCTCAATCTGAAAGAAGAGAGATGCCCTCTGAAAGTCACAAAACAAGGCTATAAATTATTCCCACTGACAGGGTCAACAGAAAGGTGGTGGAGTAGCGATGTATGTCAGCGCAATTTAAATTGTTGTGTTAGACAAGATATAAAATTAGAAGCATCAGCCACTGAATCTGTTTGGTTACAGCTTCTCGAAGGCCCAGAAAAACTAATTTTGGGTGTGATTTACAGGGCCCCAAATCTTGAAAGGGAGTGCAGTAAACTTCTATGGGACGAAATTCGTTTAAGCATCTACATACGAAAATGTTGTGCTAATGGAGATTTCAACTATAGACGATTTACTGGAGCAATTTGACAGGAAATTTAGAGTCAGGTGACTTTCTTGATACGATCCAGGATTGTTTTTAAAACAGTTTGTGACAGAGCCAACTAGAGGAAATAACCCCTTGACTTGGTTCTTGCCAGTAGGGAACACTATTAATAATCTTGAGGTTAATGATGACTTGGGAAAGTGATCACAAATCACTCAGATTTAATATATCATGGAATTCCCCTAATAATGGCAATCGTCCCCGTCCCTGACTTTCGTTTGGGCTGATTTCATAGGACTGAAAAATCACTTAGGTGGGCTGAACTGGAATGACCTGACTAAGGGTCAGGTACGTGGTAAATGGTTGCCTATTGATGCTTTCCAGGGCATAGTTCTAGCTGCTCAGTCAAATTATGTTCCAAATAGGGAAATCAGATCAAACAAAAATGATCCTAAATGGATGAACAATAGATTAAAATATCTGATTGGTCAAAAGAGAGGCATATATAGGCAAATCAAAAGGGGAGAGGAGAAATTTAAAGAAATCGATATATTCAGTTAAAGAGAAATAAAAAAAGGGAATTAGAAAAGCAAAAAGAGATTATGAGGTTAAAGTTGCAAGAGAATCGAAGACTAACCCAAAAAAAATTCTTTCAGGGAAAAACAGAAGTAAGATCAGGGACAAGATAGGCCCACTCAAAAGTTTTCCCCGGGTCAGCTCACTGGCAGTGATAAGGAAATGTGTAGAATTTTTAACACATACTTCCTCTCAGTTTTTACACAGGAGGATACCAGCTATATTCCGTAATGATAAATTATGTAGAACAGGACGATAATAAACTGTGCACGTTTAGGGTCACAAGTGACATGGTTCTTAGGCAAATAGATAAATTAAAACCTAACAAATCCCCAGGCCCTGATGAACTGTATGCAAGGGTTCTAAAGGAATGTAAAGAGGGTTTTAGCACACCTTTGGCTAATCTTTTCAACATATCACTACAACTGGCATGGTGCCAGATAAGTGGAAAAAATGGCAAATGTGATACCTATTTTCAAGGCAGGTGACGGGTGCTTAGTTTCGAACTATAGACCAATAAGCCTAACCTTCATAGTGGGAAAATTTATGGAATCAATAATTGCCGAGGCAGTTCGTAGCCACCTTAAAAAGCATAAATTGATCAACGAATCTCAGCAGGGTTTTTACAAGGGGCGTTCCTGCCTTACGAATTTATTAATTTTTCACTAAGGTTTTTTGAGGAGGTAGATCATGGTAATAAAATATGATATTGTGTATATGGACTTCAGTAAGGCTTTTGACAGGGTCCCACATCAGAGACTATTGAGGAAAATTAAGGCACATGGAATAGGAGGAGAATTTTTTTTCCTTTGGATAGAGGCTGGTTGACTAATAGGCAGCAGAGAGTTTGCATAAATGGGGAGAAATCAGAGTGGGGAAGCGTCACGAGCGGTGTTCCTCAGGGGTCAGTGTTGGGCGCCCCGCTGTTCACAATCTACATAAACGACATAGTGATGAATGGGTTTTAAAAAACCCACAAGTTGAAGATTGAGACACTTATGCAGCATATGGGAATCTTTATTCAGGAAACGTTTCGCCACACAGTGGCTTCATCAGTCCAATACAAAGAGGAAGGCGTAAGGAGAGGAGGAGAATGAGGTAATCAGTCCTCAAACCCGGAGTCGATGTGTTCAGTCCATCAATCTTGTAGAATGTACAGCATAGGGCCGTAGACGTGGCTTATATACTGTAGTGAGGTGACGTGAAGCAGATGGAGGCGGGGTCATAGTGGTACCATCCTAGTCGAAGTAGGTCTTGCCCAAAGGTTGAACAAGTGTTGAAGAATTTTTTTGTAACGGGGCCCCCCATATGCTGCCGTGTTGCAGTTGTGTGAATGGTTAAAAAAACCGAAAAGTTGAGATTAGACACTTATGCAGATATGGGAATCTTTATTCAGGAAACGTTCGCCACACATGGCTTCATCAGCCCAATACAAAGAGGAAGGCTAAGGAGAGGGGGAAAAATGAGGTAATCAGTCCTCAACCCTGAGTCGATGTGTTCAGTCCATAAAATTGATGGATGATTCCTATCTTCGACATATTTTCTACGTCTTCAGTTATGTCCTGAATTTGTTTGATAAAGCCCTGGATGGCGAACGTCTACAATAAAGATACCCAGAGTTGCCTTGGTCTTACTCTCATCTTGTCGTATTATTACCATTCGACACAACTTGTCAGACACTGCAACTCAGGGGAATCTTAATTCTGAGGAAATGAACTGCCCTTTTCACGACACGACATCTACTACACTACTAACCATCTCTTTGGGAGGACCTATTTCCAGGGGGAAATCCGCCTACCAGTGAATTTGCCCCGTCGCTTACCGGACGTTACTATATAAGCGCCAGGATTCTTTTTCTGCTTCAGAATCTCCACGACTTGGTGCTGTTCGCACCTACTCCTGGGTTGAGGCTGTTTCCCCTCATCTTCTGTACATGTTCTACTGTTTTCCCATTATGCCCTAGAATTTGTTTTGAAAAAGCCATGGTGGCGAAACGTTACAATAAAGATACCAGATGTGCCAGTGTCTTACTCTCATCTTGTGGGTATTTATACCATTCGTACACATACTGCGGGAGTGGTTGAAGCAGGAGGAGGCGGGTCTTAGTGGGACCTGCCACAAATGTAAGTGGTCATGCCCCAAAGGGGTTTGGGGAAAAGCGTTGAAGTTTTTTGTACCAAGATTCCTGATGTTGCAGTGTCTGACAGATTGATGAATGGTTTTGAAAACCGACAAGTTGAAGAATTGGACACTTATGCAACACATGGAATCTTTTTTGAAGAAACGTTTCGCCACCGTGGGTTCATCGTCCAATAAGTTCTAAATCATCAGTGTAAGGTCTCAATCTTATTGTCGGTTTTCAAAACCATTATCCATCGTCAACATGCAACATATGGAATCTTGGTACAAAGACTTCAACGCTTGCCCAAACCTTGGACGATGACCCATTAAGATTTAACACTTATTTCTTGTGGCAGGTCCCACTAAGATCCCGCCTCCTCCTGCTTCAACTCATCTACCGCAGTATATAAGCCACCTCTCTGGCAATAGCTGCACTTACTAAAAGTGATGGCGGCACATCGAATCCAGGTTGAGGGACTGATTACCTCATACTTCTACTCTCCCTTTCCCTTTCTTTCTTTGTATTGGACTGAGAAGCCACTGGTGGCAAAACTTTTCTTCAAAAAAGATTCCCATGTTTCATAAGTGTCTCAATTCTTAACTTGTGGTTTTCAAAACCATTCATCACATCTGTCAGACACTGCAACATCATGGAATCTTGGTACAAAGACTTCAACGCTTGCCCAAACCTTTGGACGATGACCTACTTACATAGTGGCAGGTCCCACTAAGATCCCGCCTCCTCCTGCTTCAACTCATCTCACCGCAGTATATAAGCCACCTCTCTGGCCCTATGCTGCACTTACTACAAGAGTGATGGACTGAACACATCGAATCCAGGTTGAGGGACTGATTACCTCATACTTCTACTCTCCTTACCCATTTCTACTTTGTATTGGACTGATGAAGTCACTGTGTGGCGAAACGTTTCTTCAATAAAGATTCCCATGTGTTGCATAAGTGTCTCAATTCTTCAACTTGTCGGTTTTCAAAACCATTCATCACAATATCCCCTTTATTAATACCTATCTTCCACTTATACACTTCGATCAGGTCTCCCCTCATTCTTCGTCTAACAAGTGAATGTAACTTAAGAGTCTTCAATCTTTCTTCACAAGGAAGATTTCTAATGCTATGTATTAATTTAGTCATCCTACGCTGAATGTTTTCTAACGAATTTATGTCCATTCTGTAATATGGAGACCAGAATTGAGCTGCATAATCTAGGTGAGGCCTTACTAATGATGTATAAAGCTGCAGTATGACCTCTGGACTTCTGTTGCTTACACTTCTTGATATAAATCCCAGTAATTTATTTGCCTTATTACGTACGCTTAGGCATTGCTGTCTTGGTTTAAGGTTGCTGCTTACCATAACCCCCAAGTCCTTTTCGCAATCTGTATGGCTAAGTTCTACATTATTTAACCTATAAGTGCTAGGGTTATGGACACTCCCGAGCTTCAGAACCTTGCATTTATCTACATTGAACTGCATCTGCCATTTTCTGACCAAGAGTAGAGTTTGTCTAAATCCTCCTGAAGTTCCCTAACATCTACGTTTGAATCAATTATCCTACCTATCTTCGTGTCATCGGCGAATTTGCTCATATCACTAGTAATTCCTTCATCAAGATCATTGATATATATTATAAACAACAACGGGCCCAAGACTGATCCCTGTGGAACGCCACTTGTTACTGATCCCCACTCGGATTTAACCCCATTTATGGACACTCTCTGCTTCCTGTCTGTGAGCCATGATTCGATCCACGAGAGCACTCTTCCCCCAATGCCATGAGCTGCTACTTTCTTCAACAGTCTTTGGTGCGGAACTCTATCAAATGCTTTACTAAAATCTAAGTAAATAATATCAAATTCTTTATCGTGGTCAACAGCCTCAAAAGCTTTACTTATCTGTTCTTATCTGAGAAGGACATGACCTCTCAGTGGCTACATTCTCACTACTACTTCTACTACTCTGCACCTCTCCTTCCGACAGTATTTAAGCCTCCGCACTGTCGCTTGATCTTCACATAGTTACTGACTATGGAACTGAACTTCTCCAGGCTGAGGGACTGACAACCTCAAATTCTACGACTTGAAGGGTGATGGACTGATTACATCGTCTTCACATCTCTACTGTTCCTGCCTACTTTCTGTATTCGACTGAAGAAGCCTTCTGTGTAGGCGAAACGTTTCGGAATAAAGTTGTCTAACTGTTGCATATGTGTCTTACCTAACATATATGTTTATATTTCCATTGTGTCGGTATTTTATACCATTTATTTCCATGTAGACAATTACAGCTGATAATATAAGAAGTCATCTTGATAATCATAATTTGATTATTGATATTCAGCATGGATTCACAACGGCCCATTCCTGCCTAACTAATTCATTAACCTTCTTCAGTAAAGCTTTTGAGGCCGTTGATCATGATAAAGATTTCGATATTGTTTATTTAGATTTTAGTAAGGCTTTTGATAGAGTACCGCACCAGAGACTGATAAAGAAAGTGGCAGCTCACGGAGATGGGGGGGAAAACTGCTGTCATGGATAAGTCATGGCTCACCAATAGGAAGCATAGAGTATGCTTAAATGGGGCTAAATCCGAGTGGGGATCTGTAACAAATGGCGTTCCACAAGGCCCGTTGTTTTTGTTTATAATATATATCAATGACCTTGATGAGGGAATTACTAGCGATATGAGCAAATTCGCCGATGACACAAAGATAGGTAGGATAATTGTTTCAAACGAAGATGTCAGGGACCTTCAGGAGGATTTAAACAAACTCAGTTGCTGGTCAGAAAAGCGGCAGACGCAGTTCAATGTAGATAAGTGCAAGGTTCTGAAGCTCGGGAATGTTCATAACCCTAGCACTTATAGGTTAAATAACGTAGAACTTAGCTATACAGATTGCGAAAAGGACTTGGGGGTTATGGTGAGCAGCAACCTTAAACCAAGACAGCAATGCCTAAGCGTAGGTAATAAGGGATTCAGGTTACTGGGATTTAAATCAAAAAGTGTAAGCAACAGAAGTCCAGCGGTTATACTACAGCTTTGAACATTAAAATGGTATAAAATACCGACAGGTTGTTAGGTAAGACACATATGCAACAGTTAGGTATCTTTATTTCGAAACGTTTCGCCTACACAGTAGGCTTCTTCAGACGAGTACAGAAAAGTTGATAGAAGCAGAAGAGACTTGAAGACGATGTAATCAGTCCATCAACCTTAAAGTTTCGAGGTGGTCAGTCCCTCAGTCTGGAGAAGAGCATTGTTCCATAGTCTGAAACAATATGGAGTTGAAGTATGTATGTATAATGTTCGCCAAGACCGTAACCCTGGCACGGGTTCCAATCTTGCGTGACCCCCCCTCGGGCTTCCGAGGAGAAAGGGGTTTCTACAGTGAGGCGACGTATGCTGCTAAAGCAAAAAAGCATCTTAAGCACAACCCCATAGTACTCCTAACTGTGGCATAGCGAGGAGGAGGATATGTCGTTATACGGTAACGCTTGCGGGGTTCGTTGACTCATGGTACATAGTGTGGCCGCAGTCATCTTTGGGTCCTTTGGGTTTTCTACTAAAGATCGATGGACTGACCCGGGGTGACGTGTATTTTAAATGGTGCGTGTACTTAGTTTGGGTGGTGAGTGAAAGCTCAGGGGTGAGTGTACTTGCTCAGTGGTGAGTTATTAGCTCTGTGAAGCCCTTTTGTTGCTCTTCGGGAATCTGTAAAAAAAAAGGATGCCCTTCTTGAGAAAAATTTTCCAGCAGCAGAGAGAAGATCAGGTTGCAAAATGGAGATACGGCGATTAACGGGAGAACAAGAGGATTCGTAGAACCCTTCTTTTGGGTCCCCAATTTAAAGAGGGAAAAGTTGGTGGGGCCCGGGAAAAACATGGAACCAAGCTGAAGATCAGGAAAAAGGGTTTTGGAGAGGCAGAAATAACGAGAACCAGAAGACTACCGGGGAAACTTCCAATCATTTCCGTGTACCTGACGAAGTGAGTGTTCAGGGGGAATGCCACAAGAGCCCAAAAAAGCTTGGCGACTGAGAGGCCCCCGAAACCCCAACAAAGACCATCAAAACGTTGACGAATTCACAAGGGGTTTAATGTACCTGGCGAATGTGAGTCGACTACTCGGGAGCCACGACGGACGACGCCAAGGAAGGTAAAAACTTGTTGTTTTTGGGGGTCCCAGTTAGGTCATGGATAGGGCATTCTGTTTAAAGGTTGGAAGGGGAGGCGAGAGTGTTTTTTCCCGGGGGCCCGGGGTAAAGGGTTTTGTTACCGTTGGATGCATAATGGAGGTAAGGGAGCAATCCTATTATCTTCTCGTGCTGGAGGCAACGATGTTGGCAGAGTGGGGTGAGGGCCTGATTAGCAGGGATGGTCAGCAATAGAGATAATTGGAGGGAAGGGGGGGAAAAACCCGTCATATGTGGCATTTTGCCCAAAGGGGGGAGTTGGAATGAATGGTTGTCCCGAAAATTGGCAATTTCTGGGGACAAAAACGAAAGGAAAATGCGGTAACATTCATTGACAAAAGGGACCTTTCTTGGCAGAAAAAGACATGTATGCGGGATGGGGTTCACTTATCTGGTGTGGGGTGGGAGCATTTTGGGCCAAGCGTGGAGGGAGTGTTGGCTTTAACTAGGATTTGTTTTGGTATGGGTTTTGGCGGGAAAATGTGAAGTCGCAGGGTGTAACATGAGTACTAGGAGAATGTAATAGGCAAAATGAGGTGGTTTTGGAAAAACCAGTGGGACTAATTTACAAGGCGTAAAAGGTTTAGTGAATAACGAAAGGACAAAAAGGGTAAAAAGGGGGGGGTCATTAAATATTTTTTACACAAAAAGTCGCAGTGCTAGGAATAAGTGGACATTTTGGGGCTAGTTGCTTTGTGCAGGTAACATGTGTATTTGCCCTTTTGAATGGTTTAATTAAAAAGTCGGGGCATGCCCGCAGAATGTCACATTCGGGTTTTTTAATTTTTTCCCAAATAGAAAAGTACGGGGAAGGGGGGGGGTGGCATTGTTGTCCCAAATCGTTGAACTGTTCATAAAAAAGGGCATAAAGTCTGAAGTAACACATACAACTTTTGGAAAGAATTTTCGGGGGCATGAAAAATTAATTATAGGTGTGATATACCTCCCCCCCAAAATTTTGTAGGGGCCAGGGGGACTACTATGGGAGGAAATTGTTAGGGCCCAAGGCCCAAATTAGTAATTCTAGGAGACTTTAACTTTAGTCATTTTATTTGGAAATTTTTTGACTAGGAATTTAGAATCATACGATTTCTTTTGAAGTAGTTAGGATTGTTTTTTTTGGGGGGTTTGTGACAGAACCACAAGGGGGGAAAAACCTGCTTGACAGTTCTGGCAAAAAAATGAATCCCTTGTTAATAAATTTTTAAAAGTTTCAAAGGGAAATGGGTGCTAGCGACCCAATCAATTACATTTAGATTGATGGAAGTATGTATTAGGATAATCATAACGTCCAGATTTTCGCTTAGCAGATTACGATGGTTTGAGAACATTATCATCTGTTGACTGGGGAGAAGAGAGCTATCTGTATGAGTTTTCTGAATACAATACATGCTGCTCAAAGAACGTTTATCCCTTATAAGGAAATTAGATCAAATGGAAATGACCCAAAATGAGAACAATTGGCTGAAATATCTATTAGGGCATGGGAAAGGAATTTATAGGCGTATCAGAAGAGGCGAGGGTCATCTTATGAATTCAGTATATTGACTTTAAGAGGGACATTAAAAAGGGGATAAGAAAAGCTAAAAGGGACTATGAAATAAAGTTGCTAGGGATTCTAAAACTAACCCATAAAGTTTTTTTCCAGGTCTATAGAACAAAAGTCGAGATAAGATAGGCCCCCTTAAAATAACTATGGGCATCTTACTGACAAAGAGAATGAAATGTGCTCGATTTTAAATAATTATTTTCTCTCGGTTTTTACACAGGAAGACACTAATAATATTCCGATAATTAATTTTTATAGTGGATCAGAAGAAGATAAATTATGTAACATCACAGTCACTAGTGAATGGTTGTGAAGCAGATAGTTTGGACTGAAGGAAAATAATTTCACCGGGTCCTGATGAGGTTTTTCTCAAGGGTTCTTAAGGAATGCAAAAGGGAAGTCTGTGAACCATTAACTAATATTTTTAATTTATCTCTTCAAACAGGTGTAGTGTCTGATATGTGGAAGATGGCTAATGTAATTCCTATTTTTAAAACAAGGGACAAGTCGTTACCGTCAAATTACCGCCCAAAAAGCCTGACCTCAATTGTGGGGCAAATTACTAGAGTCAATTATAGCTGAGATTATAAGAAGCCATCTCGTTTAAACATAGCTTGATTTTAAAGGGTACTCAGCATTTGGGTTCACAAGAGGCCGGTCTTGTCTAACTAATTTATTAAATTTCTTCAGTAAAGCTTTTGAGGCTGTTGACACGATTAAGAATTTGATATTGTTTACTTAGATTTTAGTAAGGCATTTGATAGAGTTCCGCACCAAAGACTGTTGAAGAAAGTAGCAGCTCATGGCATTGGGGGAAGGGTGCTTCGTGGATCGAATCAAAGGCTCACAGGGCTGGAAGCAGAGAGTGTCCATTAATGGGGGTTTAAAACCGAGTGGGGATCAGTAACAAGTGGCGTTCCACAGGGATCAGTCTTGGGCCCCTTTTTGTTTATAATATATATCAATGATCTTGATGAAGGAATTTCTAGTGGTTGAGTTATTCGCCCATGACACGAAGATAGGTAGGATTTAAATTTATTCAAACGTAGAGTTAGGGAACTTCAGGAGGGATTTAGACAAACTCTACTCTTGGTCAGAATAGTGGCAGATGCAGTTCAATGTAGATAAATGCAAGGTTCTGAAGCTCGGGAGTGTGCATAACCCTAGCACTTATAAGTTTAAATAATGTAGAAATTAGCCATACAGATTGCAAAAAGGACTTGGGGGTTATGGTTAAGCAGCAACCTTAAACCAAGACAGCAATGCCAAAGCGTACGTATAAGGCAAATGATTACTGGGATTTATATCAGAAGTGTAAGCAACAGAAGTCCAAAGGTCATACTGCACCCTTATACATCATTAGTAAGGCCTCACCTAGATTATGCAGCTCAATTCTGGTCTCCATATTACAAAATGGACATAAATTCGTTAGAAAACATTCAGCGTAGGATGACTAAATTAAAAACATAGCATTAGAAATCTTCCTTGTAAAAGAAAATTGAAGACTCTTAAGTTACATTCACTTGTTAGACGAAGAATAAGGGGAGACCTGTTTCGAAGTGTATAAGTGGAAGATAGGTATTAATAAAGGGGATATTAACAAGGTCTTGAGGATATCTCTCCAAGAGAGAACCCGCAGTAATGGATTTAAATTAGATAAGTTTAGATTTAGAAAGGACATAGGAAAAGTATTGGTTTGGAAATAGGGTAGTTGATGAGTGGAACAGTCTACCTAGTTGGGTTATTTAGGCTAGGACTTTGGGTAGTTTCAAATTTAGGTTGGATAAGTACATGAGTGGGAGGGATTGGATTTGAGAGGGACTTGCACCTCGGAGCTTGTTTCTTGGGTGGCATTGAAAATTGGGTTGGTCAAATTTTTTGTTAGTGGGATGAATTGTAAAGGACCTGCCTAGTATGGGCCAACAGGCCTGCTGCAGTTTTTTTTGCACTAATCTCTTGTGTACTGTGTTTAAACGCCTTCTTGCAGTCTAAAAAAATGCATCCAAACCCACCCCTCTCTCTTTTTCTTACTGCTGTCACATGTCATAGAAATCGTAGGTTTGTGACACAGGATTTCCCGTCTCTGAAACCATGTTGTCTGCTGGTGATGAGATCATTCCTTTCTAGATGTTCCACATTCTTTCCTGACAATCTTTTCCATGATTTTGCATGCTATACATGTCAGTGACATGGTCTGTAGTTTAGTGCTTCATGTCTGTCTCCTTTTTTTAAAGGTTGGTACCAAAATTTGCTGTCTTTCATTTCCTCAGGCAATCTCCCTGTTTCGATATATGTATTGAATATTGTTGTTAGGGGTAACATAGCGCCTCTGCTTCCCTCTTCAGGACCCATGGAGAGATGTTATCTGGCCCCATTGCCTTTGAGGTATCTAGCTCACCAGAAGCCTCTTCACTTCTTCCTCGGGTTTTGTGTACTGTGTCCAGCACCCTGGTGGTGTACCCCACCTCTCCGTCTTTCTGGAGCCCTTCTGTCTCCTCTGTGAACACTTCTTTGAATCTCTTGTGAGTTCCTCCATACTTCACTGTCATTCTTGTTGTCTCTCCCCCTTCCTTCCTTAGCCTGATTACCTGGTTT
>NC_069401.1:67665182-67738084 GCF_026875155.1 Cherax quadricarinatus | reverse complement strand
CAGGTCTCCCACTTCCCCAACCCCAACGTACCCCCTAGACCACAGTTTTAGAAAAGAAGTTGAAGGTTTGGTATACAAATGCAGATGGAATAACAAACAAGTGCAAGGAGTGCCGTGAAAGAATCAAGGAGACATCCCCAGACATAATAGCACTTACAGAAATGAAACTCACCAGGATGATAGCAGATGCAATCTTTCGACATGGATATCAAATCCTCAGGTAAGATAGAAGGAGGAGAGGGGGAGGAAGAGTTGCACTGCTCATTAAAAGCCGGTGGAGATTTGAGGAAATGGATGGAATGAGCAAAATGGACTAATTAATAGGAACAATGCAGTCTGGGGCCGTAAGGTTGTAACTGCAGTAATGTACAACCCGCCAGAGAACTGCAGGAGGCCAAGAGAAGAATACGACAAGAGTAAAAGAGGAATGGTTGACACATTAGCCGAGGTGACCAGAAGAGCTCACATGGGGGGAGCAAAGTTACTAATTATAGGTGATTTCAATCACAAGGAGATTGACTAGGAAAACCTGGAACCCCATGGGGGTCCCAAAACATGGGGAGCCAAGATAATGGATGTGATACTGGAAAACGTCATGCATCAACATGTTAGAGACACTACCAGAGAGAGAGGTGAGGATGATCCAGCAAGACTTGACCTTGTATTCACCTTGAGTAGTTCAGACATCGATGATATCATGTATGAAAGGCACCTTGGAGCTAGTGATCATGTGGTTCTCTGCTTTGAGCTACAAGTTGAGCTACAAGTGGAGAGAGCAGCAGGAATAAGATGGGAAAAAACAAACTACAAAAGGGGGAACTACACAGGCATGAGGAACTTCCTGCAAGACGTTCACTGGGAGAGAGAACTGGCAGGAAAACCAGTAAAAGAAATGATGGACTATGTGACAACAAAATGTAAGGAGACAGATCAGAGGTTTGTTCCCAAGGGAAACGGAAATAATTGGAAGACCGAAACGAGTCCTTGGTTCACCCAAAGGTGTAGGGAGACTAGAGAATGGAAAGGTACAGAAGACAAGGACCCAGGAAAATAAAAAGATCAGCCGAAGAGCCAGAAACGAACATGCACAGATAGGAAGAGAGGCTCAGCGACAATACGAAAATGACATAGCATCGACAGTCAAGTCTGACCAGAAGCTGTTGAATAGCCACATCAGGAGGAAAACAACAATCAAGGACCAGGTAATCAGGCTGAGGAAGGATGGTGGGGAGTTCACAAGAAAAGACCAAGAGGTATGTGAGGAGCTCAACATGATATTTAAAGAAGAATTTACAGTGGAAACAGGAATTCAGAACAGGGAGGTACACCAACAAGTGCTGGATAAGGTACACATAACCAAGGAGGAAGTGAAGAAGCTGTTATGTGAAATTGACACCTCAAAGGCAGTGGGACCAGACATCTCTCCATGAGTCCTTAGAGAGGGAGCAGAGGTGCTCTGTGTGCCACTAACAAAAAATCTTCAACACATCCATTGAAACTGGGCAACTACTTGAGGTATGGAAGATGGTAAATGGAGTCCCAATTTTAAAAAAAGGAGACAGGCACGAGGCATTAAACTACAGACCTGTCTCACTAACGTGTATAGTATGCAAAGTCATGGAGAAGATCATCAGGAGGAGAGTGGTGGAGCACCTGGAAAGAAAAGCGTATAATCGACAACCAGCATGGTTTCAGGGAAGGAAAATCCTGTGTCACAAACCTACTGGAGTTTTATGACAAGGTGACAGAAGTAAGACACGAGAGAGAGGGGTGGACACACTGCATTTTCTTAGACTGCAAGTAGGCCTTCCACACAGTTCCTCACAAGAGGTTAATGCAAAAGCTAGAGGATCAGGTACACATAACAGGAAAGGCACTGCAATGGATCAGAGAATACTTGACAGGGAGGCAGCAACTAGCCATGGCACATGACGAGGTGTCAGAGTGGGCGCTTGTGACAAGTGGGGTTCCACACGGGTCAGTTCTAGGACCTGTGCTGGTTTTTCTATATGTAAACGACTTAACGGAAAGGACAGACTCAGAAGTGTCCTTGCTTGAAGATGATGCGAAGTTTATGAGGAGAATCAAATCGGTCGGGGATCAGGCAGGACTACAAAGAGACCTAGACAGGCTAAAAGCCTGGTCCGGTAACTGGCTCCTAGAATTTAACCCTGCCAAATGCAAAGTCATGAAGATCGGGGAAGGGCAAAGACCGCAGACACAGTATAGTCTAAGTGACCAAAGACTGCAAACCTCACTCGGGGAAACAGATCTTGAGGTGAGTTTAATACTGAGAACATCTCCTGAGGCGCCCATCAATCAGATAACTGCTGCAGCATACGGGAGTCTGGCAAACCTAATGATAGCGTTCCGATTCAAGATTCCGTTCAAGATTCTGTACACCATATACGTCAGGCCCATACTGGAGTATGCAGCACCAGTTTGGAATCCACACCTGGTCAAGCACGTCAAGAAATTAGAGAAACTGCAAATGTCTGCAACAAGGCTAGTCTCAGAGCTAAGAGGTTTGTCCTACGAAGAAAGGTTGAGGGAAATTGGCCTGACGACACTGGAGGACAGGAGGGTCAGGGAAGACATGATAACGACATATATAATACTTCGCGGAATAGACAATGCGGACAAAGACGATGTTCCAGAGATGGGACACAGAAACAAGGGGTCACAATTGGAAGTTGAAGACTCCTATGAATCAAAGGGATGTTAGGAAGTATTTCTTCAGCCATAGAGTTGTCAGGAAGTGGAATAGCGTAGAAAGTGACGTAGTGGAGGCGGGAACCATACGTATTTTAAGACGAAGTTTGATAAAGCTCATGTACCAGGGAGAGAGAGGACCTAGTAGCAATTTGTGAAGAGGCGGGGCCAGGAGCTATGAATCGACCCATTCAACCACAAATAGGTGAGTAACAATAGGTGAGTACACACACACAAACACACACTACCCGGGAATTTTTCTAAACACATAAGGCAGAAAGAATATACTGAAAAAATAATTTTTCCTGGCGGGTTTTCCTCGGTAACCAGGTAAGAACCAATGCAATTTTTGTTCTGTTTTTTAACTATCTCCAAAAGCTGCATTTCAGGCAAAGTACAATTTATTAAAAATTTTGTTTTGATAGTTAGAGTTTGTGATTTGTCGTTTATGTGCGTGGCATTACAAAACGTGACATATGTACATATAGCATATACCAGAGAATATTATAAGATCAATTTATTGATGCTTGTGTGTGTGGCTGTGTAGCAGATGTTGTCAGTAATGAATCAGGACCAATTCATCTCTTAAAACAGAGCTTTTTCTTAATAGTGTTATTGGTATTAAATTACTCTCTGATTAATTATACCAACTATTACAGGTTTGAGAACTTTGCTAAACTATTGTCTATGAGGCACCCATACGAACAATTAAAATTAATGATGCTGGAATTCTTCTTCACACCAGAAAGTTCAGAGCTTCAGTAATTATTACTAATGGCAATCCAATATGTTTGTTTACTCACACTGTACTTGAAATAAGCTGTACCATCTGGCACGTTAGTGTACCACATTGCACTCGAATGTGTTAGAATAAGGTAGTGTGTTATATATATATATGTGTGTATGTGTGTGTGTGTGTGTGTGTGTGTGTGTGTGTGTGTGTGTGTGTGTGTAGTATATAGCGGTCTCATCATAGAATGTTACTGACTAACTTCTGACCAACAGAAAGGCAACAAACACCAAACAGTAATATTCAAAAGGCAGTTAGGTGTGAGCAGCACAGTGTCAGACAAGGAAGGAGACACAAAAACGACCTAACTAGAGTACAGTCAACATGGTCTTTCATTAAGGGTAAAAGAAGAAAAACTCCGAATCTCTGTTCAGAAACTTCCAAACTTCGACAGTGACAGAGTGTAGATGCCAGTCGGAACAAGGCAGATCGAGACACAGGCTTGATGGCCTGAATCTTGCTGAGTACCCCACGACACTGCTGAGTACCTCACGACACTCAACCACAAAGTGTAAAAAAACTAATATAAATGGTCTTTTTAAAGGTAATTTAAGAACAAGAAAAATGTTTCGGTTCCAGAAACATTCCAAAATTGATTTACAGATTAAGAGCCAGGGAGGAGGAGAACCTTGTCGGAATCGGAGTCAGAAGAGGAGTTTATAAACCAAAAGGAAAAAAATTACAATCCAAAATTTCCCGTGGCCAACTAAGAACATGTGCTAATACAGGAACCTTACTGAAAAAATTGATTCTTCAAAGGAAGGAAATTCCTCCATCCGTAGTTAAGCGAAAGGAAAATATATACAAAGAAAGAACTAACTCAGTTAACGAAAAACCTAACGAAATTGGTAAAATTTGTACAGGAATATAACTCTAATTTCCCAAACAAATGAAGGAAAAATATAAATAAGAGTTAATGCTGAATGAAAAATTCCACTACAAATTTGAATCCCTTTATTTAAAAAATCCACGATTATTGGAATATGACATTGTAAAAATTTTACGCTTATTTGAACTCACGAATGGAAAAAATTTAATCCAGATATTGTGACATCCACTAAACTATTGTAACATCCACTGATTATTGTGACATCCACTGATTATTGTGACATCCACTGATTATTGTGACATCCACTGATTATTGTGACATCCACGATTATTGTACATCCACTGACTATTGTGACATCCACTGAATATTGTGACATCCACTGACTATTGTGACATCCACTGACTATTGTGACATCCACTGATTATTGTGACATCCACTGATTATTGTGACATCCACTGACTATTGTGACATCCACTGACTATTTGTACATCCACTGATTATTGTGACATCCACTGATTATTGTGACATCCACTGTTTATTTTTGACATCCACTGATTATTGTGACATTCCCCCGATTATTGGACATCCACTGATATTGGGGACATCCATAAATATGTGACATCCACTAAACTATTGTGAAAATCCCCCGATTATTGTGACACCCACTGACTATTGTGACACCCAAACTGAAAAATTGTGACATCCACTGATATTGTAACATCCACGATATTGTGAATCCACTGACTATTGTGACATCCACTGATATTGTACATCCACTGACTATTGTGACATCCACGATTATTGTAACACCCAAATGCTATTGTGACATCCACTGAATTTTTGTGACATCCACTGACTATTGTAACACCCCACTGACTATTGTGACATCCACTGACTATTGTAACATCAACTGACTATTGTAACATCCACTGACTATTGTAACATCCACTGACTATTGTAACATCCACTGACTATTGTGACATCCACTAAACTATTGTACACCCCACTGACTATTGTGACATCCTTGACTATTGTACAATCCACTGACTATTGTGACATCCACTGACTATTGTAACATCCACTGACTATTGTAACATCCACTGACTATTGTGACATCCACTGACTATTGTGACATCCACTGACTATTGTAACATCCACTGACTATTGTGACATTCACTGACTATTGTAACATCCACTGACTATTGTGACATCCACTGACTATTGTAACATCCACTGACTATTGTAACATCAACTGACTATTGTAACATCCACTGACTATTGTAACATCCACTGACTATTGTAACATCCATTGACTATTGTAACATCCACTGACTATTGTAACATCCACTGACTATTGTGACATCCACTGACTATTGTGATATTGTAACATCTAAGGACTATTGTAACATCTAAGGCTATTGTAACATTCCTGGACTATTGAAACATCAAGACTATTGAAAACATATAGGAAACATGATGAACTTTAAGGACTATTGTAAAATTAAGGACTATGTAACATTAAGGACTATTGAAACATTAAGGACTATTGTACATTAAGGGACTTTTGTACAGTTAGGACTATTGAACAGTTAAGGACTATTGTAAATTTAAAGGGGACTATTGTAACAGTTAAGGACTATTGTAACAGTTAAGGACTATTGTAACAGTTAAGGACTATAGTAACAGTTAAGGACTATTGTAACAGTTAAGGACTATTGACACCATTTTAAGAACTATGTAACAGTTAAGGACTATGTAACATTTAAAAGGACTATTGTAACAGTTAAGGACTATAGTAAACATTTAAAGGGAACTATTTGTAACAGTTAAGGACTATAGAACAGTTAAGGAACTATGTAACAGTTAAGGACTATAGTAACAGTTAAGGACTATTGTAACAGTTAAGGACTATAGTAACAGTTAAGGACTATGTAACAGTTAAGGACTATAGTAACAGTTAAGGACTATAGTAACAGTTAAGGACTATTGTAACAGTTAAGGACTATAGTAACAGTTAAGGACTATAGTAACAGTTAAGGACTATAGTAACAGTTAAGGACTATTGTAACAGTTAAGGACTATAGTAACAGTTTAAGGGGCATTTAAACAGTTAGGACTATAGTAACAGTTAAAGGACTATAGTAACAGTTAAGGACTATAGTAACATTAAGGACTTTTTGTAAACAGTTAAGGGACTATAGTAACAGTTAAGGACTATTGTAACAGTTAAGGACTATAGTAACAGTTAAGGACTATTGTAACAGTTAAGGACTATAGTAACAGTTAAGGACTATAGTAACAGTTAAGGACTATAGTAACAGTTAAGGACTATTGTAACAGTTAAGGACTATAGTAACAGTTAAGGACTATGTAACAGTTAAAGGGGACTATTGTAACATTTAAAGGGGACTATGTAACAGTTAAAGGACTATAGTAAACAGTTTAAGGACTATGAACAGTTAAGGACTATGTAACAGTTAAGGACTATAGTAACAGTTAGGACTTTTGTAACAGTTAAGGACTTTTGTAACAGTTAAGGCTATAGTAACAGTTAAGGACTATAGTTAACAATTAAGGACTATGTAACAGTTAAGGACTATAGTAACAGTTAAGGACTATTGTAACAGTTAAGGACTATAGTAACAGTTAAGGTCTATAGTAACAGTTAAGGACTATTGTAACAATTAAGGACTATAGTAACAGTTAAAGGGACTATAGTAACAGTTAAGGACTATTGTAACAGTTAAGGACTATTGTAACAGTTAAGGACTATAGTAACAGTTAAGGACTATTGTAACAGTTAAGGACTATTGTAACAGTTAAGGACTATTGTAACAGTTAAGGACTATTGTAACAGTTAAGGACTATTGTAACAGTTAAGGACTATAGTAACAGTTAAGGACTAAATTAGTTTACAGTTAAGGACTATTGAACAGTTAAGGACAATGTAACAGTTAAGGACTATTGTAACAGTTAAGGACTTTTGTAACATTTAAAGGGACTATAGTAACAGTTAAGGACTATTGTAACAGTTAAGGACTATTGTAACAGTTAAGGACTATTGTAACAGTTAAGGACTATTGTAACAGTTAAGGACTATAGTAACAGTTAAGGACTATTGTAACAGTTAAGGACTATTGTAACAGTTAAGGACTATTGTAACAGTTAAGGACTATTGTAACAGTTAAGGACTATTGTAACAGTTAAGGACTATAGTAACAGTTAAGGACTATTGTAAACAGTTAAGACTATTTGTAACAGTTAAGGACTATTGTAACAGTTAAGGACTATTGTAACAGTTAAGGACTATAGTAACAGTTAAGGACTATTGTAACAGTTAAGGACTATTGTAACAGTTAAGGACTATTGTAACAGTTAAGGACTATTGTAACAGTTAAGGTATTGTAACAGTTAGGACAAAGTAACAGTTAAGGACTTTGTAACAGTTAAGGACTATTGTAACAGTTAAGGACATTGAAAACAGTTAAGGACTATTGAAACAGTTAAGGACTATTGTAACAGTTAAGGACTTTTTGTAACATTTTAAGGACTATAGAAAACAGTTAAGGACTATTGTAACAGTTAAGGACTATTGTAACAGTTAAGGACTATTGAAACAGTTAAGGACTATTGTAACAGAAAGGGGACTTTTAGTAACAGTTAAGGACTTTTGTAACATTTTAAGGACTATTGTAACATTTAAAGGGGACTATTGTAACAGTTAAGGACTATTGTAACATTTTAAGGACTATAGTAACAGTTAAGGACTATTGTAACATTAAGGACTTTTGTAACAGTTAAGGACTATTGTAAAAGTTAAGGACTATTGTAACATTTAAAGGACTATAGTAACAGTTAAGGACTATTGTAACAGTTAAGGACTTAGTACAGTTTAAGGACTATGTAACAGTTAAGACTATTGTAACAGTTAAGGACTTTTGAAAACAGTTAAGGACTATTGTAACAGTTAAGGACTATTTTTAACAGTTAAGGACTATTGTAACAGTTAAGACATTAACAGTTAAGGACAAATTGTAACAGTTAAGGACTATTGAAAACAGTTAAGGACTTTTGTAACAGTTAAGGACTATGTAACAGTTAAGGACTATTGTAACAGTTAAGGACTATGAAAAGTTAAGAGAAAGAAGGACAAACAGTTAAGGACTATAGTAACAGTTAAGGACTATTGTAACAGTTAAGGACTATAGTAATAGTTAAGGACTATTGTAACAGTTAAGGACTATTGTAACAGTTAAGGACTATAGTAACAGTTAAGGACTATTGTAACAGTTAAGGACTATAGAAATATTTTAAGGACTATTGTAACAGTTTAAAAGGAACTAATAGTAACAGTAAGGACTATAGAAAACATTTAAAGGACTATTGTAACCAGTTAAGGACTATAGTAACATTTAAGGACTATAAGTAACAGCTATATAATTACTGCAAATCCACGAGTACACATCATCTTCACCATAAACTATCGCAAACATTCCCGAACTACTGCAACTATTGTTCACCAACATCCACCCCGACTATAAACACTACCCTCCACTAAAAATCCAAGGACCAGTGCACTATCCCCTACAGTTCCTGAACCAGCCGGGCTGGTGGTTGTAAGTTGGACCTGCGTAAATGTTTAGGCAGTAGCACGGGTTGATCAAACACTGACCCCACCAGGTTGGTAATGAAGCGGGCAGAGGGAGTCGTTTGACCCCCGGGAAAACAACTGAGACAGATGTTTCCCCGGAACAACTGAGACAGAGCTTCCCGGAACACCTGAGACAGATGCTTCCCGGAACACTGGACAGATGCTTACCGGAACACTGAGACAGATGCTTCCGGAACACTGAGACAGATACTTCCCGGAACACTGAGGACAGATGCTTCCCGGAACATGAGCCGATGCTTCCCGGAACACTGAGACGTGCTTCCGGAAACACTGGAAATGCTTCCGGAGCACTGGACAGATGCTTCCGAACACTGAGACAGTTTTTCGAAATGGCAGATGTTCCCGGAACACTGAGACAGATTGCTTCCCGGAATTGAGACAGATGCTTACCGGACACTGAGACAGTGTTTTCCCGAAACACTGAGACAGATGCTCCGGAACACTGGAGATGCTTACCGGAACATGAGACGTACTTCCCGGAACACTGAGACAGATACTTCCCGGAACACTGAGACAGATGTTTCCCCGGAAACCGGGAGACAGATGCTTACCGGAACACTGAGACAGATGCTTCCGGAACCGGGGGAGACAGATGCTTCCCGGGAAACACTGAGACAGATCTTCCGGAACACTGAGACAGATGCTTCCCGGAACACTGAGACAGATGCTTCCGGAACACTGAGACAGATGCTTTCCCGGAACACTGAGACAGATGCTTCCCGGAACACTGAGACAGATGCTTCCCGGAACACCTGAGACAGATCTTCCCGGAAAACACTGAGACAGATGCTTCCCGGAACACTAGACGATGCTTCCCGGAACACTGAGACAGATGTTTTCCCGGAACACTGAGACAGATCTTCCCGGAACACTGAACAGATGCTTCCCGGAACACTGAGACAGATGCTTCCGAACACTGAGACAGATCTTCCCGGAACACTGGACAGATCTTCCCGGAACCACTGGGGACAGATGCTTCCCGGAACACTGGGGACAGATGCTTCCCGGAAAAACTGAGACAGATGCTTCCCGGAACACTGAGACAGATGCTTCCCGGAACACTGAGACAGATGCTTCCCGGAACACTGGGGACAGTGCTCCCGGAACACTGAGACGATGTTTTCCCGGAACACTGAGACAGTTTGCTTCCCGGAACACTGAGACAGATGCTTCCCGGAACACTGAGACAGATGTTTCCCCGGGAAAACACTGAGACAGATGCTTCCCGGAACCACTGGACAGATGCTTCCCGGAACACTGAGACAGATGCTTCCCGGAACACTGAGACAGATCTTCCCGGAACACTGAGTCAGATGCTTCCCGGAACACTGAGACAGATCTTCCCGGAACACTGAGACAGAAAATTTCCCCGGGAACACTGAGACAGATACTTCCCGGAACACTGAGACAGATGCTTCCCGGAACACTGAGACAGATGCTTCCCGGAACACTGAGACAGATGCTTCCCGGAGAAACTGAGACAGATGCTCCCGAACACTGAGACAGATGCTTCTGGGAACACTGAGACAGATGCTTCCCGGAACACTGAGACAGATGCTTCCCGGAACACTGAGACAGATACTTCCCGGAACACTGAGACAGATGCTTCCGGAACACTGAGAAAAGATGCTTCCGGAACACTGGGGACAGATGCTTCCCGGAACACTGAGACAGATGCTTCCCGGAACACTGAGACAGATGCTTCCCGGAACACTGAGACAGATGCTTCCCGGAACACTGAGACAGATGCTTCCCGGAACACTCAGACAAAATGTTTCCCCGGGAACACTCAGACAGATGCTTCCCGGAACCTGAACAGATGCTTCCCGGAACACTCAGACAGATGCTTCCCGGAACACTGAGACAGATGCTTCCCGGAACACTCAGACAGATGCTTCCCGGAACACTGAGACAGATGTTTCCCGGAACACTGAGACAGATGCTTCCCGGAACACTGAGACAGATGCTTCCCGGAAAAAACTGAGACAGATGCTTCCCGAAACACTGAGACAGATGCTTCCCGGAACACTGAGACAGATGCTTCCCGGAACACTAAGACAGATGCTTCCCGGAACACTGAGACAGATGCTTCCCGGAACACTGAGACAGATGCTTCCCGGAACACTGAGACAGATGCTTCCCGGAACACTGAGACAGATGCTTCCCGGAACACTGAGACAGATGCTTCCCGGAACACTGAGACAGATGCTTCCCGGAACACTGAGACAGATGCTTCCCGGAACACTGAGACAGATGCTTCCCGGAACACTGAGACAGATGCTTCCCGGAACACTGAGACAGATACTTCCCGGAACACTGAGACAGATGCTTCCCGGAACACTGAGACAGATGCTTCCCGGAACACTGAGACAGATGCTTCCGGAACACTGAGACAGATGCTTCCCGAAACACTGAGACAGATGCTTCCCGGAACACTGAGACAGATGCTTCCCGGAACACTGAGACAGATGCTTCCCGGAACACTGAGACAGATGCTTCCCGGAACACTGAGACAGATGCTTCCCGGAACACTGAGACAGATACTTCCAGACCAGTTTTGGATCGACCAGTTCTTGGTGAAGCTTTTTCAATACAGCGTTACAATTCAGGGTTGTTATTGTTGTTGTTGTTGTTGTTGTTGTTGTTGTTGTTGTTGTTGTTGTTGTTGTTGTTGTTGTTGTTGTTCTTGTTGTTGTTTTTTATTATTTTTATTTTTTATTTTTATTTTTTATTATTATTATTATTATTATTATTATTATTATTATATTATTATTTTATTATTTTTTTATATTATTGTTTTTGTTATTATTAGTAGTATTATTATCCATTAATTCATCACAATCATTCACTAAATTGGTTACTGAAATACCCTCACTACAAACCAGGAAGGGAGGGGAGAGGAGAGGAGGGGAAAGGGAAAGAGGAGAGGAGAGGGGAGAAGAGAGGAGAGCGTGGGATGTAACTACCCTGAGGTTCCGTTAATTACAGGTCAAGTGACAGTCTTTTCCCCTTTCTACCCCTATCCAGAATCACCCAACCACCCCACTCACCCTTTCCAGTCATTGCCAGTCCCTCTCACCATCCCCTCCCCTTTCTCTCATTCTACATTCTCTTCTCCCTCTAATCCATATCACTTTCGCTATATTCACCATTCCCCCTTCCCCTATCACTTTATTCCATACCTGATCCCTCTCATCTCTGTGTTAGTCGGCTTTTCTGAGTCACATCCAGAGAGGACAATGATCATCACAGCTGCCAGAACCTTCTACTTGATGGTAGTAACATCTTGTGTAAGATATTCCAGTACTGTTGGTAGTTTCCAGTGTAAGATATTCCAGTACTGTTGGTAGTATTCCAGTGTAAGATACTCAAGTACTGTTTGTAGTATTCCAGTGTAAGATACTCCAGTACTGTTGGTAGAATTCGAGTGTAAGATATTCCTGTACTGTTGGTAGTATTCCAGAGTAAGATATTCCAGTACTGTTGGTAGCATTCCAGTGTAAGATATTCCAGTACTGTTGGTAGTATTCCAGTGTAAGATACTCAAGTACTGTTGGTAGTATTCCAGTGTAAGATACTCCAGTACTGTTGGTAGAATTCGAGTGTAAGATATTCCTGTACTGTTGGTAGTATTCCAGAGTAAGATATTCCAGTACTGTTGGTAGCATTCCAGTGTAAGATATTCCAGTACTGTTGGTAGTATTCCAGTGTAAGATATTCCAGTACTGTTGGTAGTATTCCAGTATAAGAGGCTCCAATACTGTTGGTAGTATTCCAGTGTAAAATACTCCAATACTATTGGTAATATTACAGTGTAAGATATTCCAGTACTTCTGGTAGTATTCAAGTGTAAGATATTCCAGTACTGTTGGTAGTAATCCAGTGTAAAATACTCCAGTCCTGTAGGTAGTATTCCAGTGTAAGATATTCCAGTACTGTTGGTAGTATTCCAGTGTAAGATATTCCAGTACTGTCGGTAGTATCCCAGTGTAAGATATTCCAGTATTGTTGGTAGTATTCCAGTGTAAGATACTGCAATACTGTTGGTAGTATTCAAGTGTAAGACATTCCAGTACTGTTGATAGTATTCCGGTGTAAGATATTCTAGTACTGTTGGTAGTATGCCAGTGTAAGATATTCCAGTACTGTTGGTAGTATTCCACTGTAAGATATTCCAGTACTGTTAGTAGTATTCAAGTGTAAGATACTCCAATACTGTTGGTAGTATTCAAGTGTAAGTCATTCCTGTACTGTTGGTAGTATTCCAGGGTAAGATACTCCAATACTGTTGTTAGTATTCCAGTGTAAGATATTCCAGTACCGTTGGTAGTATTCCAGTGTAAGATATTCCAGTATTGTTGGTAGTATTCCAGTGTAAGATACTGCAATACTGTTGGTAGTATTCAAGTGTAAGACATTCCAGTACTGTTGATAGTATTACGGTGTAAGATATTCTAGTACTGTTAGTAGTATTCAAGTGTAAGATACTCCAATACTGTTGGTAGTATTCAAGTGTAAGTCATTCCTGTATTGTTGGTAGTATGCCAGTGTAAGATACTCCAATACTGTTGTTAGTATTCCAGTGTAAGATATTCCAGTACTGTTAGTAGTATTCAAGTGTAAGATACTCCAATACTGTTGGTAGTATTCAAGTGTAAGTCATTCCTGTACTGTTGGTAGTATTCCAGGGTAAGATACTCCAATACTGTTGTTAGTATTCCAGTGTAAGATATTCCAGTACTGTTGGTAGTATTCAAGTGTAAGATACTGCAATGCTGCTGAGATTTTGATCCAAGGAATTGCAGCTGCTTTTCCCCTTCCTTAATCAAACCATTCTCCAGGCACTCTATGGCCCCTACGAGTTTAGCGCATCCCTCTATTTGTTTAATAATATTAATAATTTAGTATTAGATGTACATAGGGTAGATGGTAATTAATCGCCCAATTAGTATTAATTATTCAGAATCTCTCCGATGTCTGCTTTACATGAGACAGAATTTGTTGAAAATTGAGTAATTATTTAGTTGGAAATTGTGGATTAGACGAGAAGCGCTCAACTCACCGGAAGTACTTTAATGATGTAGAATGATAATAATTAGTGTTTATTGATGTAGAATGATAATGATTAGTGTTATTGATGTAGAATGATAATGATTAATGTGATAAATTGTTTTGAAAACCGACAAGTTGCAATATATGGGAATATTTATTGAAGAAACGTTTAACCACACAGTGGCTTCATCAGTCCAATACAAAGCAGAAAGGTGTAAGGAGAGGAGGAGTTTGAGGTAATCAGTCCCTCAGCCTGGAGTCGATGTGTTCATTCCATCAATCTTTTAGAAAATACAACACAGGGCCGGATAAGTGGTGTATATACTGTAGTCACATGTCTCAGACACTGCAGCATCATGGGATCTTGATACAAGGAATTCTTCATTACTTGTCCAACCTTTGAACGAAGACCTACTTAGACTAGTGGATGGTTCCACTGTGATCTCGCCTTCTGCTTCAACTCATCTGACTACAGTATATATACCACTTCTCCCGCCCTATGTTGTGCTTTCTACAAGAGTGATGGACTGAATACATCGATTACAGGCTGAGGGACTGATTACCTCAAACTCCTCCTCTCCTACACTTTTCTGCTTTGTATTAGACTGATGAAGCCACTGTTTGGTGAAACATTTCTTCAATAAAGATTCCCATATGTTGCATAAGTGTCTCAATCTTCATATAGATTAATATTTAATAATTATACTGAGTGTCAGCCTCCGCGGCAATGCACTGTCATAACTGATTGTCATGTTGGAGGTAAGGAGGTCAAGCTCTTGGAGGAGAGTCAGGCCTCCGTTGCGTCACACAGCAACACTGCAGTTAGAGGTCATCTTCACTGGTGTCATCAGTACAATACAGAGCACTGAACTGAAGACTGTGAAAGATGGGGTAATCAGTGTCTCAGCCTAGTAGAATTATACACAGAAAAGGCAGTTGAGATAACTAGACCCTCAGCCTAGGAGCAGATAATGAGGACAATAGATTGATGAATATTCATCTGCTGCTCCTCATCTTGCTCCAATATATATATATATATATATAATATATATATATATATTATATATATATATATAATATATATATATATATATATATATATATTATATATATATATGTGGGTGTGTGTGTGTGTGTGTGTGTGTGTGTGTGTGTGTGTGTGTGTGTGGTGTGTGTGTGTTGTGTGTGTGTGTGTGTGTGTGTGTGTGTGTATATACGTCTATCTTCCTGCCTATGTTTCAAATACATCAAGACTAAGATGATCAACACCTGTTCCTAAGCTATAGGACTGATTACCTTATCATCTGTTTACTGTTCATAATTCTGCGAGGCTGAGGGACGGATAACCACTTTTCTCATTCTTCCGTTTGTGTCCCTGTATTGTAGTGGTAAAGCCATTGGATGGAGAAACTTCTACTAAATGAAAACACCCAGTTTTTGAACATGGGTCTAATTCATCAGCAGAGAAACTGTTATATTTGGACTTCTCATGATTCAGGTTGTCTACCCACTTTTTAAACGTCAAAATCTGAGAGTGTTTGGGCTGACTCAGTTGACTGCTGGCAGTAGATGTAGTTCATAATATGGGTTGTCATAAGTGTTGATTCCCACCACCATTTTTTTCACCACTGCCTCATGCTATGAGTTGCGATGGACAGTGTTGGCTGGTGTGTGGAATAGAGGTGTGTGTGTGTGTGTGTGTATATGACTGATCAGTTAATTATCCAATCAGGCCATTAGTTGAATTCAATCTAAGAACCTGCCATCCCATCCCTGGATAATCAGGATTACTTACCTTTCTCTACAGTGTGTGTATTCGCGGATGTAGACGTATTTCTGTGTGTCTTGAAATTCAGTGGATGGACCTTTCACGAAGGCCAGTACTCATTAACATATATATAGATGCTCATTCAATAGTATTGGCCAGTATGTTATTAACGATTCTTATATGAGTCAGCCACCGTGAACGCCCGGGTCGTACGCAAGGTAAGTCATCTTGTGTTGATGTAATGTGACAGTGAAGGTTAGTGTTCTTCACTGTATAAGCCTAGGAATGTAACAGTGTGAGGTGAGATGGCCTCTCCGAAAGGCTTTATTGTGATAAACCGGGGGTGGTTTGTCACCTGCCGCAGATTTTGCTTTCCATCGGTCTGTCCATGATTGTTCCAGCGTGGGTAGTTGTCCACGCTGGTAGCTGGCACAAGTGCGGTGCTCAATATTGTCATTTGTGAAGACTGAGATAAAAGTATTCGTATACGGTAAGCTAATTACCCTACACTGAATTCTGGCTTTACTTAAGTACTTATGAGATTTTGTACGTTAGCCTACAGAGACTTCATCACTAGCGCACTTAGCTCACACACTGAGGTCCGGGGTTCAATTCCCCGGTTTGGTAAGAAACATTAGGACGTGTTTCCTCAAGACACCTGCTGTCCATGTTCACTCATCAGTAAAAATGGGTACCTGAGTGTTAGTTGACTGGTGTGGGTCGCATCCTGGGACAAAATTGACCTAATTTGCCCGAAATGCTGTGCAGAGCACAGCAGTTTTCTATGTAGTAGTATGTCACTGATGTCAGCTAAGACTGTAAACCTTATACATGTACTTGTAGAAATAAGGATATTATTATATTATATTATTATTCTTGTATTTAAGAGGTGGTAGTGGAAATGTAGCAACGACGGGTGTAGGTTCACTTAATATGTTAAAATCCTCCACCAGACTCTCGCGGGGAAATCAGCACATCAATTAGTGATTTCCCACAGCTGGTTAATATCACAAGGAGTCGTATTCCTACTTGATGTGGTATAAATATATCACTTTTGTGTATGGTGGCAATAACAGTGTTTTCACTAACCATTTAAAAAGATCTATGAGGGTATTTTGAAAAGATTATATTCGACTGTACTTCGCTTGCTGTGTAAACGATTAGTTCCGGCGGTCAAGACGCTCAAGTGTTACAAATATGTTTTATTCGTTGACATTTTATGTCTAGTTCTACTGAATGGACATAAACTCTACTGAAAATCTCTTAGTATATGTTATCCTTTTTATGTATATATTGATTAGTAATTTATTTACTACAGCATCTGCAGTAAATAAATTACAAGTCAATATATACTTCGAGAGAAATCAGTAAATTTCGTTGAGTCATAGTCAAGCGAACCAGAAGTTCTAAGAAACACAGCTAGCCAGGGACGGAGGACCGAGTCTCCACTACTTGCGCTGACTTTCACAAGCCACGTTAATATTTAATGGTTAAAAAATACTTTTCTTTGGATATTTTATTTAAATATTATAGGCAGGAGCACAAAGCACATGTTTTCAGAGAACCTTGATAGAATACACTGTTTCTTGAAGTTTCTTTCATAGAGTTAGCTTGATGCATGACAGAATAATTTATTAGTCACTTGAAGTTGTTTTAAGTTTCCTAATCAGTATTAATGAAAATGCACAGTAAACTCCCATTAAGATCTGTTTACTGAAGAAAAGTTACAAATAAACATTTATGTAATATTTCTTTCAAACTATGAACTGTATAAAGGGCACCCACACACACGAGGAAGAAGTGAAGAGGCTTCTGAGTGAGCTAGATACCTCAAAGGCAATGGGGCCGGATAACATCTCTCCCTGGGTCCTGAGAGAGGGAGCAGAGGCGCTATGTGTACCCCTAACAACAATATTCAACACATCTATCGAAACAGGGCGACTACCTGAGGTATGGAACAGCAAATGTAGTCCCAATTTTTAAAAAAGGAGACAGACACGAAGCATTAAACTACAGACCAGTGTCACTGACATGTATAGTATGCAAAGTCATGGAGAAGATTGTCAGGAGAAGAGTGGTGGAACACCTAGAAAGGAATGAGCTTTACGACAGTCAGCATGGTTTCAGGGATGGAAATCCTGTGTTACAAACCTACTGAAGTTCTATGACAGGGTGAAGCAGTAAGACAAGAGAGAAAGGGGTGGGTAGACTGCGCTTTCTTGACTATAAGAAGGTGTTTGACACAGTTCCAGACAAGAGATTATTACAAAAACAGGAGGACCAAGCAGGGATAACAAGGAAGGCACTACAATGGATCAGGCAATACCTGTCAGGAAGACAACAGCGCGTCATGATACGTGGCGAGGTGTAAGAGTGGGTGCCTGTGACGAGCGGGGTTCCACAGGGGTCAGTCCTGGGACCGGTGCTGTTTCTGGTATTTGTGAACGACATGACGGAAGGAATAGATTCAGAAGTGTCTGTTTGCAGATGATGTGAAGTTGATGAGAGGAATTCAATCGGACAAGAACCAGGGAGAACTACAAACGGATCTAGACAGGCTGGTGGCCTGGTCCAGAAACTGGCTCCTGGAGTCCAATTCCACCAAGTGCAAAGTCATGAAGATTGGGGAAGAGGAAAGAAGATCGCAGAGTACAGTCTAAGGAGCCAAAGACTACAAATCTCACTCGAGGAAAATATCTTCAGGTGAGTATAACACCGGGAACATCTCCTGAGGCGCACATCAACCAAATAACTGATGCAGCATATGGGCCCCTAGCATACCTATGAAGAGCATTCCGAGATCTCAATAAGGAATCGGTCAGGGCCCTGTACACTGTGTACGTTAGGCCTATACTGGAGCATGCAGCACCAGTTTGGAACCCACACCTAGCCAAGCACGTAAGGAAACTAGAGAGAGTGCAAAAGTTTTGGAAGTGGTGTAGTGGAGGTAGGATACATACATAGCCTTAAGAAGAGGTATGACAAAGCTCATGGAGCAGGAAGAATGACCTAGTAGTGACCAGTGAAGAGTCGGGGCCAGGAGCTGTGAATCGACCCCTGGAACAAACTCCCGAGTACAGTTATTGAGACTAAAACGTTGTGTAGTTTTAAAAATAGGTTAGATAAATACATGAATGGGTGGGGGTGGGTGTGAGTTGGACCTGACTAGCTTGTGCTGCTGGGTCTGGTGCCGTGCTCCTTCCTTGAGTGGAGGTTACCAGACTGGGAGACATGGACCTGCTCCGCATGGGTCAGTAGGCATGTTGAAGTGTTCGTTCTTTCATATGTTCTTATGTTCTTAACTAGGTGAGTACACATACACACACAACACACACTCACACACACACACACACACACACACACACACACACACACACACACACACACACACACACACACACACACACACACACACACACACACATAGTCAGTCAGCAGACGTGGGTCACAAGGCTCCGAGAACTTTAGTGGTTTTTAAGTCGTGCAGTAACTGCTAGCAGTAATCAGTGGTAGTGACAACGTCAGTGAACAATCCTACGAGTGATAACCAGAGTTATTAGTTAAAAAAAAGTCGAGAGGAGGCCTGAAATCTTTAATATTTCAAAGTGTAAAACCGTTAGTGGCTAGTAGGCTTCTGTTGCTACACAGATTCAAATATACAAAGATTCAAGTGAGTGTGGAAGCAGGTGTTCAAGAATTTCGAGAGATTGGATAACAAGTGAAATGTGGGGCACCATACAGTGAGAGTGAAAAAGTTAATAAGCAAAAGTAGAAAGGAAAAATATAATATATAACAAGGGAAGGTGGCAGTAGGCCTGCTGAAACAGTGACGTCACAACAGTTGTGTGACATTATACATATAAAGTGTAACACCGAATGTGAAGTGTATTCCAATATAAGTGAAGTGTATTCTATCATAAGTGACATTGAGGGACGCGGGATGCATGGGCATATACGGTTATAAAGATCACGGGTGAAGAATTTTCAAAATAGTGATAGAAGGCATGTGTACGACGACTACGTCATCAGCATCTGGCAACTTGTCATCGCATCACTGCCAGCTTAAGTATCACTCACCTGTTGGGGTTGTTTTGGGGGTTCTGAATCCTGGTCTTGCATCACTGTTAGATACTGGTCACTCACTCCTGCAAGTTATTACCAGAATTAGAGCAGAAATAGCATAGATAAGGTGAAGATAGTGTTGACTAGCGAGGAGCAGCCCAGCGAGGGGAAGCCTAGTGAGGGTGACGTCAGACACTCCTAGAAGCTGAGACAAGCTAAATTTTACAACCTAATTACTTTCTGTGTTTTATAAGTAGAAGTGATAAGTGCTAGAATCACTGTTGGTAGTTTTAGAAATACGGGAATTACTAATGATATTTATTAGCAGTATGAATACTTAGAAGTGGGGGCACACATACACACGCGCGCGCGCGCACACACACACACACACCCACACACACACACACACACACACACACACACACACACACAAACACACACACATGCACACACATGAACACACACACACAGACACACACACACACACACACACACACATACACACACACACACACACACACACACACACATACAGACACACACACACACCCATATACAGGATTTCACACCTTCCTGTGAAGTGACCCTCTAACCCTTCCTTCCCCCCCCCTGCCTCTCTCCCTCTCCTCTCCTCTCTTCCTCTCTCTCTCTCTCTCTTCCTCTCTCTCTCTCTCTCCTCTCTCTCTCTCTCTCTCTCTCTCTCTCTCTCTCTCTCTCTCTCTCTCTCTCTCTCTCTCTCTCTCTCTCTCTCTTTTTTCTCTCTCTCTCTCTCCCCCTTTCTCTCATCCTCTCTTCCTCTCCATCTTCCTCTCTCTCTTCCTCTCTCTCTTCCTCTCACTCTTTCTCTCTTCCTCTCTCTTCCTCTCTCTCCCTCTCCCTCCCTCTCCCTCTCTCTCTCCCCCTCTCTCTCTTCCTCTCTTTCTCTCTCTCTTCCTCTTCTCTCTCTCTCCCTCTCTTCCTTTGTCACTCCCCCCTCTCTCTTACCTTTTACCTCTCTCTCTCACTTTCTCCCCCTTTTCCCCTCCTTCTACCCTCCCCTTCTCTCTCTTTCTCCCTCTCTCCCACTCTCTCCCCCTTTTTCTTTTTCACTTTCTCTTTTATTAAAAAAAAAAAATGGTTGGGACTCGCAGGAATCAGGGATCAGATGACAATGGTACTGGTAGGGAGGAATGGATGGAGGAACAGTGGAAAAGGATAGAGCAAGAATAGGAGAGAAAATTAGGAGAGCTTTCTGAAAAAATGGAGAAAGAGCTCTCTGTGATATGGGAAAAGAGGTTGGAGAAGGAGACGAAGAATTGGGAGGCACAAGTCGAAACTGCAGTAGCCAGGGTAAAGGTCCTAGAATTTGAGGTAAACAGGCTGAAGCAAGTCTCAGGGATAGTGACCAGAGAAGACACACCATACGAAGCTGAGAGGCTGAACAGGAAGGAAGGAGATAGAAATATGCTAAGGTCCTATCAGCCTGCAAAGAAGGGCCAGGGAGTGGAAGGAAGAGCAGATGGATGCAGATGGAGAGGGAGATAGGTCGAATGCTGAGGCACAACCATGCTACCAAGAGCCACTGGAAAAATCAAGGGAGAAAATGACCACATACAGATAGGAACCAGAGTCACAGAGGGAGAGGCAATGGGAGGAGGAAATGGCAAAATCAGTGTTTATCCATGGGCTTCGGGAGAGAGAGGAAAGGACACACACTGAAAGACGGCAGGAAGAAAGAAAGGAGATTGAGTAAATCATCACGGAAATAGGGGGAGAAGACATGGATGAGATTGTAAATTTTCATAGAATAGGGGGGTACTTGAAGGGGAGAAACCGACCGATCAAGCTGATTCTCAGGACAGAAACAGTGCGGAACAGGATCCTCCAAGAAAAACCACGGTTGAGAAGCTCGGAAGGGTACAAGAAGGTGTTCCTAGACAGAGACAGAACACAAAAAGAGAGACAGCAGCTGAGGGAGAGGACAAAAAAGCGAAAGGAGCTAGGAAAGGAGACAAGGATGGAACGAGCAGAGGTCAGTCAGAGCAGAACAGAGCAGCAAGGGCAAGCACACACACAACTATCCTCAGAACCCCACAACCTATCACACCATCCCAACACACAATACATTCCATACCCACAGCTTCCACCCAACCCCCAACCATAGAATCCCACAGTATGCTACCAGGTCTCCCACCCCCACAGGCCCCCCAAACCACAGTGTTGGAAAGGAAACTGAAGGTATGGTACACAAACGCTGATGGAATAACAAACAAGTGGGAGGAGTGGCACGAAAGAGTCAAAGAGGCATCACCAGACATCATAGCAATCACAGAAACCAAGCTTATAGGAATGATAACAGATGCCATCTTCCCAACGGGATACCAGATCCTGAGGAAAGACAGAAGGAACAGGGGGGGGGAGGAGTGGCATTGCTGATCAAACACCGATGGAATTTTGATGAGCTGGAGAGAGGAGACAGCGGAGACGATAGTGATTGCATAGCGGGAACGCTTCACTCTGGAGGTCCCAAAGTGATTATTGCAGTGATGTATAACCCACCACAGAACAGCAGGAGGCCAAGGCAAGAGTATGACGAGAGCAATAGAGCGATGGTTGACACACTGGCTGCAGTGGCCAGAAGAGCTCATACATGCAGGGCAAAGCTCATGATCATGGGCGACTTTAACCACAAGGAGATCGAATGGGAGAACTTGGACCCACATGGGGGCCAAGATACATGGAGGGCTAAGATGATGGAGGTGGTACTGGAAAACTTCATGTACCAACACGTAAGGGACACTACAAGAGAGAGAGGAGAGGATGAACCAGCAGGACTGGACTTAGTATTCACCTTGAGTAGTGCAGATATTGAGGACATCACATATGAAAGACCCCTTGGGGCCAGCAATCATGTGGTTTTGAGCTTCGAATACACAATAGAGCTACAAGTGGAGGGGGAAGCAGAAAGGCCAGGACGAATGAAGCCAAACTACAGGAAAGGGGACTACACAGGAATGAGGAACTTCCTGAATGAGGTTCAGTGGGACAGAGAACTGGCAGGGAAACCAGTTAATGAGATGATGGAATATGTAGTCACAATGTGCAAGGAGGCTGAGGAGAGGTTTGTACCGAAGGGTAACAGGAATAATGAAAAAGCCAGGATGAGCCCATGGTTCACTCGAAGATGCAAGGAGGCAAAAACCAAGTGTGCTAGGGAATGGAAGAAATATAGAAGGCAAAGGACCCAGGAGAATAAGGAGAGCAGTCGTAGAGCCAGAAACGAATATGCACAGATAAGAAGGGAGACCCAACGTCAATATGAAAACGACATAGCAGCAAAAGCCAAATCTGACCCGAAGCTGTTATACAGCCACATCAGGAAGAAAACAACCGTCAAGGACCAGGTAATCAGGCTAAGGAAGGAAGGAGGAGAGACAACAAGAAATGACAGTGAAGTATGTGAGGAACTCAACAAGAGATTCAAAGAAGTGTTCACAGAGGAGACAGAAGGGGCTCCAGAAAGACGGAGAGGTGGGGTACACCACCATGTGCTGGACACAGTACACACAACCGAGGAAGAAGTGAAGAGCTTCTGAGTGAGCTAGATACCTCAAAGGCAATGGGGCCAGATAACATCTCTCCATGGGTCCTGAGAGAGGGAGCAGAGGCGCTATGTGTACCCCTAACAACAATATTCAATACATATATCGAAACAGGGAGATTGCCTGAGGCATGAAAGACAGCAAATGTGGTACCAATCTTTAAAAAAGGAGACAGACATGAAGCACTAAACTACAGACCAGTGTCACTGACATGTATAGCATGCAAAATCATGGAAAAGATTGTCAGGAGAAGAATGGTGGAACATCTAGAAAGGAATGATCTCATCACCAGCAGACAACATGGTTTCAGAGACGGGAAATCCTGTGTCACAAACCTACTGGAGTTCTATGACATGGTGACAGCAGTAAGACAAGAGAGAGAGGGGTGGGTGGATTGCATTTTCTTAGACTGCAAGAAGGCGTTTGACACAGTACCACACAAGAGATTAGTGCAAAAACACTGCAGCAGGCCTGTTGGCCCATACTAGGCAGGTCCTTTACAATTCATCCCACTAACAAACATTTGACCAACCCAATTTTCAATGCCACCCAAGAAACAAGCTCCGATGTGCAAGTCCCTCTCAAATCCAATCCCTCCCACTCATGTACTTAATCCAACCTAAATTTGAAACTACCCAAAGTCCTAGCCTCAATAACCCAACTAGGTAGACTGTTCCACTCATCAACTACCCTATTTCCAAACCAATACTTTCCTATGTCCTTTCTAAATCTAAACTTATCTAATTTAAATCCATTACTGCGGGTTCTCTCTTGGAGAGATATCCTCAAGACCTTGTTAATATCCCCTTTATTAATACCTATCTTCCACTTATACACTTCGATCAGGTCTCCCCTTATTCTTCGTCTAACAAGTGAATGTAACTTAAGAGTCTTCAATCTTTCTTCACAAGGAAGATTTCTAATGCTATGTATTAATTTAGTCATCCTACGCTGAATGTTTTCTAACGAATTTATGTCCATTTTGTAATATGGAGACCAGAATTGAGCTGCATAATCTAGGTGAGGCCTTACTAATGATGTATAAGGCTGCAGTATGACCTTTGGACTTCTGTTGCTTACACTTCTTGATATAAATCCCAGTAATCTATTTGCCTTATTTCGTACGCTTAGGCATTGCTGTCTTGTTTAAGGTTGCTGCTTACCATAACCCCCAAGTCCTTTTCGCAATCTGTATGGCTAATTTCTACATTATTTAACTTATAAGTGCTAGGGTTATGCACACTCCCGAGCTTCAGAACCTTGCATTTATCTACATTGAACTGCATCTGCCACTATTCTGACCAAGAGTAGAGTTTGTCTAAATCCTCCTGAAGTTCCCTAACATCTACGTTTGAATCAATTATCCTACCTATCTTCGTGTCATCGGCGAATAAGCTCATATCACTAGTAATTCCTTCATCAAGATCATTGATATATATTATAAACAACAACGGGCCCAAGACTGATCCCTGTGGAACGCCACTTGTTACTGATCCCCACTCGGATTTAACCCCATTAATGGACACTCTCTGCTTCCTGTCTGTGAGCCATGATTCGATCCACGAGAGCACCCTTCCCCCAATGCCATGAGCTGCTACTTTCTTCAACAGTCTTTGGTGCGGAACTCTATCAAATGCCTTACTAAAATCTAAGTAAACAATATCAAATTCTTTATCGTGGTCAACAGCCTCAAAAGCTTTACTGAAGAAAGTTAATAAATTAGTTAGACAAGACCGGCCTCTTGTGAATCCATGCTGAGTATCCTTAATCAAGCTATGCTTATCGAGATGGCTTCTTATAATCTCAGCTATAATTGACTCTAGTAATTTGCCTACAATTGAGGTCAGGCTTATTGGGCGGTAATTTGACGGTAACGACTTGTCCCTTGTTTTAAAAATAGGAATTACATTAGCCATCTTCCACATATCAGACACTACACCTGTTTGAAGAGATAAATTAAAAATATTAGTTAATGGTTCACAGACTTCCATTTTGCATTCCTTAAGAACCCTTGAGAAAACCTCATCAGGACCCGGTGACTTATTTTCCTTCAGTCCATCTATCTGCTTCACAACCATTTCACTAGTGACTGTGATGTTACATAATTTATCTTCTTCTGATCCACTATAAAAATTAATTATCGGAATATTATTAGTGTCTTCCTGTGTAAAAACCGAGAGAAAATAATTATTTAAAATCGAGCACATTTCATTCTCTTTGTCAGTAAGATGCCCATAGTTATTTTTAAGGGGACCTATCTTATCTCTGACTTTTGTTCTATAGACCTGGAAAAAAACTTTATGGGTTAGTTTTAGAATCCCTAGCAACTTTAATTTCATAGTCCCTTTTAGCTTTTCTTATCCCCTTTTTAATGTCCCTCTTAATGTCAATATACTGATTCATAAGATGACCCTCGCCTCTTCTGATACGCCTATAAATTCCTTTCCTATGCCCTAATAGATATTTCAGCCAATTGTTCATCCATTTTGGGTCATTTCCATTTGATCTAATTTCCTTATAAGGGATAAACGTTCTTTGAGCAGCATGTATTGTATTCAGAAAACTGTCATACTGATAGCTCTCTTCGTTACCCCAGTCAACAGATGATAAGTGTTCTCTAAGCCCATCGTAATCTGCTAAGCGAAAATCTGGGACTGTTACTGAGTTATCCCTACTATCATACTTCCATTCAATTCTAAATGTAATTGATTTGTGGTCGCTAGCACCCAGTTCCTCTGAAACTTCTAAATTATTAACAAGGGATTCATTGTTTGCCAGAACTAAGTCAAGCAGGTTATTACCCCTTGTAGGGTTCTGTCACAAACTGCTTCAAAAAACAATCCTGAACTACTTCTAAGAAATCGTATGATTCTAAATTCCTAGTCAAGAAATTCCAATCAATATGACTAAAGTTAAAGTCTCCTAGAATTACTACATTATCGTGCCTTGTGGCCCCCAACAATTTCCTCCCATAGTAGTCTCCCCTGGTCCCTATCTAAATTTGGGGACGGTATATCACACCTATAATTAATTTTTCATGCCCCTCTGAAAATTCTATCCAAACAGACTCTGTATGTGTTACTTCAGACTTTATGCCCGTTTTTATGCAACAGTTCAAGCGATTTCGGACATACAATGCCACCCCACCCCCCTTCCCGATACTTCTATCTACTTGGAACAATTTAAAACCCTGAATGTGACATTCTGCAGGCATGTCCCGACTTTTTAATTAAACCACGTCTCAGTAATGGCAAATACATCTATGTTACCTGCACTAGCAACTAGTCTCAACTCGTCCATCTTATTCCTAGCACTGCGACTATTTGTGTAATAAATATTTAATGACCCTCCTCTCTCTTTACCCTTCTTGCTCCTTTCTGTTATTCCACTAAACCTATTACTGTCCTTGTCAATTAGTGCCACTGGCTTTCCAATATCCACCTCATTTTGCCTATTACTAGTTCTCCTAGTACTCATGTTACTAACCCTGCGACTTCACAGTTTTCCGCCAAAACCCATACCACTAACTATTCCTAGTTTAAAGACCTAACAGCTCCCTCCACTGCGTTGGCCAATGCTCCCACCCCACACCTAGATAAGTGAACCCCATCCCTGGCATACATGTCATTTCTGCCATAGAAGAGGTCCCAGTTGTCAATGAATGTTACCGCATTTTCCTTTCAGTATTTGTCCAGCCAGCAATTGACACCAATTGCTCTGGACAACCATTCATTTCCAACTCCTCTCCTTGGCAAAATGCCACATATGACAGGTTTCCCACCCTTCCTCCAATTATCTCTATTGCTGACCTATACCTGCTAATCAGGTCCTCACTCCTACGTCTGCCAACATCGTTGCCTCCAGCACTGAGACAGATAATAGGATTGCTCCCATTACCCTCTCATTATGTCATCCAGACGGCTAACAATATCCTTCATCCCAGCCCCAGGAAAACACACTCTCTGCCTCCTATACCTAACCTTCAAGCAGAATGCCCTATCCATGTACCTAATCTGGCTATCCCCAACAACAACAATGTTTTTACCTTCCTTGGCGTCGTCCGTCGTGATGCTCCGAGTAGTCGACTCACATTCGCCAGGTAGCATTACACCACTTGTAGAATTCGTCAAGACGTTCTCGATGGTCTTCGTTGGGGTTTCTAGGGATGCCTTACTCACGTCTGCCAATGCTTCTTTGGTGCTCGTTGTGGCATTCCCAGTAGAACACTCACATTCGTCAGGTAGCACCGAGAATGAGTTGGAAGTTTCCACGGTAGTCTTCTGGTTTCTCGTTATTTCTGCCTCTCCAACCGTTTTCCTGATCTTCAGCTTGGTTCCATGTTGCCCGGCCACTGACCAAGCTTCCCTCTTAACTTGGGGACTCACAACAGAAGGATTACTACGAATCCTCTTGTTCTCCTCAGTTAATCGCCGTATCTCCATCTTAGCAACTCTGAGCTCTTCTCTCTGCTGCTGGTAAAGTTGCTCAAGAGAGGGCATCCTGGTACAGATTCACAGAGAGCACACAAACAGGTCTTCACAGAGCTAAGTACACGTCACCACTGAGCTAAGTACACGTCACCACTGAGCTATGTACACGTCACCACTCAAGCTAAGTACACGTCACCATTCAAAGTACACGTCACCACTGTGGTCAGTCCATCGATCTTGAGTAGAATACCGAAGAGGACCCAAAGATGACTGCGGCCACACTAGTGTACCATGGAGTCAACGAACCTGACAAGCTGTTACCTGTGATAACGACATATCCTCCTCCTCGCTAGTGTCCACAGTTAGGAGTACATATGGTGTTGTCGCTTATGAGATGCTTATGATGCTTGAGCAGCATACGTCGCCTCACTGTAGAAACCTTTCTCCCTCGGAAGCCAGAGACGGGTCATCGCAAGATTGAGACCCGTGCCAGGATTACGGTCTTGGCGAACATTATACATACATACTTCAACTCCATATTGTTTCAGACTATGGAACAATGCTCTTCTCCAGACTGAGGGACTGACCACCTCGAAACTTTAAGGTTGATGGACTGATTACATCGTCTTCAAGTCTCTTCTGCTTCTATCAACTTTTCTGTACTCGTCTGAAGAAGCCTACTGTGTAGGCGAAACGTTTCGAAATAAAGATACCTAACTGTTGCATATGTGTCTTACCTAACAACCTGTCGGTATTTTATACCATTTTAATGTTCAAAGCTGTAGTATAACCGCTGGACTTCTGTTGCTTACCTTTTTGATTTAAACCCAAGAATATTATACAGATCAATTTATTTGAAGCTGTGTGTGTGTGGCTGTGTAGCTGATGTTATCAGTAATGAATCAGGACCAATCCATCTCTTAAACAAGCTTTTTCTTAATAGTGTTATTGTATTAAAGTACTCTCTGATTAATTATACCACTAATTACAGGTTTTGAAACTTGGCTAAACTATTGTCTATGAGCACCCATACGAACAATTTAAAGTAATGATGCTGGAATTTCTTCTTCACAAAAAGGCGGACACAGAAAAGATTCAGAGTCTTCAGTAATTAATTACAAATGGCAATCAACATATGTTTGTTTACTCACACTGTACTTGAAATAAGCTGTACCATCTGCCACTGTTAGTGTACACACATTGCACCGAAATTGTTCGAAATAAGGTTATGATGTTAATATATATATGTTGTATGTAGTGTGTGTGTGTGTGTTGTGTGTGTGTGTGTTGTGTGTGTGTGTGTAGTATATAGCGGTCTCATCATAGAATGGTATACTGACTAACTTCTGACCAACAAAAGGCAACAAACACCAACAGTAATTATGCAAAAGGCACTAGGTGTGAGCACACAGTGTCAAGACAAGGAAGGAAGACACAAAAACGGACCTAACAAGAGTACAGTCACATGGTCTTTTCATTTAAGAGGGTAAAAGAAGAAAAACTCCGAATCTCTTTTCATAAACGTTCCCCCAAACGTCGACGTGACATGAGTGTAGATGGCCAGAAGTCGGAACAAGCAGATCGAGACACAGGCTTGATGGCCCTGAATCTTGCGAGTAACCCACGACTCTTGCTGATTACCATGTCAAGACAACCAACCACAAAGTAAAAAATTACTAATACTAAAGATCCCTGTAACAGAATTCATCTATCAGAGGACAAGACTTATGTTTTCGGATCATCAACGAGAACCATTACTGCGCACAAATTTGATCTACATATAAGAGCAGAGGGAGAGGAGAAATCCACATCGTCGATCAGACAGCGAGAGAGAAGAGATATTTAGTCACAGTAAGCTAGACAGCTACACTACCCAGTTTCACACAGTGTGCCCACTAATAACGAAACATGGTGCTACGAAGTGCCAGGACACCTACGTCAAAAACTCTCAATCTCCCCCCACAAAAGTGATGTGTATAACGTCCCTAACCAATCCACAGTATTAAATGCTGATATAATAAGACAAATATCCCTACAAAATATGAATCTTTCTCTTGTGCTAGTAACGAAAATTACCTTAGCGAATATATTTGGGTAAATATGTCCATTTGTAAATATATTTACGACTATGTTCCTCCGAAAGCTCAACATAAGGAAAAAAATTATAAATTCACAGAGTTACTGTGAACATCCACTGTACTATTGTGACATCACTGATTATGTGTGACATCCACTGACATTATGTGACATCGCACTAACTATTGTAACATCCACTGACTATTGTCCGATATCATCCACTGGATTATTGTGAACATCCACTGACTATTGTGCACATCCCTGATTTTTGTGACATCCACTGACTATGTGACATCCACTGACTATTGTAACATCCACTACTATGTACATCCACTGACCTATTGTAACACCACTGACTAATGAAACAGCCACTGACTATTGGACATCCACTACTATTGAAACATCCACTGACATTGTATCACCAACTGGACTATTTAAGCCTCCACTGACTAATGTAACATCATACTGACTATTGAAACCTCCACTGACTATTGTAACATCAACTGACTATTGTAACATCCACTGACTATTTGACATCCACTGACTTTTAGCACAACCCCCCCCACTGACTATTGTACATCAACTGACTATTGTAACATCCACTGACTATTGTAACAACCACTGACCTTTGAACATCAACTGACTATTGAACATCCACTGACTATTGATAACATCAACTGACATAGTAAACCTCCACTGAGACACAACATTATGCTGACATCCACTGACTATTGTAACACATCCACAGCAGACTCATATCGCGTAACCTCAACTGAACTATTGTAACATCCACTGACTATTGCTAACAACAAACTGACTATTGTAACCTCCACTACTATTGATTGGTGACTCCACTGACTATATGTAACATCCACTGACTATTGAACATCACTGACTATTGGTACATCCCACTACTATTGAGACCTCAAATGACTATTAGTAACATCCACTGCGGCTGATAGCTGACAATCCACCGGACTATGTGACACCCACTACTATTGTAACATCCACTGACTATTTGACATCCACTGACATTTGTAAATCCCATATATGTAAACATCAACTGACCTATTGTAACATCCACTGACTATTGTAATCATCAACTGAACTATTGTGACATCCCACTGACTAGTGTGACATTCCACTGACTATTGTAACCATCCACCTGGGCTAATGGTGACATCCACTGACTATTTTGACATCTCACTGACAATTTAACATCCAATGACTAAGTGGACATCCTCTGTACTATTGTAACATCCACTGACTATTGTAACATCAACTGACTATTGTAACATCCACTGACGTATTGTAAACATCAACTGACTATTGTAACATCCACTGCAGCCTATTGTGACATCCACGACATTGTTAACATCCACTGCTATTGCAACATCACCTGACTATTGTGACATCCACTGACTATTGTGATCAGCCACTGACTATTGTCTAACATCCACTGACTATTGTTCCATCACCTGACGATTGTAACATCCACTGACTATTGTCTTGACATCCACTGACTATTCGTAAACATCACTGACTATTGTAACATCAACTGACTATTGTACCTCCACTGACTATTTGTAACAATCCACTGACTATTGGGTAACATCCCACTGACTATTGGAACATCCACTGACTATTGAGACATCCACTGACTATTGTAACATCCCTCGACTATTGTGACTCCACTGACTATAGTGATAATGTAACATCTTAAGGACAATTGTAACCATCAAAGGACTATTGTAAACTTCAAGGACTATTGTAACAGTTAAGACAATTTGTAACAGTTAAGACTATTGCGTAACATTAATCACAATTGAACAGTTAAGATATTGTTAAACCGTTAAGCGTGACTATTGTAACAGTTAAGGACTATAGTATACAGTTTAAGAACTAAATAAAACAGTTAAGGACTAATTGTAACAGTTAAGGACTATAGTGATAACAGTAAAGGGACTAAAATAATACAGTTAAGGAGCTATTGTATGCAGGTTATGGACTAATAGTAACACGTAAGGACTCATAAAGTATAACAGTTAAGGACACTGACCAGTCAATACAGTTAAGGACTATATAGCAGTTTCTAGGAACCTACAGTAACCAGATAAGGACTAAATAGTAACAGATAAGAGCCTGACTATTGAATCAGTTAATGACTATATTAACAGTTCAGACTATAAGAAACAGTTAAGGTAGATCGTACACAGTTACAGATGAGACGATTATAACATTTAAGGACTATTGCGTAACAGTTAAGACTATTTAACATAGTTTAGAGGACTATTGTAACAGATTAAAGTAACTATAGTAACAGTTAAGGACTAGGTGGTCACAGTTATAGCGACTAAAGTTAACAGTATAGCGGACTATAGTAAACACAAGTTCCGGACTAATGTAGAACAGCCTGTCTAAGCGCCTCTTGCAACAGTTAAGGACTATAGTAACAGTTAAGACATATTGTAACAGTTAAGGACTATTGTAACTTTAAGACTAGTTTGTAACAGTTAAGGACTAAAAGTAACAGTTAAGGAACTAGTGTAAACAGTTAAGGACTATAGTAACGCAGTTAAGTACTAATAGTATCAGTTATGGACTAAGTACAAATAAGACTATGTGTAACAGTTAAGGACTAAATGTAACAGTGAAGGCCAATAGTACCAGTTAAGGACTGTTGTAACAGTTAAGGACCTTAGTAGTCAGTTAAGGACTCTAGTAACAGTTAAGGACTATGAGTAACCACAGTATAAGACTATAGTGACCCATTAATGACTATAGTAACAGTATAAGGACTATAGTACATTAAGGACTATAGTAACAGTTAAGGGACCAATTGTAAACAGTTAAGGACTATAGTAACAGTTAAGGGACGTAATGTCACAGTAAGGGACTATATAAACAGATAACGGACTATAATAGTAACAGTTAAGGACTAGTGTAACAGTTAAGGAAATAGTAACAGTTAAGACTATAAGTAAACAGTTAAGGAGACTATAGTAAAAATAGTTATGGACTATCCAGTAACAGTTACGGACTATTGATAACAGTTAAGGACTATCGTAAAGAGTTAAGGAACTCAGAGTATCGAGTTAAAGACTATAGTCAACAAGTTAAGGACGTAATGTAACCTTAAGGACATAGTAACATTAAGACTATATCTAACAGTTAAGGACAATAAAATAGATTTTAATGACTATTGATAGTAAACAGTTAAGGACTATTTCTGTAACAGTTAAGGACTATATGTAACAAGTTTCAGGACTATAGTAACAGTTGAGGACTATTGTAACATGTTAAGGAACTAAAGTCAACAGGTAGGACTATATGTAACACGTATCAGGACTATAGTCACATTAAGGACTATTGTAACTGTTAAGGACTATATGTAACAGTTAAGGACTATTGTAACATTAAGGACTAAAGTAACAGTTAAGGACTATTGTAACAGTTAAGGACTGTAGTAACAGTTTAAGGACTGAAATAACAGTTAAGACTAATAACAGTTAAGGACTATAGAAACATTTAAGGACTAAGTAACAGTAACGACTATAGTAAACAGTTAAGGAGAATATTGTAACAGTTGAGGACTATAGTAAACAGTTAAAGGACTATAGTAACAGTAAAGGACTATAGTAACATTAAGACTATTGTAACAGTTAGGACTATAGTAACAGTTAAGGACTATTGTAACAGTTAAGAACTCTAGTAACAGTTAAGACTATAGTAACCTTTAAGGACTATATAGTAAACAGTTAAGGACAAGTAACCGTAGACTAATGTAACAGTTAAGGACTATTGTAACAGTTAAGGACATAGTAACAGTTAAGACTATTGTAAACAGTTTATAGGATATTGTAACATTTAAGGACTATAGTAAACAGTATAAGGACTATAGTAACAGTTTAAGGACTAAGTAACAGTTAAGGACTATAGTAACATTTAAGGACTATAGTAACGAGTATTATAAGGGACTATCGTAACAGTTAAGTGACTCTATAGTGTAACATTAAGGACTATTGCAACAGTTAAGGACTATTGTAAGAGTTTAAGGACTATAATAACAGTTCAGCGAACTAATCTAACAGTTAAGAACTATATAAGAGTTAAGGACTATTAGTAAATATGTAAAGGACTATTGAAACATTGAGGACTATTGTAACAGTTAATAAGGACTATAAGTACTCCGTGAAAGGAGAATAGTAACAGTTAAGACTATAATTAACAGTTAAGGCCTATAGTAACCAGTTTAAGGACTACATAGCTAACAAGTAAAAGACTATAGTAAGAGTTAAGGACTATAGTAATAGTTAAGGACTACATTGTAACAGTTGAGGACTAATTGTAACAGTTAAGGACTTAATGAGTAACAGTTAAGGACTATAGTAAACTAGTTAAAGGACTATAGAACAGTTTAAGGACTATTTTAACAGTTCAAGGACTGTATTAACAATTAAGACATAGTAACAGTCTTTTAAATGACTAAACTAAGCATGTAAAGGACTATAGTAACAGTTTCAATGACTATAGTAACAGTTAAGGTGACTATTGTAACTGTTATAAGTGACATAGTAACAGTTAAAGGACTATGAGTAACAGTTAAAAGTACTAGAGTAAACAGTAAGGACTATAGTAACAGCTAAGGACTATAGTAAACAGATACGACTAGTAGTAGCACAGATAAGGACTATAGTAAACAGATGAAGGACTATAGAAAACATTAAGGACTATAGTAACAGTTTAAGGACTATAGTAACAGTTAAGGACATAGTAACAGTTAAGGACTCTTGGTAACATTAAGGACTGTATAACATATAAGGACGTAAGTAACAGTTTAAGGACTATAGTAACACTGATATATTACTGTAAAACATCCACGCAGTACACACATCATAACTTCATCCATGAACCTATCCGCAACATTCCCAACTATTGCACTATTAGTCAACCAACATCCACCCGACTATCACACTATCAAGCCAGCAACAACCAAGACCAGTGCACTATCCCTCCACATTTCCTGCCAATCCGTGCTTGTGATGGATATGTAAGTATCTGGGACTAGTCGTAAAAAGTAGCAGTAGCAGCATGGGGTCGATCAAACCCTTATCCTCCATTTTTATGAGGTAATGAAGCGGCAGAGGGGGAGTCGTAGGACCTCCCCTGAGACCACGGAGTACAATATCTTCCCGTAACACTGAGACAGATGCTTCCCGAACATTGAAGACAGAAGCTTACACCGGAACACTAAGACAAAGCCATCCGCGGAACACTAAAGACAGATACTTCCCGGAACACTGAGACAGATACTTCCCGGAACACGAGCCAGATACTTCCCAGAACACTGAGACAAAGAATCTTTCCCCCGGAACACTGAGACAAGATGCTTCCGAACAACTGAGAACAGTTACATCCGCAACACTTGGACAGATGCTTCTTGGAACAAACAGAGACAGATGCTTCTCATCCTGGAACACTAGAGACAGATACCATCCCCGTGGTAACACTGAACAGAAGCTCCCGAACACTAAGACAGATGCATCCCGGAACACTGGACATATACTTCCCGTAACACTGAGACAGCATGCTCCTGAACACTGAGAGACAGATACGTCCCGGAACACTGATACCAGATGCTTCCCAGAACACTGAGACGTGCTTCCCGGAACACTGAACCAGATACTCCCGGAACACTGAGACAGATGCTTCCCAGACCTGAGACAGATGCTTCCCCACACTGAGACAATGCTTCCCGGAACACTAAGACAGATACTTACCGGAACACTGATACAGATGCTTCCCAGGAAAAAACACTGAGACAGATCTTCCCCCGGAATTCACGAACATCGATGCTTCCCGGAAACACTGAGGCAAGATGCTTCCCGGAACACTGAGACATATGCTTTCCCGGAACACTGAGATAGATACTTCCCGAACACTGAGACAGATGCTCCCGAACACTGAGACAGATCTTCCCGAACACTGAGACAAAGATGCTTCCCGGAAAACACTGAGACAAGATGCTTCCGCTGAATACACTGAGACAGAATACTTCCCGGAATCACTGAACAGACACTTCCATCCCGGAACACTGAGACAGATACTTCCCGAACACTGAGACAGATACTTTCCCGAACACTGAGACAGAATACTTCCCGTAAACTGAGACAGATGCTTCCCTGGACACTGAGACAGATACTTCCCGGAACCTGAACAGACTGCTTCCCGAACACTGAGACAGATACTTCCCGAACACTGAGACAGATACTTCCCAGAACACTGAGACAGATGCTTTCCAGGAACACATGAGACAGATGCATTCCCGACAACTGAGACAGATGTTTCCTGGAACACTGAAACAGATGATTCCCGCTACACTGAGAACAGATGGCTTTCCCGGAACCACTGAGACAGATGTTTCCCGGAACACTGATACCCCCCCAAAAGATGTTTCCCGGTACACTGAGAACAGATGTATTTCCCGAACACTGATACAATGCTTCCCTAGACACTGAGACAGATGCTTCCTGGAACACTGAGACAGATGCTTCCTGGAACACTGAACAGATCTCCCGGAACACTTAGACAGATACTTCCCGGAACATTGAGACAGATGCCTTCCCGGAACACAGACAGATACTTCCCGGAACACTGAGACAGATGCTTCCGGATAAACACTGAGAACAGATGTCCCGAGATACACTGAGACAGATCATCCCGTACACTGAGACAGATGCTTCCTGGACACTGAGACTAGATGCTTCCCGGAACACGAGACAGATGCTTCCGGAACACAGAGACAGATGCTTCCCGGACACACTGAGACAGATGCTCCCAACACTGAGAGACACGATGCTTCCCGGAACACTGAGACACATGCTTCTCAGAACACTGAGACAATGCTTCCCGGAAACACTGAGACAGAACTTTCCGGAAACACTGAGAACCGATACTTCCCGGAACACTGAGACCAGCTGCCTTCCCGAACACTGAGACAGAATACTTCCCGGAACACGAGACAGGATGCTTCCCGAACAACTGAGACAGATGCTTCCCGGAACACTGACGACAGATGCTTCCGTGAAACACGAAGACAGATGCTTCCCGGAACACTGAGACAGATGCTTTCCCGAACACTGAAGATAAGATACTTCCCGTAACACTGAGACAGATACTTCCCGGAACACTGAGACAGATGCTTCACGGAACACACTGAGACAATACTTCCCGGAACACTGAGACAGATGCTTCCCGGAACACGAAACAGATGCTTCCCGGAACACAAGACAATACTTCCCGGAGCCACTGAGACAGATGCTTTCCAGGAACATCTGAACAGATGCTTCCCAGAACACTGAGACAGATACTTCCGGAACACTGGATCAGATGCATCCCAGAACACAGAGACAGATGCTTCCCGGAACACTGAGACAGATTTCTTTGCCCGAACACTGATACAGATGCTTCCCGGAACACTGAGACAGATACTTCCAGAACACTGAGACAGATGCTTCCCGGAACACTGAGACAGATGCTTCCCCGGAACACTGAGACAGAATGCTTTCCCGGGGAACACTGACGACAGATTCTTCCCGGAACACTGAGACAGATCTTCCCGAACACTGAGACACATGCTTCCCGGAACACGAGACATATCTCCCGGAACACTGAGACAGATCTTCCCAGAAACACTGAGACAGATACTTCCCCGGAACACTGAGACAGATGCTTTCCCAGAACACTGATACAGATTGCTTCCCGGAACACTGAAGACAGATTCTATCCCGGAACACTTAGACAGATGCTTCCCGGAACACTGAGACAGATACCTTCCAGGAACACTGAGACAGATGCTTCCCCGGAACACTGAGACAGTGCTTCCCGGAACACTGAACAGATGCTTTAATCCCGGAAACACGAGACAGATGCTTCCCGGAACACTGAGACAGTATGCTTCCCGGAACCTGAGACCACATGCTTCCCGGAACACTGAGACACATGCTTCCCCGGAACACTGAGACAGATGCTTCTTCCCGGAACACTGGACAGAGCTCCCGGAACAACTTGAGACAGATACTTCCCGGAACCTGAGACAGATGCTTCCCCGGAAGCACTGGACTGATGCTTTCCCGGCACACTGAAACACATGCTTCCCCTGAACACTGAGACAGATGCTTCCCGGAACACTGAGACAGATGCTTCCAGACCGTTTATTGGGGAAGCTTTTTCAATACAGCGTTACAATTCAGGGTTTTATATTGTTTGTTAGTTGTTTTGTTGTTGTTGTTGTTGTTGTTTGTTGTTGTTTTGTTGTTGTTGTTGTTGTTTGTTTTATAATTATTATTATTATTATTAGTATTAATTATATTATCATTATTATTCTTATATTATTATTATTATTGTATTATTATTATTATTATTATTGTCTGAGTTGTTATTATGTAGTATTATTATAGCCATTAATTCATCACAATCATTCCATAAATTGGTTACGAAATGCCCCGACACTACAAGCCAAGGAAGAGGAGGGGAGCGGAAGAGGAGAGAGAAAAGGGGGAAGCGAGGAGAGAGAGGGTGGAGAATAGATGAGAAGCGTAGGAATGTAACTACCCTGAGTTTCCGTTAATTACAGGTCAAGTGACAGTCTATTTTCTCCCATTTCTACACCCCCTATCCCAGAATCCATCCCAACCACCCCACTCACCCCTTTCCAGTCATTGCCCAGTCCCTCTCTCCCTCCCCTCCCCTTTCACTCATTCTACATTCTCATCATCCCCTCTAATCCAAATCACTTTCGCTATTTCACCATTCCCGTCCCCGCTATCCCTATCACTTAATCCATACCGATCCCTCTCATACTCTGTGGTAGTCGGGCTTCTTCTGAGTCAACATCCATAGAGAGCAATGATCATCACAGCCTGTCAAACCTTCGAACTTTTGGGATGGTACACGTAACATCCTTGTGTAGATATTCCGTACTGTTGGTAGTTCCATGTAAGATACATTCCAGTACTGTTGGTATTTCCAGTTAAGATCTCAAGTACTGTTGGTAGTATTCCAGTGTAAGATATTCCATAATGTTGGTTAGCATTCAGTGTCAAATTTCCGTACTGTTGGTAGCATTCCAGTGTAAGTATATCAGTACTGTTGGTAGTATTCCCCGTATAAGAAACTAAGTACGTTGGTAGAATTCCAGTGGTAAGATACACCAGTACTGTTGTTAGAATTCGAGTGTAAATATCTCTCCAGTACTGTTGTATAAATTCCAGAGTAAAATATTCCAGTACTGTTTTGTAGCATTCCAGTGTAAGCATATTCCAGTACTGTGGGTAGTATATCCAGTGTAAGATATTCAGTACTGTTGGTAGTCAATTTCCAGTATAAGGAATCTCCAATACTGTTGTAGTATTCCAGTAGTAAAATACCCAATAACTAATGGTAATATTACAGTGTAAGATAATCCATACATTCTGGTAGTATTCAAGTGAAAGATAATCCCCGCCAAAGTACTGTTGGTAGTAATCCAGTGGTAAAATACTCCATTCAACTGTAGGTCAGTATTCCTCCATGTAAGATATTCCAATACTGTTGGTAGATATTCCAGTGTACACAGATATTCCAGACTGTCGTATTATCCCAGTGTAAGATATTCCATAATGGTTTTGTTAGTAATTCCAGTGTCCGATACTGCAATACTGTGAGTATATACCAAAGTGTAATAGACCATATCAGCCTCCTGAGTTCGATAGTTATTTCACCGTGTAGTGATAATTCTAGTAGCTTGAGCCGTATATGGTAGATACCGCGCGCCAGTGTACGATACTCCCCACAATTACTGATTGTTAGATATTCCAGTGTAAGTTATTCCAGTACTGTTTAGTATATTCGCTCGTAAGATACCTCCAATACTGCAGAGTTGGTAGTAAAGTCAAAGTGTAAGTCATTCTGTACTGTTGTAGTATTCCAAGGTCGTAAAAGATACTCCAAGAACCTGTCGTTAGTATTCCCAGTGTAAGATATCACCAGTAACTGTTCTTTGTATATTCTCAAGTGTAATACTGCAATCTGCTAGACAGAGATTTGATCCAAGGAATTGCAACGCTGCTTTCCTCTTCTCTTAATCAAACCCATTCTCCAGTCACTCTCTCTGGCCCCACGAGCGTTTACGCGCATCCCTCTGATTTGTTTAAATAATCCAATAATAATTTAGGTATTCTAGATGTATCATAGGGTAATTGTAATTAATCGGCCCAATTAGTATTAATTTATTCAGAACTCTCGATTCCTGCTTTAAAAACACGAACAGAATTTGTTGAAAATTAGCTAATTATTTAGTTGAAAATTGTGATTAGACTAGAAGCGCTCAACACACGGAAGCGTACTATTAATGATGTATAATGATAATAATTGTGTTTATTGATGTCGTGCATTAATGTATTAATGATTAATCGGATGATGATGACACAAGAGTGTGAGATCTATGTTATTAATTTATTAATGTAGAATGATAAAATGATCAGATGTTTATTATGAAGAGTGATAATATTAGTGCATATGATGTAGAATGATAATGATTAGTGTCTTATAGATGTAGAATCTGATAAATGATTTACTGTTATAGCATGAAGAATGATAATGCGATTAATAGTGACAAAATTGTTTTTGAAAACCGAGACAAAGTATGTCAATAAAACTAGGAGATCAATATTTATTGAAGAAACGTTTTACACCACACAGTGGCTTCATCAGTCCAACTACACAGCAAGGAAAGTGGTAAATGGAGAGTAGGAGTATTGCACGTGCGTAATCCGTCCCCTCAACCTGGAGTCGATATGTTCACTTCCATCATCTTAGGAAAATACAACACCAGGGCCGAATAAGTGGTGTATAAACTGTTATTCACATTTCTCAGACAACTGCAGCATCATGGATCTTGATCCAAGGAATTCTTCTTACTGACCCAACCCCTTTGAAACGATAGACCTACTTAGACTAGTGGATGGTTCCACTGAGGATTCTCGTTTCAGCTTAACACTCACCTGACACATTATATATAACCACTACTACCAGCCCTAATGTTAGCGCTTTCTACAAAGAGTGATGGACGAATACATCGCGCGAATACAGGCTTAGAGGAACTGATTACCTCAAACTCCTCCATCTCCTCTCCACTTTATCTGCTTTGTATGAACTGATGAAGCCACTGTTTGGGTGAAACATTTCTTTCAACTATAGATTTCCCATAAGTGCATAATGTCTCAATCTTCATGATAGATTAATATTTAATACATTATACTGCTGTCTGCCTCCGCGGCAATGCACTGTCATAACTGACTGTCATGTTGGAGGTAAGGAGGTCAAGCTCATTGCTAGGAGAGAGTTCAGGCCACCGAGTTGCCGAGTTCACACAGCAACACTTGCAGTTAGAGGTCATCTCACTGGTGTCCCTATCAGTACAATACAGAGCACTGAATGCTGAAGACTTGACAGTGGGTTAATCAGTGTTCTCAGCCCTAGTAGAATTAACACACAGAAAAGGCATATGAGATAACTAGACCCTCAGCTAGGAGCCGATAATAGGACAATAGAATTGATGAATATATTTCATCTGCTGCTACCACATCTTGCTCCAATATATATCTATATAAATTATGAATATATATATATATATATATATAAAATAATATATAATATACCATCTATATATATACTATATATATATATATAATATATATAAAAGCAAGAATATCGCGAGAGCCATGCGAAATATACCAACACTGATGCTCAGGCTGAAGGAACTCAACCTAACGAAACCTACGACTAAGGTACCGCGGGCTTTAACTCAACTACTACCACACTGGACCAATACCTTGGCGTGTTAGCATGAGCACACGTTTGATCCACGGCAGCAAGAGCTTCTCAGGCAGACAAGGCTTACCACTTTTCCATCTCATCCCCTGCATGCAACACCTTACTAAGATTCTTGAACAATGCAAAGGAATTAGCGAGAGCATCGCGAAATATACACAAACTCTGATTCTCTAGCTTAGAAGGAGACTCAGAACCTACCGAAACCTTAGACAAGTACGCAGTACCTAATCAAAAGCCTAACTAAAATCTAAATAAACAAAAACGAAATCTTTATCATGATCAACGGCCTCAAAAGCATTACTGAGAAGGTTAATGAATTAGTTAGGCAGGAATGGGCCGTTGGTGATCATGCTGAATACAATACTCAAATATGATTAACGCAGATGACTTCTTATATTATCAGCTGGTAACGACTACACTGAAATAAATGAGTAATAAAATAACACAACAATGGAAATAATTACTTATATGTTAGGTAAGACACATAATGCGCAAACAGTTAGACAAACATTATTCCGAAACGTGTCGCCTACACAAAGGCTTTCTTCAGTCGAATAACAGAAGTAGCAGAACATAGAAGAGTGAAAGACGATGAAATCATCCATCACCCTTGAAGTCGGAGAATTTGAGGTTTGTCAGTCCCTCAGCCTGGAGAAGTTCAGTTCCCATAGATCAAGCGACAACGTGCGGAGCTTAAAATGACTGTCGGACAGAAGAGTGCAGAGTATTATAGAAGCTAGTAGTGAGAATGTACCCACAGAGAGTCCATGTCCGTTTCAGATAAGCGCACAGATAATTAAAGCGATTTTAGAAGCGCGAGTTTGACCACGAAAAAGAATCTATGATATTATTTACTTAGTATTTTAGTAAGGCATTTGATAGAGTTACACTCGTACACCAAAGACTGTTGACGAAAGTAGCAGCTCAGTGGCATAGGGGAAGAGTGCTCTCGTGTGAGGATCGAATCATGCTCACAGACAGGAAGCAGAGAGATGTCCATAAATGGGGTTAAATCCGAGTAGGAGATCAAACAAGTGCGTTCCACAGGGATCAGTCATGGCCGTGATGATTATATAATATATATCAATGATCTTGAGAGGAATTACTAGTGATAATGAGCAAATATTCGCCGATGACACGAAGAAAGGTAGGATAATTGATTCAAACGTAGATGTTAGGGAACTTCAGAGGATTTGACAACAACAATTCTACTCTTGGTCAGAAAAGTGGCAGATGCAGTTCATGTAGATAAATGCATAGGCGTGTCTGAAGCTCGGGAGTGTCCATAACCTAGCCTTACAGGTTAGTATAATGTAAAAATAGCGCCAACAGATATGCGAAAAAGGACTTGGGGGTTAAGGTGAGAGCAGCAACCTTAAACCAGACAGCAATGCCTAACGTACGTAATAAGGCAAATAGATTACTAGGGATTTAAAATCAAAGGAAATGTAAGCAACAAAGTATCCCGAGGCGTCAGTACTGCGCAGCCTTTATACATCATTAGTAAGGTCCTCACCACTAGATTATGCAGCTCAATTACTGTCTCCATATTACAGAATGAGGACATAAATTATTCCGTTAGAAAACATTCAGCGTAGGATGCCATAAATTAATACATACGCATTTAGAAATCTCCTTATGAAGAAAGATTATAGAAGACACTTAAAGTTAATATTCCACAGTTCTGTTTAGACGAAATAGAGGGGAGACCTGATCGAAGTGTATAAGTGGAAGATATCATTAATAAGAGGGATATTAACAAGGTCTGAGGATATCTCTTCAAAGAGAAAAAACCGCGCAGTAATGCGATTTAAATAGATAAGTTTAGATTTAGAAAGGAACATAGGAAAGTATAGGGTTATGGAAATAGGGTAGTTGATGAGTGGAAACATCTACCTTGTTGGGTTATTGAGGCTGGGACTTTGGGTAGTTTCAAATTTAGGTTGGTATAAGCTACACATTAGACTCGAGGTAGGGAGGTTGACATTTGAAGTGGGACTGCACATCGAAGCTTGTTTTCTATCTTGGGTGGCCATTGAACAATTGTTTTGTCAAAATTATGAGATTTGTTAGTGGAGAAGACTATGAGCATAAAGGACCCTTGCCTAGAATGGAGAGACCAACCAGGACCTCCTGCCACCTGCGACAGAGTGTTCTCCTATTCTGTCTAATGTTCTTATGAAACTAATTTAATGCCGAGCAGACGCAAGTGCCTCCGAATACACAGCAGTCTGAGATCGTGTTTCCGAATACAATTAACCACAAAAACAACGCAGCCTTCCACCACCTCTGAAGTCTTATGTGAGCGCGAACATCTCCTCCTGAAAACAGAAAAACCCTCGCCATCCAACACATAGTCCTCTCATGTTATACCTTACACAAAGCACATTTACAGAGAGGGAACACTGAAACAAATGCCTTTCCTATCCAGTCTATAATTGTCCCCAGGACAGAAGAACGTTGTCCTTTGGCAGACACACAAGAGGGGAATGTAATGAGAGTATAGTTTTAAAACGCAACCGCTCTTAAAAGTGTAGGAAGCATGGTGATGAATGTTTGCAGCGCGGAGGAGAATGATGCGAGCAGTTGGAGAGTTCATGTCTGAGGCAATGTGTGGATGATGAATATACTCCGAGATATTCGTAGTTTGGAAGATAGGAGGAAGGTGTGATGGAAGGTTTGAAAAACCGACAAAGTTTTGCGAAGATCTAGAACACTTTATGCAAGGAGAATAGAAGGTAATCAGTCCCTCAACCTGGAGTCGAAGTAGTTCAGTCCATCTATCTTGTAGAATGTACAGCTAGGGCCGTAGACGTGCTATAATACTATATGAGTGTGACGTGAACAGATTGGAGGCGGGGTCATAGTGGTCAATCCAAACCCAGATCCACTAGTCCGAAGTAGGTCTTCGCCCAAGTTTGAACAAGTTGAGTTGAAGAAATATCTTCTGTACAACAAGACCCCATATAAAAATTAATTGACCACTGTCAACACGGCAGCAATCATGCGGGTATTTGTACAAAGAATTCTCTTCAACACTGTTCAACCCTTTGCGGACGAACGACCTACTTCAGACTAAAGTCGAAGGTACCACAATTGCCCCTAACCGCCTTCCATCTGCAACACATCACCGATCACTACAGTATATAAGCCACGTCTACGGCCCCCTATGCCTGTACATCTACAGATTGATGACGAACACATCGACTCTCCTGGTTGAGGATGACTGATTACCTCATTCTCCTCCTCATCCTACTTATTCCAAGAATATTATACAGATCAATTTATTTGAAGCTGTGTGTGTGTGGCTGTGTAGCTGATGTTATCAGTAATGAATCAGGACCAATCCATCTCTTAAACAAGCTTTTTCTTAATAGTGTTATTGTATTAAAGTACTCTCTGATTAATTATACCACTAATTACAGGTTTTGAAACTTGGCTAAACTATTGTCTATGAGCACCCATACGAACAATTTAAAGTAATGATGCTGGAATTTCTTCTTCACAAAAAGGCGGACACAGAAAAGATTCAGAGTCTTCAGTAATTAATTACAAATGGCAATCAACATATGTTTGTTTACTCACACTGTACTTGAAATAAGCTGTACCATCTGCCACTGTTAGTGTACACACATTGCACCGAAATTGTTCGAAATAAGGTTATGATGTTAATATATATATGTTGTATGTAGTGTGTGTGTGTGTGTTGTGTGTGTGTGTGTTGTGTGTGTGTGTGTAGTATATAGCGGTCTCATCATAGAATGGTATACTGACTAACTTCTGACCAACAAAAGGCAACAAACACCAACAGTAATTATGCAAAAGGCACTAGGTGTGAGCACACAGTGTCAAGACAAGGAAGGAAGACACAAAAACGGACCTAACAAGAGTACAGTCACATGGTCTTTTCATTTAAGAGGGTAAAAGAAGAAAAACTCCGAATCTCTTTTCATAAACGTTCCCCCAAACGTCGACGTGACATGAGTGTAGATGGCCAGAAGTCGGAACAAGCAGATCGAGACACAGGCTTGATGGCCCTGAATCTTGCGAGTAACCCACGACTCTTGCTGATTACCATGTCAAGACAACCAACCACAAAGTAAAAAATTACTAATACTAAAGATCCCTGTAACAGAATTCATCTATCAGAGGACAAGACTTATGTTTTCGGATCATCAACGAGAACCATTACTGCGCACAAATTTGATCTACATATAAGAGCAGAGGGAGAGGAGAAATCCACATCGTCGATCAGACAGCGAGAGAGAAGAGATATTTAGTCACAGTAAGCTAGACAGCTACACTACCCAGTTTCACACAGTGTGCCCACTAATAACGAAACATGGTGCTACGAAGTGCCAGGACACCTACGTCAAAAACTCTCAATCTCCCCCCACAAAAGTGATGTGTATAACGTCCCTAACCAATCCACAGTATTAAATGCTGATATAATAAGACAAATATCCCTACAAAATATGAATCTTTCTCTTGTGCTAGTAACGAAAATTACCTTAGCGAATATATTTGGGTAAATATGTCCATTTGTAAATATATTTACGACTATGTTCCTCCGAAAGCTCAACATAAGGAAAAAAATTATAAATTCACAGAGTTACTGTGAACATCCACTGTACTATTGTGACATCACTGATTATGTGTGACATCCACTGACATTATGTGACATCGCACTAACTATTGTAACATCCACTGACTATTGTCCGATATCATCCACTGGATTATTGTGAACATCCACTGACTATTGTGCACATCCCTGATTTTTGTGACATCCACTGACTATGTGACATCCACTGACTATTGTAACATCCACTACTATGTACATCCACTGACCTATTGTAACACCACTGACTAATGAAACAGCCACTGACTATTGGACATCCACTACTATTGAAACATCCACTGACATTGTATCACCAACTGGACTATTTAAGCCTCCACTGACTAATGTAACATCATACTGACTATTGAAACCTCCACTGACTATTGTAACATCAACTGACTATTGTAACATCCACTGACTATTTGACATCCACTGACTTTTAGCACAACCCCCCCCACTGACTATTGTACATCAACTGACTATTGTAACATCCACTGACTATTGTAACAACCACTGACCTTTGAACATCAACTGACTATTGAACATCCACTGACTATTGATAACATCAACTGACATAGTAAACCTCCACTGAGACACAACATTATGCTGACATCCACTGACTATTGTAACACATCCACAGCAGACTCATATCGCGTAACCTCAACTGAACTATTGTAACATCCACTGACTATTGCTAACAACAAACTGACTATTGTAACCTCCACTACTATTGATTGGTGACTCCACTGACTATATGTAACATCCACTGACTATTGAACATCACTGACTATTGGTACATCCCACTACTATTGAGACCTCAAATGACTATTAGTAACATCCACTGCGGCTGATAGCTGACAATCCACCGGACTATGTGACACCCACTACTATTGTAACATCCACTGACTATTTGACATCCACTGACATTTGTAAATCCCATATATGTAAACATCAACTGACCTATTGTAACATCCACTGACTATTGTAATCATCAACTGAACTATTGTGACATCCCACTGACTAGTGTGACATTCCACTGACTATTGTAACCATCCACCTGGGCTAATGGTGACATCCACTGACTATTTTGACATCTCACTGACAATTTAACATCCAATGACTAAGTGGACATCCTCTGTACTATTGTAACATCCACTGACTATTGTAACATCAACTGACTATTGTAACATCCACTGACGTATTGTAAACATCAACTGACTATTGTAACATCCACTGCAGCCTATTGTGACATCCACGACATTGTTAACATCCACTGCTATTGCAACATCACCTGACTATTGTGACATCCACTGACTATTGTGATCAGCCACTGACTATTGTCTAACATCCACTGACTATTGTTCCATCACCTGACGATTGTAACATCCACTGACTATTGTCTTGACATCCACTGACTATTCGTAAACATCACTGACTATTGTAACATCAACTGACTATTGTACCTCCACTGACTATTTGTAACAATCCACTGACTATTGGGTAACATCCCACTGACTATTGGAACATCCACTGACTATTGAGACATCCACTGACTATTGTAACATCCCTCGACTATTGTGACTCCACTGACTATAGTGATAATGTAACATCTTAAGGACAATTGTAACCATCAAAGGACTATTGTAAACTTCAAGGACTATTGTAACAGTTAAGACAATTTGTAACAGTTAAGACTATTGCGTAACATTAATCACAATTGAACAGTTAAGATATTGTTAAACCGTTAAGCGTGACTATTGTAACAGTTAAGGACTATAGTATACAGTTTAAGAACTAAATAAAACAGTTAAGGACTAATTGTAACAGTTAAGGACTATAGTGATAACAGTAAAGGGACTAAAATAATACAGTTAAGGAGCTATTGTATGCAGGTTATGGACTAATAGTAACACGTAAGGACTCATAAAGTATAACAGTTAAGGACACTGACCAGTCAATACAGTTAAGGACTATATAGCAGTTTCTAGGAACCTACAGTAACCAGATAAGGACTAAATAGTAACAGATAAGAGCCTGACTATTGAATCAGTTAATGACTATATTAACAGTTCAGACTATAAGAAACAGTTAAGGTAGATCGTACACAGTTACAGATGAGACGATTATAACATTTAAGGACTATTGCGTAACAGTTAAGACTATTTAACATAGTTTAGAGGACTATTGTAACAGATTAAAGTAACTATAGTAACAGTTAAGGACTAGGTGGTCACAGTTATAGCGACTAAAGTTAACAGTATAGCGGACTATAGTAAACACAAGTTCCGGACTAATGTAGAACAGCCTGTCTAAGCGCCTCTTGCAACAGTTAAGGACTATAGTAACAGTTAAGACATATTGTAACAGTTAAGGACTATTGTAACTTTAAGACTAGTTTGTAACAGTTAAGGACTAAAAGTAACAGTTAAGGAACTAGTGTAAACAGTTAAGGACTATAGTAACGCAGTTAAGTACTAATAGTATCAGTTATGGACTAAGTACAAATAAGACTATGTGTAACAGTTAAGGACTAAATGTAACAGTGAAGGCCAATAGTACCAGTTAAGGACTGTTGTAACAGTTAAGGACCTTAGTAGTCAGTTAAGGACTCTAGTAACAGTTAAGGACTATGAGTAACCACAGTATAAGACTATAGTGACCCATTAATGACTATAGTAACAGTATAAGGACTATAGTACATTAAGGACTATAGTAACAGTTAAGGGACCAATTGTAAACAGTTAAGGACTATAGTAACAGTTAAGGGACGTAATGTCACAGTAAGGGACTATATAAACAGATAACGGACTATAATAGTAACAGTTAAGGACTAGTGTAACAGTTAAGGAAATAGTAACAGTTAAGACTATAAGTAAACAGTTAAGGAGACTATAGTAAAAATAGTTATGGACTATCCAGTAACAGTTACGGACTATTGATAACAGTTAAGGACTATCGTAAAGAGTTAAGGAACTCAGAGTATCGAGTTAAAGACTATAGTCAACAAGTTAAGGACGTAATGTAACCTTAAGGACATAGTAACATTAAGACTATATCTAACAGTTAAGGACAATAAAATAGATTTTAATGACTATTGATAGTAAACAGTTAAGGACTATTTCTGTAACAGTTAAGGACTATATGTAACAAGTTTCAGGACTATAGTAACAGTTGAGGACTATTGTAACATGTTAAGGAACTAAAGTCAACAGGTAGGACTATATGTAACACGTATCAGGACTATAGTCACATTAAGGACTATTGTAACTGTTAAGGACTATATGTAACAGTTAAGGACTATTGTAACATTAAGGACTAAAGTAACAGTTAAGGACTATTGTAACAGTTAAGGACTGTAGTAACAGTTTAAGGACTGAAATAACAGTTAAGACTAATAACAGTTAAGGACTATAGAAACATTTAAGGACTAAGTAACAGTAACGACTATAGTAAACAGTTAAGGAGAATATTGTAACAGTTGAGGACTATAGTAAACAGTTAAAGGACTATAGTAACAGTAAAGGACTATAGTAACATTAAGACTATTGTAACAGTTAGGACTATAGTAACAGTTAAGGACTATTGTAACAGTTAAGAACTCTAGTAACAGTTAAGACTATAGTAACCTTTAAGGACTATATAGTAAACAGTTAAGGACAAGTAACCGTAGACTAATGTAACAGTTAAGGACTATTGTAACAGTTAAGGACATAGTAACAGTTAAGACTATTGTAAACAGTTTATAGGATATTGTAACATTTAAGGACTATAGTAAACAGTATAAGGACTATAGTAACAGTTTAAGGACTAAGTAACAGTTAAGGACTATAGTAACATTTAAGGACTATAGTAACGAGTATTATAAGGGACTATCGTAACAGTTAAGTGACTCTATAGTGTAACATTAAGGACTATTGCAACAGTTAAGGACTATTGTAAGAGTTTAAGGACTATAATAACAGTTCAGCGAACTAATCTAACAGTTAAGAACTATATAAGAGTTAAGGACTATTAGTAAATATGTAAAGGACTATTGAAACATTGAGGACTATTGTAACAGTTAATAAGGACTATAAGTACTCCGTGAAAGGAGAATAGTAACAGTTAAGACTATAATTAACAGTTAAGGCCTATAGTAACCAGTTTAAGGACTACATAGCTAACAAGTAAAAGACTATAGTAAGAGTTAAGGACTATAGTAATAGTTAAGGACTACATTGTAACAGTTGAGGACTAATTGTAACAGTTAAGGACTTAATGAGTAACAGTTAAGGACTATAGTAAACTAGTTAAAGGACTATAGAACAGTTTAAGGACTATTTTAACAGTTCAAGGACTGTATTAACAATTAAGACATAGTAACAGTCTTTTAAATGACTAAACTAAGCATGTAAAGGACTATAGTAACAGTTTCAATGACTATAGTAACAGTTAAGGTGACTATTGTAACTGTTATAAGTGACATAGTAACAGTTAAAGGACTATGAGTAACAGTTAAAAGTACTAGAGTAAACAGTAAGGACTATAGTAACAGCTAAGGACTATAGTAAACAGATACGACTAGTAGTAGCACAGATAAGGACTATAGTAAACAGATGAAGGACTATAGAAAACATTAAGGACTATAGTAACAGTTTAAGGACTATAGTAACAGTTAAGGACATAGTAACAGTTAAGGACTCTTGGTAACATTAAGGACTGTATAACATATAAGGACGTAAGTAACAGTTTAAGGACTATAGTAACACTGATATATTACTGTAAAACATCCACGCAGTACACACATCATAACTTCATCCATGAACCTATCCGCAACATTCCCAACTATTGCACTATTAGTCAACCAACATCCACCCGACTATCACACTATCAAGCCAGCAACAACCAAGACCAGTGCACTATCCCTCCACATTTCCTGCCAATCCGTGCTTGTGATGGATATGTAAGTATCTGGGACTAGTCGTAAAAAGTAGCAGTAGCAGCATGGGGTCGATCAAACCCTTATCCTCCATTTTTATGAGGTAATGAAGCGGCAGAGGGGGAGTCGTAGGACCTCCCCTGAGACCACGGAGTACAATATCTTCCCGTAACACTGAGACAGATGCTTCCCGAACATTGAAGACAGAAGCTTACACCGGAACACTAAGACAAAGCCATCCGCGGAACACTAAAGACAGATACTTCCCGGAACACTGAGACAGATACTTCCCGGAACACGAGCCAGATACTTCCCAGAACACTGAGACAAAGAATCTTTCCCCCGGAACACTGAGACAAGATGCTTCCGAACAACTGAGAACAGTTACATCCGCAACACTTGGACAGATGCTTCTTGGAACAAACAGAGACAGATGCTTCTCATCCTGGAACACTAGAGACAGATACCATCCCCGTGGTAACACTGAACAGAAGCTCCCGAACACTAAGACAGATGCATCCCGGAACACTGGACATATACTTCCCGTAACACTGAGACAGCATGCTCCTGAACACTGAGAGACAGATACGTCCCGGAACACTGATACCAGATGCTTCCCAGAACACTGAGACGTGCTTCCCGGAACACTGAACCAGATACTCCCGGAACACTGAGACAGATGCTTCCCAGACCTGAGACAGATGCTTCCCCACACTGAGACAATGCTTCCCGGAACACTAAGACAGATACTTACCGGAACACTGATACAGATGCTTCCCAGGAAAAAACACTGAGACAGATCTTCCCCCGGAATTCACGAACATCGATGCTTCCCGGAAACACTGAGGCAAGATGCTTCCCGGAACACTGAGACATATGCTTTCCCGGAACACTGAGATAGATACTTCCCGAACACTGAGACAGATGCTCCCGAACACTGAGACAGATCTTCCCGAACACTGAGACAAAGATGCTTCCCGGAAAACACTGAGACAAGATGCTTCCGCTGAATACACTGAGACAGAATACTTCCCGGAATCACTGAACAGACACTTCCATCCCGGAACACTGAGACAGATACTTCCCGAACACTGAGACAGATACTTTCCCGAACACTGAGACAGAATACTTCCCGTAAACTGAGACAGATGCTTCCCTGGACACTGAGACAGATACTTCCCGGAACCTGAACAGACTGCTTCCCGAACACTGAGACAGATACTTCCCGAACACTGAGACAGATACTTCCCAGAACACTGAGACAGATGCTTTCCAGGAACACATGAGACAGATGCATTCCCGACAACTGAGACAGATGTTTCCTGGAACACTGAAACAGATGATTCCCGCTACACTGAGAACAGATGGCTTTCCCGGAACCACTGAGACAGATGTTTCCCGGAACACTGATACCCCCCCAAAAGATGTTTCCCGGTACACTGAGAACAGATGTATTTCCCGAACACTGATACAATGCTTCCCTAGACACTGAGACAGATGCTTCCTGGAACACTGAGACAGATGCTTCCTGGAACACTGAACAGATCTCCCGGAACACTTAGACAGATACTTCCCGGAACATTGAGACAGATGCCTTCCCGGAACACAGACAGATACTTCCCGGAACACTGAGACAGATGCTTCCGGATAAACACTGAGAACAGATGTCCCGAGATACACTGAGACAGATCATCCCGTACACTGAGACAGATGCTTCCTGGACACTGAGACTAGATGCTTCCCGGAACACGAGACAGATGCTTCCGGAACACAGAGACAGATGCTTCCCGGACACACTGAGACAGATGCTCCCAACACTGAGAGACACGATGCTTCCCGGAACACTGAGACACATGCTTCTCAGAACACTGAGACAATGCTTCCCGGAAACACTGAGACAGAACTTTCCGGAAACACTGAGAACCGATACTTCCCGGAACACTGAGACCAGCTGCCTTCCCGAACACTGAGACAGAATACTTCCCGGAACACGAGACAGGATGCTTCCCGAACAACTGAGACAGATGCTTCCCGGAACACTGACGACAGATGCTTCCGTGAAACACGAAGACAGATGCTTCCCGGAACACTGAGACAGATGCTTTCCCGAACACTGAAGATAAGATACTTCCCGTAACACTGAGACAGATACTTCCCGGAACACTGAGACAGATGCTTCACGGAACACACTGAGACAATACTTCCCGGAACACTGAGACAGATGCTTCCCGGAACACGAAACAGATGCTTCCCGGAACACAAGACAATACTTCCCGGAGCCACTGAGACAGATGCTTTCCAGGAACATCTGAACAGATGCTTCCCAGAACACTGAGACAGATACTTCCGGAACACTGGATCAGATGCATCCCAGAACACAGAGACAGATGCTTCCCGGAACACTGAGACAGATTTCTTTGCCCGAACACTGATACAGATGCTTCCCGGAACACTGAGACAGATACTTCCAGAACACTGAGACAGATGCTTCCCGGAACACTGAGACAGATGCTTCCCCGGAACACTGAGACAGAATGCTTTCCCGGGGAACACTGACGACAGATTCTTCCCGGAACACTGAGACAGATCTTCCCGAACACTGAGACACATGCTTCCCGGAACACGAGACATATCTCCCGGAACACTGAGACAGATCTTCCCAGAAACACTGAGACAGATACTTCCCCGGAACACTGAGACAGATGCTTTCCCAGAACACTGATACAGATTGCTTCCCGGAACACTGAAGACAGATTCTATCCCGGAACACTTAGACAGATGCTTCCCGGAACACTGAGACAGATACCTTCCAGGAACACTGAGACAGATGCTTCCCCGGAACACTGAGACAGTGCTTCCCGGAACACTGAACAGATGCTTTAATCCCGGAAACACGAGACAGATGCTTCCCGGAACACTGAGACAGTATGCTTCCCGGAACCTGAGACCACATGCTTCCCGGAACACTGAGACACATGCTTCCCCGGAACACTGAGACAGATGCTTCTTCCCGGAACACTGGACAGAGCTCCCGGAACAACTTGAGACAGATACTTCCCGGAACCTGAGACAGATGCTTCCCCGGAAGCACTGGACTGATGCTTTCCCGGCACACTGAAACACATGCTTCCCCTGAACACTGAGACAGATGCTTCCCGGAACACTGAGACAGATGCTTCCAGACCGTTTATTGGGGAAGCTTTTTCAATACAGCGTTACAATTCAGGGTTTTATATTGTTTGTTAGTTGTTTTGTTGTTGTTGTTGTTGTTGTTTGTTGTTGTTTTGTTGTTGTTGTTGTTGTTTGTTTTATAATTATTATTATTATTATTAGTATTAATTATATTATCATTATTATTCTTATATTATTATTATTATTGTATTATTATTATTATTATTATTGTCTGAGTTGTTATTATGTAGTATTATTATAGCCATTAATTCATCACAATCATTCCATAAATTGGTTACGAAATGCCCCGACACTACAAGCCAAGGAAGAGGAGGGGAGCGGAAGAGGAGAGAGAAAAGGGGGAAGCGAGGAGAGAGAGGGTGGAGAATAGATGAGAAGCGTAGGAATGTAACTACCCTGAGTTTCCGTTAATTACAGGTCAAGTGACAGTCTATTTTCTCCCATTTCTACACCCCCTATCCCAGAATCCATCCCAACCACCCCACTCACCCCTTTCCAGTCATTGCCCAGTCCCTCTCTCCCTCCCCTCCCCTTTCACTCATTCTACATTCTCATCATCCCCTCTAATCCAAATCACTTTCGCTATTTCACCATTCCCGTCCCCGCTATCCCTATCACTTAATCCATACCGATCCCTCTCATACTCTGTGGTAGTCGGGCTTCTTCTGAGTCAACATCCATAGAGAGCAATGATCATCACAGCCTGTCAAACCTTCGAACTTTTGGGATGGTACACGTAACATCCTTGTGTAGATATTCCGTACTGTTGGTAGTTCCATGTAAGATACATTCCAGTACTGTTGGTATTTCCAGTTAAGATCTCAAGTACTGTTGGTAGTATTCCAGTGTAAGATATTCCATAATGTTGGTTAGCATTCAGTGTCAAATTTCCGTACTGTTGGTAGCATTCCAGTGTAAGTATATCAGTACTGTTGGTAGTATTCCCCGTATAAGAAACTAAGTACGTTGGTAGAATTCCAGTGGTAAGATACACCAGTACTGTTGTTAGAATTCGAGTGTAAATATCTCTCCAGTACTGTTGTATAAATTCCAGAGTAAAATATTCCAGTACTGTTTTGTAGCATTCCAGTGTAAGCATATTCCAGTACTGTGGGTAGTATATCCAGTGTAAGATATTCAGTACTGTTGGTAGTCAATTTCCAGTATAAGGAATCTCCAATACTGTTGTAGTATTCCAGTAGTAAAATACCCAATAACTAATGGTAATATTACAGTGTAAGATAATCCATACATTCTGGTAGTATTCAAGTGAAAGATAATCCCCGCCAAAGTACTGTTGGTAGTAATCCAGTGGTAAAATACTCCATTCAACTGTAGGTCAGTATTCCTCCATGTAAGATATTCCAATACTGTTGGTAGATATTCCAGTGTACACAGATATTCCAGACTGTCGTATTATCCCAGTGTAAGATATTCCATAATGGTTTTGTTAGTAATTCCAGTGTCCGATACTGCAATACTGTGAGTATATACCAAAGTGTAATAGACCATATCAGCCTCCTGAGTTCGATAGTTATTTCACCGTGTAGTGATAATTCTAGTAGCTTGAGCCGTATATGGTAGATACCGCGCGCCAGTGTACGATACTCCCCACAATTACTGATTGTTAGATATTCCAGTGTAAGTTATTCCAGTACTGTTTAGTATATTCGCTCGTAAGATACCTCCAATACTGCAGAGTTGGTAGTAAAGTCAAAGTGTAAGTCATTCTGTACTGTTGTAGTATTCCAAGGTCGTAAAAGATACTCCAAGAACCTGTCGTTAGTATTCCCAGTGTAAGATATCACCAGTAACTGTTCTTTGTATATTCTCAAGTGTAATACTGCAATCTGCTAGACAGAGATTTGATCCAAGGAATTGCAACGCTGCTTTCCTCTTCTCTTAATCAAACCCATTCTCCAGTCACTCTCTCTGGCCCCACGAGCGTTTACGCGCATCCCTCTGATTTGTTTAAATAATCCAATAATAATTTAGGTATTCTAGATGTATCATAGGGTAATTGTAATTAATCGGCCCAATTAGTATTAATTTATTCAGAACTCTCGATTCCTGCTTTAAAAACACGAACAGAATTTGTTGAAAATTAGCTAATTATTTAGTTGAAAATTGTGATTAGACTAGAAGCGCTCAACACACGGAAGCGTACTATTAATGATGTATAATGATAATAATTGTGTTTATTGATGTCGTGCATTAATGTATTAATGATTAATCGGATGATGATGACACAAGAGTGTGAGATCTATGTTATTAATTTATTAATGTAGAATGATAAAATGATCAGAAAATGGAGAACTTGCCCATCATTATATGTTTTTTCCCATAGGCTCAGAGGACCCTTGGCTCATGGGGAAAGAGTGCATCTAAATTCCTTAAGGAGCTGGGAAAAGACTCATCAGGGTAACTAGGGATCCCAGGGCAGCTAGTTTTCTGTTCCAGCGGCTCAGTGCGGCTGTTCAAAGGGGTAATGCCTGCTGTATTTTGGGCACACGCCCAAGCTCTGAGGAGCTGGGTGAGATTTTCGCCTTATAATCGGTGATACACACGTAACAACATGTACCTTATATGCCACCTTTATATCAACAATGTATCTCTTAAATGTTCTGTACCATATTATGTAATAAAATATTCCTATTGGTAAAAAAAATATATACTAAAAGATGGGGTGGTAGGGGAAGTGGAACATTCAAACGGCTTCAGGAGAAAATCCAAATATTCTTCCTTGAAGCCTTTTTATCCACTTCTCCGAGGCTATGGGTCCCACAATTTACACCGAGGTGGACCCCATCCCCTATATATATATATATATATATATATATATATATATATATATATATATATATATATATATATATATATATATATATATATATAAATATATATATAATATATATATATATATTATATATATATATATATATATATATAATTGATTGATTGGAATTTCTTGACTGGGAATTTAGAATCATACGACTTCTTAGAAGTAGTTCAGGCTTGTTTTTTGAAGCAGTTTGTGACAGAACCTACAAGGGGAAATAACCTGCTTGACTTAGTTCTGGAAAACAATGAATCCCTTGTTAGGTAAGACACATATGCAAACGTTTCGCCTACACAGTAGGCTTCTTCAGTCGAGTACAGAAAAGTTGATAGAAGCAGAAGAGACTTGAAGACGATGTAATCAGTCCATCACCCTTAAAGTTTTGAGGTGGTCAGTCCCTCAGTCTGGAGAAGAGCATTGTTCCATAGTCTGAAACAATATGGAGTTGAAGTGACAGGACGGAGCCTTATATAGCGCCAGGAGGGGAGACGTAGGTCACTAGTAGAAGTAAGAACGCAGATTGTTAGGTAAGACACATATGCAACAGTTAGGTATCTTTATTTCGAAACGTTTCGCCTACACAGTAGGCTTCTTCAGTCGAGTACAGAAAAGTTGATAGAAGCAGAAGAGACTTGAAGACGATGTAATCAGTCCATCACCCTTATCGTCTTCAAGTCTCTTCGCTTCTATCAACTTTTCTGTACTCGACTGAAGAAGCCTACTGTGTAAGCGAAACGTTTCGAAATGAAGATACCTAACTGTTGCATATGTGTCTTACCTAACAATCTGTCGGTATTTTATACCAATTTAATGTCAAGAACGCAGATGTTGGGAGGTCAGGTCCCTCTCATATCCAGCCGTTTCACTAGTAGAGGTTTTTCAAAGTTGATTGCGGTCTGTCCCAAGATACCCTTGTGTTGCAGTGTTGACAGATTAAAAACTTTAAAAATGGTAAAAAATACCGACGGGTTGTTAGGAAAGACACTGCAAAAGTTGGGTTTTCTTTTTTTTTCAAAAAACGTTTCCCCTACCCCAGTGGGCTTCTTCAGTCGGTACAGAAAATTTGATAGAAGCAAAAAAAAGACTTAAAGGGACAAAGAAAATCGGGTCCATCACACTTAAAGTTTTAAAGGGTGGTCGTCCCTCAGTTGAAAAAGGGACTTTGTTCCATAGTCTGGAACAAAAATGGAGTTAAATTTTGGGGACAGGATGGACCCTTTTTTATAGGCCAGGGGTGAGACGTAGGTCATAGTAGAAGTAAGAACGAAAGGATTTTGGGGAGGTCAGATCCCTCTAAATTTCCAGCCGTTCTCATTTGTAGGGGTTTTGTCGAAGTTTTTTTTGGGGTTTTGTACCAAGTTTTCCCTTGTGTTGCAGGCTGACGGGATTGAACTTTTAAAAGGTAAAAAAATTTCCGGACGGGGTTGTTGGGTTTAAGCCCAATATGCAACAGTTGGGGTATCTTTTTTTCCCGAAACGTTTCGCCCTACCAGTAGGCTTTTCGGGCGAGTACAGAAAAGTTGTTTAAGAAAGGAAAAAGGGAGACTTGAAGACGTTTGAAAATCAGTCCATCCCCCTTTAAAAGTTTTGAGGTGGTCAGCCCCTTCGGGCCCTGAAGAAGGGGCATTTTTCCCCATAGTCTGAAACAATATGGAGTTGAAGTTGTTGTTTTTAAAATTATTCCCCGGTATTTCCGGCCCGGCCCCTTTTCCAAGTGGTGGCCCGGAAATGGCTCCCTGTTTTTAGGGGGGGGTCGGGAGACCAAAATTTTCCCCCAATGGGAGGAGGCACAAGTCCCCCTCCCCATCTTGTGGGTACAAACTCGGACTTGGCCCCAAACCCTCCCCTAGAAGGGCAAGGCAGGGTTTGTCGATCGTGCTAGCGCTGTGCTCCCCTTTTGTGGAGTGTCATGGTTGCTTTTCCATTTTCATTATTCATTTTGGGATTCGGGGTTTACTTGGGTTTCCAGGTTTTCTCCAGATGGTGACCCAGCAGGGGCCCCCCGGGGGGGGGGGGGTTGCGATCATCTTTCTTCTTTTTTGGGCCCTTTCCCGGGTTGGAGGGTGCGTCTTCTTCTGTCTTGCGCTGATTCCCCCGAAGAGAAGCCCCAGTCGGGCAGGGGGCAGCGTTACAGGGTCGTTTTGGAGCCCCCCCCAGTTTAGCGGAAGAAAAAGTGGGGGGGAAACTTATCTTCAGGTGATTGGTCATGGACAGTTCGTGCTAGAGGGGGGTCCATCATCAAGGTCCCTTTTCTGAAGTATCCTAAATTTTCCCTTTCTTTGGGGTTTGAAATTCGCTTCCCCAAAAAGGGTGTTGGGTTTTGGAGTGAGTAGCCCGGGGTCATGTCTGGGGGTTTGTATGTAACAGTTTGGTCGTAGGTTTATACTTGACTGTTCCGTCCTGGAGGTGCTGATGGATTTAGAAGACAGCTTTGTTTCTTATATGTTTGGTTGTTTTGAAGTTTTACCCCCCTTAGGTATCGGACTTGTTGTTTTTCCCAGCAAATTTGTCAGTGGCCCCGTGAGGTGCATCCGCAGTTTCTTGTGTTTTTGCTTTTTTGGGGCTGGTGGCGGGAAACTGGTAAAGGCGAGTTTTCCGAGGGTTTCAGTTGCTCTAGCAGTGGATGCAAGGGGTTTGTGGACCCCTCATTGGGGGGGTTTCCCGACGTCCCCAGTGGTCTCGATTGGTCCATCTCTGGTTTTGTGGGGGTTTGGATAGCGGTGGAGCAGCGGGATGCTGGCAATATTTCCCCAGTAGATTTTAGGATCCAGTGGAAAGGTTGATGCAGGGAATTTTGAGGCCAGGCATATTATTTTTTTTTTTAAAAATTTTTCACTGATGGTGGGTGTTAAAGGGAAAACCAGGCCCCAGCGGGGATTTGATAAAAGCATACAAAATTGCAATAAAAAATCTTGGTGGGCGGCTAGGTGTGGCAGGGAAGTGGTAGGGGGCAGCTTGCTGGCTTGTAGTATCTTGGTAGGGTCTGCTTGAAGCTTGGCGAGACCCAGAATATGGGGTTGCTTGTGGGTTAGGTTTCTTTTGTTGTTGTTGGTTGTTTTTGGGGTATCTCTTTCTGGTAGGGCACCTGGCAGAAAAGAGTATGGGGGTTTCCTTCTTGCATTTTCGAGCATTTAGGGGTGAAGCAGTAGTGCAATTCTTGAAGTCAGAAACCCTCAGGGCCCCCAGGTGGAGCGAACTTTTTGGCCCTTGGTAGGACAATCCTTGTGGTTTTAAAATATGATAACAATTATAGCATTTGTGAGATAGGGTTGGGAATTTCTCTGCTTGATGAAGGCTGGGTTGATTTTGGAAATTTTAGTGAATAGCCGGCCCTAAGCGAGAGCTTGGTCCCAATTTTTGACGTAACTAAAGGTGCCCTTTAAGCAGGAGGGAAGATTGGGTTTTTTTGTAATAAAGGGTCCCCCCTTTGGGCCCAAGGGTTCTTTGCTTCGATAGGACTTGATTTCTTCAGTGGTGTACAGTGATAAGGTTGCGAGTCGCTTGGGGAAAAACACAGTTCTCCGGGCCCCTCAGTGCGGGGGAAAAAGTCAAGACGGGGAACCCTTGGTTTCCCGTAGAGGGGGTATTTGCGGGTAGTGGAAAAGTTTTTCTCAGCCTCTGTGTCGTCTGTACAGACACACCCCAAAGGCCCCCTTGAGCGTTTAAAAACGCTTTGTTTTGGACTTCCCGGTTGCCACTAACAAACAACTGCAAGTGCTAGTTTGGACGACTCATTGGTTGTCCCACTCGTGGTTTGATTTTTTACTTTTTTTAGGTAAGCATCGTGATTAAGGGGTTGCTCTGGTGGGGCCCTTGACGGCCTCTAAGGGGCCCCCGGGGGTCTGAAAGACACTGAAAAAAACAAGGGTATTTTGGGAACAGACCTGAAATAAATTTCGAAAAACCCTTCTACTAGTGAGAAGGGGTGGATTTGAGGGGGAAACTGCCCTTTTCCCCAACACCCTTCGTTTTACCTTATTAGGGGACTCCCGTCTCACCCCTGCGCTATATAAGGCCCCCCATCCTGTCATTTAAACCCCATATTTTTTCGGGGAACTTTTTTTTTTGGGGAAAAAATTTGTCCTTCTCCAGACTGAGGGACGGGACCACCTAAAAAATTTTTAAAGGGTGATGGACTGATTACATCGTCTTCAAGTCTCTTCCCCTTTTACAATTTTTCGGGTACTGGGACTGAAAAAACCCTACTGTGTGGGCGAAACGTTTCGAAATAAAGTTACCAAAACTGTTGCATTGTGCCCTTCCCCAAAAAAACCTGCGGTATTTTTTTTACCATTTTAATGTTCATACCCAAGAGGGGGCACATGTGTCAAAATTTATAATTTTTTGTATATGTGTGGGGGTTTGTGTTTGTGTGTGTTTGGGTGTGTGTGTGGTGTGTGTGTGTGTGTGTGTGTGGTTTGTGTGTGGGGTGTGTTTGTGTGGGGGTGTGTGTGTTTTTGTGTTTGGTGTTGTGTGTGTGGGGGTTTTGTGTGTTTTGGTGTGGGAGGTGTGTACTCATTTAGTTGGGGTTTGCGGGGGGTTTCGTTCATAGCTTTGGGGCCCCCCGCCCTCTTCCTGGCCACTACGGGGGTCACTCTCCTGCCCCATGAGTTTATCATACCTCGGTTTTAAAGTGGAAGGGGTCCGGCCCCCACTACATCGCTTCCAAACTTTTCCCATTTCCCTGATACTTGTTTCTGAAAAAATATTTTCCAAAAAAACCCCCGGGGGTTTTCATCGGGGTCAAATTTTCTAATTTCTTTCCCCTTGTTTGTGCCCCCCTTTCCTGTCCCCTTATTTATTGGGGTCGCTTTTTGTGTCGGGGTTATCTGCCCCCGCTTTTTCCCTGTCCTCCAGTTTTCGTCAGGTCAAAATTTTCCCTTAACCTCTCCTCGTGGGAAACATCCCTCTTAGCTCTGGAATTGGGGTCTCGTTGAAACCTTTTCACTTTCTCAGTTTCTTTACGGGCTTGGCTAGGGGGGGGTTTCCCAAAAATGGTGCCGCATACCAATAGGGGCCCTTTAACGTCCCAAGTGAACAGGGTCCTGAAAAATTTCCTTATTATGACCCCCAAAATTGCTCTTCTTAGGTTTCTAGGCGCCTTTATGCTGCAACAGTTTTTTTGGGTTTTGATTTTGCCCCTTTCTGGAGTTATGTCTAGTGTTATACTCCCCCCCAAGACTTTTTCCTTGAGTGGGGTTTGTAGACTCGGGCCCCTCCTAGACGTATTCCGTCTCCCGTCCCCCTTTCCCCTTCCCCCGTCTTCATAAATTTGTACTTGGGGGGGGTTTGAACCCCCAAGAGCCAATTGCGGGGACCTGTGGGGAGCCTATCCAGATTCCTTTGTGGGTTCTGCCTGGTCCTCGTCCGTTTAAATTTCTTCTAAACCCATTTACATCTCGGAAAAACAGGGACACTTTGGAATCTTTTCCTTTTCCGTCATGCGTTCACTAATCCCAGGAAAGTACCGTTCCTAGGACTGACCCCTGTGGCCCCCCCACTCGTCAAAGGCGCCCACTCGGGACACCCCCTTCGTACAATGACTTGCTGTGTCTTGCTGACAGGTATTCCCTTACCCTTTTCTAATGTTTGCGGGTGTGTGTGTGTGTGTGTGGGTGTACTCACCTAGTTGTATCACCTAGTTGAGGTTGCGGGGGTGGGAGTCCGAGTCCGGGGGCCCCGCCCTTCACGATCGCTATAGGTCACTCTCCCTGACCCGTGAGCTTTACCCGGACCTCTGCTTAAAGCTATGTTGGACCCTCCCTCCACTACATCGTTTCCCCAAAAAATTTTCCACTTATGATACCTGTGGCGGGAAGAAATACTTCCTAACACCCCGGTGTTTTCTTTCTGTGTCTTTAGTTTTCCAAAACTGTGCCCCCTTGTTACTTGGGGTCCAATCTTGGAAAATCCTTTTTTTGTCCCCTTTTTAAATTTTCCTCTCAGTATTTTGTTTTCGTTATTCATGCCCCCCCTATCTCTCCTGCCCCCCCCGTGTCGTCAGGTTGTTTTCCCCTTAACCTCCCCTGTAGGACAAACCTCTTAGCTCGGGGGCTGGGTTCTTGTTGAAAAACCTTTGGGCACTTTCTCTGGTTTCTTTACGTGCTTGGCTAGGTGGGGGTTTCCCAAAACGGGGTTCCGCATACCCCAAATTTTGGGCCAAACGATAGGGTTTGGGTACAGGGTCCTGAACGATTCCTTTTTTAAGATGTGGAATGCTGTTCGGGGAGGTTTCTAGGGGGCCCTTTATGCTGCAGCGGGTTATTTGGTTGATGTGGCTTCGGGGAGATGTCCCTGGTGTTATACTACCCCAAGTCTTTTTCCTTGAGTGGGGTTTTGGAAAGTCTCTGCCCCCGGACTGTCCCCGTCTGGGGCCCCTTCTTTCCCCTTCCCCAATTTTCATGACTTTGCATTGGGGGGGATGACCTCCAGGACCCAATTGCGGGGGGGGACCAGTTCTGCACCCTGTCCAGATCCCTTTGTAGTTCTGCCGGGTTTCCTTCGATCGAGTGTATTTTTCATAAAACTTAACGTCATCTGCAAACGGGGGACACCTCAGGTTTTTTCCCTTTCCCGTATGTCGTTCCCCAAATACCAAAAACAGATTTTGGCTAGGCCCTGACCCCTGGGGGGACCCCGCTGGCCCCACAGGGTCCCCACTCTGACACCTCGCCACGTCCCAGGCTGGCTGCTGTCTTCCTGAAAAGTTTTCCCCTGATCCATTTTTTGGGGCCTTCCCTTTTTCCCCTGCTTGGCCCCTCCGTTTTTGCCCCAACTCTTGTGGGGAAACTGGGGTCAAAGGCCTTCTTGCAGTCCAGAAAATGCAATCCCCCCACCCCTTTTTCTCTTGTTTACTGCTGTCCCCCATGCATGAACTCCAGGGGTTTGGGGACACGGATTTCCCGCCCCCGGGAAACCATGCTGGCGGGCTGTTGATGAGATCATTCCTTTCTGGGGTTTTCCCCAAAACTCTTCCCCTGATAATTTTTCCCATGATTTTCCCATACTATACTTTGTAAGGGGAACATTTGGGTTCTGTAGTTTAAGCTTCATGTCTGTCCCCTTTTTTTAAAAAGATTGGGAAAACATTTGCTGTTTTCCATCCTGGGGCAATCCCCCTGTTTCGATAGATGTATTAAATATTGTTGTTAGGGGTACACATGGCGCCCTGCTCCCTCTCTCAATACCATGGGGAAAATGTTATCGGGCCCCATTGCCTTTGAGGTATTAGCTCCTCAAAAGGGCCCCCTTCACTTTTCCCGGGGTTTTTGGTGCACTGTGCCCAGCACTTGGTGGTGTCCCCCACCTCTCCGTCTTTTGGACCCCTTCCCTGTTCCCTTTTGTGAACACTTTTTGAATCTCTTGTTGTTTTTCCCCTTCACTTTATTTCCCCGGGGTTATTTCCTGTTGTCTCTCCCCCTTCCCTTCCTTACCCTGTTTTACCTGGCCCTTGACTGTTGTTTTCCCCCTGATGTGGCGTAAAAACAGTTTGGGTCAGATTTGGCTTTCGCTGCTATGTCATTTTATATTGTCTTTTTTGGGGCCCCCCTTCTTATCTGTGCTATTTTATTTCTGGCTCTACGAAAGTTCTCCTTATTTCCGGGTCCTTTGCCCTTTTATATTTCTTCCATTCCCCAGCACCCCTTGGTTTTTTTCCTCCCTGCACCCCTTTGGGGGAAACCCTGGGGGTCATCCCGGCTTTTTTTTTTTACTCCTTGTTCCCTTGGGGACAAACCTCTCCTCAGCCTCCTTGCATTTTATTGCCCACATATTCCATCATCTTTATTAACTGGTTTCCCTGCCCGTTCTCTGTCCCCCCTGGGAACCCCCCTTCAGGTAGTTCCCCATTCCCGTGTAGTCCCCCTTTCTTGTTGTTTGGCTTCATTTTGTCCCGGCCTTCCCGCTTCTCCCCCCATTGTAAACTTACCCGTGTATTCGAAGCTTACAAAACATGGTTTTCCCGGCCCCAAGGGGGCTTTCATAGTGATGTCCCCGATATCTGCACTAGGGAAAGGGGAAAAACTAAGTCCAGCCTTTCTGGTTTTATCCTCTCCTCTCTCTCTTTTTAGGGGTCCCCTTTCGTGTTGGTCATGAAGTTCTCCAGTACCCCTCCATCATCTTAGCCCCCCAAGTATTTTTGGCCCCCTGTGGGTCCAAAATCTCCCAATCTATTCCCCTTTTGGTTTTAAAATTTACCCATGATCAGGGGTTTTTCCCCGCATGCATGAGCTCTTCTGGCCAATCTTGCCAGTTTTGTCAACCATGCTCTATTGGGTCTCGTGTACTCTTGCCTTGGCCCCCTGCTGGTTTTGTGGTGGGTTATACATCATGCTATTTCCACCTTGGGACCTCCCGGTGAAGTGTTCCCCCCTTTTAATCACTTTCTTCTCCGCTTCTTTTTTCTCTCCGCTCATCAAAAATTTCCCGCGTTTTTTTATCGCAACGCCCCTCCCCCACCCCCCCCGTTCCCCCTGTCTTTCCTCAGGATTTTGGGACCCCTTGGAAAAATGGCATTGTTAAACATACCTGTAAGCTTGGTTTTTTGTGAGAGCTATGATGTCCGGTGTTTCCCTTTTTTGAATCTTTCTTGCCCCTCCTCCCACTTATTTGTTTTTCATCAGCGTTTGTGTACCATACCCTTTAGTTTCCTTTCCAAAAACGGGGGTTTTTGGGGGGCCCCCCCGGGGAGGGTGGGGGACCCCGGGGGGCTTTTGTGGGGTTTATAGCTTGGTGTTGGGTGGAGGCTTTTGGGTATGGATTGTTTGGGGGTTTTGTTGGGATTGGGGGGTGATAGGTTGGGTGGTTTTGAGAGTAGTTTTTGGGGTGTGCTTGCCCTTTCTGTTCGGGCCTGCTCTGGGCTGACCTCGCTGGTTCCCCCGTTGGGCTTTTTCCTAGTCCCTTTTGCTTTTTTTTTCCTCTCCCTCAAACTGCTGTCGTTTGTTTTTTTTCTGTCTCTTGGGGCTTAAAAACACCCTCTTTACTTTCCCAGTATTTTTAATCGTGGTTTCTCTTGGAGGTTCCCGTTCCGCACTGTTTTCCCTCCCGGGAAACAGCTTTATTGGTCGGGGTTTTTAAACCCTTTGAGTTTCCCCCCCATTCTTGTGTTGTGGTTTGTGAGGTGTGTGTGTTGTGTGTGTGTGTGGTGTGTGTGTGAGTGTGTGTGTGTGTTTGTTTTGGTGTGTGGGTGGTTTTGTTTTGTTGGGGTTTGTGTGTGTGTGTGTTTTGGTGTGTGTGTGGGGTGTGTGTGTGTGTGTGTGTTTTTGTTTGTGTGTGTGTGTGTTTGGGTGTGTGTGTGTGTGGTGTGTGGTGTGTGTGTGTGTGTGTGTGTGTGTGTGTTTTGGTGTGTGTGTGTGTGTGTGTGTGTTTTGGGGGTTTTGTTTCTGTGTTGGGTTTTGGGTGGGGTTTTAGATCAATGACCTAATTTTTTTGGTAACCCCCTAAGCTCGATGGCCAAAAAAAACTGGGGGAGGAGGGGAAACGTTTTCGCTAGACCCGTGGAAAAAAAGGACTTGGTTTGAAAAAGAATGCGCAGTCTCGTAACAAGCTTTAAGGGTGCATGGGTGTTCGCTTCCACTACCTTCTTCTCTGGGGTTATTTCATTTTAAAGACCCTTTTTTCTTACTTTGGGATGAAAAAATATTTGCGAGAATTTCTGATACATTTATGACTTTTAAATTCCATTTTGTTTCGTCCATCCCCTCCGACCTAAAAATCTCTTTGAAGTTATCCCACCCCGTGTTTTTAGGGTTTTTGTGATTTTGCATGGTTTTGTTTTTAAAGTGTGTTTTGGGGGGGTATTTTTTATATAATTATATATATATATATATATATATATATTTATATAAATATATATATATATATATTATTATTTAAATATTTTTTAATATATATATTTTTATATAATGTTATATTTAAAGTATTTATAAAATATGGATATATTGGGATTTAATATATATATTTATATATATTAAAATATTTTATATATTTTGATTTTTTATATATAAAATATATATATATATATATATTTAAAATAAATTTTTTTATATATATATATATATAAATATATTAAATATTATATTATATTTAAAATTTTATATATAAAAATATATATTATATATAATATATATATATTATATATATTAAAAATATATATTTTATATAAAATTATTAATATATATATATATATATAATATATAATATATAATTTTTATGTCGTGCCGAAAATAGGGGGAAAAAATGGTCAATTTTGCAAAAAAACTCATTTAAAAATTGTCCTTTCTAAAATTTTTCTTATTTCGTTTAAAGATATATTTTTTTTATTAATGTTAAAGTAAAAATTTATTTAAATTTTCACCAAAAAAATCTTTGAAAATTTTTCCCAACCTTTTTATAACAAAGGGAAAATTTTTTTTTAGCCCAACCCAAAATTTAAAAATTTTTTTAGGGTTTTTTTACAATAATTTTAATAAACAAAAAACAGAGAAAAAATATTTTTTTCGTTTGGTTCAGAATGATTTTTTGGGGAAATTATTTCTTCACAAAATTTTTGCTTGTCTTTAAAATTTGGGAAGTGAAACGTTGCTATTTTAAACCAGATCGCAAGGTTTTGCCTATTCGGCACGGGCCTATTTATATTATAAATATATATTTTTATATATATTATTATATATTTTCGTGCCGAATTTGGCCCCGAATTTTCGATCTTGGGGTTAAATTGCAAAGCTCTCTTGCCATTTAGGACAAGTGAAATTTTTTGTATGCAAAAAATTTTGCCCAAAATCATTCTGAACGTAACGAAAAAAAAAAATATTTCACTGTTTTATTTTAAATTTCTGTAAACAAATCTAAAATTAAAAATTTTTTTTAGGGTTTGGGGTTTGGTTAAATTAAAAATTTCTCTTTTATAATAAAGGGGAGGTAAGTTTTTTTAAGATTCTTTTGGTGGGAAAAATTAAAAAAATTTTTTCCCTTAAAAATTATGAAAAAAATATATCTTTTAAACGTATAAAAACTCCCCCACCAACCTCTGCCAAAATTTTCTTTTAGATCTCCCCAAAAACCCTTGTGCCTCAGCAAAAAGAAGCTGGGGGACAAATCTCCTTTGTGTTAGATTTCTTTTTCTTCTAAACCCACACCTCTTGCCAAAAAACCCCAGGGATTCACTTCTCTTAAAAACCCATCTACCCAAATTTTTGAACCCAAAAGGTGGGAAACTCTCTTTCCCTTTTCTAAGGCCTACTTTTACTGGGAAATTTTCTCCCTCTCTCCTACTTACCTAACATGAGCCCCACTACCTCGTAAAAATCCCTTTACTGTTTTTAGGGAACCTATCCCCTATTCAATAACCCGCAAAAATCTGCCCATTGCCCCCCCATTTCCCCTTGTTTAACGCTTTTTTTCCAAAACCTTTAAAACCCCAAAAAATTTTTTTTACCCCTTTTCTAAATACTGTTCACTATATGTTTCACTTTTAAACACTTTTTTCCCGTCTTTTTTCCCCCACTGTCGCTTGATTTCAGATAGTTCCTGACTATGGAACTGAAAATTCTCCAGGCTGAGGGATGAAACCTCAAAATTTTTCGACTTCAAGGGTTTATAACTGATTAATCGTCTTCACATCTCTACTGTTCCTGCCCACTTTCTGTATTCGACCCGAAGGGAAAACCTACTGTGTAGGCGAAAAGTTTCGGAATAATGTTTCCTAATGTTGCCTATGGTCTTTTCCTACCACAAAAAAGATCTACCTGACTTGAAAAGCCCCCTTGTGGGGGAAACGTTTGTCAAAAAGGATCACATTATACTGATATGTGTTTATATTTCCCTTTTGTCCGGGATTTTATACCCTTTATTTCCATCAGGGGTAAATTTTAATGGGCCCCGATGGGGAATGGAGGGGGGGAATAAGCCCATCTTGATGCCATGTGTCTGTATTCTTCCAAAAAGGTGTCTTACTAGCCAAGACCACTTACTTTTTTGAGGTATTTCAAACCCCTTTTTTACAAAACCCCAAAACTCGATGAAAAAGGGGCGCCCCACCTGAGATCAAATTTTAAGGGAAAGGGCCCGAACCTGTACTAGAGGAAAGAGCAATGGGATCAGGCAAAACCCTTTCCCCCGGGGACTGGGAGGTAGGGGTTTAGCAAAACAACGCATGTTGCTTTACATGCTTTTTTTGTTTTTGGTTTTTTTTGGTTTTCCCGTGCATTAGTCAAGAAGGGAGTTCCTGAAAAAGCTTGAGAGGGTTTGGGAGGAGCTCAAAGGGCCCCCGGTTTTCCGAAGCAGCGATTTGATAGGACCCTCCTTACAGACTCCTCCAGTAGAAAGCTTTACCCAAAGAGCACAAACAGTCCCAAAATGGGGGCCCAACCCATCATGGAAAAAAACTCCAAAAAAAAACGTCTCCATTGCCCTTTAGGAAAGGACAAAGCCCGTTCCCCCTGGCATTTTTAAAGGGACCTCACTCAGGAGATTTCTGTCCTTTGCTGTTCCAAATTTCCCCCCTGGGCGCCCGTTTTCGACCCACAGGCCTTTAGATTGGTTTTTGCTCTTCGGGCCCAGCGCCCCCATCCCCACCGAAACCCCAAAATTTTATTTGCGGCGGGCGGGCAAAACTGATAATTCCCGGCTTTATGGTCTTTTGTGTTTACACGGGGAAAGGGGGAAATATCCAGACACGGGAGGTTTTAATGACTTCATAAAGAGAAAACCTCGCCAAAAGCCCGTTGCCCAGTCTCAACGGGAAAACCCCCAAAACAATTAAAAAAAAAACAAAGGCCGCTTCCCATCTCGGGAAATTTTTAGCAGAATCCTCCTGAAAAAGTAAACCCGCCATCACATTGTTCCCCCTTTTTTTCATTTCTCACAAAACACCCTTAAAAGGAGTGAACACTGAAACAGGCTGCCCCCTATCCCGTCTATATTTTTCCCAAATATTTTTATGTTTTCCCAAAATAATAGCTTTTATACCTTTTACTCATGGACGGGAAATTAAAATTTCTTTACCTTTTTGTATTATACTACTACTTTCAACTTTTGTCACTGCAACAAATATTTCTACTACCATAGTATTCCCCCTCACTCTGGCCTATATATGCCCCCCTGTGTCCATGTATTAGGGGGGGGATTTTACCCTTCCCGGGAACTGGTGTTACTTGATGCCAGCAGGTCCCTCTCTTGCCTCACCTCCTTAGTTCCATTATTACTACTACTACTACTACTACTACTACTACTACTACTACTACTACTACTACTACTACTACTACTACCACTACTACCACCTCTACCCACGCGTCACCTCACCTGACTCCTGCCACTATATATATAAATGTGAAAGTTAAGACACATGTGCAACATCTGGAAAATCTTTATTGTAGACGTTTCGCCATCCAGTGGCTTTATCAATACAGATTCTAGGACATAATAGGAAGACAGTAGAACTATATAAAAAAAGATGAGGTAATCAGCCCCTCGGCCTTGGAGTTAGTGTTCACAGCATCGTGGTGGAGGAGAATCTGGAGCAAAGGCAAGAAGACTGGTGTTTATATAGGCGTCAGTGGAAGGGACGGGCAGCAGACGAGGGCAGTCACTGGTAGGCGGGACCTACTTCCACTGGGGAATCCCGCCTACCAGTGACTGCCCTCGTCTGCTGCCCGTCCCTTCCACTGACGCCAATATAAACGCCAGTCTTCTTGCCTTTGCTCCAGATTCTCCTCCACCACGATGCTGTGAACACTAACTCCAAGGCCGAGGGACTGATTACCTCATCTTTTGTATATAGTTCTACTGTCTTCCTATTATGTCCTAGAATCTGTATTGATAAAGCCACTGGATGGCGAAACGTCTACAATAAAGATATCCAGATGTTGCACATGTGTCTTAACTTTCATATTGTCGGTATTTTATACCTTTCTTGCACATATATATAAATGTTTTCTTAGTTTTCTCTGTATTAGGACTGAAGAAGCCACTCGTGGCGAAACGTTTCCTTTAATAAATGTCCTGAACTGTACATTAAGTGTCTTTTTCCACACACTGTCCATGTATTGTTTGTAATGGCTTGATAAAGCTCCTGGAGAGCGAAACGTTGCCACAATAAAATGTCACATTAGTTGCACTTGTGTCCTTTTACTTTACAATTTCATTGTCATTGGCTCATATTAACGTAGGATTTGTGATTTGCACCAGAGGCTAGCTTAAATGTTGTAACAATATACTGGCGTTGTTCAGAAAATTGCTAGGCTAAGCTGTCTTAAAAACTATATACATTTCAGTTAAGTTTGAGGGCTGACGGTGTACATTTTGATTCAGAGTCAAGTCAATATATGATAAAAAAGATCGCTAAACTTATCGAAGAGCTTCAAGGCTCATTTGTTCTTATCAATTCCATATCGAGCTGTGGGGTGGACTAATCAAGTACAAATTAGTGCCGCACTCTTAACTAGACACAACAATGACGGGTGAAAATAAAACAGGGCCTATTTCAGTGTTACAAATTAAAACTGTCAGTGGCTGCATAAAAATGTGTATTTGAACAGAGCACGCAACGGGTTTTTAAGGATAATAGTCGGTGCAGTAATGACTGCAATAACTTTAAGGCTGCTTGAAACTTTTTGGAGAAAAATGGGAGGCCTATGAGCAAGCATTCTCAGTATACGTGCAACAGGCTATTAAGGATAATGAACTTGTGATAGTCTCGAGCAAGCTCAGGATGAATTCTCCAAAGATGATGAGGAGTGTCACGAGGAGAAGAATGTGTATAATGATAAACTAAAGGCAATGAAAGCTATTATGCCAAGTATGTTGACTAACATTGCTGGTCCCATAGACAGCCACACGCCTGTTAATATGTTGCCCAGAATGCCCCAACTGAATTTACCAAAGTTTGCCAGAACTTTAAGAAAGTGCATTGCTTTCTGGGATTAGTTTAAAGCCCAGATAGGCAACAGAAACGATTTGTTACATCCCGTCAAATTACAGTATTTACGGTCACAGCCTGGTCCGGCTCTACCAAACCACTGACGATAATTATCAACTGGCCAAGGATCAATTAAAGTGCATGTTTGTCAACACCGAGGAAATAATGATAGCCTATGGTATCGATTGCTGGATTTAGAGACTTGTCATCATGATCGTCGGAACTTAGAGAATTTCCGCATTGAAGTTATGACTTTGGCAAAGAGCCTCGAAGATTTACACGAAAGGGGATTCAGAGAAAACTGGCTAGTACCACAGTGCACGAGTTGCATCTAAAACACCGGACGAACCGGTTCACAATACGACAGATTATTGATGGACTGGGAGATCTCGTGTTTCACCTAAACACAGGTCAGGGAAAGAAAATGCACACCAAAAGGAAAACCGTCGACCACCCTAGACACTCGAGAGACAGATCTAAAGCGCCTCCTCCCCGGGTAGGCAAACATTATGCCCAGGACAAGTCCCCAACCAAAGGGGCCAAGGGAGGAGCCACTAAGATAGTCAGTACAAGAA
>NC_069401.1:67645949-67662182 GCF_026875155.1 Cherax quadricarinatus | reverse complement strand
GTATATATGAACTTAACATCAGTTTCATTGTTTATATTTCATATTTGGATTGACTCAGCATATACAGTTTGAACTTGTGAATGACTGCATCATATATCACGGATACTCATATAGCATTGCATACAGTGTAATATATAATGTACAGAAAGAATAGTAGCATCGTCTGGTGAGGTAATGAAATAATGTAACTTTTCACCTGACAGGCAGCTGTGTAGTGAACCATGATGTAGGAGGAGGCTGGTGGTACAGACGCTGCGGTGCTGCCACACCCACTGCCCCAATTGGTAACACTGATGGTAAACACAAAGTGATGTGCTGGGCTTCCACCGTCCCGGGTGGTAACCTGCTCTTCATGGGTCTCTCGCACTTGCTTATGATGGTGCGCGAGAATGATGATACAGCCGCATAATTATCACGGAGCACCACCAAACAACATTGACCACCATCACACAACATTGACCACCACCACACAACATTGACCACCACCACACAACATTGACCACCACCACACAACATTGACCACCATCACACAACATTGACCACCACCACACAACATTGAGCACCACCACACAACATTGAGCACCACCACACAACATTGACCACCACCACACAACATTGAGCACCACAACACAACACTGACCACCACTACAACACAACACTGACCACCACTACAACACAACACTGACCACCACTACAACACAACACTGACCACCACTACAACACAACACTGACCACCACTATAACACAACACTGACCACCACTACAACACAACACTGACCACCACTACAAACACAACCACTGACCACCACTACAACACAACACTGACCACCACTACAACACAACACTGACCACCACTACAACACAACACTGACCACCACTACAACACAACACTGACCACCACTACAACACAACACTGACCAACACTACAACACAACACTGACCACCACTACAACACAACACTGACCACCACTACAATGTTTACACTGAGTTCTTATTTAAAAATACATTTGTAATTTATATATTAGTTAATGTTAATGTAGAATATAAATGTTTTTACGGAATTTTTAGTGTAGTTTCCATCTCACTTATCATTACTTTTATTAATAGATTTTTTCCCGTAAGGTTTTTTGTTTCTATAGATTGTTAATTTATACATAAGACACCTATGTTTATGTAGACATTTCATATTATTATAAAGTTTATATGTTTGTAATGTTATCCATGTTTATATAGGTTATCCATGGTCATGTTGTGTATCCGTGTTGAGGTAGAATATCCGTGTTAGCACAACTGAAGGGTTTAGCATGGCTATCAATGCACCTAGGCTGAAGTTGTGTATGTGTTAGACACACTAATGTGCTGGCTGCACATCTCAGACTCCCACACCAGTAGCATCAGTGGAAGCTGACTTCTAGGTGCACATCTCAGACTCCCACACCTGTAGCATCAGTGGTAGCTGACTTCTAGGTGCACATCTCAGACTCCCACACCAGTAGCATCAGTGGTAGCTGACTTCTAGGTGCACATCTCAGACTCCCACACCAGTAGCATCAGTGGAAGCTGACTTCTAGGTGCACATCTCAGACTCCCACACCAGTAGCATCAGTGGTAGCTGACTTCTAGGTGCACATCTCAGACTCCCACACCTGTAGCATCAGTGGTAGCTGACTTCTAGGTGCACATCTCAGACTCCCACACCAGTAGCATCAGTGGTAGCTGACTTCTAGGTGCACATCTCAGACTCCCACACCAGTAGCATCAGTGGAAGCTGACTTCTAGGTGCACATCTCAGACTCCCACACCAGTAGCATCAGTGGTAGCTGACTTCTAGGTGCACAACTCAGACTCCCACACCAGTAGCATCAGTGGTAGCTGACTTCTAGGTGCACATCTCAGACTCCCACACCAGTAGCATCAGTGGTAGCTGACTTCTAGGTGCACATCTCAGACTCCCACACCAGTAGCATCAGTGGAAGCTGACTTCTAGGTGCACATCTCAGACTCCCACACCAGTAGCATCAGTGGTAGCTGACTTCTAGGTGCACAACTCAGACTCCCACACCAGTAGCATCAGTGGTAGCTGACTTCTAGGTGCACATCTCGGACTCCCACACCAGTAGCATCAGTGGTAGCTGACTTCTAGGTGCATATCTCAGACTCCCACACCAGTAGCATCAGTGGTAGCTGACTTCTAGGTGCACATCTCAGACTCCCACGCCAGTAGCATCAGTGGTAGCTGACTTCTAGGTGCACATCTCAGACTCCCACACCAGTAGCATCAGTGGTAGCTGACTTCTAGGTGCACATCTCAGACTCCACACCAGTAGCATCAGTGGTAGCTGTCTTCTAGGTGCACATCTCAGACTCCCACACCAGTAGCATCAGTGGTAGCTGACTTCTAGGTGCACATCTCAGACTCCCACACCAGTAGCATCAGTGATAGCTGACTTCTAGGTGCACATCTCAGACTCCCACACCAGTAGCATCAGTGGTAGCTGACTTCTAGGTGCACATCTCAGACTCCACACCTGTAGCATCAGTGGTAGCTGACTTCTAGGTGCACATCTCAGACTCCCACACTAGTAACATCAGTGGTAGCTGATTTCTAGGTGCACATCTCAGAGTCCCACACCAGTAGCATCAGTGGTAGCTGACTTCTAGGTGCACATCTCAGACTCCCACACAAGTAGCATCAGTGGTAGCTGACTTCTAGGTGCACATCTCAGACTCCCACACCAGTAGCATCAGTGGTAGCTGACTTCTAGGTGCACATCTCAGACTCCCACACAAGTAGCATCAGTGGTAGCTGACTTCTAGGTGCACATCTATGACTCACACACCAGTACCATCAGTGGTAGCTGACTTCTAGGTGCACATCTATGACTCCCACAACAGTAGTGTCAGTATGGGTCGCTAGATAAGTTCCTATTTCTTACTTCCAAAATACTAACAGTGTGGGAAACTGTCTTTCTTTCTCTCTCTCTCTCTTTCTCTCTCTCTCTCTGTCTGTCTGTCTCTGTAATAATACTAGTGTGGGCCACATGCTAGAGACATCTGTCTCTCACATTCCCAGCACTTCTACCATAGTTGTTTTCCGTCATTCTCACAGCCATAGTGTTAGTGAGGACTGTCATGTAGTTCTTCTCTCTCGTACATAACACCACTGTCGGCGTGAGCCGGGCTCAAGACCAGAAGCATCTCTCTCTTACCTCTGTTGCACTACACAACATAAAAACGTAAGGAAAAAGGAGCACTGCAGCAGGCCTACTGACCCATGCTAGGCAAGATCAAGTCACATACTGGCTTAAGCAAATCAGGCTCAAATCACCTCATTCTCACATCACTTGGACTAGTGTGAGGAGCCTGCTGGAGTCTTGCCGCTCACTCATGCAAGGTCACACCTGCATCACCAGACCCTCTGCGATGCTTTTATCTATCTATAGTTTAATAAATGCAATCGAAATAAATGTGTTTTACTAACTGTATTACCTTATATATGTGTATGTGTGTGTGTACTCACCTAATTGTGGTTGCAGGGGTCGAGACTCAGCTCCTGGCCCTGCCTCTTCACCGATCGCTACTGGGTCCTCTCTCTCTCTGCTTCCTGAGCTTTGTCATACGTCTTCTTAAAACTATGTATGGTTCCTGCCTCCACTACTTCACTTGCTAGGCTATTCCACTTGCTGACAACTCTATGACTGAAGAAATACTTCCTAACGTCCCTGTGACTCGTCTGAGTCTTCAGCTTCCAGTTGTGACCCCTTGTCCTTTTGTCCCCTCTCTGGAACATCCTATGTCTGTCCACCTTGTCTATTCCCTGCAGTATCTTGTATGTCGTTATCATGTCTCCCCTGACCCTTCTGTCCTCCAGTGTCGTCAGTCCGATTTCCCTTAACCTTTCCTCATACGACATTCCCTTGAGCTCTGGGACTAGCCTTGTTGCAAACCTTTGTACTTTCTCTAACTTCTTGACGTGCTTGACCAGGTGTGGGTTCCAGACTGGTGCTGCATACTCCAGTATTGGCCTAACATACACAGTGTACAGTGTCTTGAACGATTCCTTATTAAGGTATCGGAACGCTATTCTCAGGTTTGCCAGGCTGTCATGTAGGGGGGTAATGATTAGTGGAGTATGGGGGTAAGCGGAGGGAGTCAGTAGGCAGGGGACAGGCAGGCGACGTGGTAGGAGAGATGAGTGCGGAGGTAGGTGACTACATCTTCACCTCTCATTACTCTACACTCCACTCCACACTACTCACCCTCTCACTACATGAAATAAAATAATGAATAAAATAGCAAAATAACGGGGACAGTGAATATTACTATTCTACTCAAACACAGTTTATTATTAAGTCTTTGTACAATAATATATTTGGGAACAGGAGTACATTATTGGGGTTTAGATAAATGGGGTGGTACACATAAGCAGTGAGACAGGGAATACAATTAGCTTGGCAAAACAGAATATAACTTACAATATAGTTCAGATGATAGTTCATCACAGGAACTAAGCCACAGGTCCCAAGACCTACACAGCACGAGTACTGCACCAAGCCAGTACTCTGCCCAATGCCTCCAACAGTCTCCTCCAGAGACTTCAGCAGCCTTCTCCCGAGCCCTGCACCCCAGCAGCAGCTCCGCTCGAAGTCTCAGCTCAGGAGCTCTGCACCCCAGCAGCAGCTCCGCTCGAATCTCTCTACTCAGCTGTTCCTTGGGCTTTTATGGTGGTCCAAGCACCCTCCACAACCACGTGTACGACCTGACGCCTAGGTCTGACGCCGTCAAGAACAAAAGACCTCAGACGTGGGCGTGGCTACAGACGTTTGCCAAGGCAAGGTGTGGCCATATAATTGGTTAAATTAGGTCTCCCCAGAGTCCTCACAAGCCCAGCTGAACTACATCACATCCCCCTTTCTCCTCCATTTTAAAATATCTGAGAACTAGGACAATTTGTCCTAAGTTATTAGACTATTTTAATCCTAACCCCTTAAATCTATTACAATACAAAGACAAAATTATACGTAATACTAAATTATTCCACTACATATATTTCCCTCAACCTCCTCAACTACCACAAGGCAGCATAATCAGTACACCTCGCAGTTGGCCAGCATAATAGTTGCTCTCTGGTGCAAAGCCTCCTTACCCGTCATTTCTCCTTAAACCTAAATATCGGGCTCCAGTGCCTTCCCTACTTCTACTAGAAATGCACTAGCCAATGCTAGTTACCCTTGCACGTTAACCATTGGGCCAAACCTCTCTAGTCTTCTCTGGTGTGGAGAACTGCTCCAATGGGTTGCATTCTTTCAAGTAACTGCAACTGGGCCACTTCACGACCTCCAAGGTCGCATTTTCGGCACACTTCACATGCACACTACAACATCTGAAATTCGAGACAGGGCAGGCATCGCAGGTAAGACCCTTCATTATCCTATGCCGCTACTAGGATTCACTGGCCTCATAAAACAAGGCGGCCATAATCACTGGACCGTTTTCAAGGTCACCTTATTTCAAACAGGTAACACTAACACTTCTGGCAAGTCAAAGTAGGCTGGGGACATCTCACACTCTTAATTGTCTCTCATGGCTGGCGGGACATCCCCGCATACCGGTCGTACAGGTCGACCAGCAAGGCAGGATACACCTCCATACCGCACTTGAAAACAGGCTGGTCCCAGCAGCTGGAGTCCATCTCTGCGGCTCACGTCCTTCCACATCTCCGAGGATGGCAGCTCCTTTATAGTAGATTCTCCTGTCCTGGCACACCATCCTGGATCCCTCACACACCAGTGCAGCATCACCGCCATCTCCTGAGCTAGGCAGCATCGCAGCATCACAGCACGGTCCCAACATCTCAGCATCACAGCACGGCTACAGCATCTCAGCACGGCTACAGCATCTCAGCAGCCGACATCAGCAGTAGCAGGCTATGGTCAGTTGCTCGAGGTGAGGTGAAGTCACTTCAGATCATCAACAGCAGGTGCGGTCACCCATCCCTGGCAACTGCGGGTAACTGGCGGTCCGCAGGTGATGGCCACAGAGGCTGGGTGATGCAGACAGACACCCACTACACTGGATGACAGACCAGGGAAGCAATACATCTACTGGGGCACATCAGCTGGGTGACTGGGCATATCAGCTGGGTGACTGGGCACATCAGGTGGACAGCAATCATAGGCAACTCTTCAATGGGTGACAGTTGTGGGTGAGTCTTCCAAGGCGGGCTGGGTGACTTCTCATTCCTCTGTAAATATTAAATTTCGGCCAGTAATTGCTTCCCCCAAAAGTCTCACCCAAATACTGATATTCTCCACCATTTATCTCAAACCAACAACCAACTCCACCAAATATAATATTACACCCAAACAATTACTCAGACCCACCGTCTGAAAAAAGGTCAGTTAAGGTCACTAGGATTATAATATCACACTGATATTTACTTTAACTTTACACACACAAGAAAAAAAAACGGTAGCATAACATAAGTATAACCGAGCAGTCAAAAATAAGGCACATGGGACTGGTTCCTACTATAAAAATCATAAGAACCACCACCGCTTAGACACCATGTCATGTAGGGGGTAATGATTAGTGGAATATGGGGGTAAGCGGAGGGAGTCAGTAGGCAGGGGACAGGCAGGCGACGTGGTAGGAGAGATGAGTGCAGAGGTAGGTGACTACATCTTCACCTCTCATTACTGTACACTCCACTCCACACTACTCACCCTCTCACTACATGAAATAAAATAATGAATAAAATAGCAAAATAACGGGGACAGTGAATATTACTGTTCTACTCAAACACAGTTTATCATTAAGTCCTTGTACAATAATATATTTGGGAACAGGAGTACATTATTGGGGTTTAGATAAATGGGGTGGTACACATAAGCAGTGAGACAGGGAATACAATTAGCTGGGCGAAACAGAATATAACTTACAATATAGTTCAGAGGACAGTTCACTACAGGAACTAAGCACAAGTCCCAAGACCTACACAGCACGAGTACTGCACCAAGCCAGTACTCTGCCCAATGCCTCCAACAGTCTCCTCCAGAGACTTCAGCAGCCTTCTCCCGAGCCCTGCACCCCAGCAGCAGCTCCTCTCGAAGTCTCAGCTCAGGAGCTCTGCACCCCAGCAGCAGCTCCGCTCGAATCTCTCTACTCAGCTGTTCCTTGGGCTTTTATGGTGGTCCAAGCACCCTCCACAACCACGTGTACGACCTGACGCCTAACGCCGTCAAGAACAAAAGACCTCAGACGTGGGCGTGGCTACAGACGTTTGCCATGGCAAGGTGTGACCATATAATTGGTTAAATTAGGTCTCCCCAGAGTCTTCACAAGCCCAGCTGAACTACATCACAAGGCGCCGGTATGCTGCAGCGGTTATTTGGTTGATGTGTGCCTCCGGTGATGTGCTCGGTGTTATGGTCACCCCAAGGTCTATCTCCCTGAGTGTGTGTGTGTGTGTGTGTGTGTGTGTGTGTGTGCGTGCGTGCGTGTGTGTGTGTGTACTCACCTAGTTGTACTCACCTAGTTGAGGTTGCAGGGGTCGAGTCCAAGCTCCTGGCCCCGCCTCTTCAATGATCGCTACTAGGTCACTCTCCCTGAACCGTGAGCTTTATCATACCTCTGCTTAAAGCTATGTATGGATTCTTCCTCCACTACATTGCTTCCCAAACTATTCCACTTCCCGACTACTCTGTGCCTGAAGAAATACATCCTAACATCCCTGTGATTCATCTGTGTCTTCAATTTCCAACTGTGTCCCCTTGTTGCTGTTTCCCATCTCTGGAACATCCTGTCTTTGTCCACCTTGTCAATTCCTCTCAGCATTTTGTATGTCGTTATCATGTCCCCCCTATCTCTCCTGTCCTCCAGTGTCGTCAGGTTGATTTCCCTTAACCTCTCCTCGTAGGACTTACCTCTTAGCTCTGGGACTAGTCTTGTTGCAAACCTTTGCACTTTCTCTAGTTTCTTTACGTGCTTGGCTAGGTGTGGGTTCCAAACTGGTGCTGCATACTCCAATATGGGCCTCACGTAGACGGTGTACAGGGTCCTGAACGATTCCTTATTAAGATGTCGGAATGCTGTTCTGAGGTTTGCTAGGCGCCCATATGCTGCAGCAGTTATTTGGTTGATGTGCGCTTCAGGAGATGTGCCTGGTGTTATACTCACCCCAAGATCTTTTTCCTTGAGCGAGGTCTGTAGTCTCTGGCCTCCTAGACTGTACTCCATCTGCAGTCTTCTTTGCCCTTCCACAATCTTCATGAGTTTGCACTTGGTGTGGTTGAACTCCAGGAGCCAATTGCTGGACCAGGTCTGCAGCCTGTCCAGATCCCTTTGTAGCTCTGCCTGGTCTTCGATCGTATGAATTCTTCTCATTAACTTCATGTCATCTGCGAACAGGGACACTTCAAAGTTTATTCTCTATAAGGATTACAATGCTGAGTTTACAGAAATTTGGTTATTGTTTGGTTTACATGTAGTAAAATTGTGATTACAGAGTGTACCACTAGAACGCTTAGCATGGCTAGGCATTTCGGGCATACTTAGTTTTATTCTTAATTGTAAAATATTACAAATTATGAGGTAAGTTGGTATTATGGCTAAGGGGAGATGTTGGCCGCAGTTTAACGAACTTTTTTTTATGGACCGATTACGTTCATTTTTGGTGTACTATTAGAAGGTTATATCGAGTATGCTGTGCTGAAGTTTCAATCATATCGGCCAAAAAGGAAATGAAATATGCAAAATTTACGAAAAATTGCATTTGGCAGGGCACAGTTTGTCAGTGGTACTCGGACAAGTGGTTTTGACACTTGCTGCTGCTAGAACAACTCTAATTCCATCACTTGTCGATGAGAATTCTAAAATAAACCTTATCTTCTTGCTAAAAAAAAATAAAGTTTCATAACTTTTTTGATATATTGGAAGATGTCGGCCTTGTTGTCCACATAAATCTAAAAATATTTTGGATAGTTCGGAAACACGAACGCTACCCCGTAAAACAATCATTCTCCTATGTTTGTTGTGAGAAATAAAGTCAATTCAATCATAAATAAAGCTGGTGTTCCCCTAAATAGGTAAATAAGTTACTTTCGAGATATAGGCCGCAGCGCGCGGCACCCCCGCTGCCCGGGAACAATTTTTTTCCCCGAAAAATTCGCTTTATTTTACACTTTTTCCGCGACCTACGAGTGTTTATTACAGTTAATCATTGTAAATCCGTTTTCTCTCATCACTGATGAGAGAGGGCGGACCCTCTCTTCACCTTCAGGGGAAATATCGATAGAAATTTATTCCTCGGGGCGTCATATTATGCTATATATATTTTTTGAGGTGTACTTTTTATGTTTATATGCTATTATTATATTGCATAATATCATAATAGATCAATTATGATAGATAAATAAGCCTTATAATTGATATTAGCGTGGGTATGGAATATTTTGTTGGCTGGAGGTGTCGGCCATTTTGTGCACTATTCCCAGGGGTTCCCGATTGGTTCCTTGATCACATTAGCTCCACCCACTCTGCAATGATCTCAGATGGTGAATTTGTATTATATTAGACATAAAAAGATGTACGAAAACGATAAAATAACACGGGGAAAAACGTAACGAAAACGTCAACAAAGCTGAGTCAGCGCTTCGTACGCAACATGTTGCGTCAGCGCTGTCACCATGCCTGTTATAAATGGCTGTAATTCCTTTTAGAAACATCGTACAAGGATAATAATTATACCAGCGTGTAGCCAGAAAGTTCAGCTATTTTTTGGTAACAATAACTCAGTTTTCATATATTTTCGAATTTTTTTTTGCTCCGCGCGCGGGAACCCTCAATCTCCCCTAAGTGACTTAATACTAGTTTGTGAGTTTAGCAATGTGAATGCTTTTGTTTTGGCACAGTACATAGTTTCAGTATTGGAGTATCACAGGATTCATTATTTTAAGACTGAGATTAATATTTCTGTTTATGGTCAAATGAGTGAGTGAGTGTAAGTGTGAACCACCAGGTGGTATTCGTGTAGTTAGTTGACGGGGTGTATCAGGGAGATAAGATGTTTTCTAATGGTAGTTTTGAAGGTGATGAATGTGTCTGCAGTTCTAGAGTTCTCAGGTAGGGTATTCCAGATTTTAGGGCCTTTGACATACATTGAATTTTTGTAAAGGTTTAGTCGGACACGGGGAATGTCGTAGAGATGTTTGTGTCTGGTGTTATGCCTGTGGGTTCTGTCACAACTATCAAGAAAGCGTTTTAGGTCAAGGTTGATATTAGAGTTTAAGGCCCTGTAGATAGATTGCACAGTAGTAAGTGTGGATGTACTGAACTGGGAGCAAGTTTAGATCTATGAAGAGTGGGGGGGGTGTGTTGCCAGGGGATGGGATTTAGTGATTATTCTTACTGAGCTTTTTGTTGGGTTATTATTGGCTTTAGGTGTGTTGCTGCAGTTGATCCCCAAGCACAAATAGCATAGGTGAGGTATGGATAAATAAGTGAGTGGTATAGTGTGAGAAGGGCATTTTGCGGCACTTTAGTATCGTATCTTGGAGAGGATCCCAACCGTTTTGGATACTTTTTTGGCTATATGCTGGATATGGGTGCTGAAATTCAGGTTGTTGTCAAGGTATAAGCCTAGGAATTTTCCCCATTATTTCTGGTAATTAGAGTGTTGTCAATCTTAATGTTAATTGTGCATCTCCTGCTCTGCTACCAAACATAATTTTAGTAGGTTTTGTCAGTGTTAAGCGTAAGTTAATTGGCTGTCATCCAAGTCGATATTTTAATCAGCTCCTCATTCACAATGGTGTTGAGGGTGGCAAGATTAGGGTGAGAGATGACATAAGTCGTTGTCATCAGCAAAGAGAATGGGTTTCAGGTGTTGGGATACGTTTGGAAGGTCATTGATGTATATGAGGAAGAGCAGGGGACCAAGGACACTCCCTGCGGAACTCCAGTATCAAGTGGCCGTGTTGCTGATGCTGTGTCTTTAATGGTGACGTACTGATACCTATTAGTAATGTAAGATTTGAAATAAGCAAGTGCATGGCCTCTTATACAGTAGTGATCAAGTTTGTGGAGTAAGATGTCGTGGTCTACTGTGTCAAAAGCTTTTCTTAGGTCAATAAAAATTCCTAGTGGATATTCCTTATTTTCCAATGCTGTGTAGAGCAGATCTAGCATTTTTATGATTGCATCATTAGTGCTTTTATTTTTCCTAAATCCAAACTGGCAGGGGTTGAGTATGTTTTGAGCCGTTATAATGAATACAGTCTCCTGTGCACGAGTTTCTCAAAGATTTTGGATAGCAATGGTAAGTTAGATATTGGCCTATAGTTGTTTAAGTCTGTAGGGTCACCACCTTTATGTATTGGTGTAACCCTTGCCATCTTGAGTAGTTTCGGGAAGGTGCTAGTCTCTATTGACTTGTTAAAAAGTAATGAAATAGCATGCAAAAAGGACATGGGCCTCTCGCTTGTACAGTAATGGTGGGACATGAGACAGATTCCCGAGTTATTTTTAAGTGACTTTATGATCTAAATTTGACTTCCGTGGGCTCAGTTGGTGCAAGATAGAAGGAATTAGGGAAATTTCCATTAGGTAGTCCCGGCATGGGCATTGGTATGTAGGATTTTACGGCGAGATTAGATCCTATGTTTGAGAAGAAGTCGTTTATCTTGTTAGCTGTGTCAGTGGGATGTAGTGGTGTTTCATTAGGTTTAGTTAGGACAATATTCTTGGTTTTTCTCAGTTTGTGGGTCCCTAGAATCTGAGAGAGTGTTTTCCAGGTCTTTTTTATATCTCCTCTAGTGTCTGTGAATCTACGGGAGTAGTATAGTTGTTTGGCTTTTTTTATTACTTTGGTGAGAGCTGATGAATAGTGTTTAAGAGTATCTTTGTGTATTAAGCCCTGTCTATATTGCTTTTCATATTGGTGTTTCTTGTCAATGGATTTCAGAATGGTGCTGGTTAGCCATGGGAAACCAAGCCGTTTGTTTGTGATCTGTTTTGTTTTTATAGGACAATGTTTGTTGTATAGTCTAAGTAATTTGTTAAGAAAGATGTCTGTCCAGTCATCAATACCATTGGCCTTGGAGAATTCTGTAGGCCAATCAACAGTCTCTAGGTCAGCTGTGAACTTCCTTACTGAGGCCTCGTCATGGAGTCTAAATGAGACTTTGTTGTATTCAAGTGGTGGTTTACTAATGTTTGTCAGGAGGAAGGTAGGGTAGTGGTCTGTAGTGCTATCTGTGATTATCCTGATTTAAGGGGGGCTAGTATATTGGTCCATATGTGGTCTATTTTTGGTTGCACTTGTCTCAGTGAGCCTGGTTGGTTTAGTTATTGTTGGTATGAGAAGTGTGTTGTTCATATTGTTGATGAAATCAGTTACAGGCTGATCATCTAGTAAGCCAAGGTTGATGTTGAAGTCTCCAGCTAAGAGAAGGTGGTGCTTATTCATTTGTCTGTTTGTTATTAGTGACTTTAATTTCTCACTGAAATTTGGGATGTTTGTGTGAGGTATCCGGTAAATGGCACCGATTGTTATAGGCGTCTTAAGGTTTTTTACAGTAAAATTAGCAAAAATGTAATCCCCATATTCATCACTAAAGCAAGTGGTGCTAAGACAAGATAATTGGTTAGAGTAATAGATTGCAATACCACCCTAACTTTGGGTTTTTTCTGCAGTTGTTTAATTGCTGTGTATCCTGGTAGAGGGTAGTATCTATTGTGTCCTGCTTAAGCCAGGTCTCAGTAAGAATAATGAAGGAGAAGGGTGTCTTTAGTGATTCAAGGAGTGCTAGGAGGTCATCATAGTGTTTGCTTAAGGACCTGATGTTGTAGTTAAGTACTGATAGACTTTTAGCATTGTTTAGGATAGTGGTGGCTTGTGATGCTGTGTAATAAAGGCAGTTACTTTCCAATAGGTTTTGATTGGGTGTCAGATTATGGAGGTTTAGATCAGGGTCAACGTGATCAATCATCTTCTAGGTTTAAAATTATGGTTATTTATATCCTGAGTTGTGTGTTGAGTTCTACTACTGATATCTGTAGTGGTTGGAAGTTTGGACAAGTATATAGCTAGAGTATTTTGGTCATGTAGGGTATAGTCACTACTACACATAATGAAGTTGATGTTGTCTATGTGTTGTGCTGGAATGAACTAAAGTACAACTAGGTATAAACTAGTAATACAAAAATACAAATTAAAAATAGAACAAGACTCTCACTTGTAATTGCACTAAGGTCTAATAATGACTTTTGTGGAGTCTATGTTTTGAGCTAGAGTGAGCTAAAGTACAATAGTACAATATTCCTTCCGTCATGACGTTCACAAATACCAGAAACAGCACTGATCCTAGGACTGACCCCTGTGGGACCCTGCTGGTCACAGGTGCCCACTCTGACACCTCGCCACGTACCATGACTCGCTGCTGTCTTCCTGACAAGTATTCCCTGATCCATTGTAGTGCCTTCCCTGTTATCCCTGCTTGGTCCTCCAGTTTTTGCACTAATCTCTTGTGTGGAACTGTGTCAAATGCCTTCTTGCAGTCCAAGAAAATGCATTCCACCCACTCCTCTCTCTCTTGTCTTACTGCTGTCACCATGTCATAGAACTCCAGTAGGTTTGTGACACAGGATTTCCCGTCCCTGAAACCATGTTGGTTGCTGTTGATAAGATCATCCCTTTCTAGGTGTTCCACCACTCTTCTGATAATCTTCTCCATGACTTTGCATACTATACATGTCAGTGAAACTGGTCTGTAGTTTAGTGCTTCATGTCTGTCTCCTTTTTTAAAGATTGGAACTACATTTGCTGTCTTCCATGCCTCGGGCAATCTCCCTGTTTCGATAGATGTATTGAATATTGTTGTTAGGGGTACCCATAGCACTTCTGCTCTCTCTCAGGACCCATGGAGAGATGTTATCCGGCCCCATTGCCTTTGAGGTATCTAGCTCACTCAGAAGCCTCTTCACTTCTTCCTCGGTTTTGTGTACTGTGTCCAGCACTTAGTGGTATGCCCCACCTCTCCGTCTTTCTGGAGCCCCTTCTGTCTCCTCTGTGAACACTTCTTTGAATCTCTTGTCGAGTTCCTCACATACTTCACGGTCATTTCTTGTTGTCTCTCCTCCTTCCTTCCTTAGCCTGATTACCTGGTCCTTGATTGTTGTTTTCCTTCTGATGTGGCTGTATAACAGCTTCGGGTCAGATTTGGCTTTCGCTGCTATGTCGTTTTCGTATTGTCTTATATGTTAATATTCATTTCTGGCTCTAAGACTGCTCTCCTTATTCTCCTTGGTCCTTTGCCTTCTATATTTCTTCCATCTGCTATCACACTTGGTTTTTGCCTCCCTGCACTTTTGGGTGAACCATGGGCTCATCCTGGCTTTTTCATTATTCCTGTTACCCTTGGGTACAAACCTCTCCTCAGCCTCCTTGCACATTGTTGCTACATATTCCATCATCTCATTAACTGACTTCCCTGCCAGTTCTGCGTCATATTGAACCACGTTCAGGAAGCTCCACATTCCCGTGTAATCCCCTTTCTTGTAGTTTGGCTTCATTCATCCTGGCCATCCTGCTTCCCACTCCACTTGTAGCTCTACTGTGTATTCGAAGCATAAAACCACATGCTGGGTTAGTGCTACCAGTCCTCACACACCAGGGATGGTAACCCATACTGGGTTAGTGCTACCAGTCCTCACACACCAGGGATGGTAACCCATACTGGGCTAGTGCTAGAATTCCTGACACACCAGGGATGGTAACCCATGCTGGGTTAGTGCTACCAGTTCTGACACACCAGGGATGGTAACCCGTGCTGGGTTAGTGCTACAAGTCCTCTCACACCAAGGATGGTAACACATGCTGGGTTAGTGCTACCAGTCCTCATACACCAGGGATGGTAACCAATGCTGGGTTAGTGCTACCAGTCCTTACACACCAGGGATGGTAAGTAAACCAAACTGGGTTAGTGCTACCAGTCATCACACACCATGGATGGTAACCCATGCTGGGTTAGTGCTACCAGTCCTCACACAGCAGGGATGGTAACCCATGATGGGTTAGTGCAACCAGTCCTCACACAGAAGGGATGATAATGCATCCTGTGTTAGTGCTACCAGTCCTCACACAACATGGATGGTAACACATGCTGGGTTAGTGCTACAAGTCCTCATACATCAGGGGTGGTAACCAATGCTGGGTTAGTGCTACAAGTCCTCATACATCAGGGGTGGTAACCAATGCTGGGTTAGTGTTACCAGTTCTTACACACCAGGGATAGTAAGTAACCCAAGCTGAGTTAGTGCTACCAGTCATCACACACCATGGATGGTAACCCATGCTGGGTTAGTGCTACCAGTCCTCACACAGCAGGGATAGTAACCAATGATGGGTTAGTGCTACCAGTTCTCACACAGAAAGGATGATAACCCATCCTGGGTTAGTGTTACCAGTCCTCACACACCAGGGATGGTAACCCATGCTGGGTTAGTGCTACCAGTCCTCACACACCAGGGATGGTAACACATGCTGGGTTAGTGCTACCAGTCCTCACACTCCAGGGATGGTAACCTATTCTGGGTTAGTGCTAAAAGTTGTAACACACCAGGGATGGTAACCCATGCTGGGTTAGTGCTACCAGTCCTCACACACCAGGGATGGTAACCCATGCTGGGTTAGTGCTACCAGTCCTCACACACCAGGGATGGTAACACATACTGGGATAGTGCTACCAATTCTCACACACCAGGGATGGTAACCCATGCTGTGTTAATGCTACCAGTTCTCACACACAAAGGATGGTAACCCATGCTGGGTTAGTGCTACCAGTCCTCACACACTAGGGATGGTAATACATTCTGGGTTAGTGCTAGCAGTTCTCAATCGCCAGGGATGGTAACCCATGCTGGGTTACTGCTAGCAGTCCTCACACACCAGAGATGTTAACACATGCTGGGTTAGTGTTACGAGACCTCACACATCAGGGATGATAACCCATGATGGGTTAGTGCTACAAGTCCTCACACACCAGGGATGTTAACACATGCTGGGTTAGTGTTACAAAATCTCACACATCAGGGATGATAACCCTATGGGTTAGTGTAATCATCACCCCCAGAGATTGTAAACGTACTGAGTTGTGTTATCTGTTCCTTTTAACCGGGATGGTAGCCCTGCTGGGTTAGTGTTCCAGCCTCACAAAACCCGGGGTGGTACCATTC
>NC_069401.1:67638599-67645449 GCF_026875155.1 Cherax quadricarinatus | reverse complement strand
ATTTGAATGCTTACCCTGAGAGGGGGGAATCCAAAAAACTTTGATCCGAGGAGATGGAGTCTTTGTATTATCGAGAAAAAAAAACTTGATCCAAGGAGATCATAAGAATTTCGAAACCCCATAAGGGGGGGAAATCCAAAAGCTTGATCCAAGGAGATGGAGTCTTTGATTTCGAGAAAATTTGAGCCGAGGAATTGGAGTCTTTGTATTATCGAGAAAACTTGATCTGAGGAGTTCATAAGAAAATGAAATTCGAAAAAAATTGGGATGGGGGTGAAAGTGGGAGGGGGAAACTCAAAAATTTGATCCGAGGAGATCATAAGAAAAAAAAAATTCGAAAAAATTTGGGGTGGGGGTGAAAGTGGGAGGGGCAATCCAAAAAACTTGATTCGAGGAGAGCACAATAAAATTAAAAAAAAAATCGAAAAAAATCGGAAAAAATTTCGGGGGTGCGGGGGCGATCCGGACGACGCTGCAGAAGGCGCAGCAGAAGGCGCGGGCGGGGCGCGAGGGGCGCGGCGGGGCCGGTGGGTCGGCGTGACGGGCTGGGGGGCGCGGGTGGGGGCGGGGGTCGTGGGTGGGGTCATGGGCGGGGGTCGTGGGCGGGGTCGTGGGCGGGGGTCGTGGGCGGGGGTCGTGGGCGGGGTTAAGGTCATTAGCGCATACGTGTGAAAAAGGTCATTAGCACATAGGTGTGGAAAGGGGACCGCTCAGAGGAGGAGCCACTCTGTAGAAGGGATACCTGAGCCGCCTTCATCACTACGTATATATATATAAAATATATATATATATATATATATATATATATATATATATATATATATATATTATATATATATATATTTTATATATATATATATATATATTTATATATATATATATATATATATATATACATAAAACCACAAACAAGTGGTATTTAATAAATGTTAAATTGCAGCTAGCCGGAGGATTGAACCAGTATGGTGGTGGAGCAATGCATACCTTGTTCCCAAGTTCGTTGGTTCGTATCTCCTTCTAACTGAAATTAGTGTTTGTGAACATTTCACCTGTTCTGTGAACTCTAAACATTGTAAAAATCTTTCGTTTGTTGGTTCATACAGAGAATGAGATGAAAAGCTGAGAGCCACCTGCTGGAAGGATGGCTGCCTTGGACCAAAACCTCTAACATTAGCTGGGCAGCAAGGTAGTGGTGCCCAGCAGAAAGGAAAGGTGAAAATCAGGTTCTTCAGGTACCCAGTTTTCAATCAGAATACAGGCAGGATGGCAGTGCAGTATACCTGTGAGACATGTGAGAAGGCTTTTGGGAGAAAATCCAGAATCACATGTGATGTTTGTTTCACAAAGCATCATGTCTCCTGTGCAAGAATAAATATTGCATCCAAAAACGACATCAATCTAGAAGGGTGTTTCTGTATCTGTAATAAGGATGTGGAAGTATGCACAGATATTAGGAAAGTGCTCAGGAGGTTAATAAATAATAAACATGAAACAAAGAGGATCTATTGGATAGTCTAACCAGAGTATATAGAGCGTGGGAGGATGGGAGAGGAGTAAAGTTTAATATTCAGAATGTCCAGTCTTTAACAGTTGACCCAAAAATAGACACCCAATGGAAAAAACACTGGGAAAAAAATCAGCTAGCTCAGCCCCCAGCCCTAGGGCTGACTCAGACTCAGTTCCCAGCCCTAGGGCTGACTCAGACTCAGCCCCCAGCCCTAGGGCTGACTCAGACTCAGCCCCCAGCCATAGGGCAAATCTGGCTCTGCTAAAAACTCTTCCACAGCCACCACAGCCATTGCTCCTATTACAGATGGAGTACAGGAGTCTTTTTCTGGGGAAAATGTTGGCCTCCTGAAAAGAGATGGTTGTGTCTCTGGGTTGGCTATCGAAAACTGTAGTGCAATTCTACGATCTGCATATATTGAGAATACATCCAGTACGAATTATATCCAACCGCCAAAAGCAAAATGATGCAAATTCCATGCTTGGGGCATCTGTAAGCCTGGAATATCAGGGAAAACAAATGGGACTTGCATCTTTGAGCATCCCCCCAGAAAATGCCGTGACCTTCTATCTTAAAAAGTGTGTCGTTCTACCTTGTGCAGATTCTTCCACCCTGAGATGTGCCACTCTTCGGTCCTCAAGTAACAATGTTGCAACACTAACTGCCCTGCAAACAATTTAAAAGGGACGAGGAGGTACATACCCCTCAAAACAAATCATAGTAGTTACAGTAGTTACGACAACTCCACTCCAAGTGATTTTCTAGTGGTAGGAAACGAAGAAAGAAATTGGAAAGAAATAACCAAAATAGTTGTTGGACTGGAGGCACAGCCAGTGGCCCCTCCAGACTCACAACTACTGATGCCAACAACAAAATAACCCCAACCTGCATGTAACACGACCTCTTTTATATTTGCTAATATACAGGGCCTTAAGCCATCCACCACCAACAAAATACCTTTCATCAGCGGACTTCTAAGGAAGTCTAATGCAATGTTTGCAGCCTTCACAGAGACCCACGCAAAAAATTACTTTGACATTGAAATATGGATGCCTGGGTACAATCTCTTCAGATGCGACAGAAAGAATAGGAAACAAGGGGAGGGGGTTGCCCTGTATGTCAAAGAGTCGTTGATTTGCACGGGGATACTAACACCACAAATAATGTAGTTGAAGTTCTAACAACAAAAATCGAGAACCAAAACTTAGTTATTGTGCTTGTATATAATCATCAGATGCAACTTTCCAACAGTTCAAGGAAAAGCTATCTAAAATTGACTACCGTCTGGGAAACCTTTCAGCACCATCCCCAAACATCTTGCTGCTTAGTGACTTCAATCTGTGACATACAAAATGGAAGAATGTTGCAAATAATGTTGCAGCAGAAATAATCCCTGGAGGCATCGCAAATGAAATGTCACACACACACACATGAGCTGCTGAATTTCTGCAATAAACATTCGCTAAGTCAGCAGATAGTGGAGCCAACAAGACTGGAGAACACATTTGACCTTATTTTCACAAATAGTGTGGACCTAGTAAGAAACATAATATAAAAAACAGCTAATTTTGATCATAATCTAATCGAAGTCCAGACTTACATGCACAGGAGTCCTGATCAGCAAAATGCATACAGCTATTTAACTTCAAAAAAAATTCATCAAATGCGACCAGGTAAACTATGTTCTAAATGAAACATGTTGGGCAGATATCTTAAATTACATGGACCCTAACTAGTGCCTTGTAAAGATCAACTTTCTGGTAACTGAAGTATATTCAACGCATATTCCCCTAAGAAAAAAGAAGGGAAGAAGTATACTGGAGAGAGAGAGAGATGCTCCCTCTACAGGAGAAGGCGAAGAATCACCGAGCTCTTCAAGAATGCTAGAATATCTGAAACACAGAAGGAAGTGCTCTCCAGAGAAGTGGAAAGTATTGCGCTAAAGTTAAAGGCCCCATACAGGATCCAGGAGAGACAAGAGGAGTTAAAAGTGATTAGTGAAATTGAAAGAAATTCGAAATATTCCTTTTCATATGCCAAAAACAAGGCAAAAACCACATCTAGTATAGGGCCCATGCTCACATAAGACAGATCCTACACTGATGACAACAAAGAAATGAGTGAGATATTGAAATCTCAATATTACTCTGTGTTCAGCAAGCCACTACTCAGTCTAATTATAGAGAATGCAAATATTTTTTTTCATGAATGAGCCTCAAAACCCTGTCAAAGTATGCCAAATTTCTGACATAACCCTAACTCCACTAGACTTTGAGAAAACCAGTAACAGCATGCCCATGCACTCAGCCCCAGGCCCAGACTCGTGGAACTCTGTGTTCAATAAGAACTGCAAGAAACCCCTCTCACGGGGAGATTCCACAGTCACTAAAAACAACAGATATTGCCCCACTCCATAAAGGTGGCAGCAAAGCAATAGCTAAGAACTATAAACCAATAGCTATAACGTCCCACATCGTAAAAATCTTTGAAAGAGTTCTAAGAAGCAGGATTGCAAACCACTTGGACTCCCAAGAGTTGCACAATCCAGGGCAACATGGGCTCAGAGCAGGTCGCTCCTGCCTTTCGCAATTACTGGACTACTAAGATGTGGTCTTAGATGCACTGGAAAACAAACAGAACGCAGATGTAGTATACACAGATATTGCAAAAGCCGTTGACAAGTGCAATCATGGTGTAATAGCACATAAAATGCGCGCAAAAGGGATAACTGGCAAAGTAGGCAGATGCATCTTCAACTTTCTAACAAATCGAGCACAAAGAATAGTGGTAAACAGAGTTAAATTGGAAGCTGCCATAGTAAAGAGCTCTGTTCCACAAGGCACATTACTTGCCTCTATCTTGTTCCTCATCCTTATATCAGACATAGACAGTGATGTAAACCATAGTACCGTATCATCCTTTGCAGACGATACTAGGCTCTGCATGAGAGTGTCGTCCACTGAGGACACGGCAAATCTCCAAGAAGGTATAAACTAAGTTTTCCAATGGGCAACGGAGAACAATGTGATGTTCAATGAAGAAAAAATCCAACTACTCCGTTATGGAAAACTGAAGGAAATTATAGTTATACCTGAGTATACTACAAATTCTTATCATATAATGGAGCGGAAGAGTAATATGAAAGACCTGGGAGTGGTAATGTCTGAGGATCTCAGCTTCAAGAATCACAACAACGCCACTATCACATCTGAGAGGAGACTGATAGGATGGATAATGAGACCATTCAAGACAAGAGATGAGAAGCCAGTGATGATCCTTTTTAAATCACTTGTTCTCTCTAGGCTGGAATACTGCTGTGAAACTGCAGATCAAAGGAATGTACAGAGAACCTTTACTGCACATATTAGTTGGAAACGCTTGGAAGCACTTGACTTGAACTCACTGCAGTGCAGGCGAGAGAGATTCATCATAATCTACACCTGGAAGATCCTGGAGGGACTGATCCCTAATCTGCTCATAGAAATCACTCCATACGAAAGCAAAAGACTTGGCAGGCGGTGTAACATATCCCCCAGTGAAAAGTAGGGGTGCCATTAGTACACTGAAAGAAAACACAGTAGGTGTCCAGTGCCCAAGACTGTTCAAAAGCTAGCCAGATACCTAAAGTCAGTGCCGGACTGTGGTTAGTACATTGGACTTCGTGCAGCAAGCTGTAACAGCTTCGTTGATCAGGCCGTGATCCACCCGATGGCCTGGTCACGGACAGGGCCGCGGGAGTGTTGATCCCCGGAATACCCTCCAGGTAGTTAGACCAGTGTGGTACGGTGGTAGAGCACTGTATACCAGGTTCGACGGTTCGAGTCTCCTTTGACGGTTCGAGTCTCCTTTGACGGTTCGAGTCTCCTTTGACGGTTCGAGTCTCCTTTGACGGTTCGAGTCTCCTTTGATTAGCGTTTGTGAACATATAAATATAACTAATATCAATAACAACACTACGACTAGCCGAGGATTCGAACCCATGTCGTTTTGGCCCGCCTCATGGTAAGCAAAAATCACACATGATGCTCTAACCCACGGGACCACACAATACTGCAAGAATCACGCATCCAGCAGAGCCAGGTCTTTTACCATAATCCTAGGATATACGCTGATGTTGGTGCCTCTGAGCTAATTTCATTCTAGTCCCCATTTTGTGTAATGACCTCCATATATATATATATATATATATATATATATATATATATATATATATATATATATATATATATATATATATATATATATAATATATGTAGTGCCGAATAGGCAGAACTTGCGATCTTGGCTTAAATAGCAACGCTCATCTTGCCACATAGGACAAGTGAAATTTTGTGTATGCAATAATTTCGCCATAATCATTCTGAATCTAACGAAAAAAATACATTTCACTGTGTTTGTTTAGTATTAAATTATTGTAAACAAATCTAAAATATATTTAGTTGGGTTAGGCTAAAATAAATTGCGCTTGTTATAATAAGGTTAGGTAAGTTTTCTAAGTTCCTTTTGGTGCAAAGTTACAAATTTTTACATCAACATTAATGAAAAAAATATATCTTTAAACGTATAATAGAAAATTTTAGAAGGGACTTAATTTTAAATGAGGTCTTGCTAATTGACCAGTTTTACACATTCGGCACGACAATATATATATATATAATATATATATATATATATAATATATATATATATAATTATATATATATATATATATATATATATATATATACATCAATAAAAACACTGCAACTAGCCAAGGAGTCGAGCCCATGCTGCGTCATTCCTGAGGATTGTGTGGCCCCGTGTACTAGAACGTCATGTGTTTTCGCTCACCATGAAACGGGCCAAAGCAGCATGGGTTCGAATCCTCGGCTAGTCGCAGTGTTGTTATTGATTCAATATCAGGCGTTCGTGGTTACAATAATATTAAATACTGCTCGTGGAGGTCATTACACCAAACGGGGTAGCCAGTTGTGAGTGTGGGGGAAGTTCGTGAGGCAGTAGGTAATATCAAAGGGGGTAAGGCAGCCGGGATTGATGGGATAAAGATAGAAATGTTAAAAGCAGGTGGGGATATAGTTTTGGAGTGGTTGGTGCAATTATTTAATAAATGTATGGAAGAGGTTAAGGTACCTAGGGATTGGCAGAGAGCATGCATAGTTCCTTTGTATAAAGGCAAAGGGGACAAAAGAGAGTGCAAAAATTATAGGGGGATAAGTCTGTTGAGTATACCTGGTAAAGTGTATGGTAGAGTTATTATTGAAAGAATTAAGAGTAAGACGGTGAATATGATAGCAGATGAACAAGGAGGCTTTAGGAAAGGTAGGGGGAGTGTGGACTAGGTGT
>NC_069401.1:67618599-67633599 GCF_026875155.1 Cherax quadricarinatus | reverse complement strand
AATAACCCAGCAAATTGGCGGGAAGCAAGTCATCTTCCATTTTTCCTCCTGGCATGGAAGGAATATTGAAGCAGTCATTATACAATATCAGTGATGGGCTGTTCAAATTAGATGCGTTTTTAGTTGAGGCAATAGTACACAGTTTAAAATTAGGCTCTTATACGAATGTATCAAACTGTTTTCAATGTAGGGTCACACCGAGGAATTAGTGCCAATTTTTTTTTTTGGTTTTCCTGCAGTTTCTGAAGGTTGCAGCAGAATTTGCCTCAGAATTATGACGAATGAATATCTTTGGCAGGCTTTCCTGTTGTCAGACACGTCTTCCCTTTAATGAGTTCTGTGGAAAATTGCATTTATCTGAATGTAACATTATGTACATAACAGTAAATGATAGCAAAGATAATTATTATTTATCAGTTACATAGACAAGTAGGAATTTGGGACACCTAGGTCGCAAAAAATGTCCCCATTCGATACCTACAACTGTCATATCCACAAGTTGCTCTAGACCTATTAATTACAAATGAAATATACATCACCAGGAATTCTGGTAAATATATAAATTTGTGGACTGTATATTAAAATTAATAATGATTATATACATACACATTTACATAACAGAAGGAGAATATATCTTAATATCACTCACCAATTTGACTGGAGATTAAGGTGTATCATACTCAGAAAACCTCACTGTCTATCCATGAAAATAACACTGGCCAGAGTTAAAACATAAGACTTACCTGAGGTTCCTGGAGCTCTCTTGTCCAGTCGCCTGATATCTCAAGTTATGCAGGAATGAACATCCAACAATTTCGGCTCCTATTTGAGAGGTGTCAGCCCAATTTTACCTCTGGAGCATGAAAATTCTTTCCCTTATTCACAAACGTTTTTGTTGTGCAGTTCTAACACAAAATGGCGAGTCTTGTCTGCGCAGGCACAGCTTCCCATCTCTTATAACATAATTTTTATTAAATACAGTATGGCCATCTATTTACATGTAACTACTGTTTTTCTGGAAAATGTATACAGTATTTTCCACACTGCGGCCAGGAGGAGTTCGTTGCTAAACGACTCAAATTACTCATTTGGCAATGGTGGAAGACCTGGGTACATATAGGATCTGGCATCCACACGGCGACATATTGCACAAGATTTAATCACCCTTTTTACACTTTGCCGTCCTTGTGGAATCCAGAAAGTTTCCCTAATACAATTTAAAGTATCTTGTACCCCACCATGCATTACATTTTTATGGGCATTTAGAGCAATTAAAATTGTTAGATGATCAGTTTTGGGCAGCAAGATAGGGTGTTTAGCATAATCACCAATTCAGCATTTTGTAACCTACCTCTGTACCTAATTACATTGTTCTCTAAATACAGCCCCAATTTCTCTATTATGGAACCTTTCACAATTTTTCTTTCTATTATCAGTTTAATCTCATTTCCATAGATTTCTTCTTGTACCTTCTTTATCCAATATTCAAGAGGATGTGAAAACTTATATGAGATATTCATCTTGTTTAGAAATTTAAACACCAACTTAGTTACATTGATTAGTTTGGGTAAAGAAGAATACCTATTTATGTCAATGGCTGAAGGACAAACTATTGGAGCGGTGGTCACAATAATTTCAACAGGAGCAATATACGCCTTTTGTACAGGCCAATTAGCTTTATTTTCCAACCAGCTCGGTCCTTTATACCATGATACAGCATTTACAAATTTAGCATAAGGTGAACCTCGAGACAAAAAATCAGCTGGATTCTCCTCACCAGGTATATGATTAAATGTTAACATATGCTGACCCAAACTATTATACTTCTCTTTCATCTGATTAATTTCAGCGACTCTGTTTTGTACGTACACAATTTTACTGTTTCCATTACGAATCCATTGTAAGAATACCTCATTATCAGACCAAATTACAGTGTCGCTAATATTTATCTCCTGCAACTTATTTCTTATATAATTAGCTAATTTGACACCTACATAAATGGCTGTTATTTCAAACTGAGGTAAGGTACGGGATTTTATTGGAGACAGTTTATCCTTAGACATAACAAGAGAAATAACACTATTACATTGAAGGTAAGCAACTGCTCCATATGCCAATTTTGAAGCATCACAAAAAATGTGGAGTACATTTTTCCCATTTGGATTGGCCAACTGGAGTGGGAACTCCAACATTGGAATTTTCTCATAATCACCAATTAATTCATCCCACCTGTTAATGAATTCCTCAGGTAGAATTTCATCCCAAGCACATTTAAGTTTCCATGCTTCCTGTATTAATAATTTCCCTCTTATAGTAAGGGGTGACACTAAACCTAGTGGATCAAAACATTTGGAAACTTCAGCAAGCAAAACTCTCTTAGTTAATTTATTGGGCAAACTGTAATTATTAGGTTTTAACATTAACAAATCTCTCTCAGTATCCCAAGTTAAACCCAATACATTACCACATTTTGGCACTTCATCTCCAGGGAAATCTTTACTTATTTTGTCCTTTAATTTGGACGAATTACTATTCCATTCTCTCAGAGGCATATTTGCACTTTGCATTATTTTATTAGCCTCTCCATAAGTCATTAACAGTTCCTCTTCAGTTGACGTCACACCCAGGAAAATGTCCACATAAAATTATTTGCTCATTACTTTACTCAATGGACTTTCCATACGTTTAAGGTGTGCATTTATCGTCACTTGAAGTAGGAACGGACTGGATGTAGCACCAAATAATACGCTCCTAAAGCGAAAGTTTTTCAGAGGGCTAAGTGGGTCACTAGGATTCTCAGGCCATAAGAAGCGGGTACAACCCCGGGTCAGCTCTTGAAAACCCACTCTTAGGAAAGCTTTACTTATGTCAGCCGTAAAGGCATAATTCTTCATCCTGAAATTTAATAAGATATCTCCTAATTTTTCCGTCAACGACGGACCTGTCATCAGTCATTTAAACTAGGCACATTTTTGTTACTCCTGGCACTACAATTAAACACAATCCTCAGAGGAGTGGTCTTAGAATCCTTCTTCACTCCGTGATGTGGCAAATAGTGACCATAAATTTTGGCTTGTTCAGGAGGTACCTCTTCTATAAATTTATTAATTAATTGCTCAGCAATTATATCATTATAGGCAGTCAACAATTCTGGTGTCTTACTCAGTTCGCGGAGCTGAGCCTTTAACTGCCCATATGCCATTCTGTAATTAGTGGGCAATTCTGGATGGTTCAGTCTCCACGGAAGTCGCACCCAGTATTGTCCAGATTCAAATTTTACATCTCTCAGGTATTGCTCCTGAGTAAAAGAATCGTCTGGACTTTCTTCATTTACATTTATTCCAATGCTGTCTAATTCCCACAATTTATGCACTGGCTCAACACCATCCTCTATGGAAGAATTATACTGGGGTACGATTTCATGAGTAAGACACACAGTTATGGTATTTGTAGTTTCCTCTAGTCATGAATTATTAATACGAGGAATCCTACCATACATTACATGGCCTCCTGCAGTCTTTAAAAGGGTGACACCACATTTCTTTACCATACCCTTTACAAAGGAGGCATAATAGTCACTACCTATCAAAATATTTATTGGGCCTAAAGAATCATCATTTACACCAGAAGGTGCTAAATTTACATTATATGAAAGTCTTTCTGTAGCTTTACTAAGCCCTACTGTAGATATTTTCTCTGGAAGTCTATCTACAATTACTGCATTAACACGTTTTTTCTCATTGCCCAACCTGACAGTTACATAAACAGTGTCATACAACTGAGCTCTTTTATCTGAGAGAAAACCAGATAATTTTAGAGTTATAGGATCTCCCATCTGTAGTTTCATACCATCAAGACATTAACGTTTTATGAAAGTACTTTGGGATCCTTGGTCTAATAATACATTTACATTTTTTGATTTATGTTTTTTATCATCAATTTTTACCTGTAACACAGGTAAGGCTACTTCAGTAAAACCATCATTATTAACATTAGCAGCAATTTTACATTAGCTACTGTTGTGTCAGGATTGTCAACATTATCATTTTTATCAACATTATCATATAGACCCTTACACATGACTATATGGTGTCTTCCTTTGTGACATTGATAACAGTTGTTTAATTTGGCATGACAATCCTTTACATTGTGATTACCTAGACATCTGATACATCTGCCAAGTTCCTCCAATCTTTCAACTTTATCATTCCATGAATTGTATGCACTGCAATTCTTAGTAAAATGAGTACCCTTGCAGAAAAAACAATCTCTCTTTTCTTTGCCTGGTTTCTTATTAACTGGGCTACTCTTAGGAGGGTACTTATTCTTCTTGTGTAGAATCATTATTTCTGATTCCTGCTACTTGATATGCACCTATGCAACTCTATTTAGGAAATGAATTTTGATTATTACTATTGGGACAATTTTTCTCTTTGTGAAACCTGACAGATACCTCAGAGTTATTATGTGTTGCATCTTTAAAATGAGTTGGATGGCTGGTCTGCAACTGAACAATTAATTCTTGTAGACCTAGTCTTATTTCCTCCAGACCAAAATAGCCCTTGTGATATTTGTTCGATAGCCATCGAAGTGTTTTACAGCTTAATTTATTCTGTACTATGGCACTCAATAACCAGTCTGATTCCTTCAGATTATATTTATTACTTAAAGTTTTGAGAGTGCTCTCCAGTTTAACTCTAAACTGCTGTAAACCTTTGCAAGTGTTATCTGGAGATTTTAAATTAACAATGATATTCGCTAGATCCAACCTACTTTGCTCTATATTACCATAAGTGACCTTCAACAAGTCAACTGCTTCTTTATAAGAATCATCTACATTGGGAAAGGCTTGTATGAGTATGTGAGCATCTCCTCTTACCTGTCCTTTGTGGTAAAATAATTTAGTTACACAGGCTAGGTCACTCCTGTCATGCACAGCTGCTTTAAAAATTGACCAAAATTCCTTCAAATTTTCTCCAGGATTAAATACAGGTAAACATAATTCTGGGAGTTTTGGCAAAGACATCTTATTTGTTGGAGCAGGCTGATTAACTGCCTGGTTTACACATTTTAATTTTAATACCGATTAATCATGAGATCAACTTCAGTCTCATCTACACAGTTTACTAACAAATCTCCTTCATATTTGTTGTAATATAATTTGTATGAAACATATCTATTCCCTAAAGCATCTAAATACAATTTTAAATCATCAATATTCACAGTTTCTTGATTCATTAATTCCAAACATTTATTATATGCCTAGGTTACATGACCTCTCTAGCCTGCAATGATGCTTTCTTTGCTCTATATTCCATATGTTTATATTCTACATTAATTTCCTCATTTTCAGCCATGAAGCAATGTATTAAATTCATCTTAATTAATAATACTGATTATGTACTAAGTTATGCACTTTATAAAGGTAAATAGTAAAACTTACCTTTGAATAAATCCTAGATACTTGAGCTTAGCAATTACATGTAAGAAATTATAATTTAAATTTTAAATACACATTAATAAAGTTAGCTATACTTGAGCTTAGTAATTACACATGTAAGAAAATTATAATATAAATTTTAAATACACATTAGGAATGTTAGCTACACTTGAGCTTAGTAATTACAAATGTAAGAAAATTATATAAATTTTAAATGTACATTAATACAAACTTCTAGCCAAACTTGGTTTATCGAAATTAATATTATTGAAATTAATATATATGCTTGCCAGAATTTGGCTTAGCAAAATTAATATTATACACATTAATATAATTAGTTACACTTTGCTTATCAATTACACATACACTGATATAAATCTTGGCCAGAATTGTCTTATCAAATTAATATTGTAATAATTAAAATCCACTACACATTAAGTAAATTTGTGAACTTAACTTCCACCTCCTTCTGTCATTTCACATATAATTATTAAGAAATTAACTAAATAATGACTTCACTAATTACCTCCGGTTCAAGAAGGACCAACGGGCAAATTAAATGTGGAAAATTACATTTATCTGAATGTAACATTATGTACATAACAGTAAATGATAACAAAGATAGTTATTATTTATCAGTTACATAGACAAGTAGGAATTTGGGACACCTAGGTCGCAATAAATGTCCCCATTCGATACCTACAACTGTCATATCCACAAGTTGCTCTAGACCTATTAATTACAAATGAAATATACATCACCAGGAATTCTGGTAAATATATAAATTTGTGGACTATATTAAAATTAATAATTGATTATATACACACACATTTACATAACAGAAGAGAATATATCTTTATTCACTCCCCAAATTTTGACGGGAAAATTAAAGGGTGTACATACTCAAAAACCCTCACTGCACCCATGAAAATAACACGGCCAAGTTAAAACATAAGATTACCTGAGGTTCCGGGAGCTGTCTTGTCCAGTCCCTGTACCTTAAATTATGAGGAATGAAAAACCCACCAAGGGCTCCTATTTGAGAGGTGTCAACCCAATTTTACCTCGAGCAGAAAATTTTTTCTCTTATTCAAAAACATTTTTGTTGTCGTTCAAACACAAAATGGGAGTTTTGTTGCGCAGGCACAGTTTCCCATCTTTTAAAAACTAATTTTTATTAAATACAGATGACCATCTATTTACATATAACTACTGATTTCTGGAAAATGTAACAGTTTTTTCCCAAAAGTTCATTTTAATGACCCCCCCGTTTTTTTTACAAACTTTTTAAAATTTTCCCCCTCAAGGGTTCATTTTCCTTCTTTTGTAATTTTAAAGGACACGTTGCCCCAGCGGGGGATATACATCCCAGGTTTCAAATCACTGACAATATTTATTAATTTATGTTATAGATTCATAGCAAATTTTAAGGGAATTTTTATTATTGCCACGTTTTATTTCTATTGTTTAGGCTATTCAAACCCTCAAAAGCTTGTGGGATTTATTTTAAAACTATAAATTCATCTCGTGACTATGTAGTGTCGGTGGTGGCCACTTTCGGTACCCTTTCCTTTCTCGCTCTCTCATAAAAGTAAAGGGAGCCTCTGGGTACGCCATTGCAGAACATCCTGCCTTTTTTTGCAATTTGCAAAATTCCGATGATGTGTTATTGCAACAAGAAAGGTCAAGAAAATATCATTTTACTCCCCCCGGGTTGTTTTTATCAGGTGTTTAACCGTGGGGATTGATAGTGAAGTGTGGGCCCAACCCCTTATATAGCTTCCTTGGATGCTTTACTTTCTAGTTCCTTATAATGTAGTACCGAAAGCGCTTGGAATTTCTCTTTCTTTTTAGAGTGGGTTTTTTTGCATATTTTAAATCACCTTTTTACTGGGATCTTATTGCAATATATATATATAATATATATATATATATATATATATAATATAATATATATATAATATATAATAAATATTTTATTATCACACTGGGCCCATTCCCCCCCAAGGCGGTGGGCCCCAAAAGAAAAACTTTCCCATCATTTACTCCATCACTGCCCTTGCCAGAAGGGTGCTACACTACAGTTTTTTAAAAAATGCAACATTAAAAAAACCCCTCCTTTAAGTGCGGGACTGTACTTCCCCCTCTCCAGGATCAAGTCCGGCCTGCCGGTTTTCCCCGAAACCCCGCATAAAATACTTTGCTCACACTCCAACAGCACGTCAAGATTTAAAAAACCTTTGTCCCCCCCCCCCCTCACTCCTTCAAACACCTCACGCATGCCTGTGGAAGTCCAAGCCCTTCGCACACAAAACCTCCTTTACCCCTCCCTCCAACCTTTCCTAGGCCGACCCCTACTCCGCCTTCCTTCCACTACAGACTGATACACTCTTGAGTTATTCTGTTTCGCTCCATTCTCTTCACATGTCCGAACCACCTCAACAACCCTTCCTCAGCCCTCTGGACACAGTTTTGGTAATCCCGCACCTCCTCCTAACTTCCAAACTACGAATTCTCTGCATTTATATCAAACCACACATTGCTCTCAGACATGACATCTCCACTGCCTCCAGCCTTCTCCTCGCTGCAACATTCATCACCCATGCTTCACACCCATATAAGAGCGTTGGTAAAACTATACTCTCATACATTCCCCTCTTTGCCTCCAAGGACAAAGTTCTTTGTCTCCACAGACTCCTAAGTGCACCACTCACCCTTTTTCCCTCATCAATTCTATGATTCACCTCATCTTTCATAGACCCATCCGCTGACATGTCCACTCCCAAATATCTGAATACCTTCACCTCCTCCATACTCTCTCCCTCCAATCTGATATCAAATCTTTCATCAAATAATCTTTTTGTTATCCTCATAACCTTATTCTTTCCTGTATTCACTTTCAATTTTCTTCTTTTGCATACCCTACCAAATTCATCCACCAATCTCTGCAACTTCTCTTCAGAATCTCCCAAGAGCACTGTGTCATCAGCAAAGAGCAACTGTGACAACTCCCACTTTAAGTGTGATTCTTTATCTTTTAACTCCACGCCTCTTGCCAAGACCCTCGCATTTACTTCTCTTACAACCCCATCTATAAATATATTAAACAACCACGGTGACATCACACATCCTTGTCTAAGGCCTACTTTTACTGGGAAATAATTTCACTCTTTCCTACTATATATATATATATATATATATATATTATATATATATATATATATATATATATATATATTATATATATATACATATGTATATATATATTATATATATATTTGTGAGTGTGTGTGTGTGTGTGTGCGTGTGTATGTGTGTGTGTGTGTGTGTGTGTGTGTGTGTGTGTTTGTGTGTGTGTGTGTGTGTGTGCGTGTGTATGTGTGTGTGTGTGTGTGTTTGTGTGTGTGTGTGTGTGTGTGTGTGTGTGTACTCACCTAATTGTGTTGCAGGGGTCGATACTCAGCTCCTGGCCCTGCCTCTTCACTGAGTGGTACTAGGTTATCTCTCTCCCTGCTCCATGAGCTTTATCATACCTCATCTTAAAGTTATGTATGGTTAATGCCTCCACTACCTCACTTGCTAGGTTATTACACTTCCTGACTACTCTATGACTGAGGAAAATACTTCCTAACATCCCTTTGACTCATCTGGGTCTTCAGCTTCCAACTGTGACCCCATGTTTCTGTGTCCCATCTTTGGAACATCCTGTCACAGTCCACCTCGTCTATTCCACGCAGTATTTTGTATGTTATTATCATGTCTCCCCTAACACTCCTGTGAGTGTGTGTGTGTGTGTGTGTGTGTGTGTGTGTGTGTGTGTGTGTGTACTCATCTAATTGCACTCACCTAATTGTGGTTGCAGGGGTCGAGACTCAGCTCCTGGCCTCGCCTGTTCACTGATGGCTACTAGATCCTCTCCCTCTCTCTCTGCTTCGTGTGTGTACTCACCTAGTTGTACTCACCTAGTTGAGGTTGCAGGGGTCGAGTCCAAGCTCTTGGCCCCGCCTCTTCACTGGTCGCCACTAGGTCACTCTCCCTGAACCATGAGCTTTATCGTACCTCTGCTTAAAGCTATGTATGGATCCTGCCTCCACTACATCGCTTTCCAAACTATTCCACTTCCTGACAACTCTGTGGCTGAAAAAATACTTCCTAACATCCCTGTGATTCATCTGTGTCTTTAACTTCCAACTGTGTCCCCTTCTTGCTGTGTCCCATCTCTGGAACATCCTGTCTTTGTCCACCTTGTCAATTCCTTTCAGTATTTTGTATGTCGTTATCATGTCCCCCTATCTCTCCTGTCGTCCAGTCTCGTCAGGTTGATTTCCTTTAACCTCTCCTCGTAGGACATACCTCTTAGCTCTGGGACTAGTCTTGTTGCAAACCTTTGCACTTTCTCTAGTTTCTTTACGTGCTTGGCTAGGTGTGGGTTCCAAACTGGTGAAGCATACTCCAATATGGGCTTAACGTACAGGGTGTACAGAGTCCTGAACGATTTCTTATTAAGACGTCAGAATGCTGTTCTGAGGTTTGCTAGGCGCCCATATGCTGCAGCAGTTATTTCATTGATGTGCGCTTCAGGAGATGTGCCTGGTGTTATACTCACCCCAAGATCTTTTTCCTTGAGCGAGGTTTGTAGTCTCTGGCTTCCTAGACTGTACTACGTCTGCGGTCTTCTTTGCCCTTCCCCAATCTTCATAACTTTGCACATGGGGGGTTGAACTCCAGGAGCCAATTGCTGGGCCAGGTCTGCAGCCTGTCCAGATCCCTTTTTAGTTCTGCCTTGTCTTCGTTCGAATGTAATCTTCTCATCAACTTCACGTCATCTGGAAACAGGGACACTTCGGAGTCTATTCCTTCCGTCATGTCGTTCACAAATACCAGAAACAGCACTGGTCCTAGAACTGACCCCTGTTGGACCCCGCTGCTTACAGGTGCCCACTCTGACACCTCGCCACGTACCATGACTCGCTGCTGTCTTCCTGACAAGTATTCCCTGATCCATTGTAGTGCCTTCCCTGTTATCCCTGCTTGGTCCTCCAGTTTTTGCACTAATCTCTTGAGTGGAATTGTGTCAAACGCCTTCTTGCAGTCCAAGAAAATGCAATCCACCCACCCCTCTCTCTCTTGTCTTACTGCTGTCACCATGTCATAGAACTCCAGTAGGTTTGTGACACTGGATTTCCCGTCCCTGAAACCATGTTGGTTGCTGTTGATAAGATCATTCCTTTCTAGGTGTTCCACCACTATTCTCCTGATAATCTTCTCCATGACTTTGCATACTATACAAGTCAGTGACACTGGTCTATAGTTTAGTGCTTAATGTCTGTCTCCTTTTTTAAAGTTTGGGACTACATTTGCTGTCTTCCATGCCTCAGGCAATCTCCCTGTTTCGATAGATGTATTGAATATTGTTGTTAGGGGTACACATAGCGCCTCTGCTCCCTCTCTCAATACCCATGGGGAGATGTTATCCGGCCCCATTGCCTTTGAGGTATCTAGCTCACTCAGAAGCCTCTTCACTTGTTCCTCGGTTGTGTGCACTGTGTCCTGCACTTGGTGATGTGCCCCACCTCTCCATGTGTGTGTACTCACCTAATTGTACTCACCTAATTGTGGTTGCAGGGGTCGAGACTCAGCTCCTGGCCCCGCCTCTTCACCGACCGCTACTAGGTCCTCCCTCCCCCTGCTCCATGAGCTTTATCATACCTCGTCTTAAAACTATGTATAGTTACTGCCTCCACTACATCGCTTGCCAGACGTTTCCACTTCCTAACTACTCTATGACTGAAGAAATACTTCCTAACATCCCTTTGACTCATCTGAGTCTTCAGCTTCCAATTGTGACCCCTTGTTTCTGTGTCCCATCTCTGGAACATCCTGTCTCTGTCCACCTTGTCTATTCCAGACAGTATTTTGTATGTCGTTATCATGTCTCCCCTGACCCTCCTTTCCTCCAGTGTTGTCAGACAGATTTCCATTAACCTTTCTTCATAGGACATTCCCCTTAGCTCTGGAACTAGCCTTGTTGCAAACGTTTGCACTTTCTCTAATTTCTTGACGTGTTTGACCAAGTGTGGGTTCCAAACTTGTGCTGCGTACTCCAGTATGGGCTTAACGTATGTGTTTGTGTGTGTTGTGTGTGTGTATGTGTGTGTGTGTGTGTGTGGTGTGTGTGAATTTATGTGTATGTGTGTGTGTGTGTGTGTGTGTGTGTGTGTGTGTGTGTGTGTGTGTGTGTGGTGCGTGTGTGTGTGTGCGTGTGTGTGGTGTGTGTGTGTGTATGTGTGTGTGTGCGTGTGTGTGCGTGGTGTGTGCGTGTGTGTGAGAGTGTGTGTGTGAGTGTATGTGTGTGAGAGAAAAGAGAGAGAGAGAGAGAGAGAGGAGAGAGAGAGAGAGTGTTTTGTGTGTGTGTGTGTGTGTGTGTGTGTGTGTGTGTGTGTGTGTGTGTGTGTGTGTGGTGTGTGTGTGCGTGTGTGTGAGAGAAAGTGTGTATGTGTGTGTGGGGAGAGAGTAAGTGTGAATGTGTGTGTGTGTGTGAGAGAGAGATAAAAGCGTGTGTATGTGCATGTGTGTGCGTGTGTGTGTGTGTGTGTGTGAATGTGTTTGTGTGGTGTGTGTGAATGTGTTTGTGTGAGTGTGTGTGTGTGTGTACTCACCTAATTGTAGTCACCTAATTGTGGTTGCAGGGGTCGAGACTCAGCTCCTGGCCCCGCCTCTTCACTGATCGCTACTAGGTCCTCTCCCCTCTGCTTCCTGAGCTTTGTCATACCTCTTCTTAAAACTATGTATGGTTCCTGCCTCCACTACTTCACTTGCTAGGCTATTCCACTTCTTGACGACTCCATGACTGAAGAAATACTTCCTAACGTCCCTGTGACTCGTCTGAGTCTTCAGCTTCCAGTTGTGACCCCTTGTTTCTGTGTCCCCTCTCTGGAGCGTCCTATCTCTGTCCACCTTGTCTATTTCCCGCTGTATCTTGTATGTCGTTGCCATATCTCCCCTGACACTTCTCTCCTCCAGTGTCGTTAGTCCGATTTCCCTCAACCTTTCTTCGTACGACATTCCCCTGAGATCTGGGACTAGCCTTGTTGCAAACCTTTGTACTTTCTCTAACTTCTTGTCGTGCTTTACCAGGAGTGGGTTCCAGACTGGTGCTGCATACTCCAGTATGGGCCTAACATACACAGTGTACAGTGTCTTGAACGATTTCTTTTTTAAGGTATCGGAACGCTATTCTCAGGTTTCCAGGCGCCCGTATGCTGCAGCATTTGTTTGGTTGATGTGTGCCTCCGGTGACGTGCTCGGTGTTATGGTCACCCCAAGGTCTTTCTCCCTGAGTGAGATCTGTAGTCTTTGTCCACCTAGCATATACTCTGTCTGCGGTCTTCTTTGCTCCTCCCCAATCTTCATGACTTTGCATTTGGCAGGATTGAATTCGAGAAGCCAGTTTCTGGACCCTTTGTCCAGCCTGTCCAGTTCTCTTTGCAGTCCTGCCTCATCCTTATCCGATTTAATTCTTCTCATCAACTTCACATCATCTGCAAATAGGGACACTTCATAGTCTATTCCTTCCATCATGACGTACCATGACTCGTTGCTGCCTCTCTGTCAGGTATTCCCTGATCCATTGCAGTGCCCTCTCTGTTTTATGCGCCTGATCCTCCAGCTTCTGCACTAATCTCTTGTGGGGAACTGTGTCAAAGGCCTTCATGCAGTTTAGGAAAACGCAATCAACCCATCCCTCTCTCTCGTGTCTTACTTCTGTTACCTTGTCATAAAACTGCAGGAGGTTTGTGACACAGGATTTGCCTTCCATGAACCCATGCTGATTTTCATTTATAATCTTGTTCCGTTCCAGTTGTTCCACCACTCTCCTCCTGATAATCTTCTCCATGACTTCGTCACATTAGTTGCACTTGTGTCCTTTAACTTTACATATTGTCGGTAATACTACCAACTTTATTACAATACATGTCAGAGACACAGGTCTGTAGTTTAGTGCCTCATTTCTGTTTCCTTTCTTAAATATGGGGACTACATTTGCTGTCTTCAATTTCTCAGGTAGTTGCCCAGTTTCAAGGGATGTGTTGAAGATTGTGGTTAGGGGCATGCACAGCATCTCTGCTCCTTCTCTAAGGACCCATGGGGAGATGTTGTCCGGTACCTTCGCCTTTGAGGTATCAAGGTCACTTAGCAGGTTCTGTACCTCCTCCTCGGTTGTTCGCATGTCATCGAACACTTGTTGGTATATTCCCTCTTGATGTTCCCTTCTATGCTGTCTTCCCACAGCCCTTCCTGTCTCTATTGTAAAAACTTCCTTAAATCTCCTGTTTAGATCCTCACATACCTCCTGATCATTTCTTGTGAGTTCTCCACCTTCTGTCCTCAATCTGATCACCTGCTCTTTGACTGTTGTCTTCCTTCTGATGTGGCTATAAAACAGTTTTGGATCAGTTTTGGTTTTCGATGCTATGTCATTTTCATACTGTCGCTGGGCCTCCCTCCTTACCTGTGCATACTCGTTCCTGGCTCTGCGACTGATCTCCATATTTTCGTGTGTTCTCTGCCTTCTGTACTTTTTCCATTCTCTATTGCAATTTGTTTTTGCCTCCTTACACCGTCGGGTAAACCAGGGGCTCGTTCTGGTCTTCCCATTGTTTCTGTTGCCCTTGGGAATAAACCTTTCCACTGCCTCCTTGCATTTTGTTGTTACATATTCCATCATTTCGTTTACTGGCTTTCCTGCCAATTCTCTGTCCCACAGAACGTCCTGCAGGAAGTTCCTCAACCCTATGTTGTCCCCTCTTTTATAGTCAGGATTTTCCCATTCAACTCCTGTTACTCTCTCCACTTGCAACTCTACTATGTGTTCAAAGCACAGAACCACGTGGTCACTAGCTTCTAGGGGACTCTCATACGTGATGTTTCCAATGTTTGAACTGCCCAGGGTGAACACAAGGTCCAATCTTGCTGGTTCATCCTCCCCTCTCACTCTGGTAGTGTCCTTAACATGTTGGTGCATGAGGTTTTCCAGCACCATGTCCAACATCTTGGCTTTCCATGTTTCGGGACCCCCATGTGGCTCCAGGTTTTCCCAGTCAATCTCCTTGTGGTTGAAATCCCCCATAACCAGCAACTTTGCTCTGCTGGAGTGAGCTCTTATGGCCACCTCAGCAAGTGTGTCCACCATTGCTCTGTTGCTCTCTTCATATTCCTCTCTTGGCCTCCTGCAGTTCTGTGATGGATTATACATCACTGCAAAGACCACCTTGTGCTCCCCAGACTGAAGTGTACCTACTATGTAGTCTCTTTCTCCCATCTCGTCTATGCCTTCCATTTTCTCGAATTTCCATCTGTTTTTTACGAGCAGAGCAACCCCACCTCCCCCTCTGCCCCTTCTATCTTTCCTCATGATCTGGTATCCTGGGGGAAGATTGCATCTGTTATTGTCTCCATGAGTTTTGTTTCTGTAACTGCTATGATGTCTGGGGACTTCTCATTGATTCTTTCTTGCCATTCCTCATGTTTATTCGTTAATCCATCCGTATTTGTGTTGG
>NC_069401.1:67578599-67613599 GCF_026875155.1 Cherax quadricarinatus | reverse complement strand
TTCAAGGGATGTGTTGAAGATTGTGGTTAGAGGCACACACAGCATCTCTGCTCCTTCTCTAAGGACCCATGGGGAGATGTTGTCTGGTCCCATTCCCTTTGAGGTGTCAAGGTCACTTAAGAGCTTCTTCACCTCCTCCTCAGTAGTTCGTATGTCATCCAACACTTGTTGGTATATTCCCTCTTGATGTTCCCTTCTGTGCTGTCTTCCCACAGCCCTTCCTGTGTGTGTGAATGTGTGTGTGTGAATGTGTGTGTGTTTGGTGTGAGTGTGTGTGTGTGTGTGTGTGTGTGTGTGTGTGTGTGTGTGTGTGTGTGTGTGTGTGTGTGTGTTATATGCACGCATATGTTGGACTACTAAATCCTCTTTTCCAACAGAGAAAACAAATGCTCTTTCTCAAGGGCCTCCGGTCCCCCAGGGCCCTCTCTTTCCAAGGGAGACGGGTTCCATTTCCCTGGATCTGCCCCTGGTTACAAGTCTCTTGCAGCAAAGAAACGAGCGTGTAGAACCATGATCCCTGGAGTGACGCTGATTAAGGGCACCCTGCAAGCCTACTAGCCTGCAACCCTGCCAGCCTGCCAGCGCACCAGCCAGCCAGCCTGCCAGCCTGCCAGCCTGACAGCGTGCCAGCCTTCCAGCCTGCCAGCCTGCCATCCTGCCAGCCTGCTAGCCAGCCAGCCTGCCAGCTTGCCAGCCTGCCAGTCTGCAGCCTGCCAGCTTGCCAGCCTACCAGCCAGCCAGCCTGCCAGCTTGCCAGCCTACCACCCTGCAAGCCTACCAGCCTGCCAGCCTACCAGCCTGCAATCCTACCAGCCTGCAACCCTACCAACCTGCAACCCTACCAGCCTGCAACCCAACCAGCCTGCCAGCCTACTAGCCTGCAAGCTTACCAGCCTGCACCCCTACCAGCCTTCCAGCTTACCAGCCTGCATGCCTACCAGCCTGGCAGCCTGCCAGCCTACCAACCTTCAATCCTACCAGCCTGCAAGCCTACCAGCCTCCTAGCCTACCAGCCTGCCAACCTGCCAGCATGCCAGCCTGCCAGCCTACCAGCCTACCAGCCTGCCAGCGTACCAGCCTGCAAGCCTACCAGCCTGCAAGCCTACCAGCCTGCAACCCTACCATCCTACAACCCAACCAGCCTGCCAGCCTACTAGCCTGCAAGCCTACCAGCCTGCACCCCTACCAGCCTGCCAGCTTACCAGGCTGCATGCCTACCAGCCTGCAAGCCTACCAGCCTGCCAGCCTGCCAGCCTGCCAACCTTGAATCCTACGAGCCTGCAAGCCTACCAGCCTGCAAGCCTATCAGCCTGCCAGCCTGCCAGCCTACCAGCCTGCAAGACTACCAGCCTGCCAGCCTGTCGGCCTACCAGCCTCCCATCCTGCTAACCTACCAGCCTGGCAGCCTACCAGCCTGCCAGTCTGTCAACCTGCCAGCCTGCCAACGAACCATCATGCCAGCCTGTCAGCCTACCATCCTGCCAGCCTGCCAGCCTGTCAGCCTACCAGCCAGCCAGCCTGCCAGCCTGCCAGCCTACCTCGCTGCAAGCCTTCCATCCTGCCAGCCTTCCACCATGCAAGCCTACCAGCCTGCCAACCTGCCAGCCTGCCAGCCTGCCAGCCTACCAGCCTACCAGCCTGCCAGCCTACCAGCCTGCAACCCTACCAGCCTGCAACCCTACCAACCTGCAACCCTACCAGCCTGCAACCCAACCAGCCTGCCAGCCTACTAGCCTGCAAGCCTACCAGCCTGCACCCCTACCAGCCTTCCAGCTTACCAGCCTGCATGCCTAGCAGCCTGCAAGCCTACCAGCCTGCCAGCCTGCCAGCCTACCAACCTTCAATCCTACCAGCCTGGAAGCCTACCAGCCTGCTAGCCTACCAGCCTGCCAACCTGCTAGCATGCCAGCCTGCCAGCCTACCAGCCTACCAGCCTGCCAGCCTGCCAGCCTACCAACCTGTAAGCCTACCAGCCTGCAAGCCTACCAGCCTGCAACCTTACCATCCTACAACCCAACCAGCCTGCCAGCCTACCAACCTTCAATCCTACCAGCCTGCAAGCCTACCAGCCTGCTAGCCTACCAGCCTGCCAACCTGCCAGCATGCTAGCCTGCAAGCCTGCCAGCCTATCAGCCTGCAAGCCTACCAGCCTGCAAGCCTACCAGCCTGCACCCCTACTAGCCTGCCTGCTTACCAGCCTGCATGCCTACCAGCCTGCAAGCCTACGAGCCTGCCAGCCTGCCAGCCTGCCAACCTTGAATCCTACCAGCCTGCAAGCCTACCAGCCTGCAAGCCTACCAGCCTGCCAGCCTGCCAGCCTACCAGCCTGCAAGACTACCAGCCTGCCAGCCTGTCAGCCTACCAGCCTCCCATCCTGCTAACCTACCAGCCTGCCAGCCTGCCAGCCTACCAGCCTGCCAGCCTGCCAGCCTACCACCCTGCAAGCCTACAAGCTTGCCAGCCTGCCAACCTGCCAGCCTGCCAGCCTACCAGCCTACCAGCCTAGCAGCCTACCAGCCTGCAACCCTACCAGCCTGCAACCCTACCAGCCTGCAACCCTACCAGCCTGCCAGCCTACTGGCCTGCAATCCTTCCAGCCTTCACCCCTACCAGCCTGCAGCCCTACCAACCTGCCAGCCTGCAAGCCTATCAGCCTGCAAGCCTACCAGCCTGCCAGCCTGCCAGGCTACCAACCTTCAATCCTACCAGCCTGCAAGCCTACCAGCCTGCAAGCCTACCTGCCTGCCTGCCTTCCAGCCTGCAAGAATACCAGCCTGCTAGCCTGCCATCCTACCAGCCTACCATCTTTCTAGCCTACCAGCCTGCCAGCCTACCAGCCTGCCAGTCTGCCAGCCTACTAGTCTGCCATCCTGCCAGGCTGCCATCCTGCCAGCCTGCCAGCGTACCAGCCTAAAATCCTGCCAGCCTACCAGCCTACCAACCTACCAGCCTGCAAGCCTACCAGCCAACCAATCTGCCAACCTGCCAGCTTGCCAGCCTACCAGCCTGCCAGCTTACCAGCCTGCCAGCCTACCAGCCTGCCAGTCTGCCAACCTGCCAGCCTGCCAGCCTACCAGCCTGCGAGGCTACCAGCATGCCAGCCTACCAGCCAGCCAGCCTGCCAGCCTACCAGCCTGCCAGCCTACCAGCCTGCCAGCCTACCAGCCTGCCCACCTACCAGCCTGCCAGCCTACCAGCCTGCCAATCTGCCAGCCTGCCAGCCTACCAGCCTGCCAGCCTACCAACCCGCCAGCCTACCAGCCTTCCAGCCTACCAGCCTGCCAGTCTGCCAACCTGCCAGCCTGCCAGCCTACCAGCCTGCGAGGCTACCAGCCTGCCAGCCTACCAGCCTGCCAGCCTGCCAGCCTGCCAGCCTACCAGCCTGCCAGTCTACCAGCCTACCAACCTGCCAGCCTACCAGCCTGGCAGCCTGCGAGGCTACCAGCCTGCCAGGAAATACTGTGAGTCACTACTAATTCAAGCATTTGTTGCAACAAGCAACGACACTGATGTTTGGAAACATTGCTGACGTAGAGGAGAGAGAGAGAGAGAGAGAGAGAGAGAGATAGAGAGGGAGAGAAAAAGAAAGAAAGAGAGAGAGAGAGAGAGGAAGGGAGAAAGAGTTGTTAATAAGGCTAGAGATCCTTAACCTAACCTTGTCAAACCCTGTGTAAAAAAAATAAGAGAGAGAGAGAGAGGAGAGAAAGGGAGGGGGAGGGAGGGGGAGGGAGGGGGAGGGAGGGGGAGGGAGGGGGAGGGAGGGGGGAGGGAGGGGGAGGGAGGGGAGGGGTATTAATTTTATCGCTGGAGGTAACCTCTCTTCCCGTGCACTTCATCACATAATTAAAAAGTTTTAATATTCACAGGGATCTGAAGCATTAAATAATATTGTGTCAGTGTCAGCCAGGATGTCAGTGTCAGCCAGGATGTCAGTGTCAGCCAGGATGTCAGTGTCAGCCAGGTTGTCAGTGTCAGCCAGGTTGTCAGTGCCAGCCAGGTTGTCAGTGTCAGCCAGGCTGTCAGTGTCAGCCAGGATGTCAGTGTCAGCCAGGTTGTCAGTGTCAGCCAGGTTGTCAGTGTCAGCCAGGTTGTCAGTGTCAGCCAGGGTGTCAGTGTCAGCCAGGTTGTCAGTGTCAGCCAGGTTGTCAGTGTCAGCCAGGATGTCAGTGTCAGCCAGGTTGTCAGTGTCAGCCAAGATGTCAGTATCAGCCAGGTTGTCAGCGTCAGCCAGGTTGTCAGTGTCAGCCAGGTTGTCAGTGTCAGCCAGGATGTCAGTGTCAGCCAGGTTGTCAGTGTCAGCCAGGATGTCAGTGTCAGCCAGGCTGTCAGTGTCAGCCAGGATGTCAGTGTCAGCCAGGATGTCAGTGTCAGCCAGGATGTCAGTGTCAACCAGGTTGTCAGTGTCAGCCAGGATGTCAGTGTCAGCCAGGATGTCAGTGTCAGTCAGTATGTCAGTGTCAGCCAGGTTGTCAGTGTCAGCCAGGTTGTGTCAACCATGATGCCGTTGTCAGCCAGAATGTCAGTGTCAGCCACGTTGTCAGTGTCAGCCAGGTTGTCAGTGTCAGCCAGGATGTCAGTGTCAGCCAGGCTGTCAGTGTCAGCCAGGATGTCAGTGTCAGCCAGGATGTCAGTGTCAGCCAGGATGTCAGTGTCAACCAGGTTGTCAGTGTCAGCCAGGATGTCAGTGTCAGCCAGGATGTCAGTGTCAGTCAGTATGTCAGTGTCAGCCAGGTTGTCAGTGTCAGCCAGGTTGTGTCAACCATGATGCCGTTGTCAGCCAGAATGTCAGTGTCAGCCACGTTGTCAGTGTCAGCCAGGTTGTCAGTGTCAGCCAGGATGTCAGTGTCAGCCAGGCTGTCAGTGTCAGCCAGGATGTCAGTGTCAGCCAGGATGTCAGTGTCAGCCAGGATGTCAGTGTCAACCAGGTTGTCAGTGTCAGCCAGGATGTCAGTGTCAGCCAGGATGTCAGTGTCAGTCAGTATGTCAGTGTCAGCCAGGTTGTCAGTGTCAGCCAGGATGTCAGTGTCAGTGTGAACGCGATTTATTGGTAGCTGGAAGAGGGGCGGGTGAATGATAAACGTCTTCGGAGGCTTATTTACTTAATTAGTAATGTAGTGGTGGGTACACAGGCTTGTGCGTTGTGCCCATGGCCGGGAAGGCCATCCCACGAGAGGAGAGAGCTAGTAGGCCTTCTGTCTTTCTGCTAATCCGCTGAGAGAGTGAGTGAGTGTGGGACCAGCTTCCCACAGACCTGGGCAGGTCCAGAGGGCAGCACCTTAATGGCGTGAAATATGAACTAAGCTGGCAGACAGCATAGGCTGTCTGTGCAGACAGCACAGGCCGTCTACATCCGCTCGGCCACCTGCCTCGCGTCCGACAATACTGGTGGTAAAAAAAAAAATCGGTCTCTCTCTCGTAGGAACAGGGCACAGAACGTTTGGTGTAACTGGTAGCTGGGTAAATGATACGTCTTCGAAGGCTTCTTACTTTATTTGTAAAGTCGTGGTGGGTACACAGGCTTGTGTGTTGTGCCCATGGCCGGGAAGGCCATCCCACGAGAGGAGAGAGCTACTAGTAGGCCTTCTGTCTTGCTGCTTGGCCGCTGAGAGTGAGTGTGGGCCCAGCATCCCACAGCCTTGGGCAGGCCCAGAGGGCAGCACTTTAGTGGCGCAAAATATGGACTAAGCTGGCAGACAGCATAGGCTGTCTGTGTAGACAGTACAGGCTGTCTACATACGCTTGGCCACCTACCACATGGTCGTCCCGACCATGTCTGGCGGAAAAAGAAAACTCGGTCTCTCTCTCGGAGAAACAGGGCACAGAACACAAAATAAAAAAAAACGTATATATACATATGGACATGGAAATAAAACTTCCTACAGGGAGGGAAGAAGAAAACATGTGGGGTGTGCTAAACATCGTGGTCATAGGCAGTGAGCGTCGAGGGGCATCAGTGCACGCCTTCCTGCGTCTGGACAGATACTGCAACACAGGAGACATCGCTGCGGCTGAGCTGTGACGTAACAGGGTACGGTCTCCTCTGGAATGGTGAAGCAGTCATCGTAGGAGTCGCTGCAGGCTTTCACTCAACCTGAGGCACGACATGCTGGTGCCCTCGAGTGAGGCGTCAACAAACTCGGCAACTGGGCAGGACTTCTGGCAAGCGACTCAGGAGGACACTTCTCGACTGGTACTGTCGCTGGGCTGTCACTGCCGGCGAGCGTGGAGCGAGTCGTGGAGCGAGTCGTGGCAGAGACGACTGGGCGAAACATCTGGGAGTCGTAACATCATACACCAGAGTGCAGTGAGCGAGCTAGCAGTCAAAGTGACATCATCTTCGTGCAGGCTGCTCACTGAAGCTTGTGACACGAGGCTGACACAGCGCCTGCCGACAGGGCTTACTGCAGCTTAACAAGTGTCATTCTCTCGGCAATTGGAGTTATAGCAGAGGTTAGTCTAAGCATCCCCAGATTTGTTTCTCTACATATAACTGCACTCTGAATGTCAGGAGGTGAAGTGAAACAAATCTCGATGGGAATCGTAACAGGTACGATTCTGCAGAACATCTATGAGCAACGAGCATATGAGCTTTCTGTACAAAGTGGCTCAAACGCTCAGAGCTGACTGATATCAGCTCTCAAACGCGCTGGTCACACCCGGGTGACTAACACAAGGTGCTACACAAGGGTCTGACCGTAGACCTCACTGGACACACGGAAAACTTTAAACACACCCACAATACATGTGGTACAACATGGTTTAACTAGCAAATGATGCTTTTCTGTGCACAAAACTGACACTAAGCCATACACTAACATATGAGAACGCTGACTGAGAGGAATTAATTAACACACGACATATATCTTCTCTCAATTTTCTCAACATTACTGAAATAATTACTAGAACACTCGATGTGACATCATGTGATGTCAGGCATGACGTCGCGAGGTGACGTCAGCAGCACTGTTACGTCAGCAGACATCTCAATGTGACGTCAGCAGACATCTCGAGGTGACGTCAGCAGACATCTCGAGGTGACATCAGCAGACATCGTGATGTCATGTGATGCGGGCAGCATCGTCGGTGATGCCAATATGATGCGGGCAGCAGACCACAGCATGAGGCCTGGGACATCTGGCTTGGTAACCCACGTGGCTTGTAGATCCACGTGACATTGCCCACACCCCATGTGGCATCATGATCTACGTGGCATGCTGATCCATGTGGCTTGCTGATCCACGTGGCTTGCTGATACACGTGGCATGCTGATCCACATGGCTTGCTGATCCACATGGTTTGTTGTGCCACTTGGCTTCCTGATCCACGTGGCTTGCTGATCCACGTGGCTTCGAGTGGCCTCAGGCACTCGGATACACAGCTCTGGTAATGAATTCACTCAAAAAACAGCAAAAAACACGGCAGAGGGAGTGATGACGTGGTGGTGTATGGTAGTGTGGTGGCGAGGAGCGTGGGTGAGTGTATGGCGAGGGAGCATCTGGCCACTTCTTCCTCTCAAACCCATAACACAGCAAAATACTCACACTGGACACACAAATCACCACAAAACTCACCTCTGGCTTGCTGAAACAGCTGTGCTGAGCTGAACAACAACAGGAGAGCATACAAGTGACGCTGAAAACGTGACTTGAGAAACAGCGTGGGACGCTAGTAGCGTGGGGTCACTGGGACACCACTTACAATTTTCGAAGAAATTCGGCAAATTTCGGCTAGATCCTGCCTGTACCTGTGTCTGGATGCTCAAACGTGCAGACAAGACATCAGGATAACTCGTTGACAAACGGATGCGTCTTGCATGGGGTGATGAAGTGAAGAGGACTTCATTCCTTCCTTCCTCACTCCGGGCAAACACAACTGCTGCGACCTCCGCTTCCCACGATTCATAACGAGATTATTTGGTAGGCTGAAAGTGGGGTGTGAATTATAGACGTCTTCCCGAGACTTCTTTGTTTATTTGTAATGTCGTGATGGGTACACAGGCTTGTGTGATTGAGCCCATGGCCGGGGAGGCCATCCCACGAGAGGAGAGAACTCGTAAGCCTTCTGTCTCGCTGCTTGGCCGCTGAGAGAGAGTGAGCATGTGAGACCAGCATCCCACAGACTTGGGCAGGCCCAGAGAGCAGCACTTTAGTGGCGCGAAATATGGGCTAAGCTGGCAGACAGCATAGGCTGTCTGTGCAGACAGTACAGGCTGTCTACATAAGCCAGGATGTCAGTGTCAGCCAGGTTGTCACCATCAGCCAGGATGTCAGTGTCAGCCAGAATGTCAGTGTCAGCCAGGTTGTCAGTGTCATCAGGGATGTCAGTGTCAGTGAGGTTGTCAGTGTCAGCAGGTTGTCAGTGTCAACTAGGATGTCAGTGTCAGTGAGGTTGTCAGTGTCAGCCAGGATGTCAGTGTCAGCGAGGCTGTCAGTGTCTGCCAAGTTGTCAGTGTCAGCAGGTTGTCAGTGTCAGCAAGGTTATCAATGTCAGCCAGGTTGTCAGTAGTGACAGCGAGTTTGTCAGTTTCAGCCAGGTTGTCATTGTCAGCCAGGTTGTCAGAGTCAGCCAGATTGACAGTGTCAGCCAGGTTGTCAGTGTCAGCCAGGTTGTCAGTAGTGTCAACGAGGTTGTCAGTGTCAGCCAGGTTGTCACTGTAAATGAGGTTGTCATTGTCATCCAGATGTCAGTGTCAGTGAGTTTGTCTGTGTCAGCGAAGTTGTCTATGCAAGCGAGGTTGTCTGTGTCAGCGAACTTGTAAGTGTCAGCGACGTTGTCAGTGTCAGCGAGGTTGTCAGCGTCAGCGAGGCTGTCAGTGTCAGCAAGGAGGTCAGTGTCAGTGAGGCTGTCAGTGTCAGCCAGGTTGTCAGTGTCAGCAGGTTGTCAGTGTCAACTAGGATGTCAGTGTCAGCGAGGTTGTCTGTGTAAACGAGGTTTTCAGTGTCAGCGAGGTTGTGAGTGTCAGCGAGGTTACCTGTGTCAGCGAGGTTGTCTGTGTCAGCGAGGTTGCCAGTGCCAGCGAGGTTGTCTGCGTCAGCGAGGTTGTCAAAGTCAGCGAGATTTTCAGAGTCAGCGAGGTTGTCAGTGTCAGCGAGGTTTTCAGTATCAGCGAGGTTGTCTGTGTCAGTGAGGTTGTCTGTGTCAGAGAGGTTGTCAGTGCCAGCGAGGCTGTCAGTGTCAGCGAAGTTGTCTGTGTCAGCGACGTTGTCAGTGTCAGCGAGGTTGTCAGTGTCAGCGAGGTTTTCAGTGTCAGCGATTTTGTCTGTGTCAGCGAGGTAGTCTGTGTCACCGAGGTTGTCAGTGCCAGCAAGGCTGTCAGTGTCAGCGAGGTTGTCTGTGTCAACGAGGTTGCCTAGTGTCATTGAGGTTGTCTGTGTCAGCTAAGTTGTCAGTGTCAGCGAGGTTGTCAGTGTCAGAGAGGTTGTTTGTGTAAGAGACGTAGTCTTGTGTCAGCGAGGCTGTCTTGTGTCAGCAAGGTTGTCTGTTTCAGAGAGGTTGTCAGTGTCAGCGAGGTTGTCAGTGTCAGCGAGGTTGTCTTGTGTCAGCGAGGTTGTCTGTGTCAGCGAGGTTGTCAGTGTCAGCGAGGTTGTGAGTGTCAGAGAGGTTGTCAGTGTCAGCTAGGTTGTCTGTGTCAGCGAGGTTTTCAGTCTCAGCGAGGTTGTCAGTGTCAGCGAGTTTTTCAGTGTCAGCGAGGTTGTGTGTGTCAGCGAGGTTGTCAGTGTCAGCGAGGCTGTCTGTGTCAGCGAGGTTGTCAGTGCCAGCAAGGTTGTCTGAGTCAGCGAAGTTGTCTTGTCTCAGCGAGGCTGTCTTGTGTCAGCGAGGTTGTCTGTGTCAGCGAGGTTGTCTGAGTCAGCGAGGTTCTCAGTGTCAGCGAGGTTGTCAGTGTCAGCGAGGTTGTCTTGTGTCAGCGAGGTTGTCTGTGTCAGCGAGGTCGTCAGTGTCAGCGAGGTTGTCAGTGTCACCGAGGTTGTCTTGTGTCAGCGAGCTTGTCAGTGTCAGCGAGGTTGTGAGTGTCAGCGAGGTTGTGAGTGTCTGCGAATTTGTCTTGTGTCAGCGAGGATGTCTTTTGTCAGCGAGGTTGTCTGCGCCAGCGAAGTCGTGGGTGTCAGCGAGGTTGTCAGTGTCAGCGAGGCTGTCTGTGTCAGCGAGGTTGCGAGTGCCAGCAAGGTTGTCTGTGTCAGCGAATTTTGTCTTGTCTCAGCGAGGTTGTCTTATGTCAGCGAAGTTGTCTGTGTCAGCGAGGTTGTCTGTGTCAGCGAGGTTGCCAGTGTCAGCGAGGTTGTCTGTGTCTGCGAATTTGTCTTGAGTCAGGGAGGTTTGTCTTGTGTCCAGCGAGGTTGTCAGTATCGCGGGGGTCGTCAGTGTCAGCGAGGTGGTCAGTGTCAGCGAGGTTGTGTCAGGAAGGTTGTCAATTGTCAGCGAGGTTGTCTCTGTCAGCGAGGTTTTCAGTGTCAGCGAGGTTGCCAGTGTCAGCGAGATTGTCAGTGTCAGCAGGTTGTCTGTGTCAGCAAGCTTATCAGTGTCAGACAGGTTGTTAGTAGTGACAGCTGGGTTGTGAGTGTCAGCGAGGATGTCTGTGAAAGCCAGATTGTCAGTATCAGCGAGGTTGTCAGTGTCAGCGAGGTAGTTTTGTGTCAGAGAGATTGTCTGTGTCAGCCAGGTTGTCAGTGTCAACGAAGTTGTCTGTGTCAGCGAGGTTGTCAGTGTCAGAGAGGTTGTTTGTGTAAGAGACGTAGTCTTGTGTCAGCGAGGCTGTCTTGTGTCAGCAAGGTTGTCTGTTTCAGAGAGGTTGTCAGTGTCAGCGAGGTTGTCAGTGTCAGCGAGGTTGTCTTGTGTCAGCGAGGTTGTCTGTGTCAGCGAGGTTGTCAGTGTCAGCGAGGTTGTGAGTGTCAGAGAGGTTGTCAGTGTCAGCTAGGTTGTCTGTGTCAGCGAGGTTTTCAGTGTCAGCGAGGTTGTCAGTGTCAGCGAGTTTTTCAGTGTCAGCGAGGTTGTGTGTGTCAGCGAGGTTGTCAGTGTCAGCGAGGCTGTCTGTGTCAGCGAGGTTGTCAGTGCCAGCAAGGTTGTCTGAGTCAGCGACGTTGTCTTGTCTCAGCGAGGCTGTCTTGTGTCAGCGAGGTTGTCTGTGTCAGCGAGGTTGTCTGAGTCAGCGAGGTTCTCTGTGTCAGCGAGGTTGTCAGTGTCAGCGAGGTTGTCTTGTGTCAGCGAGGTTGTCTGTGTCAGCGAGGTCGTCAGTGTCAGCGAGGTTGTCAGTGTCACCGAGGTTGTCTTGTGTCAGCGAGCTTGTCAGTGTCAGCGAGGTTGTGAGTGTCAGCGAGGTTGTGTCTGCGAATTTGTCTTGTGTCAGCGAGGATGTCTTTTGTCAGCGAGGTTGTCTGCGCCAGCGAAGTCGTGGGTGTCAGCGAGGTTGTCAGTGTCAGCGAGGTTGTCTGTGTCAGCGAGGTTTTCAATGTCAGCGAGGTTGTCAGTGTCACCGAGGTTATCAGTGTCAGCGAGTTTTTCAGTGTCATCGAGGTTGTCTGTGTCAGCGAGGTTGTCAGTGTCAGCGAGGCTGTCTGTGTCAGCGAGGTTGCGAGTGCCAGCAAGGTTGTCTGTGTCAGCGAAGTTGTCTTGTCTCAGCGAGGTTGTCTTATGTCAGCGAAGTTGTCTGTGTCAGCGAGGTTGTCTGTGTCAGCAAGGTTGCCAGTGTCAGCGAGGTTGTCTGTGTCTGCGAATTTGTCTTGAGTCAGGGAGGTTGTCTTGTGTCAGCGAGGTTGTCAGTATCAGCGAGGTCGTCAGTGTCAGCGAGGTGGTCAGTGTCAGCGAGGTTGTGTCAGGAAGGTTGTCAATTGTCAGCGAGGTTGTCTCTGTCAGCGAGGTTTTCAGTGTCAGCGAGGTTGCCAGTGTCAGCGAGATTGTCAGTGTCAGCAGGTTGTCTGTGTCAGCAAGCTTATCAGTGTCAGACAGGTTGTTAGTAGTGACAGCTGGGTTGTGAGTGTCAGCGAGGATGTCTGTGAAAGCCAGATTGTCAGTATCAGCGAGGTTGTCAGTGTCAGCGAGGTAGTTTTGTGTCAGAGAGATTGTCTGTGTCAGCCAGGTTGTCAGTGTCAACGAAGTTGTCTGTGTCAGCGAGGTTGTCTGTGTCAGCGAGTTTCTCTTGTGTCAGCGAGGTTCTCATGTGTCAGCGAGGTTGCCAGTATCAGCGAGGTTGTCAGTGTCAACGAGGTTGTCTAGTGTCAGCGAGGTTGTCTGTGTCAGCGAGGTTGTCAGTGTCAGCGAGGTTGTCAGTGTCAGCAAGGTTGTCAGTGTCAGACAAGTTATCAGTGTCAGCGAGGTTGTCACTGTCAGCAAGCTTATCAGTGTCAGCCAGATTGTCAGTAGTGACAGTGAGGTTGCCAGTGTTAGCGAGGTTGTCAGTGTCAGATAGGTTGTCTGTGCCTGCCACTTTGTGACACCGAGGTTGTCAGTGTCACGCAGGTTGTATGTGTCAGCCAACTTGTCAGTGTCAACGAGGTTGTCAGTGTCAGCAAGGTTGTCAGTGTCAGCGAGGTTGTCTTGTGTCAGCGTGGTTGTCTGTGTCACCGAGGTTGTCAGTGTCAGCGAAGTTGTCAGTGTCAGCAGGTTGTCAGTGTCAGCAAGGTTTTCAGTGTCAGCCAGGTTGTCAGTAGTGGCATCAAGGTTGTTAGTGTCAGTGAGGTTGTCAGTGTCAGCCAGGTTGTCAGTGTCAGCGAGGTTGTCTGTGCCAGCCAGGTTGTCAGTGTCAGCGAGGTTGCCAGTGTCAGCCAGGTTGTCAATATCAGCCAAGATATCAGTAATGTCAGCGATGTTGTCTGTCAGCGAGATTGTCAGTGTCAGCGAGGTTTTTCAGTGTCAGCCAGGTTGTCAGTAGTGGCATCAAGGTTGTTAGTGTCAGTGAGGTTGTCAGTGTCAGCCAGGTTGTCAGTGTCAACGAGGTTGTCTGTGTCAGCGAGGTTGTCAGTGTCAGCGAGGATGTTTGTGTCAGCAAAGTTGTCTGTCTCAGCGAGATTGTCAGTTTCAGCGAGGTTGTCTGTGTCAGCGAGGTTGTCATTGTCAGCAAGGTTGTCTGTGTCAGCGAAATTGTCAGTGTCAGCTAGGTTGTCTGTGTCAGCGAGGTTGCCTGCGTCAGCGAGGTTGTCAGTGCCTGCCCAGTTGCCTGTGTAATCGAGGTTGCCAATGTCAGGCAGGTTGTATGTGTCAGCCAATTTGTCAGTGTCAGTGAGGTTGTCAGTATCAGCCAGGTTTTCTGTGTCAGCGAGTTTGTCTTGTGTCAGCGAGGTTGTCATGTGTCAGCGAGGTTGTCAGTATCAGCGAGGTTGTCAGTGTAAGCGAGTTTGTCAGTGTCAGCAAGGTTGTTAGTATCAGCGAGGTTGCCTTGTGTCAGCGAGGTTGTCTGTGTCAGCGATGTTGTCAGTGTCAGCGAGGTTTTTAGTGTCAGCGAGGTTGTCAGTGTCAGCCAGTTTGTCAGTGTCAGCGAGGTTGTCTCTGCCAGCCAGGTTGTCAGTGTCAGCGAGTTTGTCAGTGTCAGGCAGGTTTTCAGTGTCAGCGAGGTTGTCAGCGTCAGCCAGGTTGTCTGTGTCAGAGAGTTTGTCTTGTGTCAGCGAGGTTGTCAGTGTCAGCGAGGTTGTCAGAATCAGCGAGGTTATCAGTGTCAGCGAGGTTGTCAGTGTCAGCGAGGTTGTCAGTGTCAGCTAGGTTGTCTAGTGTCAGCGAGGTTGTCTGTGTCAGCGATTTTGTCAGTGTCAGCGAGGTTGACGTTGTCAGCAAGGTTGTCAGTGTCAGCCAAGTTATCAGTGTCAGCGAGGTTGTCACTGTCAGCAAGGTTATCAGTGTCAGCCAGTTTGTCAGTAGTGACAGCGAGGTTGCCAGTGTTAGCGAGGTTGTCAGTGACAGCCAGGTTGTCAGTGTAAGATAGGTTGTCTGTGCCGGCCACTTTGTCAGTGTCAACGAGGTTGTCAGTGTCAGCAAGGTTGTCAGTGTCAGCGAGGTTGTCTTGTGTTAGCGAGGTTGTCTGTGTCACCGAGGTTATCAGTGTCAGCGGAGTTGTCATTGTCAGCAGGTTGTCAGTGTCAGCAAGGTTATCAATGTCAGCCAGGTTGTTAGTAGTGACAGCGATGTTGTCAGAGTCAGCGAGGTTGTCAGTGTCAGCGAGGTTGTCAGTGTCAGCAGGTTGTCAGTGTCAGCAAAGTTATCAGTGTCAACATGTTTGTCAGTAGTGACAGCAAGGTTGTCAGTGTCAGTGAGGTTGTCAGTGTCAGCCAGGTTGTCAGTGTCAGCGAGGTTGTTTGTGCCAGCCAGGTTGTCAATGTCAGCGAGGTTGCCAGTGTCAGCCAGGTTGTATGTGTCAGCTAACTTGTCAGCGTCATCCAGGTTGTCATTGTCAGCGTCAGCCAGATATTCAGTGCCAGCCAATTTGTCAGTGTCAGCCAGGTTGTCAATATCAGCCAAGTTGTCAGTAATGTCAACGATGTTGTCTGTGTCAGCGAGTTTGTCAGTGTCAGCGAGATTTTTCAGTGTCAGCGAGGTTATCAGTGTCAGCGAGGTTGTCAGTGTGAGCGAGGTTTTCAGAGTCAGCGAGGTTGTCTGCGTCAGCGAGGTTGTCTGTGTCAGCGAGGTTTTCAGTGTCAGCGAGGTTTTCAGTGTCAGCGAGGTTGTCTGTGTCAGCGAGGTTGTCTTGTGTCACGGAGGTTGTTTGTGTCACCGAAGTTGTCAGTGTCAGCGAGGATGTTTGTGTCAGCAAAGTTGTCTGTCTCAGCGAGGTTGCTGTCAGCGAGGTTGTCAGTGTCAGCAAGGTTGTCTGTGTCAGCGAGATTGTCTGCGTCAGCGACGTTGTCTCTGTCAGCGAGGTTGTCAGTGTCAGCCAGGTTGCCAGTGTCAGCGAGGTTGTCAGTGCCTGCCCGGTCGCCAGTGTCATCGAGGTTGCCAATGTCAGGCATGTTGTATGTGTCAGCCAACTTGTCAGTGTCAGCGAGGTTGTCTGTGCCAGCCAGGTTGTCAGTGTCTGCGAGATTGTCAGTGTCAGGCATGTTGTACGTGTCAGCGAAGTTGTCAGTGTCAGCGAGGTTGTCTTGTGCCAACGAGGTTGTCTGTGTCAACGAGGTTGTCCGTGTCAGCAGGTGGTCAGTGTCAGCAAGGTTATCAGTGTCAGCCAGACTGTCAGTAGTGCCAGCGAGGTTGTCAGTGTAAGATATGTTGTCAGTGTCAGCGAGGTTGTCTGTGTCAGCGAGGTTGTCTAGTGTCAGCGAGGTTGTCTGTGTCAGTGAGGTTGTCAGTGTCAGCGAGGTTGTCAGTGTCAGCCAGGTTGTCAGTGTCAGCCAGGTAGTCTGTGTCAGCGAGTTTGTCTTTTGTCAGCGAGGTTGTCTTGTGTCAGCGAGGTTGTCTTGTGTCAGCGAGGTTGTCAGTGTAAGCGAGGTTGTCAGTGTCAGCAAGGTTGTTAGTATCAGCGAGGTTGCCTTGTGTCAGCGAGGTTGTCTGTGTCAGCGAGGTTGTCAGTGTCAGCGAGGTTGTCAGTGTCAGCGAGGTTGTCAGTGTCAGCGAGGTTGTCAGTGTAAACGAGGTTGTCTGTGTCAACGAGGTTGTCAGTGACAGCGAAGTTGTCAGTGTCAGCAGGTTGTCAGTGTCAGCAAGGTTATCAGTGTCAGCCAGGTTGTCAGTAGCGACAGCGAAGTTGTCAGAGTCAGCGAGGTTGTCAGTTTCGGCTAGGTTTGTAGTGTCAGCAGGTTGTCAGTGTCAGCAAGGTTATCAGTGTCAGCCAGGTTGTCAGTAGTGACAGCAAGGTTGTCAGTGTCACCCAGGTTGTCATTGTCAGCCAGGTTGTCAGCGTCAGCCAGATATTCAGTGCCAGCCAGGTTGTCAGTGTCAGCCAGGTTGTCAATGTCAGCCAAGTTGTCAGTAATGTCAGCGTTGTTGTCTGTGTCAGCGAGATTGCCGGTGTCAGCGAGGTTTTCCAGTATCAGCGAGGTTATCAGTGTCAGCGAGGTTGTCCGTGTCAACGAGGTTGTCAATGTGAGCGAGGTTTTCAGTGTCAGCGAGGTTGTCTGCGTCAGCGAGGTTGTCTGTGTCAGCGAGGTTGTCAGTGTCAGCGAGGATGTATTGTGTCACGGAGGTTGATTGTATCAGCAAGGTTGTCAGTGTCAGCGAGGTTGTCTGTGTCAGCGATGTTGTCAGTGCCCGCTAGGTGGTTTGTGTCAGAGAGGTTGTCTGCGTCAGCGAGGTTGTCTGTGTCAGCGAGGTTGTCAGTGCCTGCCCGGTTGCCAGAGTCAGGCAGGTTGTATGTGTCAGCCAATTTGTCAGTGTCAGCGAGGTTGTCAGTGTCAGTGAGGTTGTGAGTGTCAGCGAGGTTGTCAGTGTCAGCCAGTTTGTCTATGTCAGCGAGTTTGTCTTGTGTCAGCGAGGTTGTCTTGTGTCAACGAGGTTGTCAGTGTCAGCGAGGTTGTCAGTGTAAGCGAGGTTGTCAGTGTCAGCAACGTTGTTAGTATCAGCGAGGTTGCCTTGTGTCAGCGAGGTTGTCTTGTGTCAGCGGGTTGTCAGTGTCAGGGGAGTTGTCAGTGGTCCAGCGAGGTTTTTCAGTGTCAGCGAGGTTGTCATTAGTGGAGGAGGTTGTCAGTGTCAACCAGGTTGTCATTGTCAGCCAGGTTGTCAGTGTAGCCGATTGTCAGAGTCAGCCGGTTGTCAGTGTCAACGGGTTTGTGAATGTCACCCGGGGGTTTTGTCATTTAGTGTCTGCGAAGTTGTCAGTGTCCTTTCAGGTTGTCAGTGTCAGCGAGGTTGTCAATGTACCCAGGTTGTCTGTTGACGAGGTTGTCGTATCAGTGAGGTTGTCGAGTCAGCGGGTTGCAGTTTTCGGCGAGGTTGTCGTGTCACGAGGTTGTCTTTGTCACGGGGTTGTCTTGTGTCAGCGAGGTTGTTTGTGTTAGCTAGGTTGTCGTGTCAGCGAGGTTCCCTGTGTCCGAGGTTCCCGTGTAAAACGAGGTTGTCAGTGTCACGGGGTTTGTCTGTATCAGCGGGTTGTCAGTGTCAGCGAGGTTGTCAGTGTCAGCGGGGTTTGTAGGCAGCGAGGTTATCGGGGTCAGCGAGGTTGTCAGTGTCAGGCAGGTTTATTGTCAGCAATTGTCAGTGTCAGCGAGGTTGGGTCAGTGTCAGCGAGGTTGCCCATTGTCGTGGGGTTGTTTTTGTGTGAGCGAGGTTGTCGTGTCAGATGGTTGTCAGTCAGCGAGTTTGTCATGTCATCAGGTTGCCTGTGTCAGAAAGGTTTCAGTGTCAGCCAGGTTTCATAGTGCGGGGCGAGGTTGTCGTGTCCGCGAGGTTGTCAGTGTCGCCAGGTTGTCGTGTCAACGGGTTGTCAGTGTCAGTCGGGTTGTATGTGTCACCCAAACTTGTCGTGTCCCCAGGTTGTCATTGCAGCCGGGTTTGCATGTCAGCCAGATTGTCAGAGTCAGTTTGGTTGTCAGTGTCGACATTTTGTCAGAGTCAGCCAGGTTGTCATGTCAGAAGGTTGTCAATGTCGCCATTTTGCGTAGTGTCTCGAAGTTGTCAGTGCGTATTTTGTCAGTGTCAGCCAGGTTGTCAGTGTACAGGTTGTCAATGTCACCGGTTTTCTGTCTGAGCGGGTTGTCGTGTAGCAAATTTCTGTGCCAGCGACGTTGTCTCTGTCAACGAGGTTGTCTGTGTCACCAAATTGTCTTGCAGCGCGTTGTCATGTACGGCGGGTTTTTCAGTTTCAGGGGGGTTGTCAGTGCAGCGAGGTTGTCGTGGTCAGCGACGTTGTCAGTGTAGCGGGTTGCAGTGTCAGCGGGTTGTCATGTCAGCGGGTTGTCAGTGTCAGCGGGTTGTCAGTGTCAGCGGGGTTGTAAAGGGTGGGCTAGTTTGGGGGTGTCGCGAGGTTTGTCAGTGTCGCGAGGTTGTCTGTGCCGTGGTTGCCAAGTCAGCGGGGTTTTGTCTTGTCAGTGGGTTTTCGTGTCAGCGGGTTGTCAGTGCGGAGGTTGACGTGTAGCGAGGTTGACAGTGTCAGCAAGGTTGTCAGTGTCGGAGGATGTCAGTGTCAGCGAGGTTTTCTTGTGCCCAGCGAGGGTTGTCTTGTGTCAGCGAGTTTGTTGTGTCAGCGAAGTGGTCATTTGGCCCAACGGGGTTGCCCGTGCCCATTTGGGTTGTCTGTTATTCAGCTAGGTTGTTGTGAGCGAGGCTGTTTGTGTCAGCGAGGGTTGTCAGTGTGGGGGAGGTTGTTTTGTGTCAGCTACGTTTTTTTGTGTCGAAAGGTTGTTTGGGTGTCGGGCGGGTTGTCTGTGTCGGGGGAAGTTGTCACCCAGCGGGGGTTCAGGGGTCAGGGGGTTTGGTTTTGTGTCAGTAGGTTGTTTTTTCAGCGAGGTTGCAGTGAAGGGGAATTTGGTCATTGTCAGTGGGGTTGTTTGTGTCATGATTTTTGTTTGTGTCACGGGGTTTGTCTTGTGCAGTGACCCTTGTCTTGTGTCAGCGGGTTGTCAGTGTCAGGGAGGTTGTCAGTTTTCGGGCCGGTTGCCCGTGTCGTTTTGGTTTTTTTGTGTCGCTGGGGTTTTTCCTTGTAAGCTGGGTTTGTCAGTTTTCAGAAAGGTTGTCAGTGTCAGCGGGTTGCATTTAAAATTATTCCCCCTTTGAAAAAAGGGGTTGACCATTTTTAAAACTATCCCGGCCACGTTTTTGGGGGTTTAAAGGGTTGGAAGGGGAAACAGGGGAGGGCGGGTTTTCCCAGGAAATTTTCCCAAGTTGAAACAAGAATGTTACTGGGCTCTGGGGGAAAATTGGGGGCCCCCGGGGGGGCAGGTGGGGGCCCCTGGGGGGGGCTGGGGGCCCCCGGGGGGGAGGCTTTGGGGCCCCTGAGGCCCCAGGTGGGGGGCCCTGAGGTCGGGTGGGGCCCCTGGGGGCGGGTGATGGCCGGGGGGGCCCGGTTGGGCTTCTCTAAAAAATTGAGAATTTGAAGTCAAAAAAAACCCATTGGTAAATTTTCAAAAATCCTGTGTTTCCCCCCCGCAAAATTTTTCCGGAAAAAATTTAAACATTGGGGATTTTTTTTTTATATTTTTTTTTAATAACTATTCAAGTATTTCATTTTGGGAACCCCTTTAATTTTTTCTTTCAAAGTAAAAAAAAATTTTTTAAAAATTTAATTTTTTTTTTAGGGTTTTTGGGTTTGAAATGATTTTTTTGGGGTTTTTGTAGGCAAAATTTCAAATAAAAAGGGCCCAAAAAAAATTTTTTTTTTGCATGCTTGATTAAATATCAGTCTTGAAAACCCAAAATTGGGGTTTGATCAAAACAGCCCCTTAAAAAAAGTTTTTGGTTGTTTGATTTGCAAAAAGATTTTCCCTGGGAAAGTTACAGTAGTGGGAATTGTCAAAAATTTTATTCAAAAAAATATTCACAAAACAATTTTCACGAACAATTTTCGAAAAGTTTGTGTCTGTTAATTATTTAGAAAATTTATAAAGTTTTTCAGTTTTTTTTTTTTCCCAAAATTTTGGGCTTTATGTATAATTTTAAAATTTTGTTGCTTTTTGCTGAAAAATTTCTTTAATGTTTTGGGCCCCCGAACCAATATTCCAAAACCGAACCTTTCCCCTTCCCTTTCCCTTAAAGGCCCTTCCACTTTCCGGCCTCGTGGTAAAGAGTGTTGCAAATTTAAGAAAATTTTTTTAAAAAATTAGAAGGTGGCCCTGTTACCATTTATTTCTTATGCAAAAAGTTTTTTGGGAAATTCGAGTTTTTTTTAACGTTTTGAGTTTAGGGGAAAAATAATTTCAAGGGAAAAAACTCCTTTAGAATATTTTCAAATGTTTTTAAAGGGTTTTTAAAATTTACAATACTTTATTTTCTTTTTTTATTTAAATTTAAATTAATTTCTTTGTACAATAAATTTTCCATTTTAATTTTATTCAAAATATAAAAAATTTTAATTAAAAGGAATTTTAAATTATTTTTCCCTGTTAATTTCCAGTCTTCAAAAATTTTTTTGTTTTGTTTTTAAAAAAGGGACTTTTTAAATCAAAATAAAAAAAGGTTCAAAAATTTAACAAGATTTAAATTGGCGTAAAAGTTTCAATGGATTACTAAAACGGGCCCAAAAAATAAAAAATACCCAAAAAAAATTTTAGACAATGGGGAAAAAAAGGGGAGTCAGTCTAAAAGCCCAATTCTAAAAACCCTTTCAAAGGTACACCGTAAGAGCCAATTTTGGGTCAGTTGTAGGGGTAGAGCAGGGGGGGCAGCCAAATTATTGTCAGTCTGAGGCGCGTCGTGGGTTTGGTCTTTCTGCCCCCAACTTTCAGCAGGGGGGACTAAACAATTGACAATTCACCGGAGGTTTCCCGAGACAAACTTTTCCCATACACAAGAATCCAAACCAAACAAAAAATAGTAAAATAATATGATAATAATAAAATTAGTGATAATAGTGATGTGTAATACCATTCTTTTTTTTATATTAACATTTTAAAAATAAGCCGAAGTCTTTTTTTTTTTTTTAAAATTAAATGGGGATTTAAAGCGCTATAATTTTTAAAACTGATAAACCATATCTCTTAAATAGTTAAAAAACAAGGATAAACCAAATTTCAAAGGGTTTTATAAACCCCCCCCCTGTACGCCCAATGGTAGCATTAGGGATTTTGGGGAAGCGCCCCTTGGTAATATCTCCTTTATAAGGCATTCCTTTGGTAAAAAAGGAAATTTTGTATGATGGAAGATGGAAAAGAAATAAAATCAGCTTTGTTTTTTGGGCCCGAGGATGAGCTTTTCGAACAATGGCCCGGACGAACTATCTGGAGGGGTTCATCAAATTTGGAAAATTTTAGGAGTTGGAATGATGTCGGGTATATGTGGATTTAAAATTGCCCATAAACAAAACGGTTTTTTATTTTTTCCCCCCAAAATTTGTAAATTATAAAAAAAAATATTAAAAAAAAAAATATATTTTTAATTAAAATTAGGCTCTAAGATACTAAATTTTAACTTTACATTTTAAGGTATAAAATTTTTTTTTCAGGGGCGGGAAAGGGTTCACCCAATTATTTTAAAAGGGATACAAAGGGTTTTGGAATAAAATCAGTTTAAGGGTTGGATCCTCAGCCCACCTGGGGAAATTGGGGTGTTTTTTTGATTTCATTAAATTAATATAAATTAAAGGGTCGTGATAGAAAATCCCCTTAATTTTATGGGGGGAGGTTCCCAGATAAATGTCAAAAAAGTTTCCCAAAGATTTTCTAGGGAAGAGCTTTTTCTCCGTGGGGAAATTTTTTTGGTGGCCCTTTAAATTTGAAGAAAATAAGTATAGGATGCCAAAAAATCAGTAGATGGGGATTTCTGAAGTAACAAAGCCCCACAGCATAACCCCTGGATCGATGTGTAAATTTGAAGGGTTTAAATTTAAAATCAGGATTTTTAATAGGGTGGGCGAAGGGAAAAAAAACCCCTTTAAAAAACCCATTTTAAAAGCTATTCACAATCTTTCGGCCCGAAAAAAATTATTTATATGGTTAAATCAGTAAGAGGAGGGTGCAACTGAGAAAAATTTGGGGCGAAAAGCGTAATAACCAAATCATTCCCAAGGGAAACCCCTTTTATGGAATTTTCTTTTTTGAGGGGGTAGGAAAATCGGCAAGGCCCTAATTTTTAAAATAAAACAGGATGTACCCACCCCGACCTATACAAAAAAGAGTTTTTATTTTTTGGGTTGTCCAAATGGGGCCCCTTGGCTAAATTTTTTGGGGAAGTTGTCTTTTCAAAAAACCCTTTAAAAAAGGTTTCAGGCGAATTTTAATTTTTGTCCCCTCAATGCTTTATTTTACAAGATAAACTGACAAGCCCTTTCCCCCCTTCTAAATCATTGGTCAGCGGTTCATCAGGCGTGAAAAGGGAGAGGGCCCCGGTTTCACAAACCCCCAAAAGGGTTAACCCCGATATTTTAAAATCCCCCCTTGTATAGTAAATGCGGAATTTCTGGGGGTTGCTGGGTAAGGGCACTTGGGAATTTGCCCTTTAAAAAATCCGGGGGTTTACATAGGGGCTCTGAACTCTGGGTTTTTAGATATCAATACTGGTTTGTGGGAAACCATGTGGTACGTGAGGGGCATTTAAACCCTTTCGATAATCTTTTCAAAATTCCCAGAAGTTCCATAGGTTTGGGAAAAAAAATATAAGGGGGGGGGCCACGGACTTTTTTCCGTTCTATGAGTCCAGGGAAACAAAAATTCTACCCCTTTTTTTTTAATGTTTCTTGTTTGAGTGAACTTGGGCCCCTTTTGGTGATGTTGCAAGGGGTTTGCTCTTGTTTCATTATGTCGTGGGAAATTTCCCCCCAAAAACCTTGGGAGTCAAACAAATAAAACCCTAAACGGAATATTGTTTTGTTTTTGGGTTTTTTAAAAAAGGTCCTTAAAAAAGGGGACAAGAGATTGCAAGTTTTGAATTTTTTAAAAGGGATTCTATCGCCTTTTAAAATGGGGCGCTTCCCTTTTTTTGTTTAGCTAAAGGGAAAGGAAATGTCGAAATGGTACGATATAGGGTGGAAGCTTAAATTGGTTTTGTGATAAGTAGTTTTGCTTTTTTTTTTCCTGGAGTTTTTGTAATAATATTTACCTCATTGAGCCTTTAATCATTCCAAAGGACTTTCCCTATCTAGGTTTAGAGCGTGTTTCCCGGTAAAAATTTCTGTGCCATACACTGTTTACCTGGTTAGGAAAAAGAAAGAGAGGTGTGTGTTTTTTTTTAATTTTTTATTTGGTTGGGCCCTTTTCTAAGTTTTTTGAAGGGGTAAATTTCCCCCGTTGTGACAAAAAGCTTTTGCATTAGGTTGGAGGGTTTCTTTAAAACGAGGGTTCGGATTTTTCCGGTCCATGAAACTTTTAGTACGGCGGGGGGCGGTACTTGGTTTCCGGAAAAATTTTTCAAATGGTGAACCCCGTGGTTTTTGTTCGCTTTTCTTAAAGGGGAACAAGGGGAAAGGTATTCCTTCGTTCCCCAAACTTGGAAACTGCTTTGCAGTACGCTTTAACATTGATTTTTTAAAGTTTGATGAAAACGGGTTTGAGGGGGTCCTTTCGATTTTAGGGTTTAAAGCAACAGAAAAAAACGGAATTAATTCTGAGGGGGGAGAAGGCATCGGGGAAACATCTTAGAGGTAAAATTTTTTAAACCCTTTATCGGATTGATTATTGGGGGGAAAACCCCAACCCGGTTTAAAAATTTTTTTGCCCAAAAATCGAAAATGATGCGGATTTTTTTTTTTTCAAAGGGATAGCCCCTGGAACGAGAACGACATCATAATTTTAAACGATTTGTTCCCTTTTTTAGTCTTATGGGGAACGGGGGCCAAAAAATTTATTTTAGGGTGAGAAGGGTCCACCCCTGACGGGATTCGGAATTGGGGAAATTGTGGAGGTGGGGGCGAAAAGGGTTTTCGGTCACTTTGGGAGACCCTTTACAACCTTTTTGATAGCTTTCCCCCGCTCCTTTATTTGGGGGCCCAATTTAAAATGTTGGCTATTTTCCCCCAGCGTTTTCTTACCCCAAATGTCTCCCAGGGACTTGGTGGGCAAAAATAATAGCCAATTTCTAAAGGTGTAGGTAGCACTAGTGTTTGTGGTAGACAATGATCGTCGGAAGACAAAAGAGATTTTTTCCTTTTCTCATTAATATCCCATTGCACTGTAACAATTGCCCAGGTCTTGGGGTCGTTTTCTGAAAATATTTTCTCTGTAATTTCTCTAGGGGGGATAAGGAATGTTTCCCTTTTTAAATCTTTTTTCGATAGCATTTTAATATAAAAATCTTGAAAGGGCCCGATATAGAATATTTCAGTTTTAAGACCCGGGTTGTAAGGATCGACAGAACAAAAAACGAGCCCTAAAATTTCGCCTTCACTTGGGAAATTAGTTGATAAAGGATTTTGAGGCCCCTTAGACATTGTCTTTTATAACATTGGGGAAAAATAAGGAGGCCCCTTTTTTTGGGGGGATTCTATGCATAGTTAATGTAGTAGAATTATCACTAATAGGGTCTCGGCTATACCCGGTAGTCTGATTTTGCCATGAGCAAGTCAACCCCCCTGAATGGAAAAAATTTTTCTTGGATATACCTCCCGACCAAAGCCATATGGTTGGTTTTTGGATGATATCCTGTGAAGAGGCACTCTTTTAATGGCGCTCATAGGCTTCTAAAAGACATCTAGTTTGGCGGTCATACACTTACGGGAAGTATGTCCTGCTTAAACAATGTTAAATAATTCCAGTATCACAAAAGGGAAATTAAATTTCAAACTTTTTGATCTGTTATTCAATTTCCTTTGCAAAGTAGGGACTCATAGCTGAGTGAATTTCTTTTTCTGAAACAGTTAGTTTTGGTCATTTTGAAGGGCTAGATTCGTTTTGGAACCTTTTCGGTATAGGGTTCATTTTTCTTTTGATTTGTCGATGAAGTTTTACCTGAGTTGGGAAAAACGAAGTCGTCGTTCCTGGTTTCCCTCTCTAGCCAAAACGGGTTTTTCCCTTAAAATCCCTTTTTCTTTTACAATAAGTGCAGTTCAATCGCTGTTATTTAGTGGTTTTGAATTTTCCTAGAGTTAGATCAAAAATTTTTTTTAATGGGCGTGGGGGCATCATAGGAGGTCGGGAAAGGGATTTGTTGGAGATCTTAGATTGGATCGTCTTTCTTAGGGCATTTTTACACTTTTTCCTTTACTTTTTTTTCCGCCAATCAATTGTTGAGAATTTCATAATTATGGGCGAGCGAGGCTGTTTTAGTTATTTACTAGGGGGAACTAATCAAATCCCTATGCAAGTCTTCTGGTAAATTATTTAGAAACCCTCATGCAGATCAACGGGGAAAGATTTCCCATGATTTACAGTTGAAGCTCTCCCATCCTAAAAAGCGATTTTATTTTCACGTGCAAAATCTACATACGACTGAGTTGGGGCTTTTTAACTCAAAAAGGGTTTTTGATGACTTTCGGGGGAGATCATAAGCCTCTAGGATAGCCTTCTTCGGAATCTAATCCCAAAATTTTTTCCAAAGGTAAGTACTGTACAATTTGAGCTTTACGACAACGAAATATGTAATAAGGTTGCCAGTGTTGTCGGGGCCATCATTGCAGTGCTTGATTTCAAAGACTTCAAAAATAAGTATCAAATCTCGTCATTAAAAACTTGGAAACCTAGATGCAGCTTTTTTTAATTGAAAGTCATTTGAGGATTCAGTACATCTTTCACTCCTTTTCGTTTTTGGGTTTTCTTATATAGCAGAGCGTTTCCCCCTTTAAAATCTTTTATTTTTAAATTTTTGCGAGCCTCAATTTGAAAAATCTGTAAAAAAAAGGTTTTTTCAATTTCTCAAAGACTTTGAGAAACATGCCCCCATGGGATCGAAAATGAGGGGAAATTTAACTGGGGGTATGTGGATATTCTTTGGACGGCACCTTGGTGGGGGGAGGCTGACCAATAATAGGAATTTCTTCAGAAAGGGCGAAAAGCCAACAGCGGGGTGACCCCGCAATACTTATATCTCACTGTAGCTTTTCTTGAGAAAAAAACTTTCAGAGTCAAAAATCTCCCGCTACATATGGTTAGAGGTCCTGGAAACAATTTGTTTTAAATTTTTGCCCTTACAGTATTTGGGTGTGTATATTATCGTATGGACTCCCAAAATTTGGGCTATTGCCGACGTTTGAAATTTCAAGGAGTCCCCCTTTAGAAAGTTAAATCTTCAAAAAATCTTTAAAAGTGATCTTCCATATCAAAATTTTGAAATTAAAAAAAGATAAATTCCCAGTTTTAACTTTTAAAATTTTTTCTTTTGATCAATTCTTTAAAAAACAGAGCTCCCGGACGGGTACCCCCTTTGTTGCGAATAAGAAATTTTTTAAAGAACTTAGATGTGGCCGTTTTCCATTTTTTTCTTTGCAACAAGATTTTTGAAACCGAGTTATTTAAAATTTTGGAGTCTATGGGAAAAAAAATTTTTAACGGGAAAAAAACCCTAGAATAATATTCAAAATTTTTTAAAGTATTTAAATACATACTTTATCTTCTCTTTGTGTTTGTAATTTAAAACTTTTTTACAATAAAAAATTTTCCTTTTTCATTTAGTTCAAAATTATGGAAATGTCACTTAATAAGGAAGTTTATTATTTTCCCGTAATTTAGTTTCAATAACATTTATGTCTTTGTCTTAAAAAGACTGTAAAATCAAAAAACAAAAGGGCAAAATTTTAAAAAGACCTTTGAATCTGGGCCCTAAAGTATCTCTATGGGGTTTTCGACTGCCAAGAATTTAAAAATCAAAAAAATCTTTCAGACAATGAGGAACAAAATGAGCAGCTCTAGAGCCAATTTCAAAACCATTCAAAACTGTACACCGTAAAAACCAATATACGACATTGTCAGGGCTAGAGCAGGGGCAGACTGACTACTTGTCAGCTTTTGACGCATCGTCGGTTGGATCAGCGGGACCCAACGTCAGTCAGCCGGACATAAACAATTGAAAAAATTCCCCGGGGTTCCGAGACATAAACTCTATCTATTAACAAAAATCCACCTAACAATAATAGTAAAAAAATATGATAATAAAAAATAGTGATAATAGTGATAATGTGTTACCAGGTATTTTTCATTTAACAGATAATAATATAATCCGAAAAGTCTTTTTTTTTAGATAAAGGGGACTTTTAGCGCAAATTTAATGATAAACATATTCTCTTACAATATTAAATAACACAGGATGACCATTTTCGAAGATATAAAAAGAGAAAGGGGTGCCCACCACCCACCCCGGGGAATGGTTTCCCCCAATTTGTATTTTATTTGTTTAAAAAGTGGTTTTGTTAAGATCCTGTGTAAGGGGGATTAAAGGGGGTTTTCCAACTTATTTTTTAAAAACCAGTTGAATGTTGCTCTGTTGAGGCAAAATTTATTGATCTCTAATGTGGGGAAGGATTTTTGAGTTCTATGTAAGGCAAGATTTTTGATGCCTAGTGTGAGGGCGATTTATTGATGGTCGTGTATAGAAATTTGTTGAAGATCTACGTGATGGAGGATTTATTGATGATTTTGCGTGAGGGAACTTTGTTGATGATGTAGCGTGATTGAGGTTTTTTTGTGATGTATGGTGGAGGATTTGTTGATGTTCTATGGAAGTAAATTTGTTGATACCCAGTGTAAGAATTTGTTGTTTTTCTGGGCGACAAAAAATTTCTTAAATTTTCCCGGGTTGAGGAAGGTTTTTTGATTTTCTGGTGGAGGGAGTTTTGTTGATGTTTTTCTGGGGGGTTAGAATGGTCGATACTCTTGCTGTGGCGGAGAATTTCACTACAATGCCTGAAAGGAAACCTGATTCACTCTTCCCAAAAAAGGTTCAACCCTTTTTAAAATCGTTTCGAGGGGTAAACACACTGACGGAGAACAAATGAAATCGAACACCTGCTCATTATCAGTACTTGCTGGGGGACCTTTAAGAAGGGTTTAGTGCCCCGTATCTCAACTTTCCTACACAGATTTTCCACAGTTTTGATCAAATATGTGAGAGGGGGCCCCACGTTTTGCTGAACTACAGGTGGGGCTTCACAAAACATAAAACAAATTTTATATGGGCCGCATCCATTTCCTGGAAAGGGGGAATTTTTGGCCCATGGGGAGCAGGTTGGGGCCCCGGGTTCCCTGCGGGCCTGGGAACCCCCCTTTTCCCGGGGTCCCGACCAAGGTTGGGAAAAGATGCTTGGTGCCCGGGTTCATCTAACCATCTCTATTTCTAGAGGGTTTAAAAACATCAATCATGGGAGACCTCGGACGATAGCAAAGGGCCATAAGTGGATCAAAGTGACAAAAACCTGTGAAATGGGAATGTGTGAGAAACACCTTTGGGCATGCAGGACTTGAGAAAAACCCGTCATAAGGGCATAAAAAAAACACATGTGATATGTAGGACGTGTGAGAAACACCTGTGTCATGTAAAACGTCTGAGAAACACCTGTGTCATGCAAGACGTGAGAGCAAAACATGTGAGTAAAACCTATATCATGCAGGTGTGAGAAACACTTGTGTAATGGAGAACATATGAGAAACACCTGTGTCATGTACTGCAAGTGAGAAACACATATATCATTGAAAAGGGAAAAAACATCTGTCATGGAGGACATATTAGAAACACCTGTGTAACATGGAGGACGTGTGAGAAACACCTGTGTCATGTAGGGCGTGTGAGACACCCTGTGTTATGAAGAACATGTGAGAAACACATGAGTCATAAAGGACATGTGAAAAACACCTGGTGTTGTATTACCAGAACACATTGTTGTAACGCCAGAACACATTGTTGTAACGCCAGAACACATTGTTGTAACGCCAGAACACATTGTTTGTAACGCCAGAACACATTGTTGTAACGCCAGAACACATTGTTGTAACGCCAGAACACATTGTTGTAACGCCAGAACACATTGTTGTAACGCCAGAACACATTGTTGGTAACGCCAGAACACATTGTTGTAACGCCAGAACACATTGTTGTAACGCCAGAACACATTGTTGTAACGCCAGAACACATTGTTGTAACGCCAGAACACATTGTTGTAACGCCAGAACACCCTCTTGTAACACCATAACGCAGTGTTGTAACACCTGAAAACAGTGTTGTTACACCAGAACACAGTAATTTAACACAAGAACACACTATTGTAATACCAGAACACAGTGTTATAACACCACAACATACTGATGCAACACCAGAACATAGTAGTGTTACACCAGAAGGCAGTTTTTAACACCAGAACACTGTGTTGTAACACCAGAACACGGTGTAGTGTAGGAACACCAGAACACATAGTTGTAACATCAGAACGCAGTGTTGTAACACCAGAACACATTGTTGTAACACCAGAACACATTTTTGTAACACCAGAACGCAGTGCAGTAACGCAAAAACGTTTTTGTAACATCACAACGCAGCGTTGTAACGTCAAAACGCATTGTTGTAACACCAGAACACAGTGTAGTGTAGGAACACCAGAACACATAGTTGTAACACGAGAACACACTGTTGTAATACCAGAACACAGCAACGTCACACCAAAACACAGAGTTTTAACAGCAGAACAGAGTCGTCACAGCAGAACACAGTGCTATAACACCAGAACACAGTGTTGTAACAAAAGAACACTGAGATGTAGCACCAGAAAACTGTGCTTTAGCACCAAAACACAGTGTTGAAACACCAGAACACAGTGTTCTAATACAAAATCACCGTCGAGTAACACCAGAACATTGTTCTAACACCAGAACTCAGTGTTGTAACACCAGAACACAGTGTAGTAACGCCAGAACACATCTTTATAGCACAAGAACACAGCACGAAAACAGTGTTGTAATCCCAGAACATAGCATTTTAACACCAGAACACACTGTAGCAACACCAGAACACAGTGCTGTTACATCAGAACAGAGTTTTTAACACCAGAACAGAGTAATGAAACATCAGAACACATGGTTGTACCACGGGAACACTGTTGTAACATTAAAACACGTTGTTGTAACACCAGAAAACAGTGTTGTAACAAGAGAACACAGTGTTGTAATACCAGAACACAATCTTGTAACACCAGAACAGAGTGCTGTAACACCAGAACACAGTGTTGTAACACCAGAACACCACATTGTAACACGAAACACAGTTCTCTAATAGCAGAACAAAGTGTTGTGACACCAGAGGACAGTGATGTAACATCGGAACACATAGTTTTAACGCCAGAACATGTTGCTGTAACACCAGAATACAATCTTGTAGCACCACAACATAGTTTTGTAACACCAGAACATATTGTAGTAACACAACAGCACATTGTTTTAACACCAGCACAAAGTGCTGTAACGCCAGAACACAGTGCTGTAACTGAAGGAACGCAGTTTTGTAACACCACAGCACAGCGTTGCAACACCAGAACACCTTGTTGTAGCACCAGAACACAATGCTTAAGCACACACATTGTTGTAACACCAGAGCACAGTGCTGTAAAACAAGAACAAAATTTTGTAACACCAGAACACAGTGTTGTAACACCAGAACACAGTATTTAACACCAAAATACAGTGTTGTAACAGTAGAGCACTGTTGTAACACAAGAATACATGTTGTAGCAACAAAATATAGCGTTGTAACAAGAGAATTCTGTGGTGTAACACCAGAAGACAGTGTCATGACACCAGAATAAAGTGTTGTAACACTAGAACACATGTTGAAACACCGAAAAATGGCGTTGTAACACCAAACAACACTGGTGAAACACCGGAACATAGTATCTTAACGCAAGAACACATTGTTGTATCACCAGAACACAGTCTTGTAACTCCAGTACATATTGTTGTAACACCAGAACAGTTTTGTAACACCAGAACACAATGTTGGAACACCTGAACACAGTGTTGTAACACGAGAAAACCTTCTTGTTATAGCAGAACACAGTGCTGTAACACCAGGACACCTAGTTGCAACACAAGAACACAGTGTTGCAACAACAGAACACAGTGCTCTAACAAAAGAACACAGTTTTGTAACACCAATACACTGTGTTGTAACACCAAACACAGTGTTGTAGCACCAGAACATTGTTTTAAAATCAGAAAACAGTGTTTAAAGACCTGACCCCAGTGTGTTATAACACTAGAACATAGAGCTGTAACAACATAACACAGTGCTGTAACACCAGAACACAGTGTAATAACACCGGAACACTTTGTTTTAACCCCAGAACGCAATGTTGCAACACCAGAACACAGTTTTGTAACACCACAACAGTACTGTATTACCAGAACACAGAGTCGTAACATCAAAACGTAGCGTTGTAACAACAGAACACAATGCAGTACTAACAGAACACATTGTTTTAACACCAGGATACACTGTTTTAGCGCCAGAACATATTGTTGTAACACCATATCACCATTTTTTAACATTAGAACAGTGTTGTAACTCCAGAACACAGTGTTGCAACAACAGAAAACCATGTTGTAACATCAGAACACAGCATTGTAACACGAGAACACCATGTTGTAACACCAAAACACACACATTGAAACACCAAAACACAGTAGATGATACAACACTGAAGACAATGTTGTATCACCAGAACACAGTGTTGCAACATCAGAAGACAGTGATAACACCAGAGCAAAGTGTTGTCACACCAGAGCACGTAGTTGTAGCACCACAACACAGTGTTGTAACTACGGAACAGTGATGTAACACCAAAACAACTTGTTGTAACACAAAACACATGCTGTAACATCAGAACACATGTTTTAACACCAAAGCTTAGTGTTGTAACACCAGAACAGAGTGTTGTACCACCAAACACAGTGTTTTAACGCCAGAAAACAGTGTTGTAAAACATTGTTGTAAAACAAGAACACAGAGTTGTAACACCAGAACACCTTATTTCAACAATAGAACACAGTGTTTCAACAGCGTAATACAGTGTTTCAACAGCGTAATACAGTGTTTTAACAGCGCAACACAGTGTTGTAACACCAGAACACAATATTGTCATTCCAGAACAGTGTTGAAACACCAGAACACATTGTTGCAACACCAAAACAGAGTGATGAAACTTCAGAACACAGTTTTGTAACAGCAAAACACAGAGTTGCAACACCACAACACAGTGTGGCAACACCAGAACACATTGTTTTAGCATCAGAATACAGTGTTCTAACTCCAGAACAGTTTGTAATACAAGATAACGGTGTTGTAACACCAAAACACAGTGTTTTAACCTCAGAGCACTGTTTTGAAACACCATAACATTGTTTATGACACCTGAACACAGTGTTGCAACACCAAAACTCAATGAGGTAACACAACAACACTGTGCTGTAACACAAGAATACAGTATTGTAACACCAGAACACAATATTGTAATACCAGAATTCATTACTGTATTATCAGAACACAGTGTTGAAACACCACAACACAGTGTTGCAATGCAAGGACACATTGTTGTAACACCGAACATACTGTTGTAACGCCAGAACACATTGTTGTAACACCAGAACACGGCGCTGTAACAACAAAACACAGTGTTGCAACATCAGAACACACAGTTGTGACACTAGAACACAATGTTGTAACACCAAAACACATGCTGTAACACCAAAACATATCGTTGTAACACCAGAACACAGTTGTGTAACACCCGAATACAGTAGTTTAACGCCAGAACACAGTGTTGTAAAACCAGAACATTGTGTAGTAACACCAGGACATTGTTGTAACACCAGGACACAGTATTGTAACAACTTAAGGCAGTGTTGCAACACCAGAACATAGTGTTGTATCAATAAAAACACTGTTGTAATTCGAGAACAGTTGATCTGGTGTTATAACCCCAGAACACTGTGTTATGACACCAGAACACATTTCTGTAATAACAGAACACAGTGATGCAACAACAGAACATAGTAATCTAACGCTAGAACACAATGTAATTCACTAGAACACATTGTTGTAACCCCAGAGCACAGTGTTGTAACACCAGAACACAGTGTTATAACGCAGAACACAATGTTGTAACGCCAAATCACAGCGATGTTTCACCAAAACACAGTGTTGTAACATCAGAACACAGAGTTGTAACACCAGAACGCATGATGTTACTCCAAAACATAGCATTGCAAAACCGAGTATTGTTGTAACACAAAAAAACAGTGCTGTAACACCAGAACACATAGTTGTAACTGCAGGACACACTGCAGTAACACCAGAACAGTCTTGTAACAACACAACACATAGTAATAACACCAGAAAAATTGTTGTAACCACTGAACATTATATTGTAACACCAGAACGCAGTGTTGTAACACCAAAACAGTTTATTGTAAATAGAGAACACTGTTTTGTAACACCAGAACACAGTGTTGCAACTATAGAATTCGGCTTTTGAACATCAGAACAAAGTGTTGTAATACCAGAACAGAATGTTCTAACACTGGAACACAGTGATGAAACTCCGTAACTTCTTGTTGTAACACCAGAACACAGAACACAGTGTTGTAACACAAGAATACAATTTTGTAACACCAGAACACAGTGTTTTAACAGGAAAACACAGAGCTGTGACACAAGAGCACAAATATTGTAACACCAGAACATAATGGTGTAACACATTAACACAGTGTAGTAACACCAAAACAGTTCCCTAACGATAGAACTCAGTTTAGTAACACAAAAAATACATTCTTATAACACTAGAACACATCGTTGTAACGCAAGAACACAGTGCAGTAATACAAGAACACATTGTTGTAACACCAGAACACTGTACAGTAAGACAAGAACAACAGAGTTGTGACACCAGAACCCATGTTGTAACACAAAAACATAGCGTTGTAACACCTGTACACAGTAGAATAACACCATAAAACAGTGTTTTAATGCCAGAACACATTGTTGGAATATCAGAACACAGCCTACTAATACCAGAACACTGTTGTAACAGCAGCGCACAGAGTTGTATGGATATGGACCTTAAGGGACATCCAACAGTCAATCTGACTATAACTTTTTACCAAGGTCTGAACAAGTTCCACATAACTGTTGCTACAGCAACAAAACTCTCCCAGGCTTTCTTTTCTTTCTCTGTGAACTTATTTGGAAATTCTGAGCACTCCATGATTTTCCTGACTTGTGGTTCAGTGAAGATGCCAGCCTTCACCTTTGCCTCTGATAACTTGAGAAAGAAGTCTTAAAGATACTTGAAGGCTGCAGATTCTTTGTCAAGAGCTGTAACAAACTGTTTCATTAGCCTTAGTTTGATGTGTAATGGAGGTAACAGAACCTTCTGAGGGTCTACCAATGGTTTATGTTTGATATTATGTCCTCCTACTGAGAACTCAGTCCTCTGAGGTCAGTGCTTCCTCTGGTAATGTGCTGCTCTGTCTCTACTTTCCCATTGACAGAGATAATAGGGAAACTTGGTAAAACCTTCTTGGAGTCTCATCAAAATTGCCACCACTTTGAAGTCTCCAATAACCTACTTAACATAGCTCATAGCTTCCAGTAGACGTTTAACATTGTTCTAGTCCTTAATATGCACTGAATGAGTCAGAGAAGAGATGGATACTTGTTCCCATTTTGCAGAAGTACGGCTTCTGGAGAAGCTGTCAATGAAGATTCCCCACCCATCTGGATTGCATGAAATTCCAGTTGCATCAAGCAGACCTGATACATCGTTAGTGAAGTAGGTTGAGAAATGTTGGTGACGTTTTCTTTGGCTTGTCACTTGCACACTTTCATCCACTAGGTCCCACTCCTTGAGCCTTGAAATCAAAAGCTCAGCATTTGACTTTGTCAAACTAAGATCTCTGATAAGGTCACTGAGGTCTGTTTGGTTTGGACGGTAAGGATTCCACCCAACAGCTGCATCTGTGAGATCATAGTCTTGTTCACCGTGCTCTTCATTTTCTGATTTGCTGGTTTCTTCTTCTGACGGTTGACTACTTTCTGGAGGTGTAGGTACAGGAAGATCAGCACTGTGTGGTACTGGTACAATAGAAGAGGGAAGGTCTGGATAAGAAACAGCAGGTGCAGTTTTCCCAGTTCGGTGTTTGGAAGGATCCACCAGATAGAAGTAGCAGTTGGTTGAGTGATCAGTGGGTTCACACCATATTCTAGGAACACCAAACTTCATGGCTCTTTTTTCTCCTCTTTACTATCCTGTAAAAGAACGAAAGAATTAGTTTTTGTTACATACATTTCATTTAAAAAATGTTCCTATTCAAGGTTTTATCCTTGATATAACTGATGACTTTTTTACTTCCAATGTTTTCTTACAATATTCACAAGCAACGTGAGGCGCCCAGGTCTTGTCTTGGTCCACAATTGGCATGACAAAATATGTTTTGTAAGATTCACACATTTTTATAGATGCTGTTACAGTGAACTTCTTTGTTCTTGTCTTAATGAATTTACCACATATGTAGCAGAATGCATCTGGAGAATGATTG
>NC_069401.1:67564086-67578099 GCF_026875155.1 Cherax quadricarinatus | reverse complement strand
TACTTAGAACCCCGGGGCCCCATCGAAGCAGGCGCAACCTACCTTGTCGGCAATGTCTGCTTGCAGTTCCTAAAAAGACGAGGCAAACTGCTAACCACTCATTATCAAGGCAGTGCGAAACAACCCAAGAACGGATAACTGTGTCCTGCCCCATCATCCAGGAATCAAGAGGTAAAACCCAAAGAAAAGTCCCCATGAAAACAAAAAAAATTTGCGCCGGGTTTAGCAAAAAAATTGAAGGGGTAACACATGGGAAAAAAAAGAAAAATTTACAAGTGCGAAAACTGTACCCCCAAAAGATGAGCCCCAGGGCCCCAAAACACAAAGAGAAACACCCAACCAGGACACCATACCATCAACGACAACCCTAAGAAAACCCCATAAAGAAAAAATTTAATTTTGCCGAATCGGAAGTCTAAAGGCGTCGTGTCATTTCCGCAGGATCTCAGGGGGTTTACACGGGAAATTTCGACCTCAGCACCTCAAAGAGATGGAAAATCCATACTGGGTGAATCGCATAAATTTTCTTCTCACCATTTAAACAATTCGTCAAAAATTTCCCCCGGCTGGGCGAATCCCAGAAGAAATTAAACCTTTTTCTTTTTTGGACTCACCATGTTTTTGAAGAAAGGGTGGGGGAATCAACCCATTAAGTTGGAAACACCTTCGCCATCTCGTTGCCAAAGCAGCAGTGAGAAAACATTCGTTTTAAAAGCTGCCACTTTACTCCACCCACCAACTGGGTTTTTGGGGTCTCTAAAGGGGCTTGAAGCTGCACCAGGGGAAAGGGGCCTACAGGGACCTACCAGAAGAAAAGGGCCCATAGTCAAATTGATTTTAGAAATGCCTTTAATATGGTAAAGAGAGTGCTTTTTTTCCAGCGTTCGGGTTCGATTCCCCAGTCCCCTTTCCCTTTTTTCAGCTGGCTACAGCAAACCCCCCAATTATTTTGTTTGGAGAAATAAATTTAATCATCAGGGGTGTTTAGCGGTGACCCCCTCGCTCCCTTCTCTTTTGCTTGGGAGTAAGAGAAAACTTCCAGCTGCGCAGTGGCTCAATATCTGGTACCTGGATGACGGCACCTGGCAGGGACTGAAGAGTCCCTCGTGGGGGGGCCTACAATGGTAAAAAAACAGGGGGAAGATTGGACTATCCCAATCCTCCAAGTGTGAAATCATTACGCGAACCGGAAATAATAATCTGTGGGGAAGATCCCCCAGAAGTCTCAACTATAAACCCCCCCAAACAGTACCCTCTTGGGGCACCGCTGGTCAACCCGGCCATCGATACTGTCCTCAGGGACAAATTGAATGACCTGGAAAAAATGGAGGGGAGAATAAGCGATCTTGATGCCCATGGCTCGTATCTCCTCACAAGGTGTCTTACATGCCAAGACTCATTTCTTTCTTGAGGGGTTTCACCCCCTTTTGACAACCCAACACTCGATGAATATGACGCACACCTGAGATTTAATTTTAAGAAGGCACGAACCTGTCATAGAATGACAATGGGATCAGGCAACCTCCCAGTGCGACTGGGAGGTATAGGGGGGTAAAGCAACGAGTTGCTTTAAACCCGCTTTTTCTGTCTTCTATTTGGCTTCCAGTGCATTAGTCAAGAAGATATGCCCCAATGCTTTTGGACTTGGGAGGAGCTCAAGACCCCCCGGTTTACTGAAGCAGCGATTCGGGGGGACACCCTTACAGCCCCCGGGTAAAACCAAGTCCCCCCAGACCAAAAAACCCAAAACCAGTCCCCTTTTGGGGAAAAACCGCGGGGAAAAAGGCCATCAATTTTCCCTCCAATCTTCCAGGAAAAAGGGGGAAAAAACCCGTTTTGGGCCCCATAAAGGCCACCCACCCCAAGGTTTCCTTATTTCCCCCAAAACCCCTTTTTTCCGGGGTGGGCACCCTTTTGACCAAAACCATCTTAATTGGGCCCACCTAGCCTTTAAGGCCCCCCCACCTAACCGAAAATAGGGTAATTTTTGGGCCAAGGGGGGCCCCCGGGCCGGGGAATAATTCCAAAAATTTTTTCCTGTTTTTCTTTTTGAGGCCCACAAGAAAGAAGGTAATTTTTAGGGAGATTTGGAGGAGTCAAGCCCATTTAAAAAAGAAAGCCTTGGGGGACACCCTTCAAACCCCCCGGGGGAAACCCCCCCAAGACAGACAAAAGCCCCTAAACCTTTCCTAAAATAAGGCCAAACAAATGCTCCCTGGGGGGGAAAAGGAAAACCCGTTTTGGGCCTGGGCCCCAAATAAACCTTTTGTGCCACTTTTTGGGGACACCGTTTTGCCCAACCCTCTTAATAAGGGGGTTTGGGCCCCCCCACCAAAAAGGGAGCCCGGGGAAGCTGAAAATTGGCCCTTTCCCCCTTTGCAAACTTCAAAATGGGGGTCAAAAAATTTTGGAGATGGGGCAAAGTGTGCTCAAGGAACCCCAAAAAGGGGCTGGGGAAAACCCCTAAAAAAAACCAAGGACCCAAGGGGAAAACCAGTTCCTTTCTAAAAAAAACCTTTTTTTTTTGTTTCCAAGGAAAACCCTTTCCCAACCAGGGTTGGACTGGGCCCACCCGGGGGCCCCCAGAAGTTTTCAAAAATGAAGCCTTCCCCTTTTTTTTTAAAATTTTCTTTTGGGGTAACCCCTTTGGAAGGGGGCCCAATGTTTTTTGTTTTTTAAAAATTAAAACTACTTGAAAAAAAGGGGAAAGTTTTTTTCAAACCCAGTTTTTTCCCAGGGGGGAAATTGAGTTTCCTGGAAGAAATTTTTACTTTTTCGGGGATTGGGGGCCCCCTAAGAACAGTTTTTTTTTTGGAGGGGGTTTTTCCAATGTTTTTTGCCCCAAATAAAAATACTTAATTATAAATTAAAAAATTTTAAAATTAGGGAATATTTTTTAAAATTTTTTCCCTAATATATTAAAATTTAATTATATATTTTAATAATATATTTTTAAATTTATATATATAAATACTTTTATATATATTTTTTTATATTTATATATTTATTTTTTTATATATATATATAAATATATATATATATATTATAAAAATATAAAAAATATTATAAAAATTATATTTTTAAAATTTTTATAATATATAAAATTTTAATATAAAATAAAATTATATAAATATATAATTATATAATTTATTTTAAATTGTAATATAAAATAAAAATTTTAAAAAAATATTTATTTTTTAAATTAATATTATATAAATTTTTAAATATTTTTTTCCCCCCGGGGGAAATTTTATTACCTAAATAAATAAAAAATTTAAAAAAAATTTGGTTTTTTCCCTGAACCCAAAAATTATTCCTTTTCCCCCTTTTTAAATTTTTTTTTTCCCAAGGGGAATTATTTTTTCCCCCATAATAATTTATATATATATATATATATATTATTATAAAATATATATTTATAAATATATATATTTATTTAATATATAAAAAATTTATTATATTTTAAAATATATATACATTTTTTTATATTTTATATTCCCCAAAATTTTTTAAAAAATAAAAATTTTATATAAAATTATATATATTATATGATATATTTTTTTTTAAAATTATATAAATATATATATTTTTATTTAAATAAAAAATAAATTATATTTTAAAAATATATATATTTTTATAAATATATGGGGAAAGGGGTTTTTGAGGTGGTTCACATGTAGAAGAAATGGAGCGAAACAGAATGACTTAAAGAGTGTATCAGTAAATTTTGGAAGGAAGGGGGGGTGGGGGTGGCCTGGGAAGGGGGTTGGAGGGGGGGGGAAAAGGGGTTTTTGGGGGGTTGGGAGGGGGCTTTTGGGGAAGGACAAAGGGTTTTTAAAATATTTGGGGCTTTGCGGGGGGAGTGTGACAAGGTAACATTTATAAAGGGTTTAGGGAAACCGGAAGGCCGGATTTGAGTCCTGAGAGGGGAAATCATGCCTGAAATTTCTGAAGGAGGGGTTTTAAAATTTTTGGCATTTTAAAAACTGTAGGGGAAAAGCCCCCTTTGGCAAGACAGTGTGGAGTGAATGATGGTAAAAGTTTTTTTTTTTTCGGGCCCCCCTGTTTTGGGGGGGCCCCCCCGGTGTGAAAAAATTAAAAAATTTTTTTTTATATTAAATTTTTTTTTTTTTTTTTTTTAATTTTTTTAATGTTTTTTTTTATTTATTTTTTTATATAAAATTTATATAATATTTATATATATATTTATAAAAATATATATATAAAAGGTCGCCCCCGAATGGCGGGGAACTTGCGATCTTGGCTTAAATAGCAACGTTCATCTTGCCATATAGGAAAGTGAAAATTTGGGGATGCAAAAATTTTTTCCCCAAAAAATTCTTTTAAACCTAACAAAAAAAATATTTTTTATTTGTGTTTTTTTAGTTTTAAATTATTGTAAACGTATCAAAATTTATTTATTTGGGGTTTAGGCTAAAATTAAATTGTTTTGTTATAATAAGGTTGGGTTTGGTTTTCCCAAAGTTTCTTTTGGTGCAAAATTAAAAATTTTTTAACATTAACATTAATAAAAAAAATTATGTTTTTAAAGAAAAAGAAAAAAATTTCAAAAAAGGGAAATTAAAATTTTTAAAAATGAGTTTTTGCTAATTGACCGGGTTTTACAAAATTGGGGCCCGACTTTTTATATAAAATATACGTATTTTATTTTTAAATATGTCTTTCCCGAATAGGCAAAATTTTTGCGATTTGGTTTTAAAAAGCCTTTTCTTCCCATATAGGCCCAGTAAAAATTTTGTGTATGCAAAAATTTTTCCCCAAAAAATCTTCTAAAACAAACGAAAAAAATAAATTTCACTGTGTTTGTTAATTTTTAAAATTTTTGTAAAAAAAACCCTAAAATATTTTTAGTTGGGTTGGGCCCTAAAAATAAAATTGTTTTGTTTAAAAAGGGTTTGGAAAGGGTTTTTAAAGATTTTTTTAGTGAAAAAATTTAAAAATTTTTGTCTTTAAAATTTTAAATAAAAAAAAAATTTATCTTTAAAAATGTATAAGAAAAAAATTTTTAAAAAAGGGGATTTTAAATTTTTAAAATGATTTTTGAAATTGGGACCAGTTTTACTTATTCGGAAAGACAAATATATATATATATATATATATAAATAAAATTTTTTTTTAAATATATATTTATATATTATATAAAAATTTTTTTTTTAAATAATATATATATATAATATAATTTTAATATATTTTAAAATTTTAATTATATATTATATAAATAATATAAAATATTTTATAGTATATATAAAATTTTTTTTATATATATATTAATATATATAAAATAATTATATATTTTTAAAATATATATTTTATATAATAAAATATAATATAAAAATAATTATGATTTGTATAGACAGGTTTAAAGCCATCGACAAAACACAAAGACCCCTTTAAGGAAAAATTTTAAAGCTGTTGATCCCCTGTAAAGAGAAAGTTGAGTCCCGATAAAAAAGGTATATTATTAAAAGTGAGAGGGTTTAAAGCCTCTTATTATCCAAAATCTTCCGTTTTTAAATGATTCTTTTTTATTTATAATAGGGAAATTTTTTGGGGGAAATTTAAATTTGTTAAATATAAAATGAAATTATTAACTTTACACTTAACCCTAATCAATGGATTATAAAGCGCCCAGCGGGAAACATTGCTAAGATTTTCCAAACCCTTTCCCTTATATTTATTTTTTTCAGTTTTTTTCCTGAGAACTTGATTTTTTATATTATTTCCCTGCCCCCCTTTTTTTTTCCCTTTCCCGGTTTGTTTGTCTTTGAGCGAAATAAAAAACAAAATGATCCAAGTTCTAAAAGGGAAAATATTAAACCACATCAGTTTTAAAAAGTAGATGGGGAAAAAAAAAATTTTTTTTTTATATAAAGCCCTAAAAGGAAAATTTATTTTGCATTATTTATATAAAATAAATTTACATGTTTTCGGGGTAACACCTTTCTTTGGATTTTCTATAAATTACATCTAAATTTTCCTCGATTATCATGAGGTTTGCCTCCACTGACATATAATCTTTGGGCACGATAAAACGATTATGAAAAAAAACCAACCCTTTCACCAGCACCATAATTTGCAAGGGGAACCTTTAGAGGATTTTTTCGGACCGTCCCGAACTTTCCCAAAAAAGACGGATCAAAGGGAAATTCACTGGGAAGTTTCCCCCCAAAATTTTCAAACATGTGGGTAATTTTGTTCCACCCACGGAAATTTGGGACAGGAATTTTTTTCTATCCCCTTTAATAACAAACAAAATTTAAAACCCATTTAAATTTTGGGTTTTTCTTTTCGCTCTTTTTAAAGAGTCGTTCGCAAAAAAAAGTATATAAAAAAAGTCTTTTATTTGAGAGGCGGGTCCGGGAAATGGGCAGCGTGTTGCAAAGAAATTCCCTTTCCCCTCGTTGGCTTTGCTGTGGCCTTTACCAGTTTTGGGTATAAAAAAAAATATGGGGTCCTTAGTGCTGGAATGTCGAGAATGGGGGTTTTCCCCTAGTAACTGTCGGGTGAAAGCTTGTTTTGAAAACACAAAAGGGGAGGCGGGGGAAGAGAGAAAGGAAGACAGGGGAGGAATAAAAAGAAGGGGAGAAGAGAGAAAAAAAGGAAAAGAGAGAAAAGGGGAAAAGAGAAGGGGAAGAGAGAGGGGGAGAGAGGGGAATAGAGAAAGAGAGAGAGAGAGAGAGAGAGAGAGAGAGAGAGAGAGAGAGAGAGGGGAAAAGTGGGTGGGCACCAGGGGCCCCTTAGCAAAACTTCAAGCAATGGGAATTTCAGGCTCTACGCTATGTCTCCTCGTGATTACCTTCATGGTAGATTACCCTTTATGGTAGATCCAAGGTAGTTCCAATGGAACGGAATCACAAAAACTTTCCCGGGGGCCCAAATGTTCCCCAAGGGAAACGTTCTGGGTCCATTGTTACGGAAAATGGCTACTTCAAAGACCTTTTTATCTCACCCAGAATCACAGCTTTTGCAGACGACTGTTTCCTGACATTCACTTTTTCCAAGAGAAGAAATGCCAGCTGCTCTAAGCTACATCAATCAAACCCGCTGAGAGCTATATCACTTTTGGGGAAAAAGATGGCCCAAATTAACTTTGCAAATGAGAAAACCAAAAAAAAAAAAGGGGGTTGTTTGTCTTAGGCCCAAAATTTGGGAAATGTGGGAAATTGTAAGGATGAATGGGGGTGTTTGGGACCTGGGGAAGAAGTTTATCCTTTGGGGGGAAAAATTTTTCTCCAAAAATAAAAAATGAAGAACCAGGGTTTTAAATCTTGCAAAAAAGGGAGCCAGGAACTTAAAGCACCTCGCCGTAAACTTGCATTACTTGACAGGGAGGGGGTTTCAAGATTCGTAAGGCACAAATACGGGTCGCAAACCCTTTAGTATGCCCAAATTTTTTGGTTTTCCTGCCCCCCCCCCCCCCCCCTCTGCGACGCCCTTTACAAGTAGAGAAAAAGGCAAGACGTTCTTTATCTCTCCCTGGATCAACCTGGATAGAAACTTCATTTTTAGCAGAGCCTTTTAAATAGGAGGGAAGTGGGGGCCTTTTCTGTTACTACAAAGGGCCCAAAATTGGGTTTAAAATAACCCCACTTGGATCCACTTTTAGGACAGCGTGAAAAAAAGTTTTATGCCCAAAGACGGGCCCGAAAGAAGCAACTTCACTTTTGGTGTACCCTTTTCCAGAACAAACAATCCATTGAGATCAATTTTAAACCCAGGGGTGACTCGAGTTTTGGGAAAATTCGGGAAAAGCATAATGATTCAAACGAGGGTAAAGCAAATTTATCAAAAGAAAATGCTGGCCCCCAGATGGCTCCAAACCCCTTCCCCCTCCTGTTCCTACTTGTAGTCTCATAACAATAAAAATTTTCTTTAAAAGAGTGATGAAAAATTTAAAACTCTTAGCTTGTTTAATAAAGTTGGGAATCCCCTTTAAACCCGTAAATAGTTTGTCCAAAAAAGCAAAGGGAATTTAAAAATTGTCAAAAAAACCCCGTGTAAAAAAAGAGAGGAGAGGGGAAAAGAGAGAGAGAGGGGAAGAGGGGAGAGAAGGGGGAAGAGAGAGGGGGAGAGAGAGAGAGAGAGAAGAAAGACAGACAGACAAAAAAGTGGAAAAATTGGGGGTTTAGGAAAATACTTTTGGGAATTTCTACACACTGCTTATCCCAGCTTGTAAACCCTCTAAACACGCTTAATAGTTAAAAAATAGTAGTAGTAAAAAGAGCAATAAATTAGTTGTAAAAAAGGGAATAAATAGTAATAAAAAGCATTAAAGTAGTTTTAAATAAATTTAAAAAAAATAATTTTTAATGATGCTAAAATATTAATAATAATTTCTAAAAACAATTCCGAACAGTTGTGTTGCGGGAGTTTTAAAATTTATTATCGGTGGGGCGGCAAGTGACGGGAGTAACTTTTTTGGGGACGGCAAGGACGGCAGTAACATTATCGGTGACGGCAAATGACGGGAGTAACATTATCGGGGACGGCAAGTGACAGCCTTTAAAAATTAATTTGGTGACGGCAATGACGGCAAATAAAATTTCGGTTGGGCGGCAAGTGACGGGAGTAACATTATCGGGGGACGGCAATTTACGGCAGTAACATTATCGGTGAGGCAAGTGGGCGGCAGTAAAAATTTTCGGTGGGCGGCAAGGGACGGGGAGTTTAAAGGGTTTGGGTGACGGGCAAAGGGGACGGGAAATCCTAACATTTTCGGTGGGCGGGAAGTTTACCCCGATTTTAAAACAGTAAAATCGGTGAAGGGAAGGACAGCAGTAAAAATTTTCGGGGGGAGGCCCAAATGACAAGGGGGAAAATTATCGGGACGGCCCAAATGACAGCAGTAACCAAAATTTTCGGTACGGCAAGTGACAGCAGTAAAAATTTTCGGGGGCCCGGGAAGTGACAGCAGTAACTTTTTTTGGTGACGGGAAATGAAAGGCCCGTAAAAATTTTCGGTGACGGCAATTTTCAGCAGTAACCGTATCGGGGACGGCAAGTTTCACAGTAACATTTTCGGGGGACGGCAAGTGACAGCAGTAAAAATTTAACGGTGACGGCAAGTGAAAAGCAGTAAATTTTCGGTGACGGCAAGGACAGCCCGTAACAGTTTGGTGACGGCAAATGAAGCAGTAAAAGAATTTGGTGACGGCCCAAATCCCGCAGTAACATTTTTCGGTTTACGGCAAGGACGGGAGTAAAAATTTTCGGTGACGGCAAGTGAAAAAGCAGTAACATTAACGGGGACGGGGAAGTGACAGCAAATAACATTTTCCCTAAAGGCAAAATGACAACAGAAACTTTTCGGGTGACGGCAAGTGACAGAATAAAATTTTCGTGACGGCAAGACGGGAGTAACATTATCGGTACGGGAAAATGCAGCAGTAACATTATTTGGTTTACGGGAAGTGACGCATAACATTTTCGGGGAAAGGCAAGTGACAAAAAAATAACATTAAAGGTGACGGGAAGGAAAAGGGAAAACCCTTTTCGGGGACGGCAAATGACAGCAGTAAAAATTAAACGGGGGACGGCAAGGACGGGCCGTAACATTTTCGGGGACGGCAAGGACGGGAGTAACCAAAACGGGGACGGCAAGTGACAGCAGTAAAAAGTATCGGTGACGGCAAGAGACGGCAGTAACCCTTTTCGGGGGCGGAAATGACAGCCGTAACATTATCGGTGGCGGCAAGAGGGGCCGGGAACAAATTTTCGGTGAACCGGGGCAGTAAAAAATTATCGGTGACGGCAAAATAACATTATTTTGGTGAAGGGGAAAGCCCGGGGAAAAACATTAAACGGGGCGGCAAGTGAAAAGCAGTAACATTATCGGGGACGGCAAGAGGGGCAGTAAAATTATCGGGGACGGCAAAATTACAAGGGAGTAACTTAAACGGTGGGGCGGGAAAAGACGGGATAACATTAAACCCGGGGACGGCAAAAGGAAAAGCCCGTAACCCTTATCGGTTTACGGTAAGAGACGGGAGTTTAACCCTTATCGGTGGGCGGAAAAGGGCCGTAACATTATCGGTGACGGCAAGAGACGGGAAATAACAATTTTCGGTGGGCCCGGGAAGGACGGGAAATAAATTAAACGGTTTTACGGCAAAAAGGGCCGGGAGTAACATTTTCGGGGGACGGAAAGGGACCAGTAACTTTTTCGGTGACGGCAAAAAGGAAAAGGGAGTAAAAATTTTTCGGGGACGGCCCAAATGACCGGGAGAACATTATGGGGGGGCGGGGAAGTGACAGCATAAAAATATCCCGGGGACGGGAAGTGCGGGATAACAAATTTTCGGTGACGGGAAATGACAGAAAGTAACAAATTTTCGGTGACGGGGAAGTACAGCAGTTAAAATTTTCGGGGGGCGGAAAGTGAAAAAGAATAAAAGGTTTTTGGTGACGGCAAGTGAAAAGCATTAAAATTATCGGTGACGGCAATGACAAAAAGTAAAAATTTTTCGGTGACGGCAAGTGACAGCAGAACATTTCGGTTACGGGGAAAGTGACGCAGTAAAAATTATTGGTGACGGAAAGTGACGCAGTAAAAAATTTTTCGGTGGCGGGGAAATGACGGCAGTAACGGGATCGGTTGGGCGGCAAGTGACCCCCGGGAGGGAAAAATTATCGGTTTCGGCAAGGACAGCCCGTAACATTATTTGGTGACCCGGGAATATGACAAAGTAACAGTTTCGGGGGACGGGAAATGGAAAGGCAGTAAAATTTTTCGGTGACGGCAAGTGACAGCAAATAACATTATCGGGGCGGCAAGTACGCAGTTAAAAGTATCGGGGACGGCAGTGAAGGGATTCATTTTCGGTGACGGAAAAAATGACGCCTTTTTATTAAACGGTGGGCGGCAAATGAGAGCAGAACGAAACGGGGACGGGGGGGTGACAGCAGTAACCCTTATTGTGACGGGAAGTGACAGCAGTAAAAGTAACCGGGTTTTTACGGCCCAAATGGCGGGAAATAACGTAAACGGTGACGGCAAGTGGGCGCCAAATAACAAATTTTCGGTGAAAGGAAATTTTCCAGTAAATTATCGGGGGACGGGAAAGGGCGGCCCGAAAAATTTTCGGTGACCCGGGAAGAGACGGCAGTAACATTATCGGTGAGGGAAGAGACGGGCAGTAACATTATTGGTGGGCGGCAAGAGGGCGGCAGTTAAAATTTTTCCCGGGGACGGGGAAGAGGACGGAAGAACATTATCGGGACGGAAAATGACAGCCGTAAAAAATTAAACGGTGCCCGGGAAGTGAAGCAGTAACAGTTTCGGTGACGGAAAATGACGGCAGTTTAAAAATTATCGGTGACGGAAAATGACAGCAGTAACAGTATCGGTTGGGCGGCAAGTGAACAGTAACATTATCGGGGACGGGGAAGTGGGCAGCAGTAACAGTATCGGTGACGGAAAATGGGCAGTGGGAACATTATCGGGGACGGCAAAAAACAGAAATAACATTATCGGTGACGGAAGGACAGCAAATAACCCTTATCGGGACGGAAGTGGGCAGCAGTAACAGTAAAGGTACGGCAAGTGACAAACAAGTAACATTATCGGGGAAGGCAAGTGACAGAAGTTAAAAAAATTTATTTGGGGGCGGGCAAATGACAGCAGTAACATTTCGGTGACGGCAAGTGACAGCAGTAACATTTTCGGTGACGGAAATTTAAAGGGATTAAAAATTAAAACGGGGACGGCAAAATGACGCATAAAATTATCGGGGGAAAGGCAAGTGAGGCCCGTAACCCGTTCGGGGACGGGAAGTGGGCCCCCAAACATTAAACCATTTTCGGTGACGGCAAGTGAGGCGTAACATTTTCGGTGACGGCAAGTGCAGCAGTAACATTTTCGGGGACGGAAAATGACAAACATAACATTTTCGGTGACGGGGAAGTGAAAGCAGTAACAAAAATCGGTGGCCGGCAGTGACAGCAAATAAAATTATCGGGGTTTAAGGCAAGTAAGCAGTAACAGTATCGGTGACGGCAAGTACGCAGTAACATTATTGGTGACGGGCAAAGGGCCCCGCGAAACAATTTTCGGTGACGGCAAGTGGGGAAACAGTAACATTTTCGGGGACGGGAAGTGGCAGCATAACATTATTGGTGACGGCAAGTGACGGCAGTAACAGTATCGGTGACGGCAAGTGACGGCAGTAACAGTATCGGTGACGGCAAGTGACAGCAGTAACATTATCGGTGACGGCAAGTGACAGCAGTAACAGTATCGGTGACGGCCAGTGACAGCAGTAACAGTATCGGTGACGGCAAGTGACAGCAGTAACATCATGATCAATAGTCATGTTTTCCTGTAGAATTTTCATTCTCTCTAATGATACAGAACAAAGATACTTCGCCATCTTGATCTTTTTAGTCTAGCGGGAGCGAAGAACAGGAGAAGACCCTTCTGCCCTTCTCTTCTTCTTCTTCTCTCTCTCACTCTCTCTCTCTCTCTCTCTCTCTCTCTCTCTCTCTCTCTCTCTCTCTCTCTCTCTCTCTCTCTCTCTCTCCCCTTCCCCTCTCTCTCTCTCTCTCTCTCTCTCTATCTTCTATATATATATATATATATATTTAAATATATATATATTTATATATATTATATATATATATATATATATATATAAATATAAAATAATATATATATATATATATATTATATATATATATATATATATATATATATATATATATATATTTTATATATATATATACATTATTTTATTAACACACTGGCCGATTCCCACCAAGGCAGGGTAGCCCGAAAAAGAAAAACTTTCACCATCATTCACTCCATCACTGTCTTGCCAGAAGGGTGCTTTACACTACAGTTTTTAAACTGCAACACTAACACCCCTCCTTCAGAGTGCAGGCACTGTACTTTCCATCTCCAGGACTCAAGTCCGGCCTGCCGGTTTCCCTGAATCCCTTCATAAATGTTACTTTGCTCACACTCCAACAGCACGTCAAGTATTAAAAACCGTTTGTCTCCATTCACTCCTATCAAACACGCTCACGCATGACTGCTGGAAGTCCAAGCCCCTTGCACACAAATCCTCCTTTACCCCCCTCCCTCCAACCTTTCCTAGGCCGACCCCTACCCCGCCTTCCTTCCACTACAAACTGATACACTCTTGAAGTCATTCTGTTTCGTTCCATTCTCTCTACATGTCCGAACCACCTCAACAGCCCTTCCTCAGCCCTTTGGACAACAGTCTTGGTAATCCCGCACCTCCTCCTAACTTTCAAACTACGAATTCTCTGCATTATATTCACACTACACATTCCCTTTAGACATGATATCTCCACTGCCTCCAGCCTTCTCCTCGCTGCAACATTCATCACCTATGATTCACAACCATGTAAGAGCATTTTTTAAAACTATACTCTCATAAATTCCCCTCTTTGCCTCCAAGGACAAAGTTCGTTGACTCCACAGACTCCTAAGTGCACCGCTCACCCTTTTCCCCTCATCAATTCTATGATTCGCCTCATCTTTCATAGACCCATCCGCTGACACGTCCACTCCCAAATACCTGAATACATTCACCTCCTCCATACTCTCTCCTTCCAATCTGATATCCAATCTTTCATCACCTAATCTTTTTGTTATCCTCATAACCTAACTCTTTCTTGTATTCACTTTTAATATTTTTCTTTTGAATACCCTACCAAATTCATCCACCAACCTCTGCAACTTCTCTTCAGAATCTCCCAAGAGCACAGTGTCATCAGCAAAGAGCAACTGTGACAACTCCCACTTGATGTGTGATTCTTTATCTTTTAACTCCACGCCTCTTGCCAAGACCCTCGCATTTACTTCTCTTACAACCCCATCTATAAATATATTAAACAACCACGGTGACATCACAAATCTTTGTCTAAGGCCTACTTTTACTGGGAAATAATCTCCCTCTTCCCTACATACTCTAACTTGAGCCTCACTATCCTCGTAAAAACTCTTCACTGCTTTCAGTAACCTCCCTC
>NC_069401.1:67491586-67559086 GCF_026875155.1 Cherax quadricarinatus | reverse complement strand
TCAACAACCTAACCCCACGACTATTTTCACCATCTAACCCATTACATATTATATCATGTAACCACGACATATTATAAACACCTAACCTCAAAACATCTATCATCTTAAATCTCTAAAATTTAAAACAAAAAAACAAACCCCCTAAAAAAGTAAATTTTCATTCCAGCCAAACTGGTTTTTTATCGGCTAAAAGGGAAGGAAAAAATTTAAAAAACGACCAAATTTAAAAATATGAAAGGAAAAAAGGTCTGGGGGATTACCTTTGCAAGTCGTTATATTTGGACTTTCCCCGCCAAGGGAAAATTTACCTTCGACTTTGTTTTTTATTGGGTTGAAGAAATTCTTTGGTTGGTTTGATTAGTGTCGTTTCTTGAAGGTCATTAAGGTGTAAAGGGGTTTTTACCACCAGTCAGAATATTTCATCCCCTAAAATAGTGTTTAATGTAAATCTCAGTGTATGTCTATTAGTTACCACACACACCCACACACACCCACACACACACACACACACACACACACCCCACAACACACACAAAACACACAAAAAAATAAAACCACTCGAGCGAGCAAAGTTGGGGTAAGGGGCGATTTCAACCAAAAACCGAAACATGGGAGCCAAGAGAGGGGATGTGGTTTTTAAAAAACCCTCATGCATAACTGTCAGGGACATCCCGAGATAGAGGGGGGATGACCAGAAGACGGATTTTGTTCCCTTGAGCGTTCAGACTTTGAGAACATAACTTACGAGGGGCCCCCTTAAAGCTGCGATCACGGGGGTTCTGAGTTTTCATTTTTAGTAGATTACAATGAAAGGGGGGAACAGGGAATTGAAAGGGAAAAGCCAAACTATAAAAGGGGGGACTCACAGGGAGAGGAAATTCCCGCAGGGGGTTCGTGGGACAGAGAAATGGTAGGAAAAATCATAAACGAGTGATGGAATATGTAAGAACAAAGTGCAAAAGGGGGCAGAGGAAAGGTTTTTTTCCCCGGGGAATAGAAATAATAAAAACCAAAGCGAGGCCCTTTGGTTTCCCGAAGGGGTAGGGAGGCAAAAAATAAGTGCACAAGATACCTCAAAAGGGAATGCGCCGGGACAACTTCCCGGGGTCTTTAGAGAGGGGGGTGGAATGCTGTGTGTGCCCCTTACCACAATCTTCAACCTCCGTGGAAAAGGGCAACTACCTGAGGTATCGCAGACGGGCAATAAGTTCCCATTTTTAAAAAAGGAGACAGAAATGAGGCACTAAACTATGACCTTGTAACTGACGTGTATAGTTGCAACGTTATGGGAAGATTATCAGGAGGAAAAGGCGGGTACCTAGAAAGGGAAAAAGTTTAAAACAAAAACGCAAGGATTATGGAAGGCAAATCCTGTTCACCCAAAAAAAAAAAACCCCGGGTTTTTGATTGCAAAGAACACGAGGGAGGGGGGGGTTATTTCATCTTTTTTGGACTGCAAAAAGGCCTTGACATAGTTCCTCCAAGAGACTAGTGCAGAAGCTAGGGATCAGGGGCATAAACAGGAAAAGGGGACTGCAAAGGGTAGGGAATACCTGAGAGGGAGGAAAAAAACGAGTGTGGGACGTGTGAGGTATTCAGTGGGCACCTGTGCGGCGGGGGGGCCCCGGGGGGTTGGCCTAGGGCCCGTGCTATTTTTTGGGATATGTGAAAGGGCTGATGGAAGGGTTAGACTCAGAAGTGTCCCCTGTTTTCAGATGAGTAAGTTAATGAGGGGAATAAATCAGAGAGGACCAGGCAGGACTCAAAGAGGGCCCGACGGCTGGCTATGGTCCCCAATGGGTTTTGAATTCAGCCCTCCCGTGAAAATTTTTTTGGCGGAAAGGGGGAAAGGTGGGGAGGGGTCGCCAAGTGAAAGATTTGGGGGGGCCCAAAAAAGGCATGTCTGGAGGCCCTCAAGAAAGGGTCAGCTCAGGCGTCTGGAAACGAGAAAAGTGTTCCGAAACCTTGTAAGGAATCGTTAAAAAATTACACCGCATCAGGCCCATTACGGGGGAAATTTCAGCTCCCGTTGGCCCCCCATAGAAAAAGTCGAAATTAGAGGAAAAGTCAAAAAGGTTTTAACAGGTATTCCGGGCCATATGAGAAGAAAGGTTAGGAAAAATCATGGGAATTGGGGAAAGGCGGGTCAAAAAGGGGGAAAATCTACGGGAAAGTAAAGGTGACAGAGGATTTTGCAAGGGGGGGCAAGAAAAAAGTGAAAAATAGACGAGTTTTGGTGTTAGGAAGAAATTTTTTCCAGTATAAGTCATCAGGGAAATGAATACCTAACAAGTGATGTATGGAGACAGGAACTATACATAGTTTTAAGAAGAGGTATGACAAAGCTCTGGAAGCAGAGAGAGGACCTAGTAGCGATCAGTGAAAAGACGGGGCCAGGAGCTGTGTCTCGACCCCTGCAACCATAATTAGGTGAGTGCAATTAGGAGAACACACACACACACACACTCACACACACATACACACACACACACGTGAAGCAGTATCGCTAAATAGTGCTCCCAGGATTTAGCGTTCTAGTGGCTTTCCTAAGATATTATTAGCGGTCATCGTACGTGAGTGAATCAGTGAACACACCTACAAGAGTGTAACAGCTTTCAAGAGTGCGAATAATGTGATAAGATCAAGAATTTTACAATTTAAATTTGAATGAATGCTGAGTGAGGGAGGGTAGCAGTCAGCTGATGAGGCTGCTGGCACCAGTGTTGACACAAAATGGTTAACTGTGTGATCTGAAATATTAACAAATACAGATATTGGTTGTTATAGCAGCATTGTAGTGATAAGGTCATAAACGAGTGATTAAATAAATACTGAAAGTAAGAAAAAATTAGTCAATCCCCAGCTGTTGGTGTTGTGAATGTAGTTAATATAATCAGATTTGTTATGACCATAATACTGTACTAAAGAAAAAAGAGGGAATACCAAGTCTTAAAAGAAAAATAAAATAAAAACTTGAATGCATGATAAAGTTCCTGTAGGAGTTACAAAACTGAAGGAGTTGATAGCAGCCGACCAGCAGGAACCTCCATTGTTGTGCAGACGACATCACTTGCCTATTTGTGGTTAATTTTGGTTAGTGTCTAAAGTCTCAGTGTCTCGCCCTGCTGGTTGTATGCTGTACCAACACTCTCTCCCTAACTTTCAGTGCCAGGAGATAGATTGTGGTAACCCTGATAATGTTTAGTAAATTATCTAAATATATTCAGAAGAGATGTATAGCCTAGTGACCCCCCCTGACAGCGACAAGCTAGTAAATGAGTACATACATACAAACACACGTGTTCACCAGTAATTATTATTGTAATAAACATTAGTATATATTAATAAGGAATTGAATGAGAAATAATCCTATAATCTTCAAAAAAAGTAACGTAGCCTAGTGTGCAAAGATCCGGGCCGGGAGAGTACCGGTGAACCAAGAACAACAAAGATCCGGGCCGGGAGAGTACCGGTGAACCAAGAACAACAAAGATTTGGGCCGGGAGAGTACCGGTGAACCAAGAACAACAAAGATCCGGGCTGGGAGAGTACCGGTGAACCAAGAACAATAACAACAGTGTGTTAACGTGACCCTCCCTCTTTTTCAAAGAACGACAAGCTAGTAAACACACACACACACACACAAAAGTGTACACAGTAAATATTATAGAGTATATATATTAGTGTATATTAATAAGGAATTGATTGTGAAAAATTTTTATAATCTTCAAAAGAGTAGAGTAGCCTAGTGTGTGCACGCACACGCGCACAAACAAATACACACCCACACATACATACCCACAAACACACACCCACACACACACACCCACACACATACACACACACATACACACACACATACATACACACACACATGCACACACATACACATACACACACACACATACACACACATACACATACACATCAGGGCCAGGAGCTCGGACTCGACCCCTTCAACCTCATCTAGGTGAGTTCATACACATACACACACATACACATACACACATACACATACACACACACATACACATACACACACACATACACATACACACACACACACACACACACACACACACACACACACACACACACACACACACACACACACACACACAACGATAAGCTGAAGCAGTAGAACATCCCAACAGGATAAAAACAAAATGGGCTCTCAAAAGGGAGGACGTAAAGGCAAGGGAACCGATGATGGCTGGTCGGAAAAGGAAGAATGAGTAGAACGGCTCAAGAACAAAATGGAACAACAATGGGAGAAAAGGTTAAACGAGCTTTGCAATAACATGTTAGAGCAAATAACTGCAGAGAGCAAGAAGTGGGAATCACGAGCTGTAGTAGCTGAGGCAAAGCTACAGAGATTGGAGGAAGAAATGGATGTGCTGAAGCAGGATCTAAAGATGATGTCTGAAAGGAGCAAGATGACAGAAATGGGAACATCAGCAGGCAGCGAGGGGACTGAAGGAGGGGATGGATCTAGGCAGTCTTTTGCAGCAGTAATAACAGGCCATCATGGTGTCTGGGAGATGATTAGGGAAATAGCAAAGGGGATGCTTAAATCAGATCCAGAGATACAGAGGGAAAAGAAATGGGAAGAGGAGAGGGAGAGGTCAACAATTATTCATGGGCTTCAGGAGGCTGAAGGGCAGACCTATGATGAAAGAAAGCATTGGGAGAAAACAGAGATTAAGAACATCACTGCAATAACAGGAGAGAGGGACATGTCTCAGGTAGAAAATTTTCACAGACTTGGGGGGTATTCGAGGGAAAAAAAATCGACCAATCAGATTGACATTCAAGACAGATGTGGTACGGAACAGGATACTACAACAGAAACCACTGTTAAAGGACTCTCCAGATTATCAAAAAGTGTTCCTCAATCGAGACAGAACACGAAAGGAAAGGGAACAACTGAAAGTGAGAGCAAGACAGAACCAGTGGAAGGAAAGAGAGACAGGACAGGCAACGAAAGACAGGAAAACTCAGCCTTTGGGGGAACATCAAACATAAATGCTTACAGAAACCTCTCAACCCGTCACCACATATCAACCAAACACAGTAAACAGAAACGAACCTCACTCCATAGCCACCACCCCCCTAAGCACTAATTCCACAATCACAGCAGCCTCTCATAATATTGTGACCTGCCTCCCACTCTCCCAGCCTGCACCTTCCTCTTCCATCTCCCAAAATACAGTAATGGAAAGGAAGCTAAAGGTATGGTACACCAATGAAGATGGAATAACAAGAGTGAAGAGTGGCAAGAACGCATCATTGATGCATCACCTGACATCATAGCACTAACAGAGACAAAACTTACAGGGATGATAACAGATGCAATTTTTCCACCTGGATATCAGATTATGAGGAAAGACAGAGAGAACAGAGGAAGGGGAGGAGTAGCATTGCTCATAAAAAACCAGTGGAGTTTTGAGGAGATGGGAGGAATAGAAAGAAGGGAAACAGACGACTTCATTGTAGGAACACTTCAGACTGGTGGTCCAAAGGTGATGATAGCAATGATGTATAACCCACCACTTAACAGCAGGAGAACAAGAGAAGAGTATGATGTGCACAATAGGGCAATGGTGGATACACTAGCTGAAGTGGCCAGGAGGGCTCATATGGGTAGGACAAAATTGCTTATAATGGGGGATTTCAATCATAAAGAGATTGACTGGGAAAACCTATAGAGCCACTTGGGGGACCAGAAACATGGAGGGCTAAGATGTTGGAGACTGTATTGGAGAACTTTATTCATCAACATGTTAGGGATACAACAAGAGGGAGAGGAGAGGATGTTGCAGCAAGGCTGGATCTCATATTCACCTTGAATAGTTCAGACAAAAGGGATATCACCCACGTAAGACCCCTTGGCGCTAGTGATCATGATGTCCTGAGTTTTGAATATCTTGTTGAGTTACCAGTGGAGAATGCAGCAGCACGAGAACATAGAGAGAAACCAAACTTCAGAAAAGGGGACTACATAGGAATGAGTAGTTTCCTGCATGAAGTGCAGTGGGAAAGAGAACTAGATGGAAAGACAGTAAATGAAATGATGGAAATAGTAACCACTAAGCGCAGGGAGGCAGAGGAAAGGTTCATACAAAGGGCAACAGAAAAAATGGTAAGACCAGAGTGAGCCCATGGTTTAATTGGAGGTGTAAAGAGGCCAAAGCCAAGTGTGCAAGAGAATGGAAAAGGTATAGAAGGCAAAGGACTCAAGAAACCAAGGAGCTGAGCAGAAGAACCAGAAACGAATATGCAAGGATAAGGAGAGAGGCCCGGAGGCAATACGAGAACGACATAGCATCAAAAGCCAAATCTGAACCAAAGTTGTTATACAGTCACATTAGGAGAAAAACAACAGTCAAGGACCAGGTAATCAGGCTGAGGAAAGACGGAGGGAGCTGACGAAGAGTGACCAAGAAGTATGTGATGAACTAAACAAAAGATTTAGAGAAGTATTCACAATAGAGTCAGAAATGCTTCCAGCAAACTGTGGGGGAAGGGTGCACCAGCAGGCGCTGGACACAATACACATAACCAAGTTAGAGGTGAAGAAACTGCTTGACGAACTCGATACCTCAAAGGCGGTGGGCCCAGATAACATATCTCCATGGATACTGAGAGAGGGAGCAGAGGAACTGTGTGTGCCATTAGCAGCAATCTTCAGTAAATCTATCGAAACAGGGCAGTTGCCTGAGGCGTGGAAGACAGAACATGTAGTTCCAATTTTTAAGAAAGGGGACAGACAGGCAGCATTAAACTACAGACCAGTGTCACTGACTTGTATAGTATGTAAAGTCATGGAAAAGATTATCAGGAGAAAAGTAGTGGAACACATTGTAAAGATTGGGCTCATACATGACAGTCAGCATGGCTTCAGAGATGGGAAATCCTGTGTCACAAATTTACTTGAGTTCTACGATAAGGTAACAGAAGTAAGACAGGAGAGAGAGGGATGGGTAGATTGCATCTTTTTAGACTGCAAGAAGGCTTTTGACACAGTACCACACAAGAGACTGGTGCAAAAATTAGAGGAGCATGCAGGAATAAAGGGGAAAGTACTGCAATGGATCAGGGAATACCTGACAGGAAGGAAACAACGTGTGTTGGTACGTGCTGAAGTGTCGGAGTGGGCGAATGTGTCGAGTGGGGTTCCACAAGGTTCAGTCCTAGGCCCGGTGCTGTTTCTTGTATACGTGAATGACATGGTGGAAGCAATAGATTCAGAAGTGTCACTGTTCTCTGATGATGTGAAACTGATGAGGAGAATACAAGTGGGAGAGGATCAGTTAAGATTACAAGGGGAACTGGACAAACTACAAGTATGGTCCGACAAATGGCTCCTGGAGTTTAACCCATGTAAGTGTAAGGTCATGAAGATTGGGGAATTACACAGAAGACCGCAGATGGAGTACAGGTTAAGAAGCCAACAGCTGCGAACGTCAGTTAAAGAAAAGGATCTTGGGGTAAGCATCATAACGAACATGTCCCCTGATGCACACATCAATCAAATAACTGCTGCAGCATATGGGAGATTGGCAAACCTGAGATTGGCATTTAGACATCTGAGTTAAGAGTCATTCACGACATTGTACACAGTGCATGTAAGGCCTATACTGGAATATGCAGCGCCAGTATGGAACCCTTAGTCAAACACGTCAAGAAATTGGAGAAAGTGCAAAAATTTGCAACACGATTAGTCTCGGAACTGAGGGGTATGTCTTATGAGGAGAGGTTAAGGGAACTCAACCTGATGACTCTAGAGGATAGGAGGGATAGAGGGGACATGATAACAACGTATAAAATACTAAGAGGCATTGACAACGTGGATAAGGATCGAATGTTTCAGAGATGTGATACAGAAACACGGGAACACAATTGGAAACTGAAAACCCAGATGAGTCATAGGGATATTAGGAAGTATTTCTTTAGTCTTAGAGTTGTTAGGAACTGGAATAATCTGAAGAGTGAAGTAGTGGAAGCAAGTTCCATAAATAGCTTTAAGAAGAGGTATGACAAATATCATGGAGCAGGGAGAGAGTAAATTAGTATCGACCAGTGAAGAGGCGGGGCTAGGCGCTATGAATCGGCCCCTGCAACCACATATAGGTGAGTACATATAGGTGAGTACGCACACACATACACACACACACGCACACACACACACACACACACACACACACACACACACACACACACACACACACACACACACACACACACACACAAGCAGTCATGCAGACGTGGAGGCACAAGGCTCCGAGAGCCTTAGTGTTTTTAAGGTGTGCAGTAACTGCTAGCAGTAATCAGTGGTAGTGACAACGTCAGTGAACAATACTACGAGTGATAACCAAGTTATTAAATAAAAAAAATCAAGAGGAAGCCTGAAATCATGAATATTTCAAAGTACCAAACTGTTAGGGGCTTAGTAGGCACCTAATGCCACACAGATTCATATATACAAAGATCAAAGCGAGTGTGGAAGTGGGTGTTCAAGAATTACGAGAGATTGGTTAACAAGTGAAATGTGGGGCACCATACAGTGAGAGTGAAAAAGTTAATAAGCAAAACGGAGAAAGGAAAAATAAAATATATAACAAAGGAAGGTGGCAGGAGTAGGCCTGCTGAAGCAGTGACGTCACAACAGTTGTGTGACATTATACATAAAAAGTGTAACCAACGAATGTGAAGTGTATTCTATCATAAGTGAAAAGTGAAATCACTTGAGGAACGTGGGATGTATGAGCATATATGGTTATAAACATCACGGGTGAAGGATTTTCAAAAGTAGTGATAGAAGGCCTATGTACGACGACTACGTCATCAGCATCTGGCAACCTGTCACTGCACTGCTGCCAGCGCAAGTATTGCTCACCTATTGTGGTTACATGTTGTCGGGTTCTAGATTCTGGTCTTGCATCACTGTTAGATACTGGTCACTCACTCCTGCAAGATATTACCAGAATTAGAGTAGAAATAGCATAGGTAAGGTGAAGATAGTGTTGACGAGAGTGCGAGGAGTAAAGCGGTCTAGAGGGGTAATGTCAGACACTCCTTGAAGCTGAGACAAGCTAAATTTTACAACCTAGTTACTTTCTGTATTTTATAAGTAGAATTGATAAGTGCTAGAATTACTATTGGTAAGTTTTATTATAAATACTTAGAAGTGGGGGCACACACACACACGTACACACACACAGGAACAAGCGATCAGGCACTTAAAGCTGTAGTACACATGCACACACATACATACAAAGGATTTCACACCTCGTTAACGACCTGAAAACCCTCCTTCTAACATTCGACTATCCACTATCTCCCCTCTCTTTCTCTCTCTCTCCCAATACCTATCTCTCTACCTCTACCTATCTCTCTCTCTACCTATCTCTCTCTCTACCTGTCTCTTCCTATCTCTCTCACTACCTATCTCTCTACCTATCTCTCTACCTATCTCTCTCTGCCTGTCTCTCTCGTTAATTCTCTCTCTCTCTCTCCCCTCTCCCATCTCTCCCCTCTCCCATCTCTCCCCTCTAACATCTCTTCCCTCTAACACCTCCCCCTCTAACATCTCTCCCCCTCTAACATCTCTCCCCCTCTCATTATCACTCCCCTCTCCCATTTCCCATCTCTCTCTCTCTCTCCCCTCTGTCTCCCCTCCTCTCCTCTCTCTCCCCCTAATCTCTTCTCTCTCCCCTCTCTCTCTTCCATCTCACCCCTCTCTCCCTCTTCTCCCCTGTCACTCCCCCCTCTCACTCTCTCCACTCTCTTTGCTCTCTCTCTCTCTCTCTCTCTCTCTCTCTCTCTCTCTCTCTCTCTCTCTCTCTCTCTCTCTCTCTCTCTCTCTCTCTCTCTCTTCTCTCTCTCTCTCTCTCTGTGTTTCAGAAACAAGCTTTCACCCGACAGTTACTAGTGGGAACCAGTAAACAGGCTGAAGCAAGTTACAAGGGCACTGACCAGAGAAGACACAGCATGTGAAGCTGAGAGGCCAAATAGGAAGGATGGAGATATGAATTATGCTAAGGTCATATCAGCCTGCCAAGAAGGGCCGAGTGAAAGGGGAGAGCAGCTGGGTGCAGATGGAGAGGGTGATAGGTCAATTGCGGAGGCACAACCGTGCTACCAAGAGCCACTGGAAAAAACAAGGGAGAAAATGACCATATACAGACAGGAACCAGAGTTACAGAGGGAGAGGCAATGGGAGGAGAAAAGGGCAAAAATCAGTGATTATTCATGGGCTTCAGGAGATAGAGGAAAGGACACACACTGAAAAAAGACAGGCAGAAAGAAAGGAGATTGAGAACATCGTCACGGAAATAGGTAAAGAAGACATGGACGAGATTGCAAATTTTCAGAGAATAGGGGGGTACTTGAAGGGGAGAAAACGACTGATCAAGCTGATTCTCAGGACAGAAACAGCGCAGAACAGGATCCTCCAAGAGAAAGCACGGTTGAAATGGTTGGGAGGGTACAAGAGGGTGTTCCTAGACAGAGACAGAACACAAACAGAATGACAGCAGCTGAGGGAGGGGAAAAAAAAGCGAAAGGAGCTAGGAAAGGAGACAAGGATGGAACAACCAGAGGTCAATCAGAGCAGGACAGAGAAGCAAGGGCAAGCACACACAGAACTATCCTCAGAAACCCACAACCTATCACACCATCCATACTCACAGCTTCCACCCAACACCCAGCTATAGAATCCCAAAGTATACTACCAGGTCTCCCACCCTCACAGGCCCCACAAACCACAGTGTTGGAAAGGAAACTGAAGGTATGGTACACAAACGCTGATGGAATAACAAATAAGTGGGAGGAGTGGCACGAAAGAGTCAAAGAGGCATCACCAGATATCATAGCTCTCACAGAAACCAAACTTACATGTATGATAACAGATGCCATCTTTCCAATGGGATACCAGATCCTGAGAAAAGACAGAGGGAAGAGGCTGGGTGGAGGAGGGTCACTGCTGATCATAAACCGATGGAATTCTGATGAGCTGGAGAGAGAAGACAGCGGGGAAACAAGCAATTACATAATGGGAACGCTTCACTCTGGAGGTCCCCAAGTGGAAATTGCACTGATGTATAACCCACCACAGAACAGCAAGAGGAGAGGGCAAGAGTATGACGAGAGCAATAGAGTGATGGTTGACACACTGGCTGCAGTGGCCAGAAGACCTCATGCATGCAGGGCAAAGCTCCTGATCGCGGGTGGCTTTAACCACAAGGAGATCGATAGCGAGAATTTGGAGCCACATGGGGGCCAAGATACATATAGGGCTAAGATGATGGAGGTGATACTGGAAAGCTTCATGTATCAACACGGAAGGAACACTACAAGAGAGAGTGAAGAGGATGAACCAGCAAGACTGGACATAGTATTCACCTTGAGTAGTGCAGATATTGAGGTCATCACATATGAAATACCCCTTGGGACCAGCGATCATGTGGTTTTAAGCTTCGAATACACAGTAGAGCTACAAGTGGAGGGGGAAGCAGGAAGGCCAGGACGAATGAAGCCAAACTACAAGAAAGGAGACTACACAGAAATGAGGAACTTCCTGCACGGGGTTCAGTGGGACAGAGAACTGGCAGGGAAGCCAGTTAATGAGATGATGGAATATGTAGTAACAATGTGAAAGGAGGCTGAGGAGAGGTTTGTACCCAAGGGTAACATTAATACTGAAAAAGCCAGGATGAGCTCATGGTTCACCCAAAGGTGCAGGGAGGCAAAAATCAAGTATGCTAGGGAATGGAAGAAATATAGAAAACAAAGGACCCAGGAGGATAAAGAGAGCAGTCGTAGAGCCAGAAATGAATATGCACAGATAAGAAGCGAGGCCCAATGACAACATGAAAACGACATAGCAGTGAAAGCCAAATCTAACCCGAAGCTGTTATACAGCCACATCAGGAGGAAAGCAGCAGTCAAGGACCAGGTAATCAGGCTAAGAAAGGAAGGAAGAGAGACAACAAGAAATGACCGTGAAGTATGTGAGGAACTCAACAAGAGATTCAAAGAAGTGTTCACACAGGAGACAGAAGGGGCTCCAGAAAGACAGAGAGGTGGGGCACACCACCAAATGCTGGACACAGTACTCACAACCGTGGAAGAAGTGAAGAGGCTTCTGAGTGAGCTAGATACCTCAAAGGCAAAGGGGCCGGATAACATCTCTCCATGGGTCCTGAGAGAGGGAGCAGAGGCACTATGTGTACCCCTAACAACAATATTCAATACATCTATCGAAACAGGGAGATTGCCTGAGGCATGGAAGACAGCAAATATAGTCCCAATCTTTAAAAAAAAGGAGACAGACTTGAATCACTAAACTATAGACCAGTGTCACTGACATGTATGGTATGCAAAGTCATGGAGAAGATTGTCAGGAGAAGAGTGGTGGAACACCTCGAAAGGAATGATCTCATCAACAGCAACCAACATGGTTTCAGGGACGGGAAATACTGTGTCACAAACCTACTGTAGTTCTATGACATGATGACAGCAGTAAGACAAGAGAGAGAGGGGTGGGTGGATTGCATTTTCTTGGACTGCAAGAAGGCGTTTGGCACAGTTCCACACAAGAGATTAGTGCAAAAACTGGAGGACCAAGCAGGGATAACAGGGAAGGCACTACAATGGATCAGGGAATACTTGCCAGAAAGACAGCAGCGAGTCATGGTACGTGGCGAGGTGTCAGAGTGGGCACCTGTGACCAGCGGGGTCCCACAGGGGTCAGTCCTAGGACCAGTACTGTTTCTGGTATTTGTGAACGACATGCCAGAAGGAGTAGACTCCGAAGTGTCCCTGTTTGCAGGTGACGTGAAGTTGATGAGAAGAATTCAAAAGGGATCTGGAGAGGCTGCAGACCTGGTCCAGCAATTGGCTTCTGGAGTTCAACCCCACAAAGTGCAATGTCATGAAGACTGGGGAAGGGCAAAGAAGACTGCACACGGAATACATTTTGGGGGCCAGAGGCTACAAACCTCACTGAAGGAAATAAATCTTGGGGTGAGTATAAAACCAGGTACATCTCCTGAAGCGCACATCAACCAAATAACTGCTGCAGCATATGGGCGCCTAGCAAATCTCAGAACAGCATTCCTACATCTTAATAAGGAATCGTTCAGGACCCTGTACACCGTGAACGTTAGGCCCACATTGGAGTATGCGGCACCAGTCTGGAACCCACACCTAGCCAAGCACGTAAAGACGCTAGAGAAAGTGCAAAGGTTCGCAACAAGACTAGTCGGAGAGCTAAGAGGTATGTCCTACGAGGAGAGGTTAAGGGAAATCAACCTGACGACACTGGAGGACAGTAGAGATAGGGGGGACATGATAACGACATACAAAATACTGAGAGGAATTGACAAGGTGGACAAAGACAGGATGTTCCAGAGATGGGACACAGCAACAAGGGGACACAGTTGGAAGTTGAAGACACAGATGAATCACAGGGATGTTAGGAAGTATTTCTTCAGCCACAGAGTAGTCAGGAAGTGGAATAGTTTGGGAAGCGACGTAGTGGAGACAGGATTCATACATAGTTTTAAGCAGAGGTATGATAAAGCTCACGGTTCAGGGAGAGTGACCTAGTAGCGACCAGTGAAGAAGCGGGGCCAGGAGCTTGGAATCGACCCTTGCAGCCTCAACTGGGTGAGTACAACTGGGTGAGTACACTCACGCACACACACACACACACACACACACACACACACACACACACACACACACACACACACACACACACACACACACACACACACACACACGACACAAGCAACAACTCAAAAATACACAAGTTTTACATTCTGAGTGACTAAAATAAAACGGGTTGCCAGAGAGGAGGTCGGCAAACCAGGGGACTACAGGATGAGTCTGGGAAGGAAGACTGGGTAGCAGAGCTCATGAAAAGGAACAAGAGTGGAGGAGGAAGCTCGAAGAGCTTAGCGACAAAATGGAGGATCCGGAAATGGGAACTACAAGACACAGCATCAGAAGCTATAATACAGAGCTTAAAAGATTAACTGAAAACACTGAAACAGTCTAAAGAACCAAAGAGCAGTACGGGCATAACATCAGTAGCTGCTACATCAATAACAAATGAGAGGACTGAAGAGAAGAAAAAAGGTAAGCTGTATGCAGAATCCCTCTTAGACCATCGTGGTGCCTGGGAAAAGGCGAGGAATACACCAGTAGCAATTGAGGGAGGTGAAGGAAATGATGGAGTTAACCTATCAGAAACAGACAAGGGCACTGAAAGAAATGAAAGAGCTAAGCCATACAGAGAGGCACTAATAGACCACAGCACTGCCCAGCAAAAGCCGAGGAGAGAAAATGACAAGACAATAGGTACAGAGACAACAGATGGAGATGGAATTGAAGAAAAGAAAGCTGCAATGGAGGTAATTAAATCAGATCAGGTGATACAAAAAGAAATGTAGTGGGAGGATAAAAGGGAGAGGTCAGTCCTAGTTCGTGGGCTCCAAGAAGTCGAAGGGGAAACTTACGAAGCAAGACGACAAGGGGAGAAAAAAGTGATTGAAAGTATGACCCAGTTGTCAAGTTTTCTGAGAACAGGGGGGGGGGTTGCTTGTGAAAGAATCTAGCCATTCAAAGTGATTTTCAAGTCAGAAACGATGCAAAACAGGATTCTCCCGGAAAAAACACGGCTAAAGGACATAGTATTGTACTGGTGATTGTACCTCAACCGCGACAGAGCACGAAAAGAAGGACTGAAACTGAAAGAGAGGGTACAAAGGTGCAAAAAGATAAAACAGGCAAGGATGGAGATGGGTAGGAGAACCCAGACTCAGGAGGAAGAGCAAATACAACCTCAGAACCACCTACAGAAGGTCTTCAACCCTACTCCAACCAAGCAAACTAACCCAAATCCCATATGTCATACCTATAGCTCTCACCTTCAACCCCCACCACAAACTTCACCTTCACAGCATCCCTCCATTGTACCTCAACAGGTCTCCCACTTCCCCAACCCCAACATATCCCCCAGACAACAGTATTAGAAAAGAAGTTGAAGGCTTGGTACACAAATGCAGGCAGAATAGAAAATAAATGTGAGAAGTGGTATGAAAGAACCAAACACTCACTCAAATACCATAGCACTCACAGAAACAAAACTCAGGAGGATGATAGTGAATGTGATCTTACCATCTGGATATCAGATCCTGAGTAAAGATAGAGGGAGCAGAGGGAAAGGAGGAGTTGCACTACTCATCCAAAACCGGTGTGGATCTGAGGAAATGGAAGGAATGAACAAAATTGGCGAGAAAGGAATACATAGTAGGAACGATTCAGACTGCAAACCCTACGGTGGTAATTGCAGCATTGTACAACCCGCCACAGAACACCAGAAGGCCAAGAGAATAATGTGAAGAAAGCAACAGAGCAATGGTAGACACACTAGCAGTTGTGGACAGAAGGGCTCACATGGGTAGAGCCAAGTTACTAGTAATTGGTGATTTCAATCACAAGGAGATTGACTGGGAAAACCTGGGGCCACATGCGTGACGTGAAACATGGAGAACCAAGATGATGGAGGTGGTACTGAAAAACCAAATGCATCAACATGTTAGGGACACTACCAGAGAGCGAGGTGAGGATGAACCAGCAAAACTGGACCCCTTATTCACGTTGAGTACTTCAAACATCGAAAGGCCCCTTGGAGCTAGTGATCACGTGGTTTTGAGCTTCAAATACATAGAAGAGTTACAAGCAGAGAGAGAAGCAGGAGTAGGATGGAAGAAGCCAAACTACAAAAGGAGGGACTACACAGGCATGAGGAATTTCTTGCAAGAGGTTCAGTGGGAAAGGTAATTAGTGGGAAACTCAGTACACGAAATGATGGACTACGTGACAACAAAATGCAAGGATACAGAGGAGGGGTTCGTTACCAATGGCAACAGAAATAATGGGAACACCAGAACAAGTTCTTGATTAACCCATAGGCGTAGAGTGGCAAAAACTAGGTGCACTAAATAACTGAAAATGTACAGAACAGAAAAGGCCCAGAAAAACGACATAGCATCAAAAGCCAAGTCTGACCTGAAGCTGTAGTATAGCCACATCAGGAGGAAAACAAGAGTCAAGGACCAGGTAATCAGGCTGAGGTAGGAAGCAGGGGAGTTCACAAGATATGATTGAGAAGAATATAAGTAGCTCAGCATTAGATTTAAAGAAATATTTACAGTGGAGAGAGGAAGGACTCCGGAAAGCTGGAATAGTGGGTTACACCAGAAAAGGACGAAATTCATAAAGCATCCAGATATGAAAATGTTGTGTTAATGGGAGATTTTAACTATAGACAAACTGATTGGAACAATGTGACAGGAAATTTTGAGTCTAGTGATTTTCTTGATATGGTTCAGGATTGATTTTTAAAACAGTTTGTGACAGAACCAAAGAGAGGAAACAACCTGCTTGACTTGGTTCTTGCCAACAAATAATCACTAATTAATAATCTTGACTTTAATGATGAGCTTAGGGAAAGCAATCACAAATCACTTAGTTTCAATATATCATGGGCTTATCTAGATAACTGCAATCAATTCTCAACCCCAGACTTTAGCTTGGCAGACTTCATGGGACTGAGAAGTTACCTGGGTGGGCTAGATAGGGATGACCTGACTATGGGTCAGGTAGGTGGTGTTGGTTTGCCAATATGATGTATTTCAGAACATAGTTCTAGCTGCCCAGACAACTTTTGTTCCTAGTAGGGAAATTAGATCTAACAAAAATAATCCCAAAAGGATAAACAATAGATTAAAACATCTCATTAGTCAAAAGAGAGGCATATATAGGCGTATCAAAAGACAGGATATGCAGTTAAGAAATCAGTATATTCAGTTAAAGAGAGATATAAAAAAAAGTATAAGAAAAGCAAAAAGAGATTATGAGGCTAAAGTCGCAAGGGAGTCGAAGACTAACCCAAAAGTGTTCTTTCAGGTATACAGAAGTGAGATTAGGGACAAGATTGGTCCACTAAGAGTAATTCTGGTCAGATCACTAACAGTGATAAGTAAATGTGTGAACTTTTCAACACTTACTTCCTCTCAGTTTTTACCCAGGAAAATACGAGCGGAATTCCAAAAATAATAAATTATGTAGAACAGGACGATAATAAACTATGCACGATTGGGGTAAATATTGATATGATCTTCAGACAAAGAAATTAAAACCTAACAAATCCTCAGGTCCTGATGAACTGTTTGCAAGAGTTTTAAGGAAACGTAAAGAGGAACTTAGCATACCTTTGGCTACTCTTTTAAATATATCACTACAAACTGGCATAGTGCCAGACAAATGGAAAATGGCAAATGTAATACCTGTTTACAAGGCAGGTGACAGGTCCTTAACTTCGAACTATAGACCAATAAGCCTTACCTTCATAGAGGGAAAATTTGTAGAATCAGTAATTGCCAAGTAAATTCGTAGCCATCTTGAAAGGTATAAATTGATTAAAGAATCTTATCACGGTTTTACAAAGGGGCGTTCCTGTCTTACGAAATTACAAGGTATTTGAGGAGGTAGATCATGGTATTGAATATGATATTGTGTATATGGCCGTCAGTGTAGCTTTCGATAGAGTTTCACATTAGAGGCTATTGAGGAAACTTAAGGCACACAGAATAGGAGGAGAATTTTTTTCCTGGGTAGAGGCATGGTTGACAAATAGGCAGCAGAGAGTTTGCATTAATGGGGAGAAATCAGAATGAGGACACGTCACAAGCGGTGTTCCGCAGGGGTCAGTGTTGAGCACCTTGTTGTTCACAATTTACATAATCGACATAGATGAAGGAATAAATAGCGACATAAGCAAATTTGCTGACGAGACCAAAATAGGCCGTCCAATTCATTCTAATGAGGACATTAGAGCACTTCAGGATGATTTGAATAGATTGATGCAATGGTCGGAGAAGTGACAAATGCAGTTTAATGTAGACAAATGCAAAGTTCTAAATGTCGGACAGGAAAATAACCATGCCACATATAAACTAAATGATGTAGACCTTAATATTACTGACTACGAAAAAAGATTTAGAAGTTCTGGTTAGTAGTAATCTGAAACCAAGACAACAGTGCGTAAGTGTTTGCAATAAAGCTAACAGAATCCTTGGCTTCATATCAAGAAGTATAAATAATAAAAGTCCCCTTAGACTGTTCTTCAACTCTATATATCTTTCTTTGGTTTGGCCTCATTTAGTTTATGCTGCACAGTTCTGGTCACTGTATTACAGAATGGATATAAATGCACTGGAAAACGTACAAAGGAGGATGACAAAGTTGATCCCATGTATCAGAAATCTTCCCTATGAGGATAGACTGTGGGCCCTGAATCTACACTCTCTAGAAAGGCGTAGAATTATGGGGGATATGACTGAGGTGTATAAATGGAAAACACGAAACAATAAAGATGATGTAAATAGCGTGCTAAAAATATCTAGCCAAGACAGGACTTTCAGCAATGGTTACAAGCTGGAAAAATTCAGATTCAGGAAGGATATACGAAAGCATGTTTTTCAGTGCGTTTACATCCATTCTGTAATATGATGACCAGAACTATGCAGTATAATCTAAATGAGGCTTAATCAAGGATATGTAGCGTTGAAGAACAACCTGAGGACTTCCATTATTTATACTTCTAGATATGAAGCCAAGAATTCTGTTAGCTTTACTGCGAACACTAATGCACTGTTGTTTTGGTTTTAGATTACTGTTAAACAGAACTCCTAAATCCTTTTTGCAATCAGTAGTATTAAGGTCTACATCATTTAGCTTATATGTGGCATGGTTATTTTCCTGTCCAACATTTAGAACTTTGCATTTGTCTATATTAAACCACACCTGCCACTTCCCCGACCATTACATCTGTCTATTTAAATCATCGTGGAGTGCTCTAGTGTCCTCATTAGAATGAATTGGACGGCCTATTTTGGTGTCATCAGCAAATTTGCTTATGTCACTATTTATTCCCTCATCTACGTCGTTTATGTAAATTGTGAACAACACCGAGCCCAACACTGACTCCTGTGTAAACCACTTGTGACGTGCCCCCATTCGGATTTCTCCCCATTTATGCAAACTCTCTGCTGCCTATTTGTCAACCATGCCTCTACCCATGAAAAATTTCTCCTCCTATTCCGTGTGCCATAAGTTTCTCTGATGTGGAACTCTATCGAAAGCGTTACTGAAGTCCATATACACAATATCATATTCATTATCATGATCTACTTCCTCAAGCACCTTAGTGTTGAGATCCATTAATCAGTTTATTTCTTTTAAGATGGCTACGAATTGCTTCGGCAATTATTGATTCCTTAAATTTTCGCAATATGGAGGTAAGGCATTTTGATCTATAGTTCGAAGCTATGGACTTGTCACCTTCCTTGGAAATAGGTATTACATTTGCCATTTTCCACTTATCAGGCATTATGCCAGTTTGTAGTGATATGTTGAAAAGATTAGCAAAAGGTATGCTAAGTTCCATTTTACATTCCTTTAGCACCCTTGCAAACAGTTCATCAGGACCTGAGGATATGTTAGGTTTTAATTTCTCTATTTACCCGAGGATCATATCGCTAGTTACCGCAATCGTGCATAGTTTATCGCCCTGTTCTACATAATCTACTATTTCTGGAATTTAGCTAGGATTTTCCTGGGTAAAAACTGAGAGGAAGTAAGTATTGAAAATTTCACACATGTCCTTATCACTGTCAGTGATCTGGCCTGAGTTAAGTGGGCCTATCTTGTCCCTAATCTTACTTCTGTATACATGAAAGAACCCTCTTGGGTTAGTCTTCAAATTCTTTGCAACCTTAGCCTAATAATCCCTTTTTGTTTCTCTTATTCCTTTTTTTTATTTCTCTCTTTAATTGAATATATTGATTTCTTAACTGCCCATCCCTTCTCTTGATATGCTTATATGACCAATGAGATGTTTTAATCTATTGTTTATCCATTTGTGATCATTTTTGTTAGACTTAATTTCCCTACTCGGGACAAAAGTTTAAGTCTCCCATTAACACAGGATTTTCATGTCTAGATGCCTTATGAATTTCGTCCCATAACAGCTTACTGCACGCCCTATCAAGGTTTGAGGGCCTATAAATCACACACAAATTAAATTGTCACGACCCTCGGGAAACTGTAGCCAAACAGATTCTGTGTCCGATGTTTCTAATCTTATATCATGAATAAGACAACAATTTAAATTATCTCTGGCATACATCGCTATTCCACCACCGTTCCTGTTGACCCTATCAGTGTGGAATAGTTTATAACCCTGTATGTTGCATTCAGAAGGCGTTTCTCTATCTTTCATATTGAACCAGGTCTCTGTTATAGCAATAATATCTACATTACCTGCACTTGCAAGTAATTTTAATTCATCTATCCTATTTCTTATACTCCTACTATTTGTATAGTAAACCTTAAGGGAGGTAGTCACTCGTTGCCCTCTACTATCTCTCTTTGTTTGTTGATCAAGTGCTTTGCCTTTACTAGCAACTCTATTTTGAAAATTGTCTTTTAAACATATCCCTGAGGTAATATCTGAATATTATTAGTAATATCTGCTCTTTTCAACCATAATACTGCAGCCTGATTGTTTCCCACAAACACCCATTCTTCTATAATCTATCAGTTTAAAGTCTTAGACAAGTCATCATTTACCCCCTCAATCGAATTGGCTAATGCAACCACTCCAGCCCCAGAGAGATGAACCCCATCCCTTGCATACATAACACGTTTGCCATAGAATTTGTCCCAGTTATCGATGACTAGGATTGCAAGTTCCTTGCAGTACCTCTCTAGCCAGCAATTTATTTAAATTGCCCTAGATATCCACTCTTTGCCCACTCGCTTTCTAGGCAAGATGCTACATATGATTTGGATCCCTCCCTTAGACCTGACTACTTCTGTGGCTGACCTGTACTTATCCAACAGCTAATGTCTCCTGCCCATCCCAATGTCATTAGCCCCAGCACTAAGACAGATAATGGGCTTGTTCCCATTACCTGACATAATGTTATCCAACCTGCTGACTATGTTACCAACACCAGCTCCTGAGAGGCACACCCTCTGTTACAAAAAGCACAGTCTGTATATCTTACTTGATGTTACGCAGAAAGGTGGGATAGCTGGGGGCTAGAGCCTTGCCTAAGGGCAAAGGTAAAGTTACACACATCTCAGGCATAAACAGGCCACCCAGGGCTATCCCAGTCAAAACAGAAAGCGCTAAACCAGCACTTGTTACTTCAATGGGTTGGTTAACAGAGGGTTAGGCAAAAATCCTAGTTAGGAAAATATATATATTTATTCAACATAACACTATATACACACTCTAGAAAACACTTTCATGTATCTCCTATCCTAAACTCCCACATAGCGGGCACAAGAAGCAGCGGCTGGCGGTCCAGTAACCATAACACTCGGCCTAGTCAGCGCCAGGCCGACTCTATTCCACTGCCAACCCCATTTCTTATTTCCTCACTCATCGCACATCACCCTGGCCAAGTCAGAGCCTAGGTGAACATACAGGCAAGCCATAGAAGAGCCTATGGCTTGAGTTAGCTAAACAAAAGGAGTATACAACTACAAACTTAGCTTAAATACACAGCATCTTCGACGCCAGCCTCCACACCATGCTGACTCTACGTGACTCCCCAAGCCACGCTTACCCCGCGTACCCAAACACAGTTGGAAAATAAATGCCTAGCAGGATTTCTTTATAATTATAGTTTAACCAACTTTACAGTACCCCCAAAATCACATTATGAATTATAAAATTATGCTTTACAATTATAACATTCATACTATTATGACACCCTTCTCTACTGTATATACATTACAATGTCATGCAGAACCCTGCATAACACCTGAGAATCTCCTACAATTAGAATATTCTTACCTTGACTAGCAGGGGAGTCAGTGGTACCTTTAACCTCACTAACCACTGAAGTACACTCGTCCTTGTGAACAGAGAATCGATTTCCTACCTTCATGTCTTTTCTATTAACCATATTTATCTTCCTTCTTCCTGAACTGTGAACCACTTGCCACTTAAAGTGTCTGCTGCTCTCACTGCTGGTGACCATTTCCTCCTTACCAGCTCCATCCATCTCACACTCCCAAATCCCTCTAGGCGAAGCTTTAGCCTCCTATTTTTCTCCTCAAGAAGTAGAACCTCCTTCCTCAACACTTTAACCTGAGATTCTAAAACACTACAACAAGCCATGGTGCTTGGTAATACCCCACGCTAGGACAGGTATGCCAGAGAGCTTAGTCTCAATTTTTAAAAAAAGTGATAGATACCAGGCATTAAACTACAGACCAGTGTCACTGACATGTATGGTATACAAAGTCATGGAGAAGATTATCAGGAGTGGTGGAGCACCTAGAAAGGAAGAAGCTTACATACGACAACCAGCATGGTTTCAGGGAACGGAAATCCTGTGTCACGTACCTACTAGAGTTTTATGACAAGGTAACAGAAGTAGGACAAAAGAAAGAGGGGGTGGGTAGACTGCATTTTCTAGGACTGCAAGAAGGTTTTCGACACAGTTCCACACAAGGGATTAGTGCAAAGGCTAAAGGATCAAGCACACATAACATGAAAGGCGCTACAATGGATCAGAGAACACCTGATAGGGAGGCAACAAGGAGTCATCATACTTGACAATGCGTCAGAGTGGGCGCCTGTGATGACCGGGGTTCCACAGGGGTCAATCCTAAGACGGGTGCTCTTTTTGGTATATGTGAATGACATACTGGAAGTGATAGACTCAGAAGTGCCCCTGTTTGCAGATGATGTGAAGTTAATGAGGAGAATTAAATCATATGAGATCAGACGGGACTACAAAGGAACCTGAACAGAATGCAAGCCTGGTCCAGCAACTGGCTCCTGGAATTTAACCTCACCAAATGCAAAGTCATTAAGGGTGGCGAGAACAAGAATTTAATTTTTTTCTCAAATTCAATATTTTTACTGCGATTTAAGCAGCATTTGAAATCTATACACTGTGCTTGTGGTGACTTTTTACCTTAAAAGATAGACAGAAAAAATAAATGTTTCTTTATAGGGCATAAAATTCTCCCTCCACTACAAATTTGGTAAGACGTACAATGTTCTAGTTGACATCAGATGAAAGATGATGGGCTAGAAAATCTTTATTTCAAAAGCGTTTGGGCGAAATGTCGATACATTGCATAATAAAATTTGTTGAAGCTCCTTGTTTTTAAGGACTTATGGGAGGAAAAAAATCAATAAAAACAAAACAGTAGAAAATATCGCAAATCCCTCCTGACGCTGACTGGAACCATCATTCCTCAGTAAGGTGTCCAAAAATCATGACATTACTATAAATACTTTTCACAAAAAAATTGAAATATTGTCAATAACGTATTCCTGAGTTATACATATATTGTGTTATCTGTAAAACACTATGGTCATGGCATACCGAATCTCAGCATGTTGCACACATTCTTCCATGTTGACAGCCCACAGAACACTGAGCTACAGTCACTCCACACTCTTGAATTTAGTCCTCAGAGAAGTTGCCATGTAGAGCATTTAGAATGAAACAATCATAAAAATGGTAAATTTTGGAATAAATAACAAACCAAAAAAACACTAATTATCATCATGTCCCCTTGATGACAACAAGAACAAAAAAATTACATTTTTGGAAAAACATGCTTAGAAATATGATAGAAACAAGGTGATTGCATCATCATGTTGCCAGAATTATGCACTGTTTTTCGGTAAGAAAACTTTTTTTTTCATATTTTTTTCAGTTTTCCTTTTTTATCCCTCCAAGTTTGCTTGGGGCACCCTGAAGATCGGGGAAAGGCAAAGAAGACTGCAGACGGAGTACAAGATAGTGGGCCAAAGACTGCAAACATCACTCAAGGGAAAGTATCTTGGTGTGAGTATAATACCAAACACATCTCCAGAAGCGCATATGAACCAGATAACCACTGCAGCATATTAGCACCTGGCAAACCTAAGAATAGTGTTCCGTTACCTCAGTAAGCAATTGTTCAAAACTCTGTACACCGTGTACGTCAGACCCATATTGGAGTATGTAACACCAATTTGGAACCCACACCTGATCAAGCACGTCAAAAAATTTGAGAAAGTTCAAAGGTTTGCAAGAAGAGTGGTCCCGGAGCTAAGGAGAATGATCTACGAAGAAAGATTAAGAGAAATTGACCTGACAACACTGGAGGACAGGAGGGATAGAAGGGACATGATAACGACATATAAAATACTGCCAGGAATTGACAAGGTGGACAAAGACAGGATGTTCCGGAGATGGGACACAACAAGAAGGGGTCACAATTAGAAGCTGATGGCTTAGATGAGTGAATGGGATTGTAGGAAATACTTCTTCAGCTACAGAGTTGTCAAAAAGTGGAATAATGTGGACAGTGACGTAGTGGAGGCAGGATCCATACACAGTTTAACACGAGGTATGATAAAGTTCATAGAACAGGGAAAGAGAGGACCTAGTAGCGACCAGTGAAGAGACAGGGCCAAGAGCTATGAATCGGCCCCTGCAACCACAATTAGGTGAGTACATATATCCACGACCCCCACCATATATATGCCTTCACTTTGTCCTACTTATCAACCCGAGTAAATGGCTTCTGCTTCACCTTTGTTATCTATCTTCCTGAGCAATTTATTTTTTCTTCTCTATTTACTGTTTCTCGTCTCTTCCTTCCTCTCATCCTCCCTCCTATATCCTCATCTTCTTCTCTCCATCCTCCAACTTTCCCTCCCTTCTTCTCATGCACCCACTCCTTTTCTCCTTCCCTTCACCCTCTTCCCTCGTCACTCCCTCCCTCCTTCCAACCCACCCTTTCCTTCCCTTCTTCCTCTCCCACCCACCCTCTCCCTCCTTTCCCCTCTCCCATACCTCCCTATTCTCTCCTTCCTACCTACCTACTCTCCTTCCCTCACAGCTCTTTCATTAGATCCTCTCTCTCCCTCCCTCCCTCCATCCCAGCAACTCCATCAATCCCTTCCCTCCCTCCTACCCTCCCTCCAAGCTACTTCATCAGCCTCCCTACCTCCCTCCCTCCCAACCACTCCATCACACTCCCTCTCTCCCAAATGAGGCTGCTCTGCCAAATCGTTCTGTGTAGTGAAGTGTAACTTGACAAGATAATTACCCCTATTACACTAAGTGGCAAGTGGAGTTAACAAATTGTTATGGACGAGCCTCCCCTCAGAGCTGCCTCGCCAATGTATTAACTTGCTAACATGCCCGCTTCTTATTAACAACCCTCTGTCTCAAATTGCCATGTTAGAGTTCTGGTTGGCAAGGAAAACAGCCCCGTCCATTAAGGTGGAATAAGTATTATGTCAATTCGCATCTTTAAATGATTCAAGTTATAATTTAAAATAGGTTAATTTTTTAGTGTAGTTTCGTGACATTCAATATAGTTTTGTTAACATATACGGGCGCTTGTTTGGTTAATGGCGTTTAAAGACTAAGCTCAGTAAGGCTATACGGAACCTGCTCAAAACCACACAAGAATAATTTAATCCATAAAAGGGGGAATTAAAGAAAACTCACAGCATGTATACAGTGAGAGAAAAAACACCTTTGGGTATCCCATGATGTACTGGCAGTGGTGGCTCTATACGTGGCGAAATATTGTCATATATGAGAGTTCTGTCTGGGTGAGTCTTTTTCTAAGTATTTACCTGCTGTGTCCTGTGTTTTGTCCGTCAGGACACAGGACAAGTGTCCTCTTACAAAGGAGAAGTGTCTGCTTACACACGGCAAGAGTAAAGTGAGGAGAGAGGTTCAGCATCCGCTAGTCTGTCCAAAGTCAAGATAGTAGTAGCAGCGTCCTAAGGTACGTTAGATAACGTACTCAATCTACGGAAGATGGACAACTCTAGATCATGGTTATTTGTGTATTGTTAAAGTCACGCCATTGTGTTTTTTTTTATTATTCTTTATGGTTATCATGTCGTGTTCAGAAGGAAAAGCTGTCATATACATAAAGAGGTTTGTAATTCTCATTGTATATACTCTTAGAGGACTATATCTGTCAGGGTATTTATATACTGAAAGACGTGTATGTCTCTGTCTGCTGTATATATATTGAAAGATACTTATCTCTCGGCAAAAATACACTGAGAGGTTTATCTCTCAAGCGTATATTCCTCGAGATGCTCATGTATCTCTTAGTGTATATAAGTGTAAGTAATCTGAAAGGTCTATGTCTATAATAATAATAATAATAATAATAATAATAATAATAATAATAATAATAATTATTATTATAATATATTTATTTTCTACAAGTACAGGGTATACAGGCCCAGTTGACATCAGTGACATTCTGCTACAAAGCTCCTTGTTATGCAGAGAATTTCGGGGAAATTAGGTATAGTTTGTCTCAAGATGCGACCCACACCAGTCAACTAACACCCAGGATGCGACCCACACCAGTCAACTAACACCCAGGATGCGACCCACACCAGTCAACTAACACCCAGGTACCCATTTCACTTAAGGGTGAATATGGACAACAGGTGTTAGGGAGCACACCCAGTGTTTTCTCCCTTGCCAGGAATTGAACCCGGACCCATCAGCGTGTAAAGCGAGAGTTTACCTATCAGACCACGAGCCATCCTAAGTGCATATACTCTGAAATGGTTATGTCTCTGTGTGTAAATGTTGTGTAGTGTATATATATTATTGCATGTACACCCAGAGGATTATATCACAAAGTGTGAATACTCAAAGAGGTGTATCTTTGTCAGTGAATGTGCACTGTATATATACACAGTATACACAGTATACACAGTATACATACACTGAGAGTTTAGTTTTAATTTATATTTTAGGGAAGTACACAGGGCAGTGACTAAATATTTAAGGCACAGAGCAAGCGTTTATTGGTGCAACGTTTTGATATTATGGGGGGGCAATGTTTCGCCCTGTGAAGAACCTTATCACCACCGTCATCATTACCAGCAACATCATTACCACTATTAATACCACAAATAACCCGCACATACAAGAGAGCAGCTTACGACGACGTTCCGTAAGCTTCTCTCTTGTATGTGCGGTTATTTGTGTATCGTTCCAGTCACGGTATTGTGCCTTTGTTATTTATTAATACCACCACAACCACCACCACCACCAGTGCTGTCACCGTCACTACCACTAGTGCTGTCACCGTCACTGCCACCAGTGCTGTCACCGTCACCACCACCAGTGCTGTCACCGTCACTACCACCAGTGCTGTCACCGTCACTACCACCAGTGCTGTCACCGTCACTACCACCAGTGCTGTCACCGTCACTACCACCAGTGCTGTCACCGTCACCACCACCAGTGCTGTCACCGTCACCACCACCAGTGCTGTCACCGTCACTACCACCAGTGCTGTCACCGTCACTACCACCAGTGCTGTCACCATCACCACCACCAGTGCTGTCACCGTCACCACCACCAGTGCTGTCACCGTCACTACCACCAGTGCTGTCACCGTCACACCACCAGTGCTGTCACCGTCACTACCACCAGTGCTGTCACCGTCACTACCACCAGTGCTGTCACCGTCACTACCACAGTGCTGTCACCGTCACCACCACCAGTGCTGTCACCGTCACTACCACCAGTGCTGTCACCGTCACCACCACCAGTGCTGTCACCGTCACTACCACCAGTGCTGTCACCGTCACCACCACCAGTGCTGTCACCGTCACTACCACCAGTGCTGTTACCGTCACCACCACAGTGCTGTCACCGTCACTACCACAGTGCTGTCACCGTCACTACCACCAGTGCTGTCACGTCACCACCACCAGTGCTGTCACCGTCACTACCACCAGTGCTGTCACCGTCACCACCACCCAGTGCTGTCACCGTCACCACCACCAGTGCTGTCACCGTCACTACCACCAGTGCTGTCACCGTCACTACCACCAGTGCTGTCACCGTCACCCCCACCAGTGCTGTCACCGTCACCCCCACCAGTGCTGTCACCGTCACCACCACCAGTGCTGTCACCGTCACCACCACCAGTGCTGTCACCGTCACTACCACCAGTGCTGTCACCGTCACCACCACCAGTGCTGTCACCGTCACCACCACCAGTGCTGTCACCGTCACTACCACCAGTGCTGTCACCGTCACCACCACCAGTGCTGTCACCGTCACTACCACCAGTGCTGTCACCGTCACCACCACCAGTGCTGTCACCGTCACTACCACCAGTGCTGTCACCGTCACTGCCACCAGTGCTGTCACCGTCACCACCACAAGTGCTGTCACCGTCACTACCACCTGTGCTGTCACCGTCACCACCACTAGTGCTGTCACCGTCACTACCACCAGTGCTGTCACCGTCACTACCACCAGTGCTGTCACCGTCACCACCACCAGTGCTTTCACCGTCACTACCACCAGTGCTGTCACCGTCACGCCACCAGTGTGTCACCGTCACCACCCACCAGTGCTGTCACCGTCCACTACCACCTGTGCTGTCACCGTCACCACCACTAGTGCTGTCACCGTCACTACCACCAGTGCTGTCACCGTCACTACCACCAGTGCTATCACCGTCACCACCACCAGTGCTGTCACCGTCACCACCACCTGTGCTGTCACCGTCACCACCACCTGTGCTGTCACCGTCACCACCACCAGTGCTGTCACCGTCACTACCACCAGTGCTATCACCGTCACCACCACCAGTGCTGTCACCGTCACCACACCAGTCTGTCACCGTCACCACCACCTGTGCTGCACCGTCACCACCGCCAGTACTGTCACCGTCACTACCACCAGTGCTATCACCGTCACCACCACCAGTGCTGTCACCGTCACCACCACCAGTACTGTCACCGTCACCACCACCTGTGCTGTCACCGTCACCACCACCAGTGCTGTCACCGTCACTACCACCAGTACTGTCACCGTCACTACCACCAGTGCTGTCACCGTCACTACCACCAGTCTGTCAACCGTACCACCACCAGTCTATCACCGTACTACCACCATCTGTCACCGTCACACCACCTTGCTGATCACCGTCACACCACCAGTGCTGTCACCTCACTACCACCAGTACTGTACACCGTCATACCACCACCACCACTACCATCGCTATCACTACACACCTCACCACTACCACCAGGATCCATCACCACCACATACCACCACCACACACCACCACCACCATCAAACCATCATCACCACCACCACCACCACCACCACCACCACCACCACCATCACCCACACCACAACCATCACCACCAAAACCACCACACCACCCCACCACCACCATCAAACCACCACCACCACCACCACTCACCACCACCACACCACCACCACCCACCACCCACCATCACCACCACACACCACCACCACCACCACCACCATCACCACCACCACACACCTCACCACCCACCAACCACCACCACCACCACCACCACCATCTCACCACCACCACCACCACCACACACCACCATCACCACCACACACCCTCACCACCACCACCACCATCACCACCACCCCACCACCACCACCATTCCACCCACCACCACACACCATCCACCACCACCACCACCACATCCACCACCAAACCACCACCACCCACACACACCACCACCACCACCACCACCACACCACCACCACCACCACCACCACCACACACCACACCACCACCACCACACCATCCCCACCAAACCACCACACCACCACCACCACCACCACCACCACCACCACACCACCACCACCACCACCACCACCACACCACACCACCCCCACACCACCACCACCCACACCATCACCACCACCACCACCACACCACCATCAACACCACCACCATCACACACCCACCACCACCACCACCACCACCACCAACCACCACCATTTCCACCACTGCTACAACTCACCATCAATTTATCTATATTACAAATTATGCTGTGCCTGAGGCAGGGATAATAAGCCCTTCTTGCCCTGGCTACAGGGAGTGCACTAATTACTCTGCTAATCACCAGAAAAAGCGGATTACTTATTATTGATATGAAACATACGTAAATTATTTGCTCTATAATTTATTTTAATCTTACTTTTTTATTTATTTTATTTATTTTATTTATTTTTTCTTCGTTTTGAGTCAATTAAAATTGGTATTGGTATTCCAATACCAAAAAGTTAAAAGAGTTAAATACGTGTGAGTCTTTCAGGGAAAAGCCAGGTGGAGGCTCGATCCTCCATCTGGTGGGATCGAAACTCTCGTCGGATTTTTATTGTACTCGCCTTGTTGCAGGTGCGGGGGGTCTAGTCAACGCACCCAGATCAGCTACTGCACTGCCCACGAGCGGTCTCTGTCCTTGGCCGTTATGACATCTATTCTTTAAACTGAATATTACTTCTGTTTCCAGCGTTCCCTTAAGATCGTTGTCCTCGCTAAACATTCTGGGAGAGAAGTAGTTTATTTTCGAACAGACTCTCTGTGTCTTACTGAGTTCTACCTAGTGATCATGTCTATTAAGTCTATTTAGCATCTGATCTTCTCCCTCTTTACAAACGTTTATAGCCTCGCATTTGGGGGGGATAAAGTTCAACTACCATCTGTTTGATCATTAAAATATTCCGTTTAGGTCGTAAGTATATTTGTGTTTTTCTCTATTTAACTCATTAGCTCTACATTATCCACAAACTGGAATGAGTTGGATTTTACCTGGTGGTGCATATTATTGCACCACCAGGAACAGAACCAGCATCAGCAATGAACATTGCTGAACACCTCTCGTTATGCTCCTTCATCCGGCTGCCTCTTACCAGAACATTGCTTTCTACTTCCTTGTCCTCGGATATTCCTGGGTCCTAAGAAGTACATTTTTTAGTTATAACCTTGAATGTTTTCAACTTTCTGGACTAGTCTCTAGTGAAGAACAGTTTCAAATACATTATTATGGCCCACATATATGCAGTGAATCTATCTCTTTCTTTAGCATTTATCTCTGTTATCATTCACAGAATGTACAGATTTGAGGAGAATTTATCTTCCTTATATCATCATCCATCACTGTTTTCCTCTGCAAGACAGTGATGGACTGAGTTGTGATAAAAGTGTTTCTGCTTTTTCGGATCACCTTCCCTGGGTGGGAAACGGAGGCCGATGCGTTAGAAAAAAATACCTTTGATGGCGTCGTTTAACAACACCGTTTACACTGGAGTGGGTAGGCTGTAAGACAGGTTACACTGAGAGGGGTGCGTGGAAGACACAGTGTTACACTGAGAGGGGTAGGTGGAAGACACAGTGTCACACTGGGAGGGGGTAGGCTGTAAGACAGTGTTACACTGAGAAGGGTTTAGGCTGGAAGACACATGTTAACACTGGGAGGGGGTAGGCTGGAAGACAGTGTTACACTGAGAGGGGGTAGGCTGGAAGACACAGTGTTACACTGGGAGGGGGTAGGCTGGAAGACAGTGTTACACTGAGAAGGGGTAGGCTGGAAGACACAGTGTTACACTGGGAGGGGGTAGGCTGGAAGACAGCGTTATACTGAGAGGGGGTAGGCTGAAGACAGTGTCACTAGGGGGGTAGGCTGGAAGACAGTGTTACACTGAGAGGGGGTACTCTGGAAGACAGTGTTACACTGAGAGGGGGTAGGCTGGAAGACACAGTGTCACACTGGGAGGGGGTAGGCTGGAAGACAGTGTTACACTGAGAAGGGGTAGGCTGGAAGACAGTGTTACACTGAGACGGGGTAGGCTGGAAGAGAGTGTTACACTGAGAGAGGGTAGGCTGGAAGACAGTGTTACACTGAGAGGGGGTAGGCTGGAAGACAGTGTTACACTGAGAGGGGGTAGGCTGGAAGACACAGTGTTACACTGGGAGGGGGTAGGCTGGAAGACAGTGTTACACTGAGAGGGGGTAGGCTAGAAGACACAGAGTTACACTGGGAGGGGGTAGGCTGGAAGACACAGTGTTACACAGGGAAGGAATAGGATGGAAGACACAGTGTTACACTGGGAGGGAGTAGGCTGGAAGACACAGTGTTACACTGGGAGGGAGTAGAATGGAAAACACAGTGTTACACTGGGAGGGAGTAGGATGGAAGACACAGTGTTACACTGGGAGGGATTAGGCTGGAAGACACAGTGTTACACAGGGAGGGAGTAGGCTGGAAGACAGTGTTACACTGGGAGGGGGTAGGCTGGAAGACACAGTGTTACACTGGGAGGGGGTAGGCTGGAAGACACAGTGTTACACTGGGAGGGGGCAGGCTGGAAGACACAGTGTTACACTGGTCAGGGAGTAGGATGGAAGACACAGTGTTACACTGGGACGGAGTAGGATGGAAGACACAGTGTTACACTGGGAGGGGGTAGGCTGGAAGACACAGTGTTACACTGGGAAGGGGTAGGCTGGAGGACACAGTGTTACACTGGGAGGGAGTAGGATGGAAGGCACAGTGTTACACTGGGAGGGATTAGGATGGAAGACACAGTGTTACACTAGGAGGGGGTAGGCTGGAAGACACAGTGTTACACTAGGAGGGATTAGGCTGGAAGACACAGTGTTACACAGGGAGGGAGTAGGCTGGAAGACAGTGTTACACTGGGAGGGGGTAGGCTGGAAGACACAGTGTTACACTAGGAGGGGGTAGGCTTCAAGACACAGTGTTACACTGGGAGGGGGTAGGCTGGAAGACACAGTGTTACACTGGGAGGGGGTAGGCTGGAAGACACAGTGTTACACTGGGAGGGGGTAGGCTGGAAGACACAGTGTTACACTGGGAGGGGGTAGGCTGGAAGACACAGTGTTACACTGGGAGGGGGTAGGCTGGAAGACGCAGTGTTACACTGGGAGGGGGTAGGCTGGAAGGCAGGTTAATTACCTTTGCCCGACACAGTATAAGGCTGACACAGTCTTATGAGAGCATTACGCTAAGTGGCCTCTCGTGGAGTCATTACCTCACTGAATATATGCATTCCCGAGCTGGAGCCTGAGCCGGAGATCCTCTCCCGGTGGTGCTTCCCCGGTGATGCTATCCCCCGGTGGTGCTTCCTGATGGTGCTTCGTCCTGGTGACTCTACATACTGGTGATGCTGCATCCTGGTGACGCGTCCTGGTGAGTCTTCTCGTCTGAGAGAGTCTCGTTGCTTCCCGGCGTCCAACTTGTTATGTCTCCCGTGAGATACTTTCTCTTTACCCTCCTGATTGAAGTCTAAATCCGGATTAAACTTTCCCGTTGCGGATCCTCGCTCGAGAACGGCTTTGGAGAAATTAATTTTGCGAGCATTTTCAAATCTGTATTTGGATTCTTTTTCGGGAACTGATTCAGTCCAGAGTTTCAGATTCCGTCTATTTTTTTATATATGTGTAGGAAGCTCTTTGTGGTCAGTATTTTGCAAAATACGTCTGCATATAAATATACATTTTATATACACACACACACACACACACACACACACACACACACACACACACACACACACACACACACACACACACACACACACACGCACACACACACACACGCACACACACACACACACACACACACACACAACACACACACACACACACACACACACAACAACACCATACACAAAAACACACACACACACACACACACACACGCACACACACACACACAGGGACTCGACCCCCGCAACAACAACAAGGTGAGTACACACATACATACACACACAGTGAAGAGGCGGGGCCAGGAGCTGAGTCTCGATCCCTTCAACCACAATTAGGTGAGTACACATACACACGTACTTTAGAAGACGGAACTTTGAAGGGATAAAGGAATTCCTAAAAGCAGTGCAGTGAGATACGGAAACTGGAAGGAAAGTGAGCTGACGAAATGGAGCAGAGAGTTAAGAGGCATAGCAGAACTTTATACCCAGAAGAAGAAGAAGGAGAAACAACGAAGATCAAGGGATCCCTTGATTCAAACACAGATGTAGATATGCAGTAATAAAGAGCGTTGAAACACTACTGTAAAGAAAGCGAAGGACAATAGAGAAAATAGAAGTGAGCATAATAGCCAGAAACGAATATGCTAGAGTGAGGAGAGAGGCAGAGTAAGAACTTGAGAATCATATAGCGGCGAAGCCAAGTTTGAACTAAAACTCCTTCATAGCCACATATGAAGGAAATCGACATTAAAAGACCAGATACTTCCACTGAGGAAGGAAGGAGGAGAGCTCACAAGAAAATGACTGAAGCCTGCAGATGTTGAATAAAGATTTAAAGAGGTTTTCTCAGTGAAAACAGAGGCAATGCCAGAAGATTTAAAGGAAAAAGTACACCGACAGGTACCGGACATCATACAATCAGCTGGGGAAGAGGTAAAAAAAAATATTTCTATGGAGATGAATACGTTAAAGGCAATGGGACTTGACATGGTCTCACCATGGTCACTCTGAGATACAAGTCAACAGATATGGGACAGATGCCAGAGATTTGGAAGACAGCTTATGTACTAGAATATTTAAGAAAAAAAACAGACAGGATGAGTTGAACTACAGGCCAGTTTCACCGACATACATATTGTGCAAGGTGAGGTAGAAGATAATTAAGGAAAATAGTAGAGTAGTTGGAGAGAAGTGGTTTCATAAACAATAACCACCGCAGAAATATGTACTGTACCCCACAAGAGATTTAGGCAAGAACTCGAGGTGTAGGCAGGATTAACTTGGAAGGTGCTCTGATGGATAAAAGGGTACCTTTAGGAAAGTGACTGTTAGGAAAGAGATGTTAGAATGGGGAAGAATAACAAGCGAGGTTCCACAAGGCTCAGTATTAGGACCAGTACTGTCTCTCTGGATCATGTGAATAAAATACCGGATGAAATTTTTCAGACGTATCCCTGTTTGCTGATAATGTAATACTGATAAGGAGAGTAAAAAAATATGAGGTCAAGAAAAGACTACAAATGGATCTGACCAAACTACTTGATTGATCAGATAAGGCAGGTAAGATTGCTGCATGAAATCAACCCCAACAAATGCAGGGTTATGAAGACTGGAGAACGGGGCCAGAAAACCGGACACAGAGAACAGACTCGAGAAGGAGGAGGCAAAGACTGCAGAGCTCTCTCACGAAAAAAGACCTATTGTAACCATTACGCCTAGCATATCACCAGAGGCTCACATTAACCGAATATTTACTGCAGCTAATGCTTTTCTATCAAATTTGAGTAGCCTTCAGGAATCTCAACAAAGAGACTTTATACAACATATTCCAGGTCTAATTTAGAGCATGCAGCACCGGCACGGAATCCTCACTTGATAAAGCCTTTTAAGAAACTTAGGAGTATGAGCTACGAGGAGAGGCTAACGGAACAAGATCTAACAACATTAGGAGAAGGTGTGGCATTACCACAACTATTGTCCAGAGGGCTGAGGAGGGGTTGTTGAGGTGGTTCAGACATGTAGAGAGAATGGAACAAAACAGAATGACTTCGAGAGTGTATAAATCTGTAGTGGAGGGAAGGCGGGGTAGGGGTCGGCCTAGGAAGGGTTGGAGGGAGGGGGTAAAGGGGGTTTTGTGTCCGAGAGCCTTGGACTTCCAGCAAGCGTGAAAGAGCGTATTTGATAGGAGTGAATGGAGACAAATGGTTTTTAATACTCAACGTGCTGTTGGAGTGTGAGCAAAGTAACATTTATGAAGGGATTCAGGGAAACCGGCAGGCCGGACTTGAGTCCTGGAGATGGGAAGTACAGTGCCTGCACTCTGAAAGATGAGTGTTAATGTTGCAGTTTTATAACTGTAGTGTAAAGCACCCCTCTGGCAAGACAGTGATGGAGTGAATGATGATGAAAGTTTTTCTTTTTCTGGCCACCCTGCCTTGGTGGGCCACCCTGCCTTGGTGGGCCACCCTGCCTTGGTGGGAATCGGCCAATGAATTAATAATAAAAATAATAACATTGTAAGAGAGAAAATTCAGAGAAACATTTAATAACAATATACAAAATACTCAGAGGAACTAATAGGATAGACAGGGATTGGCTGTTTGAGAGGCGGGAAACAGGTACTCGGGGATAAAACCAAAAGACGCAAATGAGACACAAGAAAGTCAGGAAGTATTTCGTCAGTATCAGAATGGTCGGAAGTAGGAATGGCCTTCACGAAGTGGCGAAGATAGACTGAATGCATTGTTTTAACAGCATGCACGCTAGGTCCCACACGACTAGTAAGGAGCAAATATGTTAAGTTCACAGACTACGCAAGGAGCTAGGATTCGACCGTTGCAACCACATGTGAGTACATACGAATAAACACATAATATGTGGAAAATTTAGATAATTTTCCTGTAATTTGTATAATAATTGAGACATAACAGTGTTTATATAACCTAGTGTAGATGTTGTGTTGATGTGACTTTTAAAGGATGATAAGCCACGGGGGAATCAACAACCCCTACAGCTTAATAAAAATTTTATGGTAAGCAGTCTAGTAAAACATTATCAGTATAAATTAAAGAAAATAAATATTTGAATAATGAAGCCTAATGTGGCGTAATGGAAGAGCGGACCGGATTTTGTGGGCATTTAATCCAGTGTAATCGGAGCCGATAGAGAAGATATAGGCAATATACTTTAAAGTCTGGATAAACGAAGATACAATGTATCTGGAAAGGTCCAGGTCTGTAAAACAGCTGTCAGATTAGTGCTGATAATGAAGATAATACTGGACGCGGTGATTAGGCGAATGTTGAACATCGCGTATATTGGAATATGTTATGTTCACCTCATTAAATGTATTACAAAACCGCAGGACAGGTAAGGTATTTTTTACTGACCAATAGCAGGTTACTGTCCTATTAGGGAGGCGTTAGATTATATCATCCAAAGAATAAATGGGTAAGTGCCTTTTAATTTTACGTACACTTGTGTTTTAATTATTGGAAATGTGTTATCTATTAAGATACTAACAAATTATATAAAATTTGTTAAGCCCAAAGTAACTTTTCAATAATATATACAGTCCACAACCAAATTTAATACAGCCAGTGTTACTGGATTGAAATTCTTTTATTAATCAATATTCAAGAACTATATTCTCAAATAATTTAAGGTCCAGAAGTGAGAGTTGAGGAGCTGAGAGTGTGAACAACGAAGGTGTAATGTGGAGACCCATTATTCGGAAAGTCCCACATGTCTTCGAGGTACATATATATCAGTAAGTGTAATCTGTTTTAGATGTGCCAGAGTTCTCCCCAGATATCTGTGTGAAATGTTAATTCAGGATGATACAAATGAAATTCATACCCATAACTTCTCACTAAAAAAAAGTCGTTGTTCATTCTGAACCGGATATGATCAATAAAGTCAAGTAAATTAAATATATAACTGAGACTTGATAAGAAAGAAATAATTTGCTTTGGTCTACAAAAATTAAAATAATAATGTTTATTTTGTAACTGATATTATAACTGCTTAATTGCTAAGCCTAGATCGGGGAAGGGTTTGTAATTGTCAAACACATTCTTAATATTAATGTGTATTGTGTAATTGATATTATAACTGTGTAGTTGGGAAGCCCAGATGGGGCTAGGATTGTAATTCTCACACCTAATCAATCTGCTAAGCCCAGATGGGGCTAGGATTTATAATAATGTTCTCAATAATCAATTTGCTAAGCCAGAAATTTGGCTAGGATAGATGCAAGGTAAATTGTAATAATTACTTTTTATAAAGTGTATTTATATGTTAGTTTAATATCTTTATTATGCTCCCCATACCCATCCTGTGGGCGGTAGTCACCCCATACCCATCCTGTGGGCGGTAGTCACCCCATACCCATCCTGTGGGCGGTAGTCACCCCATACCCATCCTGTGGGCGGTAGTCAAAAGATTACAAAGGTACATAATGGACTGGACCCAAAAGTTATGATAGCTGAACTAGTTAGAAAAGAAATGAACTCCAGGTAGATCTGGTCACAATCATGGCAAGTTACAGAGGTAATGAATCAGCCTCACTCCTATACATGGTTACAGTCATGAACAAATTACAAAGTAATGAGCCACTGATACGTCCACACCTGGTCACAATTGTAATGAGTTATAAATACAAATATTAAGTGGGTCATACACCCACACGAGCGCGCGCGCACACACGTACACACACGAGGGCGCACACACGTACACACACGAGGGCGCACGCACAGACATATGCACAGGAGCGTACAAATATATGCATACACACAAGCACGCACACCCACCCACACACACACACACACACACACACACACACACAGTGAAGAGGCGGGGCTAGGAGCTATGACTCGACCCCTGCAACCACATATAGGTGAGTACACACACACACACACACACACACACACACACATGGTAATGCATTATTTACAGCTAGCAAAGTCAGGTATTTCTCCAGAATGGTCTGTAATATACCACTGTGGATGAAATACTTTGCCATTTCTTGAACATTTCTGAGTGAGTTGTCTCTAAATTCATTAATTTTGATCACACTCCAGTACATAATGACGCAAGGTGTGACAATAGTCCATCTGGCAAAGTTTACATTTCATTTGGTCTACATCTGGTGGTGGTGATTTAACCTGCCATAGATACTTGTAACCCAGCCGGAGCCGGGCGGTAGTGACATCCAAGAGTCTGCTTATCTTGTTGGATGCACCATAGACATTGGGCTCCTCCTGCATGATGGAATGATGATAGATGGACTGACTTGTGTCAATCTCCCTAAGTCTTAAGTCAATAAAGTTCAGTTGAAGTTCTTTTCGTATTATTGTTCTCAAACTGCTAACTGACAACCCAAGATTTTAATCTACCCCCTCTCTGAAAGCATACGGCTTAGCCAATTTATCAGTTCTATCATGCATCTGAAGACCAATGTGAGATGGAATCCACAGCATGTGCACTCTGACTCCACTGTCCACAATCTTACCATACCTGTGTCTGGCTTCTGACACAAGCATGCCACAATTTATACTTAATGAGTTGGGAGCATTTATGGATGACAGAGAATCAGTTACAATTAAAGTGTCAACCTTAGATACATGGACGCATTTGAGTGCAAGGAGTATGGCAAACAGTTCTGTTTGAAGGGTAGAGGCCCAGTTATTGATGCGTGCTCCAATTTCTTTAAGAGAGCCATCACTCTGTATGACAACAGCAGCAGTACCAGCTGCACGAGTGGACTGGTGAACAGAACCATCAACGTAAATAATTTGTGAAAGAGTGTTCTCTGTGACTAAGTTATCAATACAGCTTAAGGCATCATGTTTGGCTTCAAGACGAAGCTTTAGTTGTGATTTAAGAAGAGTTTTGGGGGGAAATGGTGGAATGGTAGTTTGGAATGAGGTAATATCCCATGGAGCAGGGAAGTGTCTCTGTTGCCTAACTTGACATAGATCATGTAGCTGGTTCATGCGGAGGTCGGTTTCAGTTTTTTCGATCCATCTGGAAGGATGTTCACCAATGCTGAGGAAAGTTTGGGAGGGCTTCTGTGCAGGGGTTTTTGAATGGGCAAACCCTTTAAGCGTACTGACCCCAATAAGGATTTTCTTTCAGTAACCCCGATCTCTAATGCCTGGAATATTAATTTTCTTTCCGCTTTTTTAAAATTTTGGCAGTACGAGGGCATCCTAGGATGATCCTCATTGCTTCTTTTGCATTTTTTTCCAGCCTCCAAGCTTCCAGTCGACAGGGAGTGAAATAGTGGTGCCGCATAATCAACCAATGATCTAATATAAGCAAGATACATCATTTTCACAATTTTAACATTAGCTCCATTCCTGGGATGAAAACCTGCCACAACTCGAAGTGCTCTCAGCCTTTCTTTGTATTGGCGGCAAAGTCTCGTTACAACAGGTCCAAGTAGTGGAACCTCAAAGCCTAGATACCTGTATCTGCTTACATATTCTAGAAGAGACCCATCATGCAACTGGATCTTACGAACTGTGCCTCTCTGCCGAGGAGGACGCCTGTTGCATATCTTTGTTTTATCCCCTGAGATTATTAACCTCAGGTCCTGACACGAGGCTAGTACATGATTAAGAATGTTTTGGGTGTTGGAGAATCCGGTGGTGTGAATCATTATATCATCAGCAAAACTAACCTTATAATGATGGGGCTGGCTAGGCACAGCATTAAGTAAGGCATTAATCAGAATATTGAAAAGGGTGGGACTAAGCACACCTCCCTGTGGGGTCCTAATTCAAAATCTTTAGTTTTCACTTCAGGTCCCTGGAAAAAACAAGACGACTTTCTGTTGGACAGGTAACCTTCAATCCAGCGGAGAAGCCATCCTCCAACATCCATTCTGGCAAATTCACTAATGATTACATGTCGGTTGGCTACATCAAAAGCGGATTTAAGGTCAAGGAAAAGGGAGTGTATGAGTTGTCAGTGCGCAGAGTGGGGAAAGGTAATGCAAAAAGCACATTCCTTCCATGCATGAAGCCATACAACCGGGGAGACAAGAATTGCTTAATTCTGTGCATAAGACGATTAAGAATCATCCTTTCGAATGTTTTTTCACAAGCAGCTAGTAAGGGATATTGGCAAAATGAGTTTTATTGATTGGGCTTCGGAATGGGAATAATGAGGCTGTTTGTCCATGATTTAGGGAGCTCCCCAGTGACATAGCTCAAGTTATATAATTCAAGTAAAGGATTACCTGGTACTCGACACAGCAATCTGAGTATGTTGTAAGTAATACCATCCTCACCAGGCGACGTGGAGTTGCCCTTAGTTAGTGCTGCATCAAGTTCATAATTAGTGAAAGGAATGTTGCAGTTATCTTCCTTGCTGAGCATAAAGCAAACAAGTCTCTCCCTTGCATCATATTTGTCCATTAATTTCGCCAGTGTGGTATTAGGAAGATTGTCATAGCTAGATGTAGCAGCCCAAGCACTGACTAGCTCATTCGCCCTATGTAAGGGATGAGGGTGCGCAATATGCCCAGCTCTGTTACCCTTAATTCTATTTATGTCCCTCCATGCCCGTCTAAGTGGGGTGTGAGCATTGAGACCATTGACAAATTGTTCCCAGTCTGTTTGCCGCAGTTCTGTCATACGCTGTCTGGCAGCAACAAGGGCAGTTTGGAAGAGGCTCAGCATTTCAGGGGTACGATGGTTTCTATAGGCTAGGCCTAGTCTGCGAGCAGTACGTTTCAATGTTCGAAGTTTAGAATCATTGTAATAGGTATGGTTTTTATAAGACTTATGATTATTATGGAAGCCATTTGGATTTAGAGTAGTAGGAGGTTTCAGTGGCGGCTCTAAGAAGTTCTGAATACTGCTCACAAGGTCATTGTTAAAAGTCTCGACAGAGGTACACTCATAGGAATTATACCAGTCAGTCACATGTACAACAAAGTCATCGTGCTGATCAGGGGGAACATTAAAACGTTTCCGTTTGAATATCCCACCAGGGAGGATAGTACTACCAATATCTAGTGAGGTTAGCCTTGGGAAATGATCTGATGATATATGTTACAATGGAAGACTCACAGCTGGCAAAAGTAATGTTGAAGCTCAGGCACAGATCAAGGACGCCTCCATAGATATGTGTGGGTTCAAGGTCACCTACAATTTGCACATTATCATGACTGTTTAAGAGTGACAACAGCTGGTTACCATTACGATTACCAAACTGAGAATTTCCAATGCTTTTGTCTTGCATTAAAATCACCAATAATAAGAGTAGGTTCAGACTGAGCACAAGTTGGGAGCTCCAAGTAATTAAACTTATCAGCAGGATCATACAAGTAAAATATGTTGAGAGCAGAGTTCCCTATATAAATCCTAACACCGTGATACTGTAGCCCCTCTGTTTTCTTATGTGCAAGAAGTTGATGGGGAAGTGATTTTTTAATATATAGAACACAAGAGTTAGTAGATTTGAGGTTATATGCAACAAATGATGGCAATGAAAAAAACTGATGAAAAAAACTTACTAAATAGCAAATATCAATATCAATATCATCAGTATTATCCTTATCCATGAGTCTCTTAAATGCACTTCCACTATGGAGACATCTTGGAAGTCTTTGTTTAGAGAGGTCACGGCGTTCTTTGTCTGTGAATGTATGGAAGGTGACACTATCCCTTGCACTCACCTCTCCACTTTTATTACACTCATCACTATCATCACATATACCACTTCCCTCATCCTTATGACCAGTGATACATACACCATCATCGACAACCGGGTCATCTCCACACTCAGTATCTATCAATACATTACACTCATCATGTTGACTGTTATGATGGTCTTCACTGCCCTTATCATCTTCACTGTGATTGTAAACACCACTATCAGATTCATCATTTTTGTAATTATTAACACCACTGCAATCATCAGTTTGTTTATCATCACCACACTCATTTTCATAATGGATGACAATCTGTGGGTTTGGGTACTCATTTGCAACCTCTCTAAGTTTTTCCTCGTGGTGCTCAAGTTGTTGTTTCAAACGCCATTGTTGCTTCTGAAACAGTTTATTAAGTGCTTAAGGTTTGATCCATATATGAACTAATGTAAATCCACGAATATTAAAACAAAACGTCTCTGAATGCAAGGAAAGGTCATATAACTAGCACGTACAATAAGCACAAAGAAAAATTGAGAGATGCAACTGTGAACAGTGTTAATTTACAATTGTATCTAGATTCACTAGAAAATAGATATGAATCATACAAATCAGTGTGTAAACGGCAAGAAGGAAATCTGCTGGTAAATTGTGCAGAGGAACAGGAAATGGAATTATCTATCAATCAATATTATGACCTAGAAGAAAAAATATTGTCTTGTAAAGGTATGGTCTTAAATAAATTAAAAAAGAATAAATAATGCAGTTAACCAGTCTAGTAATGTAAATATTATGTCCCTCCCCAAACTCCTAGAACTGCCTTCATTTAATCCAGGAGACAGCTGGGAAGAATTCTTGTCTACATTCAAGGCAGCTGTACATAATAGGAATGATCTTGCATGTGTCACCAAATTATTTTACCTTTAAGGGCAGGTGAGAGATGATGCCCACATATTAATACAAGGTTTTCTAAATGTTGACAACAGTTGCACAGAAGCAGCTGATTAGTTGTAGGTCACCCAAGGTAATTTACAGCAAAGTAGGTTGGACATAGTAACTATTGTAATTATTTTAAAACTCCAGATCACAATTATACAAATTTACAACACTTTAAACCTTAAGTAACAGATATTATCTGGATGGATCAGATTGGATATTGAGCGCTATTGTGCAAAATAAATTGACTAGTAAGACTGTAGACTAGTTAGCTAGTAAGTACCATAAAGGATATTTCTCTTTGGAAATAATAACAATAAGTATTCAAGAATTAATTGTCCAACTACAGACTAGTCAACCAAATAATTATAATGTAACAGATAATGATTCTGATGTATCCGTTAAGTTCCACAAAGAGATGACATGCACTAATGATTATAATAATAATTCATCCCATAATAAAAATAATATTGGAACATATCAAGTGGCAGAAACCTGGAATAGAGGTTCACCACAGGAAATTAAAAGGAATAAGTACTTAAATAAGGGTAGTCCACTTAATAATTGGCAAGTGAAACAAAAAAGGGATTCTCTTATTTGCCAAGGTACTCATTCCTCAACAAATTGTAATGTATATGATTTCTGTAATTTTAGAGTAGATAAATTGAAAGAACTTAACAGGTGTACCAAATGTTTGGGCAATCATAATATGAAGGATTGCTAAACTAAATTACATAATTCTTATCTGTGTCAGAAGGGAAGACACCATATAGTAATGTGCAAGAGTATGTATAATGATAATAATGATAATGATAACCCTGGCACAGCTGTTACTAATGTAAAAATTATTGCTGAAGTAGCCATATCCATAGTGAATGTAAATTTTGTTAGATCAAGGATCTCAACGCACATTTATAAAACGTAATTGCCTTAGAGGTATGGCAGTGCAAAATGGGAATCCTGCAAATTTAAATTGTCTGGATTTTTATCAGATAAAAAGTCCCAGCTGTACGATACAGTGTAAACAGTGTCGGCCTGGGCAGGGAGAGGAAACGTATTAATGCAGTCATCGTGGACAGGCTGCCGGAAAAAAGTATCTACAGTTGGGCTTAGTGAAACAATAAGACAGCTTTCACAGAATGGTGTTGAATTGGCACCCTCCTTTGTAGATAATGACTCGGTAGAGGCAATAAATATCTTAATAAGGATGTTTGTAAAAGATATGGTAAAAAAAATGTGGCGTCACTCTACTACACATATGCTGCTATGTATGATAATTCTGTGTAACAGTATTTGTGTATACCTGAATAAACTCACTTACTAAAAGCAGTCCCTCAACCTGGAATCGATGTGTTCAGTCCATCACTCTTGTAGGAAGTACAGCATAGGGCCATAGAGGTGGCTTATATACTGTAGTCAGTATATAAGAACTATGCTGTACTTCCTACAAGAGTGATGGACTGAACACATCGATTCCAGGCTGAGGGACTGATTTCCTCAAACTCCTCCTCTCCTTACCCTTTTCTACTTTGTATTGGACTGATGAAACCACTGTGTGGCGAAACGTTTCTTCAGTAAAGATTCCCATATGTTGCACAAGTGTCTCAATCCTTCAACTTGTCGGTTTTCAAAAACCATTCATCACTACTAAAAACAGCTGAAAGCCATGTAATGTATGGTAGGCTTCCCCGCTCTAATAATGAATGACTAGAGGAGTCAGTAAATGTTGTCACTGTGTCTTACTAATAATTTATATACTGGCTCAACATTGTCAAGAAGACAATGTTGAGCCAGTATATAAATTATGGGAGCTGGACAGCATCAGAATTAATATGCATCAAGTCCAAATGATTCTTTTACCCAGGAACATTACCTGAGAAATGTTAAATATGAACATGGACAATACTCCCATGGAAGCTGAATCAACCAGAACTGCCCCCAAATTATAAAATGGTTTATGCGCAATTAAAAGCAGCTTCATGAGTTAAGTAAGACTCCGGATTTATTGGCCGAATATAATGAGATAATTGATGAGCAGATAAAGAATGAGTTCATCAAAGAGGTACCTCCTGATCAGGCTAAAATTTATGGTCATTACTTACCGCACCACGAAGATAAAAAAGGATTATAAAACCACTCCCCTGATAATAGTTTTCAATTGAAGTGCAGGACGTAATAAAGATGCACCAAGCCTGAACGACTGTTTAATGACAGGTCTGCTGTATAGCCCTTGTGGCTTAGCGCTTCTTTTTTTTTATTATAATAATAATAATAATTAATGACAGGTCTGCCGTAGACAGAAAATTAGGAGACATCCTACTAAACTTCAGGGTAGAGAATTATTCTTTCACGGCTGATATAAGTAAAGCTTTCCTGAGAGTGGGTTTGCAGGATGCAGACCAGGATTAAACCCATTTCTTGTGGCCAGAAAATCCTAGTGATAAACTTAACCCTCTGAAAACTTTCCGCTTTAGGAACGTACTACTTGGTGCTCATCTAGTCCGTTCCTGCTTCAGTCGACTATAAATGCTCGCCTCAAACGTTCAGGAAGTCCATTGAGCGAATGAATGAGTCAACAGTTTTATGTGGACAATTTCCTAGGTGTAATGTTAACTGATGATGAACTAAAGAGGACAAAAGCGGAGACTAATAAGGTAATACAAAGTGCAGATATGTCTTTTAGGGAATGAAATAGCAATTCGTCCACATTAAAGGACACAATAAATAATGAATACCCTGAAGATGAAGTTACTAGATGTAGTAACATATTAGGCTTAACATGGGGCACCGAAAGAGATTCATTATTGAGCCTAATGAGTATGGTATGCCTAATTAATTGACAAAGAGAGCTTTGCTTGTTGAGATTTCCAAATTCTTCATTCCATTAGGCTTATTATCACCTCTTACAGTAAGAGGGAAATTGTTAATATAAAAAGCAAAGTGCCTAAAGAATTTAGTAAAAAATGAGAAGAATTAGTAGGAGATTATGTATTAATACCAATTTTAAAATTCCCACATAATCTCAATAAGGTGATAATAAATTGCACATTTTTTGTGATGCTTCAAAATTGGCTTCTAGAACGGTCGATTATATTCGGTGTAATAAATCTGTCTCTTGTAATGTCTAAGGTCTAGGTGGCTCCCATTAAAGAACGTACATTGTCTCAATTGAAATTAACAGCTATTTACATAGGTATCAAATTAGCTAACTATATAAGAGATAAATTGCAGGTGATAAATATTAGTGACATCGTAATTTGGTCTGATAATGAGATATCCCTGCAATGGATTTGAAATGCTACTAGTAAAATTATGTGTGTACAAAACGGAGTCCGTGAAATTAATCAAAAGCAAGAGAAATACAAGAGTTTTGGTCAACATTTACTAATATTTAATCACATACCTGGAATGGAGAATCCAGCTGATTTCTTGTTACGAGGCTTGACATATCCTAAGTTTGTGGTTAGGTAGGGACCGAGTTGGTTGGCAAATAAAAATAATTGGCCAATACAAAAGGCACATACTGTGTGGAAAATTTTAGCATGTAATTCAGTGAAATGCATTGTTGTTGGTTTAAAATTAATTTGGGAATGAAAAAGGTAACCAGCAAACAAGTAGTGTCGGGTGAAAAAGGACGCCGTGTTGGAATTTGAGGAACAAGACCACAGTGAAATTTGTGGGAATTCTTCAGAGGCTCCGGAAACTAAATGGGGTTTAACGCCTCCTAAATAGGAGCAAGAAAAATCGGAGTTACAGTCCTGCAGAATGTGCGAAAACAGCGACTTGGCAGGTCTTTATGTGTTGAACTTCTGGCCAGTTAGGTTCCTCATATCTAGGCACTTTATATGTTGAACTTCTGGCCAGTTAGGTTCCTCATATCTAGGCAGGGGTTGTGTGTGATCTAGCTGCACCAGGCGACCTCAAGACAAATTTGGTAAATGGTGGTAACAACAATAAGTATTTTTCTCATATAAGAACATAAGAAAGAAGGAACACTGCAACAGGCCTACTGACCCATGAGGAGCAGGTCCATGCCCCCCCCCCCCGGATTAGAACAATGACCCACCCCCTGGATTATCCCAATGACCCACCCAGTCTGGTCATCCCCACTCAAGTATGGAGCACTGTACCAAACCCAGCAGCACAAGCTAGTCAGGTCCAACTCACACCCACCCACACCCTCTCATGTATTTATCTAACCTATTTTTAAAACTACACAACGTTTTAGCCTCAATAACTGTACTGGGGAGTTTGTTCCACTCATCCACAACTCTATTACCAAACCAGTGCTTCCCTATATCTTTCCTGAATCTGAATTTTTCCAACTTGAAACCATTGCTGCGAGTCCTGTCTTGGCTGGAAATTTTCAGCACACTATTTACATCCCCTTTATTTATTCCTGTTTTCCATTTATACACCTCGATCATATCCCCCCTAATTCTACGCCTTTCGAGAGAGTGCAGATTAAGGGCCTTCAGTCTATCCTCATAGGGAAGATTTCTGACACATGGGATCATCTTTGCCATCCTCCTTTATACGTTTTCCAGAGCATTTATTTCCATTCTGTAATACGGTGACCAGAACTGAGCAGCATAGTCTAAATGAGACCTAACCAAGGATATATAGAGTTGAAGAACAACCTGAGGACTTCTATTATTTATACTTCTAGATATGAAGCCAAGAATTCTGTTAGCTTTATTGCGAACACTAATGCACTGTTGTCTTGGTTTTAGGTTACTGCTAACCAGAACTCCTAAATCCTTTTCGCAATCGGTAGTATTAAGATCTACATTATTTAGTTTATATGTGGCATGGTTATTTACCTGTCCAACGTTTAGAACTTTCCATTTGTTAATATTAAACTGCATCTGCCACTTCTCCGACCATTGCGTCAGTCTATTCAAATCATCCTGGAGTGCTCTAATGTCCTCATTAGAATGAATTGGACGGCCTATTTTGGTGTCATCAGCAAATTTACTTATGTCGCTATTTATTCCCTCATCTATGTCGTTTATGTAAATTGTGAACAACAACGGGCCCAACGCTGACCCCTGAGGAACACCGCTTGTGACGTGCCCCCATTCGGATTTCTCCCCATTTATGCAAACTCTCTGCTGTCTATTTGTCAGCCATGCCTCTACCCAGGAAAAAATTTCTCCTCCTATTCCGTGTGCCTTAAGTTTCCTCAATAGCCTCTGGTGTGGAACTCTATCGAAAACCTTACTGAAGTCCATATACAAAATATCATATTCATTACCATGATTTACCTCCTCAAATACCTTAGTGAAAAAAATTAGTAAATTCGTAAGACAGGAACGCCCATTTGTAAAACCGTGTTGAGAATCATTAATCAATCTGTGCCTGTCAAGATGGCTACGAATTGCTTCCGCAATTATTGATTCCATAAATTTTCCCACTATGGAGGTAAGGCTTATTGATCTATAGTTCGAAGCCAAGGACCTGTCACCTGCCTTGTAAATAGGTATTACATTTGCCATTTTCCACTTATCAGGCACTATGCCAGTTTGTAGTGATATGTTAAAAAGATTAGCCAAAGGTATGCTAAGTTCCTCTTTACATTCCTTTAACACCCTTGCAAACAGTTCTTCAGGACCTGGGGATTTGTTAGGTTTTAGTTTTCTCTATTGTCTGAGGACCATGTCACTAGTTACCGCAATCGTACATAGTTTATTATCATCCTGTTCTTACGTAATCTATTATTTCAGGAATATCGCTAGTTTTTCCTGGGTGAAAACTGATAGGAAGTAGATATTTAGAATTTCACACATATCCTTATCACTGTCAGTGATCTGACCAGATAAGACACATATGCAACAGTTAGACAACTTTATTCCGAAACGTTTCGCCTACACAGTAGGCTTCTCAGTCGAATACAGAAAGTAGGCAGGAACAGTAGAGATGTGAAGACGATGTAATCAGTCCATCACCCTTAAAGTCGTAGAATTTGAGGTTGTCAGTCCCTCGGCCTGGAGAAGTTCAGTTCCATAGTCAGGAACTATCTGAAGATCAAGCGACAGTGGGCGGAGACTTAAATACTGTTCGGAAGGAGAGGTCACGTAGTAGTAGTAGTGTAGTGAGTAATAGTAGTAGTGAGAGGCAACTGAGAGTCATGTCCCTCTCAATCCAACCCTTCTCACTTGAAAAGCTTGTTCAGTGTTTTCTGTACAAGAAGCCACGTGTTGCAGTGACTGACAGATGAACACAAAATGGTATACAATACGCGACAGGTTGTTAGGTTAAGACACATAATTGCAACAGTTTAGACAACTTATTCCGAAACGTTTACGCCTACACAGTAGCTTCATTTCAGTCGAATACAGAAAGTAGGCAGGAACATAGAGAAGTGAAAGACGATGTACACAGTCCAAGCACCCTTAAAAGTCGTAGAATTTGAGGTTTCAGTCCCTCGGCTGGAGAAGTTCAGTCATAGTCAGAACTATCTGAAGATCAAGCGACAGTGCGTGGAGACTTAAATACTGTCGGAAGGAGGAGGTGCAGGGTATATAGTATAGATAGTATTAATAGTAGAAGTGATAGGCAACTGAGAGGTCTTTTCCCTCTCAGAACCAAACCCTTCTCACTTGAAAAATCTTGATCAAGAGGTGTTTTTCTGTACCAAGATGGCAACGTGGTTGTCAGTGTCCTGACAAGATGAACATCAAAATGGTGAAACATACCGACAGTTGGTTAGGTAAGACACAAGTCAACAGTAACAACTTTAATTCCGAAACGTTTTCCGCCTACAACAGTAAGGCTTCTTCATCCAATACAGAAAGTAGTGCAGGAACAGTAGAAGATGGATAAGACAATGTAATCAGTCCATCACACACCTTAAGGTCGTAGAAATTTGAGGTTGTCAGTCCCACGGCCTGGAGAAAGTTCAGATCCATAGTCCAGGATCATCCTGAAGAATAAGGCGACAGTGCGGAGACTTAAATAACTGTCGGAGATAGGTTGGCCGGGTAGTAGTAGTAGTAGTAGTAGTAATAGTAGTAGTGAGAGGCAACTATAGAGGTCATGTCCCTCACAGATCCAACCCTCTCACTTGAAAAGCTTGTCAAGGTGTTTTCTGGTACCAAGATGCCACGTGTTGCAGTGTCTGACAAGATGAACATCAAAATGGTATACAATACCGACAGTTGTTAGGTAAGGACACATATGCAACAGTTGACAACTTTTTATTTTCCGAAAACGTTTCGCCTACACAGTAGCTCTTCAGTCCGAATAACAGAAAGTCGGCAGGAACAGTAGAGATTGAAGACGATGTAATCAGTCAACCTCACCTTACAGTCCTAGAATTTGAGGTTGTCAGTTCCCTCGGCCTGGAGAAGTTCAGTTCCATAGTCAGGAACTATCTGAAGAACAGCGACAGTGCGGAGTACTTAAATACGACGGGAAGGAGAGGTGCAGGGTAGTAGTAGTAGTAGTAGTATTAAATAGTAGTAAATTCTACGACTTTAAGGTGATGGATACTTGATTACATCGTCCTTCTCGATCTCTACCTGTTCCTGCACTACTTTCTGTATCGACGAAGAAGCCTACTGTGTATGCGAAACGTTTCGGAATAAAGTTGTCTAACTGTTGCAATATGTGTCTTACCTCACAAACCTGTCGGTATTGTATACCATTTTGATGTTCATCTTGTCAGGACACTGCAACACTGGCACTTTGGTACAGAAAACACCTTGAACAAGCTTTTCAAGTGAAAGGGTTGGATCTAGGAGTGGAACAGACCTATCATTGCCACACACTACTACTATACAACTACTACAACTACTACTACCCTGCACCTCTCTTCCGAAAAACAGTATTTAAGTCTCCGCAACTGTCGCTTGATCTTCAGATAGTTCCTGACTATGGAACTGAACTTCTCCAGGCCGAGGGACTTAGCAACCTCAAATTCTACGACTTTAAGGGGATGGACTGATACATCGTCTTCATCATCTCTACAGGTTCCTGCCTACCTTTCTGTATTCGACTAAGAAGCCTACTGGTGTATGCGAAACTTTCGGAAAAAAGTTGTCTAACTGTTGCATAAATGTCTTTACATATCAACCTGTTCGGTATTGTAAACCATTTGATAGTTCATCGTGTCAGACACTGCAAACACGTGCATCTTGGTACAGAACACCTTGAACAAGCTTTTCAAGTGAGAAGGGTTGGATCTTAGAGGGACATACCACTCAGTTGCCTCACACTACTACTATTAACTTACACTACAACTATCTACTACTACCCTGCACCTCTCCTCCGCCAGTATTTTAAGTCTCCGCACTGGTCCGCTTGATCTCAGATAGTTCCAGACTATGAACTACTGAACTTCTCCAGGCCGAGGGACTACAAGATCCTCAAATTCCTACGACCTTTAAGGGTGATGACCTGATTACAATCGTCTTCACATCTCTACTGTTCCTGCCTACTTTACTTTTCTGTATTCGACTGAGAGAACCCTACTGTGTAGCGAAACGTTTTCGGATTAAAGTTGTCTAACTGTATGACAGTAGTGTCTTACCTAACAACCTGTTCGGTATTGTATACCATTTTGTAGTTTCATCTTGTCAGACACGCAACACGGTTGCAATCTTGGTATAACAGAAAAACACCTTGAACAAGCTTTTCCAAGTTAGAAGGTTGGATCTGAAAGGGACAGACCTCTCCTTTGCCTCTCACTACGACGATTACTACGACTACTACTACTACTAACCCTGCACCTCATCCTTCCGAAAGTATTTAAGTCTCCCGCACGGTCGCTTGATCTTCAGATAGTTCCTGACTATGGAAACTTGACTTCCCCAGCGAGGGTCTGATACCTCAAATTCTACGACATTAAGGGTTGCTGGACCTGATTACATCGTCTTCACATCTCTACTGTTCCTGCCTCCTTCTGTATTCGCTGATAAGCCTACTGTTGTAGGCAAACGTTTCGGAATAAATTTTCTAACTGTTGCATATGTGTCTTACCTAACAACCTGTCGTATTGGATACCATTTGTGAAAGTTCAATCGAATGACCAGATTTACTCCTGAAGTGGGCCCAATCTTGTCCCCTAATCTTACGTTCTGTATACCTGAAAGAACCCTTTTGGGTTACTCTTTGAATCCCTTGCGACCCTTAAGCCACATAATCTCTTTTTTGCTTTTCTATTCCTTTTTTTATTTCTCTCTTTAATTGAATATATGATTTCGTAACGGCCCATCCCCTCTTTGATAACGACGCATATATATGCCGTCTCTTTAGAAAAAATGAGATGTTTTAACTATTGTTCTGCGCATTTGGGATCATTTTTGATAGAGAACTAATTTCCCGTATTCGGACAAAAGTTGTCTGGGCAGCTAGAACGATGCTGCTGAAAAGCGTCAGTAGTAAAGATTTCTACAGAGCGGTCTCTTCCTGCTGAGCCGGTCCCCCCGGTGACGGCTCCTCTGACGGACACCTTCTCACACCTTTAGGCTAATGACCCTTGACCTCGCCGTCCCGAGACCACATCGCCTCGAGACCAACTCGCCCTCGAGACCAACCTCACCCTCGACTCACCTCCACCCACGACCTCCGACCCACGACCCCGCACTCACGACCCCCCACCAACGACCCCACCCACGACCCCCCACCCACGACCCCACCCACGACCCCCACCCACGAACCCCCACCCACGGACATCCCAACCAACGACCCCACTCCACGACCCTCCCACCCACGCACCCGCCCGCCGCGCCCATCGCGCCCGCCCGCCCGGCGCCTTCAGAGCAGCGCCTTCTGCAGCGTCGTCCGGAACGACCTCCGCTCGCCCGAATTTTTCCGATTTTTCTATGTTTTTTTTTTTGAATTTCATTTTCATTGTGCTCTCCATCTCCTCTGATCAAATTTTTGAGTTTTCCCTCCCCTCCCACTTTCACCCGCCAATCCCAATTTGTTATTTTTGATATTTCATTTTTCGTATGAACACGGTCGGATCAAGGTTTTGATTCCCCCCCTCTGGGAAAGCATTCAAATGTAACTCACACTTGACACCCAAAATATCCTCCTCATCGCCTTGGATCAAGTTTTTCCTCCGATAAGTGACCAAGACTCCTTCTCCATGGGATCAAGTTTTTTGTATCCCCCCTCTGGGGGTAAGCATTCAAATGAACTCCCACTTGCATCTCAAATATTCCTGCTCTAGTTCCTTGGATCAAGTTTTTGGATTCCTCCCTATGGTGTTTTCAAATTCTTATGATCTCCTTGATCAAGGTTTTTTCTCGATAAACAAAGACTCCATCTCCTCGGATCAAGGTTTTTGGTTCCCCCCTCTGAGGTAAGCATTATCAAAAATGGACTTCCCACAGATCCCCCCTCTGGGAGTAAGCATTCAAAATGGACTCCCACTTGCATCCCAAATTCCCTGCTCCATCTCCTCGGATCAAGTTTTTCTCGATATCAATAATACAAAGATTTCCTCTCCACCATCCACTCTAACCCCAAATATTCCCTGCTCCTACTTCCTTGGATCATGTTTTTTTCCTCGATAATGCAAAGACTCCAACATCCTCGAATCCAGTTTTTTTGGATTCCCCCTCTGGGGGTAAGCATTCAATAATGTACTCCCACTTGCATCCCAAATTCCCTGCTCCAATTCCTCCGATCAAATTTTTCTCGAAATCAATAAATACCAAGTCTCCAACTCCTTGGATGCAAGTTTTCTCGATAATACAAAGACTCATCTCCTCGGGATCAAGTTTTTTTGGATTCCCCTCCTTTGGGTGGTAAGCATTCAATTAAGCTCCTCCTAAGGGGCATGGTACTTTCTCTTACTAACAGGTCTAAACAAGTGTGAACGTCACCCCACCCTGTGTTTTTTACTCAGGCGGACAGTGAACGTCACGTGATGACCTCACACATACAGGCCGAATCTTGTTAGTAGAGACACATATCAAAGTTAGGTATCTTAATTTCGAAACGTTTCGCCTACAAGGAGGCTTCTTCATTCCGAGTCATAAAAGTTGATAGATCTGAAGAATAATTGAAGACGATGTAAATCAGTCCATCAACCCTAAAGTTTTTGAGGTGGTGCAGTCCTCAGTCCTATGGAGAAGAGCATGTTCCATAGAATGAAACAATGCTCCTTCTTACCCAGACTGAGGGACTGAACCACCTCAAAACTTTAAGGGTGATGGACTGATTACATCGCTTCAAGCATCTTCTGCTTCTATCAACTTTTCTGTACTCGACTGAAGAAGCCTACTGTGTAGGCGAAACGTTTCGAAATAAAGATACACTAGACTGTTTGCATATGTGTCTTACCTAACAACCTGTCGGGTATTTGTATACCATTATAATGTTCAGGGGTTCAGGCCGAATCTTGTCGACTTCCCCCTATGTCAGGAACGTCGACGTGATGAACAGTACACACACAGTCTGAATCTTGTCGACCTTCGCCCCTACACATTTTTCAACTCTTACCCAGATAACTCCCAAATAATTTCATCACTTTTTTTTTTTTCGATAATACCCACAGCAATCCACAATTTCTTTACAAAATACAACACCAGTCGAGACATTTTTCTCGTTTTAACTATTTCATTCAGAAAGTCACGCACAACACTTATAACCACTTTTCGATAAATTCACTAGTCACAAATTTTACATATTACGAACTTAATACGCACACCACACCTCCACTTTACTTTGAACACCTTCAAAACACTCTCATAAATCATTTGAATATACTCACAAAAATACCTTTGTAACATTTCCAAACAAACACCTGAAACACTTCCAAAATATCATTTTGATACGCTTCCTCCCAAATACACCACTGAATACTACTCAAACACCACTGAATTCAGTCCAAAACACCACAAATCACCATAAACTAAGAACAACGTAACAGACTAAACACATCATTTTCCACACAAAACTCCTAAGATCAACTATAACCAAGACATTACCCATTTTCTATGAGTACACTCTCCTCCAACTAAGAATAACATGAACGCAAAAAAAACAAGAACACAAACCAAACTCACACTAGCACTTACAACAGAATCAACTCTTTATTTTACCGATATCTCTAGTTCGACAACACCCACAAACCTACAACATCCACACCCCACAAACCCTCAACCCACAGCACCCACACCCCAAAACACCACACCGCCACAACACCCACTACACACATCACCCACGTCCCCACAACACGCCACCAACAAACCCACAACTTATAACCACTTTTTCAGCATTCTCTAGTTCGACAACAACAGCCACAACCCACTATCACTACCTCACTCACAACCCACAGCAACCACAACCCACATTTTCAGGCATCTCTAGCTCAACTCCACCCCCACCCACAAACATCCCACAACCCACAACACCCACTCCCCACAGACAACCCACAACAACAACCCACAGCTTTATAGGCACTATTTCCGCATCTCTAGTTCGCCAACAACAGCCACATAACCACACATCACTCCAACACCACACAACCCACAACCACAATTTCAGCATCTCTACAACACTCCCCAACCCACAACACCCACAACCCACAACCCCACAACCCCACAACACCCTCAACCCACACACCCACAACCCACAATATTTTTTGCTCGTTAAACCAATTTCATCAGAAAATCACAACAACCACTTATACATCTTTTTTTTTTGGTATCATCAGTTCGACAACAAACACCCACGAACCACAACACCTAATACCCGACACCACACGCTTTTAACACCCCAACCCACATCACCCACACCTCCACAACACCCACACACACACCCCACAACACCCACAACCCACATCACCCACCCCCACAACACCCACAACAATCACCCACAACTTCTAACCACTTTTTCACATCTCTAGTTCGACAACAACACCCACAACCCCCATCACTACTCAATCACAAAACCCACAATACCCACAACCCACAACACCCACAACCCACAACGCCACAAACCTCACATCACGCACAACAACAACACACTTAAACGTCTTTCGTTCTCGTAGTTCGACAACAACACCCACAACCCACCACACCACAACACCTCACAACACCCACACACCCACAACAACCCACAACCCCCACAACCCACAAATTTGTTTTTCTCGTTTTAAAACTAATTTCATCAGAAAAAGGTCACATCAACAACCCCCAACTTATAACCAGTTTTCGGCATCCTATTCGACAACAAACACCCACAACCCCCCAACACCCCACAACCCCACATCACCACAAAAACAGACCCACTTATACATCTTTTTTGGTATCTCGAAGTTCGACTACATTACCCACAACCCAGTCATCACTTACCAATTTATTCACAGTTTATTCGATTTAAATTTTTCATTCCCTTCTTTTTACTGAATCTTAAATGGTAATACACATTCCCCTTTTCTTACTAAAATTCTAATACAACCTCTCCATACCCATCTCCTTGTAGTCCACATAAATTGGTATTATACTCGACAACTAATCTCAACTATCCAACTAATGCGACATTTTCAACACTCTCCATTCTGTTTCAAATATATCATAACTTTTCAATTACTATAATTTCTTTTAAAATATTCCACATATTACCTTTAATATTTCAGTAAAATCTCCCCATAGTTTCATTAAATTTTATTACAACCTCCTCCCCATAGACCCTCTCCATCTCACCCACATTTCTTTACATCCACTCACCCATCTCCCAACACCCCCCCCAACAGCCTCTTCTGAACAGCACACAAAAATCACATTTCACATTCCACCATGCAACTCATCACCCATATCAAATCCACTAAAAACACTGTAACCAAAGATATTCACAAAACTCTATGAGCCACCTAACACACACACATCACACACACACACACACACCACACACCAAACACACACACACACACCCCACACACACACACACACACACCACAACGCACAACGTCACACACACACACACAACACACACAGCACAACACACACACATCACGCACACACCACACGCACACACATTGAATGCATGGGAATAGGCGCAAGAAAATGACGTAGTGGAGGCAGGAACCATACACAGTATTAAAGACGAGGTTTGAGTAGAAGCTCATGGAGCGGGGAGAGGAGAGGGCCTAGTAGCAACCTTGAAGAGGCGGGGCCAGTAGCTAGGCTCGACCCCTTGCAACCACAAATATGTGAGTACAGCACACACACACAACACACACACAACACTCCAACACACACACCATCACATTACTTGAACACCTTCCAAAACACTCTCATACCATCATTTGAGACCACCTATTTCTCATAACTCTTAAGAAATATTCTCTCCATGCCACAACCTTTATCTTCTCACTACAGAACAACCCCATCATCATCCCAAAAAACATCCTTTTCTTATACATCCGTATATCACCAAGAGATTTTTTAATCCCGACGACCCTTCTCGACACTTTTTAGGAGCCAGAGTTAGTAGTGGTGTTGGAGTGGTGATGGTTTCTCTGCTCGCCTAGTGTCGAGATGGGGTCCGTCGGGGATAAAACATCTTCTTGGTGATATACGGATGAACAAGAAAGATGTTTTGGTGATGATAGGGTGAGAACTGTGATTAAGTTAACATAGATGAACGAAATGATAAATGTAGCTATGAATTTATGCAGTTTGAGAAAAAAATAGAGTAAAACACAAAAATTGATTAGACATAAATTTGGTGGGTAAATTGTATTACATATTTATTGTTTTTTATGATAGTTAACATAACTTAGTAAAGTGATTGTGTATTAGTTTGGAGTGGTGTGACTTAGTTCTGAAGGTAATTTCCATGACATGTAAATTTTTTTGTGCTTTGTCTTAGTTTTATTGTCCAAAAATCAATTATAGGTTTTGGTGTATGTTCTATTTATGATGGTATATGTCTTATTTGGAGGTTGAATTGTCTAGATTTGTGGTGTGTATGTCACGATTTCCTTAATTTGGCGATATGAACTGTATAAGTTGTTGTGTACTAGTGTAGTTATTTTTATATTTGGTGGTGAAAGATAAGTTATAGTGCTCATGTATTGTTCAAGATGTTGAGAAGAGTAGTGGTATTTTTGTGTATGTCCTTATTTTGTGCGAATGTTTTAAAAAAATAAGTGATTTCAGTATCATAGGTAGTTTATAGATTAAATGATCTTAGAATTTTGGTGATCTTTGGTGAAGAGTGTTGATAGAATGATGGTAACCATGATATGGAAATGGTGAGCGATATTTTTTGTGTGAAGAATTATAAAAAATGATATTGAAAATAAGACTCATGTGCAACATCTGGGTATCTTTATTGTAGACGTTTTCTCCATCCAGTGGCTTTATCAATACAAATTCTAGGACATAACTTGAAGACAGTAGGAACTATATACAGAAGATGAGTAATCAGTCCCTCAAACCTAGGAGTAGGTGCGAAGAGCACCGTAGTCTTGGATATTCTGAAGCAGAAGGAAGGAGCCTGGCGCTTGTATAGAAATGTTGCAGACGAGGGCATAGTCACTGGTAAGCGGGATTCCCCAGTGGAAGTAGGTCCTTCCCAAAGAGATGGGTTAGTTGTAGAGGTAGTTGTCGTAGCCGAGAAGGTTATGTACATGTCCTCAGAATGAAAATTCCATGATGTTGCAGTGTCTGACAAGTTGTGTAAGAATGGTATATAATACCGACAAGATGAAATTAAGACACATGTGCAACATCTGGGTATCTTTATTGTACACGTTTCGCCAACCAGTGGCTTTATCAATACAAATTCTAGGACATAACTTGAAGACAGTAGGACTATATACAGAAGATGATGTAACAGTCCTCCAACCTAGAGAAGGTGCGAAGAGCACCGTCGTCTTTGAGAATCTCCCAAGACGACGGTGCGCCATTTCCATAGATTTCTTGTACCCTCTTTAACCAAATTCAAGAGATGTGAAAATTTTATGAATATTCATCTTGGGTTAGAAATTTAACAGCAACTTAGTTTACACCTGATTAGTTTGGGTAAAGAAGAATACCTATTCCATATCAATGGCTAAGAAGGGCAAACTATTGGAGGGGGGGCGGTGGTCACAGTACTTTTCAACAGGAGCAATATACGGCCTTTTGTACAGGCCAATTATCTTTATTTACCAACCACTTGGTCCTTTAAACCAGGATACAGCATTTACAAATTTTAAGCATAAGGTAAACCCCTCGAGACAAGAAATCACTGATTCTCCTCAACAGGGATATGATAAAATGTTAACCATATGCTGACCACAAACTATATACTTCTCTTGCATCTGATTAATTTTCAGCGAACTCTTTTTGTACTTACACAATTTTACTGTTCTATTATGAATCCATTGTAAGGATACCTCATATCAGACCAAATTACAGGGTCGCTAATATTATCTCCTGCAACTTATTTCATATATAAGTACTAATTTGACACCTACATAAATGGCTGTTAATTCCAAACTGAGGTAAAGGTAACATTATTTAATTGGAGACCTTTATCTAGACATAACAAGAGAAATAACTCAATTATATTGAAGATAAGCAACTGCTCCTATATCGCCAAATTTGAAGCATCACAAAAAATGAGGAGTACACTTTCCTATTTGGATTGGTTCACCTGGCGTGGGAACCCAACATTGGAATTTTTTTCCATAATCACCAATTTAATGTCATTCCCACTGTTAATGTATTCCTCAGGAAGAATTTCATCCCAACCCATTAAGTTTCCATGCTCCTGTATTAATACTTCCCCACTTATAGTAAGGGGTGACACTAAACCCATAGGTGGATCAAAACATTGGCAACTTTCAGCACGCAAAACCATCTCTTAGTTAATATATTGGCATACAGTAATTATTTAGGTATACCATTCACCAAACACTCTCAGAATGCCCAAGTAAATACCTCGCAGGTACCATATACTTACATTTTGGCACACCCCATCTCCCGGGTAATCTTTAGTTATTTGTCCTTAATTTGGACGCATTTCCTATTTCCAATCCCTCAGATGCATATTTGCACTTTGCAATATTTTATTATAGCCTCACCATAAGTCCATTAAACAGTTCTCTTCAGTACGTCACACCCAGGAAATGGTCCTCAAAAAATTATTTGCTCATTATCATTACTCATGGACTACTCCCATACTTTTAAGGTGTGCATTTATCGTCGCTTTGAAGTAATAACAGACTGGATGCAGCACCAAATAATACGCTCCCAAAGCGAAAGATTATCAGAGGCTAAGTGGGGATCACTTTTTATTTTTAGGATTCTCAGGCCATAAGAAGCGGTCCAAAATCCTGGTCAGCCTCTTGTAACACCCACTCATTAGAAAGCTTTAACCTATGTCCGCCGAAACGGCATAAATCTATCCCCCCTGAAATTTAATAAGAAATCTCCAATTTTTCCGTCAACGACGACCTGTCATCACAGCATTTAAACTGGGTACAGATTTTGTTACTCCCTGGCACTACAATTAAACACAAACCACAAAGTAGTGGTCTTAGAATCCTTCTTCAATCCGTGATGTGGCAAATAGTGACCAAAAATTTATGGCTTGTTTCCAGGATGCACCATCTTCTATAAATTTATTAATTAACTGTTTCTGTCAATTAAAAATCACATATGCAGTTAACAATTCTTGTGTTCTTACACAGTTCGCGGAGCTGAGCCTTTAAATTGTCCATATACCATTCTGTAATTAGGGGCAATTCTGGATGGTTCGTCTCCAAGGAGTCGCACCCAGTATTGTCCAGATTCAAATTAACATCTCTCAGGTACTGTATCCTGATAAAAAGAATCGTCTGGACTTTCTTCATTTACATTTTTATTCCAAATGCTTGTCCTAATTCCATCCCACAATTTATCACTGCTCGAAACCAATCCTCATGGAGAATTATATCTGGTTACGACTCATGAGTAAGACACACAGTAATGGGATTGATATGTTTTCCTCTAGTCATGCATTATTATTATGGCGAAAAAAAAAAAGGAATCCTATTATATCAGTCTTTAAAAAGGTGAACACCACATTTTCCCTTAACCATACCCTTTACAAAGGAGGCATAATAGTCCACTACCATCAAAATATTAATGAGGCTCAAAACATCATATACACCAGAAGGTGCTAATTAACATTTGTGAGTCTTTTCTTTCTGTAGCTTCACTAAAGCTCTAAGCTCTACTGTAGATATTTTCTTTCTCTGGAAGTCTATCTACAATTTAACTGCATCACACGGTTTTTTCTCATTGCCCAACCTGACAGTTTACATAAAGCAGTGTCATACAATTGAGCCCCTTTTATCTGAGAGAAAAACCAGATAATTTTTAAAAGTTGTGGATCTCCCCCTTTGAACTTTCATACCATCAAGACATTTACGTTTTAATGAAAGTACGCTGGGATCTTGGCTAATAATGCAGTTACATTTTTTTTGATTAAGCCTTTTATCATAAATTTTTAACCTGTAACACAGGTAAGGCTACTTCAGCAAAACAATCATTATTAACATTACAGCAATTTTTACATATATCTACTGTAGTGTCAGGATTATCACCATTATCATTATCCCACATTATCATATAGACGTTTACACATAACTATATGGTGTCTTCCTTTGTGATATAGCTAACAGTTTGTTTAAATTTGGCATGAACAATTCTTACAAATTGTGAATACCTAAACACCTTATACATCTGCCAGGTTTTTTCCTCCAATCTTTCAACTTTATCATTCCATGAATTATGCATTGGCAATTCTTAGAAAAATGGTACCCTAGCAGAAAAGTCAATCTCTCTTTTCCTTTTGACTGTTTTCTTATTAACTGGGCTACTCATTAGGAGGGTACTTATTCTTCTTAATACCTTGTTGAGAATCATTATTTCTGATTCCTGCAACTTGATATGTCCCTATCAGCTAATTTTTAGGAAATGAATTTGATATTAACATTGGATAATTTTTCCCTTGTGAAACTTGACAGATCACCTCTGATTTTATGTGTTTGCATCTTTAAAAGGAATTATTGGCAGTTGCAACTGCACTAATTAATCTTGTAGACCTAGTCTTATTTCCTCAGACCAAAATAATTTTGTGAAATTTTAATTCGAGCTTCAATCCATGTGTTTTACAGCTTAATTTATCTGTACCATTGCACTCAATCACCAGATCATCTGATTCCTTCAATTATATTATTACTTAAATTTGAGAGTGCTCTCCATTAACTCTAAACTGCTTGTAAACCTTTGTAAGTGTGATCTGGAGATTTTAAAATTAACAATGATATTCACTAGAACCAACCTACATTGTGCCTATATTACCATAAGTGACCTTCAACAAGTCCACTGCTCCCTGGTAAGAGTCATCTACATTGGGAAAGGCTTGTATGAGTATGTGAGCAGCGCCTCTTACCTGTCCCTTTGAGGTGAAAATAATTTAGTTACACAGGCAGGCACTCCTGTCAGGCACAGCTGCTTAAAAATTTTACCAAAATTCCTACACATTTTTTCCAGGATTAAATACATAGTAAACAAAATTCTGAGGGAGTTTTGGCAAAGACATCTTATTTGTTGGAGCAGATGGCTTAACTGCCTGGTTTACCCACATTTAATTTATTCAAGGCCTGAACTTTTCCAAGAGAAAGAATCTTTTCTTCAATTCATAATACTGATTAATCAAAATATCTACTTCAGTCTCATCTACACAGTTTTACTAACAAATCTCCCTTCATATTTGTTGTACTATAATATTGTATGAATCAAATATCTATTCCCTAAAGCATCTAAATACAATGTTACAATCATCATAATTCACACATTTTCTTGATCATTAATTCCAAGCACTGATTATATCCTTGGTTACCATGACCTTTTCCTAGACTGTTAGTGATGCTTTCTTTGCTCTATATTCCATATGTTTTAGTCTCTATATTAATTTCCTCATTTTCAGCCATGATGCAATGTATTAAATTCAACTTAATTAAATAGCACAGATACAACTTACAACGCTGATACAACTTAACCTTTAATAAAATCCTAGCTACTTGAGCTTAGTAATTACACATGCTAAGAAATTAAAATATAATTTTAAATTGCATTATACAAAACCTATTAGCTAAACTTATAATATTACACAAATTAATAAAAATCCTTGGCCCATTTGCATAGCCAAAAATTAATATTATACACATTAATATAAAAATAGCTACACTTGGCTTATCAATTACACAAACAACTGATATTAATCTTGGCCAGCAATTGTCCTTATCAAATTAATTTATCCAAATTAAATATAAATCCTTCCAGAATTTGCATAGCAAAATTAATATTATACATTATTATAATCTTTTAGTCATCACTTGACTGGCTTATCAAATAATATTATACAAATTTATTATAAATCCTTGCCAGAATTTGGCATAGGCAACTTAATATTATACACAATATAATTTTTAGCCACACTTGGCTTATCCAAATAATATTGTACATAATATAATCCACTACAATTAAGTAAATTTGTGAACATAACAACCACCTCCTGTCATTTTACATATAATTTAGTAAGTCATTAACTAAATAATGACTTCAACTAATTTAACTCCGGTTCAAGGAAGGACCAACGGGCAAATTAAATGTGGAAAATTACTTTTAATCTGAATGTATCATCATGTCATAAAACAGTAAATGAAAAAGATAGTTATTATTTATCAGTTAGCAAGTAAGAAATTTGGGACACGAGTCTCAAAAATGTCCCCCTTCGATACCTACCACATCATAAATCCACAAAGTTGCCTGTGACCCATTAATTACAAAGAAATAGTATCACCAGGATGCTTGTAATATATAAGTTTTGATGGACTGTAAATTAAAATGACTAAAATGATTATATATATACACAATACATTAACAAGGAGAATACTTAAAATCAATCACCAAGTTTGCCTGGAAATCATATTCAGAAAACTTCACTGACTATCTAATGAAAAATAACACTAGCCCAGGTTACAACATAAGACTTATCTGAGGTTTCCCTGGAGCTGTCATTGTCCATTGCCGTGATATCTCAAGTTATGCAGGAATGCACATCCAACAATTTCGCCCTCCTAGTTGAGAGGTGTCAACCCAATTTTACCTCTAGAGCACGAAAAATTCTCACATTATAAATTAACGCTGTTACCACGATTCAAAAACAACAATGGCGAGTGTCTTCTGCACAGGCGCAGAGCCTCCTGTCGGCTCCAGTCTCTCTTTTAAAAATACACTTTTAATCAGGTTTATTTCACAGCATATTGGGGAATTTTTTTCCCCAGAAATTACTGTACTACTGCTCCAATAAGTTGTCCCACATTAGCAGTTGAATAAATAATATTTCTTTCTTGCCTAAACTTATTAATGTAATCCGTATTAGTGTTCAAATTTATAAATAAAATAAATATTTTTTATAATTTGACCAAATCCTCTGAAATCTGGATTTAAGAGAATCCAAGAAGAATATAAAGAGAGGGAAATTAAATTGTATGGGAAAATGTAAAACAAAAAAATTTTAAGGTTTCAATAATAACATAAGTTAGGGTTATATTTTTAGAAATGAAGTAGTTTAGAAGTAGAGGTAGGCCGCAACATGATGAAATGGGGTGAGCATGCATAGCATCATGTCTTATTGTGCCCAACGCCCACTATCTGAAAAACCCCAGTTGTGTTACATGCACCAAATGTAAAGCATAGAGGGTTACAAGACACTGTTTAATCGTCACAGTTGACCCATACCCGGATTATAATTTGGAAAATTTAATAATTTTCCTGTAAGTTGTGTAATAATTTAAAGATATAATATCATTCATTTAAAGTAGTGTGTGTAGGTGTAGTATTGGTGTGACTTTTATAAGATGATAAGCCACAGCGGAATTAATGTCCATTACAATCTACTGTTTTTTGGTAAGTAGTCGAGTGAAATATAATCAGTATAAATTAAGGAAATTAATATTCGAATAATGACAATGTATTACACACCTGGAAGTGTTATTGAATTAATTGAATAGATGTATGTGTACAAAAAAAACCGCTTTGGGGAGGGAAGCGGCAATATAGCGTAGTGGAAGAACACATCGGAATTTTTGGACATTTAATCACGTGCAATCAGAGCGATTGAGAAGATATCGACAATATAGTTTAACGTCGGGATAAAAGAGGAAGATGGTGTATCTGGAAAGGTTCAGATCTGTGAAATAACTGTCAGATTAATGCTGACAATGAAGATAAATACTGAACACGGTGATCGGACGACAGGCTCAACACTGTGTATTGTTGTTCGCCTCCTTACATGTAGTATAAAACCACAGTACCATTTACTGGCCAATATTAGGTTACCGTCCTGTTACGGAGGAGTTACATTATATCACCCAAAGAATAAATGGGTGTCTTTTAATTTTATGTATACTTATGTTATAATTATTGGTATTATGTTTTCTAAATAATAAGATTCTAACCAATTATATAAATTTGTCAAGCCAAAGTTGCTTTTCAATAATATATACAGTCCACAACCAAATTTAATACAGCCGTGTTACTGGCTTGAAATTCTTTTATTAATCAATATTCAAGAACTATACATCCTTCGATGTATCTATCAAAGAGTAATGTGGGACCATTACACTTTGTAATGTAAGTGTTATTTTCCAACTCCTTTTATTGCAAAACAATAGAAAATGCCCATTATTTGCTTTAAACTTTGCTTTTATGGCTTACATGATGAATTTTTGACAAAAAAATGGCTAAATTTCAATATTTTTTTGCTAGTTTTGGATGTAAAACAAAAACATGTAATAAAAGAAATAAAATTTACATAATTAAAATAAAATGAAAATTACATAAATTTTATTTTAAATTTCTGAAACTTTTTCAAAGATAAAAATGAGCAGTTTTCTAGATCTGCGAACAGCAACAAATCGCTTTCCCGTTGAAGCCCTCAACTGTAGTCTGCCATCATGTTTTCTTCGTAAGATCACTGATATCTGTGTTCAAAATCCATAACTAAGTAGAAGCGCTCCCTTCGTCCTCTGAGTATGCTCCCATAATCTCCTTGGAGAATATGAGACATCCTACAGCCAATCTGATCTTAGCTTTTACCAAGGTCTCAACAAGTTCCACAGAATTGTCAGCCTTGTTGTTGCCCAGAATTCCCTGTGCTACCGCAACAAGCTCTCCCAGGCTTCCTTTTCCGATTTCTGTGAGCTTCTTTGGAAATTCTGAGCACTCCATGATTTTCCTGACTTGTGGTCCAGTGAAGATGCCAGCCTTCACCTTTGCCTCTGATAACTTGGGAAAGAAGTCTTGAAGATACTTGAAGGCTGCAGATTCCTTTGTCAAGAGTTATAACAAACTGTTTCATTAGCCGTAGTTTGATGTAAAATGGAGGGAACAGAACCTTTCAAGAGCCACCAATGGTTTATGTTGATATTATGTCTTCCTACTGATAGACCAGTCCTTTGAGGCCATGCTTCCTCGGGGAATGTGCTGCTCTGTCTCTACTATCCCAGTGACAGAGATAAGAGGGAAACTTGGTGAAACCTCCTTAGAGCCCTACCAAAATGCCACCATTTTGAAGTCTCCAATAACTTCCCAGCCATACTTATCATAGTTCAAAGCTTCCAGGAGAATTATGACACTGTTGCAGTCCTCATTGAGATGCACTGACTGAGCCAAGGGAAAGAGATGGATACGAGTACCCATTGTGCAGAAGTACAGCTTTTAGGCATCTGGAGGAGCTGTCAATGAAGAGTCTCCACTCATCTGGATTTCACGTAATTCCAAGTTGCATCAAAAGCCTGATACATCATTACAGTAGCAGAACCTGTCTTCATTGGTGAAGAAGCCTGAGAAATGCTGGTGACGTTTTCATTCCTTGTCACTTGCACACTTTCATCCACTAAGTCCACTCCTTGAGCTTTGAAATCAAGAGCTCAGTCAGCATTTGACTTTGTCAAGCCAAGATCTCTGATAAGGTTATTGAGGGCTCCTTTTGTTTGGATAGTAAGGATTCCTCCCAACAGCTGCATCTGTGAGATCATAGTCTTCTTCACTGTGCTCTCATTTTCTGATTTGCTGCTTTCTTCTTATGACGGTTGACTACTTTCTGGAGGTGTAGGTACAGGAAGATCAGCACTGTGTGGTACTGGTGCAATAGAGAGAGGAAGGTCTGGATAAGAAACAGCAGTGCAGTTTTCTCCTCTATACCTTCTGTAAAAGAACAAAATAATTAGTTTCTGTTCCTATTCAAGATTTTACCATTCATATAACTAATGACTTTCTTACCTTCCAATGTTTTCTTACAATGTTCACAAGCAACATGAGGCGCCCAGGTCTTGTCTTGGACCCCAACTGACATGCCAAAATTTGCTTTGTAAGCATCACACATTTTTTTTGATGCTATTACAGAGAACTTCTTTGCTCTTGTCTTAACCCAAAA